>OX375879.1:92266577-92989077 GCA_947359465.1 Metellina segmentata
AGCGAGCATAGGTTCACGCAGCGAACCAATGAGGATTGCGAAGCAATCCTCCGGGGGTTGGCGAACGTTAGCGAACAGGGGGCAGGCCCCCTAGTCTATATATATAATTCTCTTACGTGGCACGCAAAAAAGACGTTATTTGTAATCGCGTTTTGGCAACACTGTACGATTGTTTGTTTATCGCGAAGCCTCGCGCCTCAATTGAATTTATAGCGTTATTGGATAAAATTTTATTGAAAAAATGAATATTAGTCGAGTTGTTGCAGCTTATTGTAGAAATCAAAGAAAGTGGACACTACAACCTAATGAAAGGTTAATTGAAAGAGATGAAAGACGTAATGGCAGAATTGAAAGCTATAGTAGAAAATTTGCAGTTTGAGTTGAGGTACTCTCATTTCGTTTGATGAATATGAAGACAGTAGAAATACTGTATTTTTCGGAATATCAAATTTTGTAAACAATTCATTCTTCTAGGACGCACGCATGTCTTCATTGATGCGAGCAGAGCGAGAAAGGTGCAGCCAGCCAATGAGGATTCTTCGGGGCTTGACGAGCGTTAGCGAGCAGGGGGGGGGGGGGCCCTAGTAACTTTAATTTCTTCTTTAATGAATATTCTGTGTGTCTTTTTTCTTGTACTACGTTGTGTTCTTTCTTTTCTCCGTGTCTCTGCATTTGATGTCCATTTGATTGAATAAATTGTGTTGTCGTTTATCCAGTGTTACTTTCTACGCTCTTGACAACGGAACAACGGAGGTAAGTTGTTGAATTTACTTCGCACTGGAGTAACACAAGAGCTATTGGAGATGATACGGAATCAATGCCGAAGGAAAACATCCGAACCTTGAAAAAGATATTCATAATCCCATTGAGGCCAATGATAAATTGTAAATGTGTCATTGAAAAGACCAGTAGTAACTATCCATTTTCGCTTCCAACTTTACCCATAACAAAATATAAATAACTTTTCCATTTAAATCATCTCCGCACAAAATGTCTTATCCTTGTTCCTACAGTTAGAGCCTGGTATTCAGACTTTGCATTTAGAGAAGGTTCTTGGTAGAGACATATCAACGTAACACCATTTACGTAAGTTCAGTAAAATTGGGTCTCAAATTCATAAGGTCTGAAAGATTACTCTTCCGATTCAATAGTGAAATTTCTGTTAACACTAGAGTTATTTGTAAAATACGTCGTTTGGGAACATCGTGACCAAATTATATTAAATAGAAATATGATGTAATAAAAATTGAAAAATAACTATTATCTACCTAGTGACTGTTGTAAATTGCAGTCTAAGCAAACGTATTTCGTACATGACACTTCAGAATCCATTTTCATTGTGAAGGCTATCTAAATCAGGATTGGATTGGATTGCACGGTTTTATGGCGCAATGTTCAAAACAAAGCAAACAGAATCAGAGATTCAAATAAGATTTTGGTGCAAATAATATCCACACCACAGTCAGATATAGAACATATTCTGCAATAATTTATGGATACGTGTAGGCAACTATTTACAGTTGCATTTAATATGGTGCTGGTCTGCACATAATGATTTTTCTAAGGGAATGTGAAAAGTTGGTGCGAAAAATTTGAGTTAAAGTGCAGATTTGAGTCCTACACTCAAAGCAGTACAGTGTAGTGCTTTGTAAACGAGGTCTTGTTGGCATATTAAATAAATAGGACTTTTAATTTAATTTTAGTTCAAAATTTTGTATCTCATTACCTTAATGAGGTAAGCTGAAAAAAAACACGATTTGTATGTTATAAAATTGACACCTCCATTTAAAATCTGTCTTTAATCAGAGTTGATATAAATTAATTCCAGTTAGATTACTACAAGCAATACTATTTAAACTTCAAGCAACTCAAGGTGTAGACAAATTGAAATAAAACAAACATTTATTTTCATGATTTTGTTTAACAAATGTTAATGTCTAATTGGGTCGACCACTTTCGTGTTGTCTAATTTCATAAGTTACCTATAATTTAAATGTTCTATCAAATCCTTCTACGACTGATTCGTTTATTTTATTGTGAGACTTAAATAGAAAGACAGCTTACATGTAGAGAACTTTAAATAGTAATTTAAAATAGATCTTTATAAAATACATTAAAATAGAAAAATCAGGTGATCAAATGGTTTTGTTACCATCTATAGTATTATATATTATATAGTTTCTCGGAAGAATTATAAAGATGAAGAAATAAAGACTATAACGAATCTCATAAATCTTTCAACTTTATTTAACTGAGGTGTGCTTTCTAAAATTGGCTAACAGGATTTAAATAATTATAAATGTAACTCTTATGGAAGCTTTAGAGTTCGAATTAAATCCCTTGATGGTTACTAATCCAGATGGATGGACTGCATGATGCTCTACAATACCAAAGGTGAGCTTTATTCTGTTTAGTAAATATTAATGAGTTATTATCGGCTTTCATTTTTTATCACATTAGTAGATAGGGATTCGTTGTTTCCTACTTTTTCGACAAACCCCAATGTAGTTAAGTTCCAATATTTTTTTTTCGAATATACTTAACACCAATACAAAAGTTGCCTTAAAGAGAAAAGCTTGTTTGTGCGTCTTCGTATCCCCTAGCCTGAAAATGTGGGGTTCCGACAATTTGCAAACTTGGGGAATGAGACGACATTAATATTTTAACCAGTTCAAACCGGATCGCTTGGAATATTTAGTCGGTTGTAATCCAGTTGTCTACTCTCTCCCGATATTCGGATATCGTCGGAATATTAGAGCAGGTGCGTTGAAATCCCCAATGGAATCTCCTCTTTAAACATTCAGGACCCCCAACTGGAATCGACTAATTCTTAGTCCTGCTCAGGCATGCTCCGATATCCGTTTTGGATTTTGCATCGATATCAAAACTGTTATTTGCTCTTCTTTTTTGCGTTTCTCTGTTGGGCACCAAAGGGAAACATTAATTACTCATTCTGATGATTACCTTCTATTATCAGATGTATGCAATTTGTGAATAGAACTTTAATTTATTTACTATTTTAGAATCGGGTTTGCTAACGGATAGAGTGCAAAGTTACTTCTTTCATACAGTGATGTTTATATTAAGTGACTTCTTTTTCCAGCGTTCGTGTTACTTTAACTAAAAACATCTCAAAGACCTGTTTCAGAGCCAAAAAATCGATTTAATCCAAATTTGTATAATATATGTATCAAGCTAAAACAAGCAATGTAATCCATGTGTTAAATAGTAGTATTAATATTTACCACTAACACAAAGGATTGTATTGTAATGTAATGACTCGTGTGAAAATACGGTATATGGACAAAAGTATTGGACTGCATGATTTTAAGAAAAAGTTCTTTATTATTATATTTAGTAATGGATGGGTCCTCCTTTTTCTTGGGCTGCAACACGTCGAGACATACTTTCCAGAAGTTCTCTGTAAGTCTGGGAAGGAATAGCTCGCCATGCCGCTTGCAAGGCTATGGGAAGATATTGTTGTGAAGATGGGCATGTATATAGGTTGTCCAACAAATGTCGGGGCTCTGAACAGGCTAGTGAAGCAAATTGAACTCATTTTCAGGAAACTAGTCCGGCACACGCTTTGCAGTATGACAGGGAACTCGATCCTATAGGAAGTAACAACCATCATCGCGGTTGTGTTGCCATAGTTTAGGCAACACCGAATTTTCCAGAACGTCGAGATAGACGTCAGCATTCATGGTAACAGGTACATAAAGCAATGGGCCGAGTCCTTACCAGGAAACCAACCCCACACTAAGATGTATCCTCCAATGAATTTCTGCAGTGTCCAAATACTTTGGTCCATATATTGTAATTACAACTTCTAATGTTTATTTGTATATTTTCAAGGATAAAATTAGGCAAGTTTAAACTCAAATATTTAAAGTTCAGATTAAACCATTTACTAGTCTGCAGCAATAACTTTTTTAAATATACTAGGGGGCCTGCCCCCTGATCGCTAACGCTCGCCAACCACCGGAGGATTGCTTCGCAATCATTATTGATTCGCTGCGCGAACCTATGCTCGCTTCGCTCGCCTCAATGAAGACATGTGTCCCAGCAGAAGGGATTGTTTACAAAATGTGTTACCAAAAAAATGGTTTTCAAATCTAAATTTGCTGTATTACAGAAAATATATATACAGTATCTCTAAAATCAGAATTCAGATGAAAACTTTGTGCAAATTTTGACTCGAAATGTGAGCGTTGCTTTGGAAATTGAGTACCCAGCATGTTGTTTGTGTGTACATTTTCCCAGCACTCAAACGACCCACACTTTTTCATTGAGTTTGTTGCCGAAAGTTGTAGTGCAAGCGTCTTGTTGAACTATAATTGTTGGCCCTGAAAAGGACCTTTTTTTAAATGGCCCTGAAAACATCCTCCGCTTTCTTTGATTTCTATTATAAACTAACTGCAACAGCTCATTAAAATTTCCTTTTTTTTTCAATAAAATTTCATCCGATAACGCTATAAATTCAATCGATGCGCGAGACTTCGCGATAAACAAACAATCGTACAGTGTTGCCAAAACGCGATTACAAATAACGTCTTTTTTGCGTGCCACGTAAGAGAATTATATATATATATATTTTTTTATCTCTCCTAGATCATTTACTAATATGCGTTTACCCTTATCTACTTAAAGATTTTTGCTTTGTATGTCCATTTATATAAATTTATTAATGCATTTCAATACTACTTCGTATTAGTTCACTTGACAGAGTAATGGATTACCAAATGGAGGGTAACGAGTTTGAAATGTGATCCAAACGAAGAATGTCGTGTACGTGGGGGCTAGTTCACGTTATATCTGTCGTGGGCTCAAATGTCGTCATGTTGGAGTGGTGTGGACGTTTGGAGAGTGGGTTTTCAGCTCAGATGTTGACCCCTTCATTTGTCCGTGGTTCAAAATGAAGAGGTCTCGCCCTCGGGTATTTCCTTTCTGGATTGAACCCAAATTTTCGCCTATAGACCATACCGTTACTCTAGCACAGCATAAATTCAATTACCTTTTCATGTGCGGTAGATTTTCTGTGTGGCTTTTCCTTGCACAAAACTAGCCATTTTTGAGAAATGAAGGCATGGAAATATCAATATTTATACGAGTGCTTCAAACTTGCCATTAATCTAATTTAATAATTATTTCCAGTGCTACTACTCGTGGTAGTCCAGTAGAGTGGCAAATGAACGAAGAATTTAAAACTCGATCCAAGCAAAGGCTATCATGAACATGTGGGTTTTTGCAGGTTGTTAAATCAGTGGTGGCCACAAATGTCCTCACCTTGGTGTTGAGTGGAAGTTTCGAGAGTGGGGTGTCAGCTCGAGTGTTGATCTCATCATCTGACCGTTGTCGAGAATTACGAGATACTGTCCTCGGTTCTTTCACTTAGGGAAGGATCCCTGCATGACGAGTAAAGTACATGGCATGTACTGATTCCTTGTATGGAATGGGATAGTAATGTGAGTGGTGCAATACCATATACTTCCATTACATCTTCTTTGGTGTACTCAACTCTTCTGGAAAAATTTGAATTTATGTAACAATAAAACAAGCTTACAAGACTCCGTAGAGGATTTACAGCCGGTAGCAGTTCCTACTTTAATCACAGAAACGTTCTACACTCAGTGGACGTATTTTCCCAGTGCACACAATTTAAACTTCTCATTCAAACATTTCCGCACTATAATGAAATTATATTTATACAAAAATTTGCATCCTTATTACATTTTGGTCCGTTTCAAACAAGCATATTTGCTATATCATGCAAAAGATACACACCTAAGTAGCCCATTTCTTACCTATAATTAGACTACAGCGCAATAACCAGTAATAACCCAATTTAGGAATGTACAGAGGGTTTTCAAACTGACAGTTAAAATTTTAAAAGGACGAAGCACAAAATAATTAAATTGTATTCACAATAGGCCACAACGTGGCTTTGAAAGAGTGAATAAATTTGGATGATCGTCATTTCGACGACGATTTCTCCAAGTAACGTATCGGTTCCATTCACGAATGCTGAGATGGAAGATATGCAACTCGTATGCAGTATACCTAACCGAAATTAAAGAAATTGTATCGTGAACGTTACCACGACATGTGTGCCAAATCGCCAAACATTTGCGAGGTTTCATCAGACATTGCGAAACCAGAATATTTTGCAGAGACGGGCATGATACTGGATGGCAACAGTTAATTGGCATTCAGCATGCCAATCGGCATTCTATCAATGGAGCTGCACTCAGTTGTTACCTCGTCATCTGTCCCTGGTTCCAAATTGCGTGGTGTTTTCATCTTATCTTTCCCTTCGGGATAGATCCCGGAACGTCACTAATAGCCCGTACAGTTGCTCTAGTGCGACGTAAATTAAAAATACTATATTTCAATTGAGCTTTTTTACATTCTTTTCATTATTCGGTGCAATCAGGCATACATTTCTATTGGTGACTATCACTTTGAGCATCTACTGCGAAACTATAAAATTAGAGATAGTAAAAATGTTGTCCACATACTTACTGAACTTTATTCATGCTGTTAGTGCCTTTTAGTTGGTCTTCAGACATACATCCCTGTGTTAACATGTTTTGGGTTCCCTTTCACTCCTGAAATTTTGAATAAGAGGTTTTGAAACACCCTGCACATTAGATCCGGCTGGATAAGACCGGATCAGGCCGGATTGGTACTTTGTTAATAAGTCTATCTGATCAATATATATTTTTCCAAAATCGGCAGAGTGAAAGTAATAAAGTGAGTGAAGGTAAAAAAGATATTAAAAAAGGATACTAAAAAGTAGGTAATAAAGAATTGTGCGAACAAAACATTTATTTTTGCATTAGAAAATCCACGTAATAATTAGCAAAATACCCGACTTTACTCGGTTTGAATTGGTTTACTCTAGATTAAAGAGATGATGAAAATATATAATGACATACATTTTTCGTAGAATAAAATAATATTTTAACACCTTTCGCCAAGCATCTTATAATTTCTACTACTTACTTTGGACACAAATCCTACACATCCATACCCATTTCTGCAATACATTTCACATATATCGCACTTTTGCTGTATGACAAAGCTACAAAATGACGAAAGGTGACACTAAGGTTACTACTAACAAGAGATGATTTTGAGAGAGATTTGAAATTCCCTTTCTTAAGTACTTTGTATGTTCAATTCAATTCATAAAAACGACGATTTACGAAGAGTGTTCTCACACTCATAGTCAACAAAACAATATATTTTACCTCTAGCACTCTTGCATCCGACATGTGACATTGTGGAATTCTAGTTCAGATTTTTTAAACATTATTATTCTTTCATTAACGGTATTATTCTTTCAATAATGGCATAATTGCACTTAAAAACCCGAACCCCAAATTTCGAAAAAAAATTTCAAAAAGTGTTTTTTGGTTTATTGGATAAAACGATGCATCAGATATTCAAGAACAAATGGACAAAATTTTAGAGTCGCAGAGGAAATTGCTACCAGCTGCTTTTTAACTTTTATTTGACCTTCCAACTGCATAATCGACTGCCAACCATTGGCTTCGGTTTCCATGAAAATCTCCATTTATGCAACATTATATCATAATGTATCTACCGATGATTATTGCAAACATTTTAAATACCCTTTAAGTGTAGACTCATGTTTTTTTCTGTCAATTGGCGAAAGCTAAATAACAAAATCCAAGTCCTCATGTAAAACATGTGGTGACGCCATTGAAGGAAACACATTGAATAAATAGCGCTAAATTTCGTCGCATGCGTATCACTACAAAAAAGGCTCGTTTACAGAAGAAAAAAAAAGCCGTAGAAAAATGAAGGTGTGGTTTATACAGTGTTGGTTTATTTTAACCTAGTACTGATACAATAAAAAAAAATTTTCATTTCATTAAACAAGACATGTATAATATTTCAGTGAATTATCACAAATCACTCAGTTGTCATCCAGAGATAAAACTGATTTTAAAAAATATATACGAGTTTACGGAAAAAACTCTTGTTTTGATAAAAGTCTTAGTGTAATAGAAATTACCAAAAAATAGTACTTGCAAAAAGTAAGTTGTTTTTGTTAACTTCTGTTGTATTTTGTACTTAAAATGCGATTATCTCAAAATAAGTATTTTACAATTTTGCCAAAGTTTAACGTGCTAAGGCTTTTTGATATATGCACTTAGAGTTAAACTGTTTAAATTTTTTAAATTTTGAATAACTGGTTAAAAGACGCAGGGAAAGATTTTTTTTATAAATAGATCAGAAAATTTTATAAAAATTAATACACATAAACAATTGAAAATTTTTATAGAAATTTAACGTGTAATGAGTGAAGTACTTTTTTTAATAAAAACTCGTGAATACATTTTAGAAAAACTCTCCCTAGGTCTTTTGCATGTGCTATAACAATATTGTAGAAATTTATTTCATACAAAAATATTGAAAATTGACAGAGAAGTAGGTTTTATGAAAAGTGTGTACTTCGGCTTAAAAAAACATATTAAAATCGTAACATAAAATATAATTGAAAATAAAAATAATTTTTTTTTTATTGATTATTGAATATGTGCTTAATTATCACTAAAAAAATTGGTTATGCGAAATGAATAATAAGAATTTTGGGTTTTTCCTTACGGGTCTTTCTAAAGTCGAATATTTTGTGGTCGTGTTACGTGTGATGAAAAAGAAACACACTTTACAAAAAAAAAATATTTAAAACAGAAGACAAAAGAAAGCAGCAAATCAAAGGTTAATGAAAGATGTCGGAAAAAAGTTGTTTTTAAAGATACTAATTTGTGATTCCTTTTTATCTCTTGATCTCGAAGTTGACACAACTTATAACTAAAAAGTGCACATAATTTAGAAAAGCGAAATTAATTCATAGCAAACGAAACAGAAAATATTTCTGCATGTGATCAACCAACAGGAGTTTCCGGTTCATTTCCGTTCGTTGCAAAATATCGTCTGTCCCAAACATTCGGAAATCGTTTACATTGCGCAAAAAACAAAAATAAGACTCGAAATAAATGAAGTATCAGAGCTAAAATTCCATAAAAAATAATTATTGGAAAAATAATTGCTCTTTTAGCAGCACTGGTAGAGCAATCGTAATACTCAATATACATTCTAATTTTTCCAAAACTACCAAACTATGATTAATTTTAATAATACTTCGTCGGGTGTTTTAGCATGAAACCCGTCTAAATATTATAATAAAGAAATGTTTATATTGCATTCACTAAACTAATATACAACGAAAATATAAAACACATTGCATACAGATATTTGGAATAAAATTCATGTGATGTCTGCACAAACACACAAATACAAAATCGAACATATAACAGAAAGACAGACAGACAGACTTTCGCAACCAATTTCACTCACTAAATGAAGATAAGTACTCTCACTGTATACAAATTTCCATGGAAATATTTTAAACCGTGTGGAAATGTATAGGGCACATACAATACATACATACATGCAGACAGACACCAAAAGTGCAAGAGGCAAATTTGGCATCAGAAGGGTCCAAAATGGATAGAAAACGTGAAATGGGTCAAAAATATTGAATGTACAAACTCCACACTTATTTGTATAGATTATCCATAGGAAAGAAATCAATCAGCAAAAACAAATTATAGTAACTACTAGCACTACTAGTAGCTCATCTTTAATGACTTTGTTTAATTTTTTTTTCCTTTTTTTCCTACAAGATTCTTTTTTGGCATAAGAAACGTATTGTAACCTTGTCTCATGTTTTGACCATAATTTTTTGGATACTTTAAATAAAGTAATATTCCTGTTATTATCGTGCAACGACGTTCTTTTACCCGACCCACGCAGTGCCTCAAATAATTCATCGCTTATGACAGTGACTTGCTTTTCAGGCTTTTCTAAAATGAATTTTAATGTTGTTTCAACAGTAAGAAGGGTCGCGTTTCTTCTGCATAAATCCTCCACTGCCAATTTAAATGCCTGCAAACAATTCATTAAATCTTTCATTGTTAAGCACTCTTGGTTGGTAAATTTTATGTCAGATTGTATATCAATTAGAGATTTATATATGCAGACTTTCATATTATAAAATCTTTCGATCCTACTTAGAAGGCTGTTCCGGCGTGTGCGACAGTCCAAAATGAGACTAATTATTTTTGCTGTTTCTTCTTTCACATACTTTTGAAGATATGTATCCTATTTGGTGAGCAACTTTTTGAATAAATTACAAATTTCGGAACTTTTTGAAGAAGATAACTATATTTAGGGATTCATTCAATGCAAGAATGCATGAAAGATCTGGATGTAGTAGATTCATTATTACTGTCATGTCTGTCTCTCCTTGTACTTCATTTGTTTCGTCCAGGTCTACGTCGTGTCTTCATCTGATTCAATAGAAGATATTTCTATGCGATCCATTTTGCTTTCCTGTTTCTTTTTGTAAAAATTGTCGACGACGAGCAATTGTATACCTTGTGCTAAGCGCAGTTGTTGGTAACATGGCACAAGTTCACCAATTTTAACCATGACTTTTGCGCCGTCAGATGTTATGCCAATAATATCAGTATTGAAGTCCAAACCAAAGCTCGACAAACGGTCTTTTACCAAACTGATACCATGCTCCGGAATAGGCGAGCCATGATTTCTAGTTAACCCAAGATTAAAGTGTCTTTCTTTGTGATGAACATTAAGATTTAAATATTTATGATTCGTTTGGGATGTCCATTCATCAATTGTTAAAGCAAACTTTTGTCTTTGTTTCTTGAGATAATCAAATTAACTACTCATGCCAGCTTTTACTGTATTTGCAAAATTTGTAACTATAGATCTTATTGTATTTGGTGAATTTGGGAGTTGAAATCCACTCTTTGAAAATAAATAACTCAAATCTGAAGATGTACAAAATGTACTGAGGGTGTAACCTTCTTTGCAGACTATTCTGGAAAAACATAGAAGAAACAATTAAGATTTAAATATTTATGATTCGTTTGGGATGTCCATTCATCAAATGTTAAAGCAAACTTTTGTCTTTGTTTCTTGAGATAATCAAATTAACTACTCATGCCAGCTTTTACTGTATTTGCAAAATTTGTAACTATAGATCTTATTGTATTTGGTGAATTTGGGAGTTGAAATCCACTCTTTGAAAATAAATAACTCAAATCTGAAGATGTACAAAATGTACTGAGGGTGTAACCTTCTTTGCAGACTATTCTGGAAAAACATAGAAGAAACAATTAAGATTTAAATATTTATGATTCGTTTGGGATGTCCATTCATCAAATGTTAAAGCAAACTTTTGTCTTTGTTTCTTGAGATAATCAAATTAACTACTCATGTCAGCTTTTACTGTATTTGCAAAATTTGTAACTATAGATCTTATTGTATTTGGTGAATTTGGGAGTTGAAATCCACTCTTTGAAAATAAATAACTCAAATCTGAAGATGTACAAAATGTACTGAGGGTGTAACCTTCTTTGCAGACTATTCTGGAAAAACATAGAAGAAACAATTAAGATTTAAATAATTATGATTCGTTTGGGATGTCCATTCATCAAATGTTAAAGCAAACTTTTGTCTTTGTTTCTTGAGATAATCAAATTAACTACTCATGTCAGCTTTTACTGTATTTGCAAAATTTGTAACTATAGATCTTATTGTATTTGGTGAATTTGGGAGTTGAAATCCACTCTTTGAAAATAAATAACTCAAATCTGAAGATGTACAAAATGTACTGAGGGTGTAACCTTCTTTGCAGACTATTCTGGAAAAACATAGAAGAAACAATTAAGATTTAAATATTTATGATTCGTTTGGGATGTCCATTCATCAAATGTTAAAGCAAACTTTTGTCTTTGTTTCTTGAGATAATCAAATTAACTACTCATGTCAGCTTTTACTGTATTTGCAAAATTTGTAACTATAGATCTTATTGTATTTGGTGAATTTGGGAGTTGAAATCCACTCTTTGAAAATAAATAACTCAAATCTGAAGATGTACAAAATGTACTGAGGGTGTAACCTTCTTTGCAGACTATTCTGGAAAAACATAGAAGAAACAATTAAGATTTAAATATTTATGATTCGTTTGGGATGTCCATTCATCAAATGTTAAAGCAAACTTTTGTCTTTGTTTCTTGAGATAATCAAATTAACTACTCATGTCAGCTTTTACTGTATTTGCAAAATTTGTAACTATAGATCTTATTGTATTTGGTGAATTTGGGAGTTGAAATCCACTCTTTGAAAATAAATAACTCAAATCTGAAGATGTACAAAATGTACTGAGGGTGTAACCTTCTTTGCAGACTATTCTGGAAAAACATAGAAGAAACAATTAAGATTTAAATATTTATGATTCGTTTGGGATGTCCATTCATCAAATGTTAAAGCAAACTTTTGTCTTTGTTTCTTGAGATAATCAAATTAACTACTCATGTCAGCTTTTACTGTATTTGCAAAATTTGTAACTATAGATCTTATTGTATTTGGTGAATTTGGGAGTTGAAATCCACTCTTTGAAAATAAATAACTCAAATCTGAAGATGTACAAAATGTACTGAGGGTGTAACCTTCTTTGCAGACTATTCTGGAAAAACATAGAAGAAACAATTAAGATTTAAATATTTATGATTCGTTTGGGATGTCCATTCATCAAATGTTAAAGCAAACTTTTGTCTTTGTTTCTTGAGATAATCAAATTAACTATCCATGTCAGCTTTTACTGTATTTGCAAAATTTGTAACTATAGATCTTATTGTATTTGGTGAATTTGGGAGTTGAAATCCACTCTTTGAAAATAAATAACTCAAATCTGAAGATGTACAAAATGTACTGAGGGTGTAAACTTCTTTGCAGACTATTCTGGAAAAACATAGAAGAAACAATTAAGATTTAAATATTTATGATTCGTTTGGGATGTCCATTCATCAAATGTTAAAGCAAACTTTTGTCTTTGTTTCTTGAGATAATCAAATTAACTACTCATGTCAGCTTTTACTGTATTTGCAAAATTTGTAACTATAGATCTTATTGTATTTGGTGAATTTGGGAGTTGAAATCCACTCTTTGAAAATAAATAACTCAAATCTGAAGATGTACAAAATGTACTGAGGGTGTAACCTTCTTTGCAGACTATTCTGGAAAAACATAGAAGAAACAATTAAGATTTAAATATTTATGATTCGTTTGGGATGTCCATTCATCAAATGTTAAAGCAAACTTTTGTCTTTGTTTCTTGAGATAATCAAATTAACTACTCATGTCAGCTTTTACTGTATTTGCAAAATTTGTAACTATAGATCTTATTGTATTTGGTGAATTTGGGAGTTGAAATCCACTCTTTGAAAATAAATAACTCAAATCTGAAGATGTACAAAATGTACTGAGGGTGTAACCTTCTTTGCAGACTATTCTGGAAAAACATAGAAGAAACAATTAAGATTTAAATATTTATGATTCGTTTGGGATGTCCATTCATCAAATGTTAAAGCAAACTTTTGTCTTTGTTTCTTGAGATAATCAAATTAACTACTCATGTCAGCTTTTACTGTATTTGCAAAATTTGTAACTATAGATCTTATTGTATTTGGTGAATTTGGGAGTTGAAATCCACTCTTTGAAAATAAATAACTCAAATCTGAAGATGTACAAAATGTACTGAGGGTGTAACCTTCTTTGCAGACTATTCTGGAAAAACATAGAAGAAACAATTAAGATTTAAATATTTATGATTCGTTTGGGATGTCCATTCATCAAATGTTAAAGCAAACTTTTGTCTTTGTTTCTTGAGATAATCAAATTAACTATCCATGTCAGCTTTTACTGTATTTGCAAAATTTGTAACTATAGATCTTATTGTATTTGGTGAATTTGGGAGTTGAAATCCACTCTTTGAAAATAAATAACTCAAATCTGAAGATGTACAAAATGTACTGAGGGTGTAAACTTCTTTGCAGACTATTCTGGAAAAACATAGAAGAAACAATTAAGATTTAAATATTTATGATTCGTTTGGGATGTCCATTCATCAAATGTTAAAGCAAACTTTTGTCTTTGTTTCTTGAGATAAACAAAGTAACTACTCATGTCAGCTTTTACTGTATTTGCAAAATTTGTAACTATAGATCTTATTGTATTTGGTGAATTTGGGAGTTGAAATCCACTCTTTGAAAATAAATAACTCAAATCTGAAGATGTACAAAATGTACTGAGGGTGTAACCTTCTTTGCAAAAATTTTCTGGAAAAACATAGAAGAAACAATTAAGATTTAAATATTTATGATTCGTTTGGGATGTCCATTCATCAAATGTTAAAGCAAACTTTTGTCTTTGTTTCTTGAGATAATCAAATTAACTACTCATGTCAGCTTTTACTGTATTTGCAAAATTTGTAACTATAGATCTTATTGTATTTGGTGAATTTGGGAGTTGAAATCCACTCTTTGAAAATAAATAACTCAAATCTGAAGATGTACAAAATGTACTGAGGGTGTAACCTTCTTTGCAGACTATTCTGGAAAAACATAGAAGAAACAATTAAGATTTAAATATTTATGATTCGTTTGGGATGTCCATTCATCAAATGTTAAAGCAAACTTTTGTCTTTGTTTCTTGAGATAATCAAATTAACTATCCATGTCAGCTTTTACTGTATTTGCAAAATTTGTAACTATAGATCTTATTGTATTTGGTGAATTTGGGAGTTGAAATCCACTCTTTGAAAATAAATAACTCAAATCTGAAGATGTACAAAATGTACTGAGGGTGTAAACTTCTTTGCAGACTATTCTGGAAAAACATAGAAGAAACAATTAAGATTTAAATATTTATGATTCGTTTGGGATGTCCATTCATCAAATGTTAAAGCAAACTTTTGTCTTTGTTTCTTGAGATAATCAAATTAACTACTCATGTCAGCTTTTACTGTATTTGCAAAATTTGTAACTATAGATCTTATTGTATTTGGTGAATTTGGGAGTTGAAATCCACTCTTTGAAAATAAATAACTCAAATCTGAAGATGTACAAAATGTACTGAGGGTGTAACCTTCTTTGCAGACTATTCTGGAAAAACATAGAAGAAACAATTAAGATTTAAATATTTATGATTCGTTTGGGATGTCCATTCATCAAATGTTAAAGCAAACTTTTGTCTTTGTTTCTTGAGATAATCAAATTAACTATCCATGTCAGCTTTTACTGTATTTGCAAAATTTGTAACTATAGATCTTATTGTATTTGGTGAATTTGGGAGTTGAAATCCACTCTTTGAAAATAAATAACTCAAATCTGAAGATGTACAAAATGTACTGAGGGTGTAAACTTCTTTGCAGACTATTCTGGAAAAACATAGAAGAAACAATTAAGATTTAAATATTTATGATTCGTTTGGGATGTCCATTCATCAAATGTTAAAGCAAACTTTTGTCTTTGTTTCTTGAGATAATCAAATTAACTACTCATGTCAGCTTTTACTGTATTTGCAAAATTTGTAACTATAGATCTTATTGTATTTGGTGAATTTGGGAGTTGAAATCCACTCTTTGAAAATAAATAACTCAAATCTGAAGATGTACAAAATGTACTGAGGGTGTAACCTTCTTTGCAGACTATTCTGGAAAAACATAGAAGAAACAATTAAGATTTAAATATTTATGATTCGTTTGGGATGTCCATTCATCAAATGTTAAAGCAAACTTTTGTCTTTGTTTCTTGAGATAATCAAATTAACTACTCATGTCAGCTTTTACTGTATTTGCAAAATTTGTAACTATAGATCTTATTGTATTTGGTGAATTTGGGAGTTGAAATCCACTCTTTGAAAATAAATAACTCAAATCTGAAGATGTACAAAATGTACTGAGGGTGTAACCTTCTTTGCAGACTATTCTGGAAAAACATAGAAGAAACAATTAAGATTTAAATATTTATGATTCGTTTGGGATGTCCATTCATCAAATGTTAAAGCAAACTTTTGTCTTTGTTTCTTGAGATAATCAAATTAACTATCCATGTCAGCTTTTACTGTATTTGCAAAATTTGTAACTATAGATCTTATTGTATTTGGTGAATTTGGGAGTTGAAATCCACTCTTTGAAAATAAATAACTCAAATCTGAAGATGTACAAAATGTACTGAGGGTGTAAACTTCTTTGCAGACTATTCTGGAAAAACATAGAAGAAACAATTAAGATTTAAATATTTATGATTCGTTTGGGATGTCCATTCATCAAATGTTAAAGCAAACTTTTGTCTTTGTTTCTTGAGATAATCAAATTAACTACTCATGTCAGCTTTTACTGTATTTGCAAAATTTGTAACTATAGATCTTATTGTATTTGGTGAATTTGGGAGTTGAAATCCACTCTTTGAAAATAAATAACTCAAATCTGAAGATGTACAAAATGTACTGAGGGTGTAACCTTCTTTGCAGACTATTCTGGAAAAACATAGAAGAAACAATTAAGATTTAAATATTTATGATTCGTTTGGGATGTCCATTCATCAAATGTTAAAGCAAACTTTTGTCTTTGTTTCTTGAGATAATCAAATTAACTACTCATGTCAGCTTTTACTGTATTTGCAAAATTTGTAACTATAGATCTTATTGTATTTGGTGAATTTGGGAGTTGAAATCCACTCTTTGAAAATAAATAACTCAAATCTGAAGATGTACAAAATGTACTGAGGGTGTAACCTTCTTTGCAGACTATTCTGGAAAAACATAGAAGAAACAATTAAGATTTAAATATTTATGATTCGTTTGGGATGTCCATTCATCAAATGTTAAAGCAAACTTTTGTCTTTGTTTCTTGAGATAATCAAATTAACTACTCATGTCAGCTTTTACTGTATTTGCAAAATTTGTAACTATAGATCTTATTGTATTTGGTGAATTTGGGAGTTGAAATCCACTCTTTGAAAATAAATAACTCAAATCTGAAGATGTACAAAATGTACTGAGGGTGTAACCTTCTTTGCAGACTATTCTGGAAAAACATAGAAGAAACAATTAAGATTTAAATATTTATGATTCGTTTGGGATGTCCATTCATCAAATGTTAAAGCAAACTTTTGTCTTTGTTTCTTGAGATAATCAAATTAACTACTCATGTCAGCTTTTACTGTATTTGCAAAATTTGTAACTATAGATCTTATTGTATTTGGTGAATTTGGGAGTTGAAATCCACTCTTTGAAAATAAATAACTCAAATCTGAAGATGTACAAAATGTACTGAGGGTGTAACCTTCTTTGCAGACTATTCTGGAAAAACATAGAAGAAACAATTAAGATTTAAATATTTATGATTCGTTTGGGATGTCTATTCATCAAATGTTAAAGCAAACTTTTGTCTTTGTTTCTTGAGATAATCAAATTAACTACTCATGTCAGCTTTTACTGCATTTGCAAAATTTGTAACTATAGATCTTATTGTATTTGGTGAATTTGGGAGTTGAAATCCACTCTTTGAAAATAAATAACTCAAATCTGAAGATGTACAAAATGTACTGAGGGTGTAACCTTCTTTGCAGACTATTCTGGAAAAACATAGAAGAAACAATTAAGATTTAAATATTTATGATTCGTTTGGGATGTCCATTCATCAAATGTTAAAGTAAACTTTTGTCTTTGTTTCTTGAGATAATCAAATTAACTACTCATGTCAGCTTTTACTGTATTTGCAAAATTTGTAACTATAGATCTTATTGTATTTGGTGAATTTGGGAGTTGAAATCCACTCTTTGAAAATAAATAACACAAATCTGAAGATGTACAAAATGTACTGAGGGTGTAACATTCTTTGCAGACTATTCTGGAAAAACATAGTTTCCATATTCTTTTCCTTTTTGAAATAACTGTCAATAGCTTTAGTTTCTTGCGGGGTTTTTTTGGTATTTCTTCTTCGCAAATAATTTCAATTGTCTCTGTCTCATTTCCGTCTCCTTTTGATGTGGATACTTTAGGAACTAAATCAGAGTAAGGGCGTTTTAATTGGTTATTCCCAGAAATTATGTTGAGATAAAGGGTTTTGTTTCTAAATGTACTTTTAAACCTTTGTAAGTTTCCTTCCTTTCAGTAACTTTCCTTCCTTCTCAAAAAATGTTATTGATCATTTAATTAATTATTTTTGCTAGAATTCTCCAATCTGATTATTGAAAAGTACAAAATCGATTAATTCGCTATAGATTGCTTAATAAACGATTTTGCGACTTTAAAGTTAGATTTAAAAAATCGATTATTTAATTTTTAAAAAATTAGGATTTATCGGATCCGGACCGGATTTGATAGACATTGATGAATCCGGTAGGTAGCCAAACGATGCCGGATCCGCCGGATTGGATTGCAATCCCTAACTGTGTATGTGAAATTGTGAGAATGTCATGCTGGTATGAAATGACCACATTAACCTTCGTGTGTTTTTGTAGATGTTGCGATTCAAATATGTTGTAATCAAGTCCTTAACTCCACTATTGTTGTTTCTGCAGTTTGTCCATATTTTCTGCTGCTTTAAGAAATCGATCGTCTGTATAGAAACATATAAGGAAAACACTAGCTTCAAAGTGAACATATATTAAGTGGATGGACAGATAAGTGCGATTCTGTAATCCTTGTAGCATCAAAAGTATTTGAAAATCCTCGGATATATTGTCTTACTCATCAATTATTGGTAAAACAAAAGGTGAATATCCATTTTGCATGGTTTTGATAACACTTGTTTTAGTAATCTTTATTTTTAAAACAGTATAGAAATAAGGTTTTCCAATTTTTTTATTATTACATAAAGAATTAACACACACACTTTATATATAATAAATTTCATTACCTCGAATTGACTTATGAATATTACTCAAAATCATCGGATTTGAACATTTGGCCTTTTTTTTTAATATAGAAATATACGAATAATTACTACTTCCCATCATCTTTGATTGTTGAGCTGAGTAACCGATTATGAAATGTTTCAGAATCAAGGGTTAACACGTTTCGTATAAAAAGGAAACTTTACCAGGAATCATTAAAATTCCATTATCTAAATATCATTCTGTGGTAGCAAAAAAATACGTAGATTAAAGCACCCAGTTTATATATATTTTAATCGTTTGAGGTATTAAATAATTCATCATAGATTGCTTTGTAAGGGCTTTGGCTTGAATTTCTTGGATGCGATCGTCATGCATCACATCTGATTTGCTTATTAATGCTATGTTTTGACTGGCAATCATAATGTATCTTATTCGTATAACGTATAACATTTTCTTACAAATTATTGTTAGTTAGTAGAATATTTCCAGACATTGTTAGGTTTGAAACACAAAAACCTTTGGAAAATAGTCATGCACTCAGTAGTCCGATCATCATTTTTCACATATGACACTCTCATATCATTTCCCAATATTTTTTCCTTTAAAGTAGTGATGACAAATTAATACAAAATTCATGATAAATGTTTATGCAAAATATACTTTTCTATAAATATTCCAAAAACATGAACTAACAAAGGGCTTTTTTTCATTGAATTATTTCATTAAACACAAGGCAAAAATAAAAGTTTACAATTGTATTCAAACGGTAGGTCTATTTTACAGAGTATTATAGTAAGAAAATCGCTGTTTTCAAGAAACTTTTTGCAAGTAAGTGTAAATCAAATAATAGCCTCAAATCGTAAGGTACACAACATCAACCTTCCGACACTGACGATGTTTTAAAATTTTAAAAAAGTCCTAAATCAGGTTTCTCTTTGCTATAGCCCAACTACTATGCAACTTCAAATCGAATAATTATGGTAGGGGAGACCGGAGCTTGTTGACATTCACCTTTTTTACCACAGCGATTTCAGAGCGGAGGAATCACCACTACTTAACTATACGTGTATGTTGCATCATCTACTCTAGTTTCAGTGTGATAGAAGATTCCAAAGACGTATTTGTGTATGTTTTTTTTGCAAAGTGATTTTTTTTCTAATTGAAGGTTGTGGCGTTTTATGAAGCTCTAGAATATGTTGAGGCGTTTTTAATTGTTGTGTTCAAAAGAGTAAACAATAATTATTGTATTCATGCACTGGAATTTCTTGTAAAATATATGTTAAAGAATGACGGAGCCATCTTGTCTCAAAAGTTCTAGTGAGGCAAGTTGGTATTTAAGTCGTAAGGCATGTTTTCATAGGAAATATAGGGGACATCGAATGTGATGAATTCTATGTTTTCACAATGTGAAAACAAGCAAACTTTGGAAATGGTCAGTAGTCTCGGACACAATATGGGACAACCGCAACAAAATTAAACGAAAATTAAAGCCACCAATCCACGGCGACGATCGTCCTACTTTTTTGGTGGACATAAAGCGTTAAGATTTTCGTGTTCTTTTTTTTCTTCTTAATTTTTTTTTTTTTTTCTTGTACTAAAGGGAACTGAGACGTTCTCGACAACGCAAAACATGAAAATTTGTGGTGTACAAGACCTTCTTATTTTTCAATAAAAAAGAAATCCCTCAACTAAAAGACTATGTTTATAAAAACTACAAGCTTCATTCATTATATTACAGTAAAAGTATATTCATTCTTTGCATTATTTTTTAAAATATTGTACTTAAATTGTACTTAATATTAATTACTTAATTGTACTTAAATTGTACTTAATATTAATTATTGTACTTAAAATATTGTTGTGGACATAAAGCGTTAAGATTTTCGTGTTCTTTTTTTTCTTCTTAATTTTTTTTTTTTTTGTACTAAAGGGAACTGAGACGTTCTCGACAACGCAAAACATGAAAATTTGTGGTGTACAAGACCTTCTTATTTTTCAATAAAAAAGAAATCCCTCAACTAAAAGACTATGTTTATAAAAACTACATGCTTCATTCATTATATTACAGTAAAAGTATATTCATTCTTTGCATTATTTTTTAAAATATGAGGAATCGAATTACTTACAATAAACAGCCTTCTAATACATGGTGATGAATAGGTACGCTCGTAAAAAATTCTATTCATATCAAAGAGGTGTAATTTTTTATGAACCTTTCCATGGTAATAACTCATCCAATGAACATAATTTATTTCATTTCTTATTGATAGTATTTTTTTTATTCACCAATTTTATGAGAAAAATCACCTTTTTTTCAGAATTTCAAATTGTTTCGATTCAACTTTTTTTTATAATTTTTACATTCAACATACTACAATAAAAATTAGTTTACTTCAATCCATATACATTTGTGTCAATATTAAAGCATGCATTAGGATTTTCCAAGCAGTAGAAAAAATTTTAAGCGTACCTATTCATCACCATGTATTAGAAGGCTGTTTATTGTAAGTACTTATTCGATTCCTCATATTTTAAAAAATAATGCAAAGAATGAATATACTTTTACTTTAATATAATGAATGAAGCATGTAGTTTTTATAAATATAGTCTTTTAGTTGAGGGATTTCTTTTTTATTGAAAAATAAGGAGATCTTGTACACCACAAATTTTCATGTTTTGCGTTGTCGAGAACGTCTCAGTTCCCTAAAATAAAAGGTTTAAAAGTGATTAACTCGTATTATTGCTTAGATCCAATCACCATTATATGCTACGCCAACTTAAACCAGGTATTATGCAACATCTGGGGAAAGTTGGAATAGTTTTTTTAGAATAGAATAGTCACTTTAGTAAACAATATTTAACGAGTAAACTATACTATTTTTAGTAATTTTTTTTCTTTATTAATTTGTGGTCAGAGCGTTTCACAAACAGCAGCATTGGTTATATTAACTGAAAGTAGTATTACAATTATTAATTTGAATCGTGTTTAAAAGGAAACATAAGTCAAAATTTAAAATTCCTTGATTAATTACTGCGTGCGAAAAGCTAAAAAGGTTTAATATTGCTGAAATAATTTTCAAAGGTTTCATTTTATTAATTTATTTATTTCTATGAAATGGAATTCTACGTTAAAGAAGAGACTTTTGATGGAATTCAACACACATGCCTAAACTCAGAATTTTAAAGGGAATTAAAGGGAAACATAAATTTTAGTTTTGCCGAGCAGCAAAATGAAATTTATTCACAGTGATGTTTTTTTCTATTTCTAAGATTTATTTCCAACAAAATAAATTAAATCAAAAGTAGTTTTCGTAATACAATTTGATATATATATATATATATATATATATATATATATATATATATATATATATATATATATATATATATATTAGAACTATAGATATAATAATTTTTGTGGTGCGTTGTTTTGAAAATCTAACATTCTTGACAGTTGTTGTCATGGCAACAACATCTATCTTTAAAACTTTCAATGCGTTTTTCTCCATGATACTTTTTTTCAAGATTTCCTGTATTGCAATTGCTATAAGTCGAAAACGGATAAAATTTAAGGGTTGAAATTTGGAATATATCTTTTTCAAACATTATACTTTAATTATGATTCAGCAAATTTGAAACAAATATTACTTTAAAAAAAAGTACTTTAAAATTAAAAAAAAATTTCATTCAAATATATTTTATTTTTTATTAAATTAATATTTTTTAAATTTCTGAATCAAAATTAAAGTTTATAAATTTGTGAATAACTTACTGCAAGAATTTTGAAAATTGATCAAGAATATTTTGAGTTTTAGCAATTTAAAATGACCCATCTTTTTTTTCAAAAAATTTTATTTTAAAATTTTTAAAAAACTTTTGCAAAAATTTTGTGTTGTGATTTTGTTTATTAGTTAACTGGGTAATCAGTACAAAAAATTCAAAATTCTAAATTAATAAATAAAAAATTTTTTTCAATGTGTCTCGGCCCCCCTTAATGAAGAAATACATCACAATCTGTATTTATTCAAAATAAAGGATCATACCTCAAAACATGTCATCTTTCTAACCTTCCATTTATTTTCATTTCTTGATAACAAACATAATTCTAGGTCCAAAAAGAAATTTATGTTAAAGAAATTGTAGGGAAAATCAAATACCCCTGAGAGAAAGATATGTCTAGCCATAGATGCCATGAAATATCCAGTGTACATGTGAAAATATACATCTCTACATAGTATTGCGTATTGCTTCCAATATTGCATTTTCATCTATATAATAGTTATCACACATACATCTAAGTTTCGCAAAAAAGAATTTCTACCTCGACAAAAATTATTATTTTTTATGTTTGAAAACAAATTAGGTCATATTTAATTATGGATCATATATTCTAAAGATGTTTAATTGATATAGTTAAAAATTTCTTTTAAACTGAAACTAATAATAGCTGTTATTTGCAACTATAAAAATTAATCATAATCAATTATATAGACTTGAGTATTTGACAATTCATGAACTCTCCATTGATTTCACCCGTTTTTCACAATCACAATTCTCATACATTTAATATGCATCTACCATTAAATCAGCTAAGCAGACTGTTCATGTCCCAATGGAAATATATGGAATACGGTTTTATGTGCATAGACTATCTGAGACTAATTAGGACGGGATTAGTAGCTTAAGTTAGATTCCCGGGATTATGTACAATCACCTCTGCGTAAGGACCTGGCACTTACCATGTCAACGTCAAGGTGAAAGTTATTCACCTGTAAAATTTGTATCATCGAATGTAAGCGACAAGAATATTATTCGTTCGTGTCGAACTTAGATTTTACAGAAAAGAATGTAAGTTATCACCCAACTTTACATAAATGCTATTTATGCCAATTATACAAATGAATTGCAAGGACAGAAATAACACTTTTCTATTATTTGACGAACTAAATCCATAATTATCTAGAGATAAAAATTTTACTATGATTATATCTGAAACATTTGTTTTAGGTAGAATGAAATATCAATAAAATTTGATCAAATTTGTCGGCATAATTCCTAGACGATAGTTTCTTGTAAAGAAACTTTAATATATGGTTGAAACCATACTTTAATTAGTTATTTTTATTTAAGATGTGTTAATTTAATGCAAATAATTTTATCAACAAAATGTAAGCTGGTATTGGAATATATAATACAACAATAATCATCTGTATAGCTGTAAATTAAATATCTACCCTCTCTAATCTCTTTGATCCAGTCCATAACCTTGATATTCAGTCTTTCACCTTTCAATCCTTCAGGTGGTAGCGATGAGATATCTACCATCAAGATCTGGCCAATTTTTCAAATGATAATTTCGTTATTAAGATATCACCTATTTTTTGATAATTGGAAAATCAAGATCTAATGAGTGTTCTTCAAATAATAAAATATATTATTCGTGAAGATCTAATTAGTTCTGCAATCGTATACCTCGTCAAAACAAGCATAAGGATAGTTAAAATAAAATAAAAATTTAAGTCTAAAGGGGTATATTCTAAAATTTCTTTTAACGTAATTCTATAGATTAAAAAAATAATGCACAGTCACAGTTAATATTTAATCCACGCATGATTATGTTCAAGAGATTTATCATCAATATGAACTAAAGAAACTTGCCGTACAGTTTATTCAATTTTTTTTTATGTTAACTATAAGAACTCCAAAGAAACGTAATCAAAGAAGAGATTAAATTGGAATTGCTTACAACTTCCAATTAGAAATGCTTACAACTTCCAATTAGAAATGCTTAGAACTTCCAATTAAAAATGCTTACAACTTCCAATTAGAAATGCTTACAACTTCCACTTAGAAATGCTTACAACTTCCAATTAGGAATGCTTACAACTTCCCCTTAGAAATGCTTACAACCAAAGGCAATTTATCTTGCCTTATTGAATACAATACCATTTCATCTTTTATTGTTGAATGAGGAGATTTTTACAAACATTTTTAGCAAATAAATATCTAATTAGTTCTTGTTTCATACATTGTTCATACACTGACGATGTATCTTGTATCAGAGAATTATAAAAAAATTAAAAGTAATGTGAAATAATTCGATTAATTATTTGACTATTTTTTGGTGTTCCACAAAAGAAGTATAAGTAGTACATGATATGATCATTATGATTAAAACATACTTTGTAAATGAATTCGAAATACATTTGTAACATTATTTTATGCCAATAGCAATTTTAATGTAATTTTTGGATTTAGCATTAGTTAGTTTAAACTACATTTTTGCTAAGTTACATTCCATTAAAACCTGATTACTAATTCATGTATATTATTTTTCTTTAAAACCAATACATTTCTCTGATATTTTTAGTAAATTATTCTATTTTTATCTTGAAAAATACTTAGAATAAGTACCTGGATTTGTAAGTATTTTCTAAATATTTATCTTTATAGATAGTTTAAAGAAAAAGTAGCTACTTTATAAGTTATGAACGAGTCTCGAATAGAAAAAAAATGTCATCAAAAGTCTTTAATCATTGAGCTCACAACAAAATAGAAATAGCTTAAATTATCGATAGTTAAAAATATTATCTACAAATGTAATATATATTTTCGACGTCTTTTTCACGGTTTGAATTCAGCCGTTTCATTTTTGCGTGTATATTTTTAAAGTGTTTTTGCACAAAAACTTTTCTTACATCCAGAAACTGTCAATTCGATTCTTACCAACTGCATCCGATCCCCATTTGGCGTTATGACGGGTTTTATCTTCCTAATATGATGTCAGCTTTAAGCACAATAGTTATGAAAAATTCCGGAACAATGTTAAACTGCCTAAAAATTAAATTAATTCGGACAAATTTTGGAAAATTCTGACTCAAATTAAAATACAAAACAATTAACTTTTAGAAGACAGTGGAAATAGTAACAGTAATTTTAGCTAACACGTACTAGAGTAAAACAACGGGTTATTGACGACGGTCCGGGATGAATTCCCGAAGAGAAAGATCCGAGGACGCCACAGCGTAATTTTGAACTCCTGTAAGATGACGATGCAACACCTTAGCTTGCATCCCACTCTCCAAACTTCAACACCAACACAACGTGAGGACTTTCGGCCACGATAGATCTAAGGTGGACCAGCCGCCTCTACACCATACGCTTACAAACATCCATGCCCGGACCCGGATTCTAAACTAGGAACCTTCCGATGTAGAGGCTAACACCTTAACCACTATACCGATTCGTCGGCGGAAGATAGTAGAAATGATTGATCAAACAAATCACAAGAATATCCCATAAATAATGTCTAGGAAAAAATTGATTAATTTGAGAAAAATTCGTAATTTTAAAACAATATTTTACTATTTAGAAATTAGTCCACCAGTGTCGGAAGGGCTAAAGTCCTCGCTCTTACAAAACTAGTTGGGTTTATCACTTTGTTATGTGTTGGAATATCGTATGTGACAAAGTATGTTTTTTTTAGGACTACACTTAAATGCTGGTCATCTCCTCAAACTCCTCCAAGAAGGTATGCTCCACCATAGCTCCTGATGAGTAAAATAGGACAGCATCTCTCTTGGCTTCTCGGAGTAACGCTAGTACGATCCATTAAATTTAGTGCGAAGCAATAATGTTTCAAAATGTAAACTGATACATCAATCTAATTTCAAAATTTTAGGTGTAGCCATACAGCATAATATCTGACGCAAACAAATTGTATCGAACACTTATAGCCTTAAAATATGTGTGAAGTTGTATATCACGGAGTCATATTCCCCTGAGTCGATTCCTTTATGTTTCAAACTTCTCACATTTTAATTTCCTGCTACTGTAAGACTTACTTTTGGATTTCTTCACTGAAGCACGAATGATCAAATTAAGGCTACAGTGGACACTAAAAATATTTTTTCTTAATTTTAAATAAAAAAAGCTCAAAATTTTGTCTGATAATATACATTGTCAAACTAAACCTGAAAAAAAAATTTGGTGTAAAAAAATTTATTAATTTTTAAAATATTTGAAATTTAAAAAACAATTTAACAAAAGTTCAAAATGCTCCGGGCGTTCCAATTTTTTCAATATCTTTGATTTTTTTTTGATTTCTTATCTTAAGACACTATTTAAAAAATTTTGGGAAGCAATGTCATGTTTAATACGATAGTTTATTAGTAATAAATTAAAATGTGCTCTTAAAAGGAATTTTTAAGAAAAAAAATGACATTTTTAGTTAAAAAGTTAAATTTTTCTCTTCACACAATTATTATTATATATGTGCATCCCAAAATCTTTTAATACTTATAACAGGAGAAAATATGGAGAGTCTTGTAGTTATAGGATGAAAATTGAGACGTCCGGAGCATTTTGAAATTTTAGTTCGAAGCAATTTTTTGATTTGAAGAAAAACAACTTTTTTCATTTCAAAAGAGTATAAATAATTTTTAGGAATATATTTAGCTCTAGAACTCTAGCATAACACAAATATAGTTCATGCATTCTTTATAATGCAGTTTTTAAGCACATAATTGTAATTCACATAACGCATATGGATGGTAAAAAACTTTACGTAAATTGAAAGTCTTTAACTTTCTTAGTAAATAACTACAAGAAACCAAGAACACAAATTAAATTTAATTAAACACTAATATAGGATAGAAGAAGATGATAAAATTTTACAGTACTGCTATTGAATTGAAAAACATGTATGTCATAATTGTAGAGTAGTGTTGTAATACAAGATGTGCGTATGTTGTAATACAAGATGTATGTATGTTATAATACACGATAAAAAATGTATAAAAAGTAAAACAAAAGTAATTCTCAAAAAAATTAATATAATTTGATTGATGTAACCAAAATTAAAATGCTCCAGCACAATATGCTGCATCCGGTTTCACCGATTTTCTTTTTGGTTTTTTTTTTTTTACCACAGCATTTTTCTGCGTTTTACGCCTGTGGTCCCGTCTTTTGGCAATAATCAGAGAAAAACTTGAATCTAAAGAGGGATTATCCTCCGATTCAAGAGCTTTCACATATCCCAAGTTATGTTTTTGAATAGCATCAGTTACTGCTAACTCCAGCCTTCTTCGTGAAACGAACACTTCCTTGGGACATTTCCTCCAAATGCAGCTATGAATGTTTTCGTTGATGTTCTGCGTCTTACCAGCAACACATCTGTCTAAAATAGCATCAGATGCTAGTCGCTGATAAACTGGCATAATCTTTTCCACTACCTGTGGCGTCAGGTGGGTGTTCATTGCAGCGTGAGATTCTGGCATTTCCCCTTTGGCAATCGCCCTTCGGTAGAAACACCATGATGTTTCCCCATCAGGACACTTGGTATGCTGTGGCTTTCTGTCATTAGATGAGCAATGCAACAAACTAGCATATATAGCAGACTTAATTTTTTGTGTGTCAGGCACATTGTCTCTTATTGCTTTGCGATAAAAGTTTTGCAGCTTAACTATATTTTTTTCAGTCAAGCTGCCTTTCTTTTTACCACCGAGCGTCACTTTTTTCATGCGCCATTCTTTGACTTTATTTCTTAAGGATGTGCCCAACCTTTTTGCTACATGGTTCAGGCACTCTTCCTTTTGAATTTCAAGATCAGGCCCATAGACTTGATTCTGATTCAAGAACTGAAAAGTCTTCGAGTCCCCATCACTCAATACCGACACGTATCGCATACTGCAATCGCTCACAGACCTCCTCCACATATTTAGGGCAGCATGCATTTCCATAGCTCCGCTTGATCCATCGAAGTTCTTTTCGCATTCTTCAACATGCCCTTCTTTCCAAATGCAAAATTCAGGAGTACCCATTCCCAGTTCCTTGGCAGTCATCACACAATTGTGACAGTACTTGGATAGTACTTCAAAGTCGAGGACAAGGCCACTTATTATGTCAATGACAATACCTAATCCAAGCTTTGAAGTATGCCCTCGCTTCTGCCACGTACCGTCGTAAGAAACACTGACATCTATTACGACACTAGTACTAAGTGCGCCATCCATTTTGATATGAGCTGCTCTAGCAGCTTCACGGGACACTTGCAGCATTCGTCGTTTGACGTCTTGATTTTTAATAGACAAGTTCAGCATACATTTAGAAAAGGTTTTTTTGTCCATAACAGGCATATTTAATATAGAAGAAAAAGTTTCTAAGGCAGCATGGCCTCTTCCTATGGACAAGAAGGCACTCACCAACTTGCCATGGATGTCATGAGAGCTTTTTGGTTCTTCTTGAGGACTTGAAAACACAGTACCATAGCTCTCATCGCATGTACCACACAAGAGCTCCAGCTTGACCGAATATCCCAAAGAATGGTGTTGATGCACAACAAGTGAACATTGTTTACAGCTTTTGCAGGGAACTTTCTCCAACAATTCCTCAAACACAGTTTTGTGAGTGATTATGTAGTTGGCTTCAGGCTGGGGAGCTGGTTCCTGCCTTTCAACAATGTTAGCAGAACATTCTGATTTTGCATAGCGTTTCTGGCTATTTTCTGCATTTGCTTTCCTTCTCTTGCTGGGTCGGCCTTTTGGCTTCCTCCATCTCTTTGAAACAAGATCCATAGCAACAAAATGATAACAACAGCTTTTGAAAATGATTGCTACTGCTTATATGCACATGGGAAAAAAACGCTTTGTAAGTTTGTATACAAATAATGATATGCGGTTTCAGTCACAGATACAGTTAAAATTTACTGTTGCCATTTCAAATTTGATAAATTATAAACTGTTCTGAATAATTGTGAGGCTTTGAGAAGAGAAAAGAAAATAATCCATATTTTCGCTGACTTGACAGCTGTGTTTATGTGGCTGCAAAACGTAAACAAAGGGGCGTAGCCATGGCGGAGGAAAACGAAACTACCCCATAACTCAGCAAAAAAAGCATAAAATCGGAATTTTTTTTTTGTGTTTGATGGAAGAGTATATAAAATAACAAAATAAACTTTAAAAAAAAATTCTGCAATTTCGTAAATTTTTGACATTTTAAGTGTCCACTGTAGCCTTAAGACGGAAATGAATCAACGCCAGTTACAACGTCTAATACAAAACAGCCATATCCAAAAAGAGTTTTCAAATTATTAGAGAGTGAGGGCATTTTTACATTTTTAAACTTACTCTAATACCTTTGGGAAAATGTTCGTTCCGAAGAGAATCGTAATTTTTTGCACTTTGTCTTTTGTACTGTTACAAAAGCTGACAATGTAATTTCTGTACCACAAAACAAACTTTATGATATGTTTCAAATTTTATATATTTTGGAAAATTTTCAGAGTAAAACGCATTTGTAATTTACGAAGTAGTTTCCTAGTAACCAATCGAAAGTTCTCCAGTAAGGTATGCCCTCCAAGAGTTATCCATGAATGCAATGGCCAGCATCTCCTATTGTTGAGTCTGCCATGTTCTTCCCAATTAGTGCATTAAGAAGTCACGTTTCACTCTAATCAACATTGAACAATAGAAGTGTTATCATTAATCCATTGTACTATAAAAAATAACAAATAATATCTTGGCATACTCACCCTCTGATAGTAACGCACGCATTATTCCACCACTCAAGATGCAGTTTCCCTGTATAACATCTAACACATTTTTCATGGTTTGACCAATAGAATCCTGTGGCATTCTTTCAACCAATACATGTGGCAATTTAGCCATTATGAGTGTTCTACAGTTAGCAAGAGTAATAGTACACAGCTCGAAAATCTCGAGATTTCCGATTGGTGTAGTCTTGTTTTTGCATTACAAAACACTTACATGATAACTAAATAAGCACATTGATTAGTTAAAACTATCCACGGATTCTTTCGACATTTAAAAATACTCTATTGGTATTTTCCTTAAAATCTAATTCTTTGCGAAAATTCTATAGGTCGTTATGTTAGAATCGAATTTTTTGGAAAGCTTCAATCGGTCCTTTACTTAGAATATAATCTTTTGGTAAGATACCATCAAAACAAATCAAATAATTGCTCCCATTGTTCTTTTGGGCGTTCCTATCTTCAGAAATATTCTATTGGTCCGCTCCTTAGAATTGAAACCTCTGAACAGATTCTAGTGGTCCTTTACACAGAATACAACACCCCATGAAAAGAATCTATCGACCAAGAAAGTCATCCAGGGAAGACTGCAGGACACAAAGGTAACCCCTCGGAGGGTTAAGAAATTTTTGCGGGCTCACCATATTCCAATATAAAGCCCTAAACTAGCCTCCTTCTTCATTACTTCATACGACTCAAGCGGGGAGTTTATGCACTCTTGAAATACTTATTCCCTTAAAGCAAGCAATGCAACATGACCTGAAAACGAAGCACAGTTTAACCCCCCTCCCTCTAAGCAAACTCGAGCATCCTCCTTTCTTTATACAGTTGCATCGGGGGACCTCCTTTCTGGAATCAGAGAACGCAGGGGGAAGAGTGTCTCACGGGAGCTGGAAGGGAAACAATTAAGCTAAACAGAGTTCAGGAGACGGAGCGGTCCCGAATGCAAGGTTAGGGATGTGTGCTAACGTGAGAACGATACGAATGCTCTTAATGCACCGCGCGCTGGGAAAAAAGCACGGAGGAATGAATGTGACGCTATTGTTTATGATGTGCCTTTTGGTGGGCTCTAACGAATGAGGTTTCAGAGGTGGTCAATGAGTGGATTTATGGGAACTGGAACGAAAGGAACGTTTGAGTTCTTTTTGTTTTAAAACCAATGTGGATGTCTTAGAAAAAGTATATAGTCGGCTTAGAGAAGAAATTCAATAACTGACAAAAATATTTTTTAATGTACAAGTGTTTAAGGTCTATCGGTGTTTAGGTTAAATATCAAAACTATAGGAATAAACTAAACATGTATACACTGGAAAGAAGAAGAAGGAGGGGGGATTTGATTCAGCTTTTCAAGTTGGTAACACAAGGGGACACAGAGGGCTTAAATTTCAATAGGATAACAGAACAAGGGGCCATGGGTATAAATTGAATAAGACACAGTTTAATCGGGTTTTAAGAAAAAACTACTACTTTAATAGGGTAATAGACAAATGGAACGCGTTGCTAGAAAATATAGTTATTTTAAAGGTAGTGTACGAATTTAAGATACAATTGGATAGTCAGTGGGAATTGGGGAATTCATAAACAGAGGACCAACCTTGTTGCGCTTGAGTCTGTAGCTGGTCATCAATATTTGTATTTGAATTTTAGAAGTTTAATATGGGCCTACTATCAGAATTACCCGGTGTTGTTTGGGTTTAATTAGTTAAATGCTGATTGAAATGTCACTAGACTAATCTCTTTACTTTCATAGAAAACGGGAAGCATCATTTAAGTGTCCGAAAAAGCAATTTTAACATCATTTTAACTTTTTCATAGTTTCTACTATTTACTTCGGACATAAATATGGCTTATACATCCATATAATCCATTTCATAATCAGTGAACCCCTGCTGTTTAACTAACTACAAACGTTCTTTCTAAGCTGACTTCTTGAGAAGACGATTTAGAAATATCTTTGAAATACACCTGATTGCTGCCCGTTTTAATTTAACATAACCTATTTTATTTAAAATATTTTTTTTTAACTTTACCTGTCATTTTAAAATAAGAAATAACGCACCTTACTTAAAAAAAGTTTTTTTTTTAAATTTATTTTTATGAAACAGAATTTTACAAATTCTTAAGTTTCCAACCGTAGACAAAGAAAGTTGGTCGAAATGTATATATACCACCAGAAAATTACTTATGTCTAGTGATATTTTACAGAAATAAATAATTCATTAACCCTTCTTTGAATAGTGGTGGAAATTTCCATCATAACATTGAATGCCCAAAAATTATATAAAAGAACAAGTTCACTTTAAGTTGATCGTGTCTGGATACCTTTTTAATGTTTATTGCATAAAACTGTCAAAAATAAGCAAGTGACACTATCAGTAAAACGAGCTTGAAGTTGTCATTCCGCTGTTTGTTGTAGTAGCAATAAACGTATGACTTCGTTTTTAATTTTGTTTTATTATATTTGAGTTTCTATTGCTAAAAAAGTGAAAATGAGTGGAAGAAAGGTTTGTAACATGTGTTTCTGTTATTTTTAGAGCAATTTCTGAAAAAGTTTGCGTTTAATTTAAAAAATACCACATGATACCATCATATTGTTTTTTGCTAAATTTATACTATAAATATATACTAAGATTTTTTTAACCATTTTCCCTTTAATTTTGAACATGAATTATATCACCTTGATTTATTTCACCAATAAAGAAAAAATCATGCAAAGAAAGGTTAAAATTTAAATCCTAAATAATATCTCGGTTAATATGTAAAATACTGCAGCACATAAATACAAACAGACACGAAATTCCGATTTTTAAAAAATGCAGAATTCTGAAAAACAAAAGCTACGAGCAAGACTTCGAATGTCGACTTCCTGAGTGCATTTGTTTTCTGAAATAGAGCAATTCAAAACTTATCGTTTGAAAAATATTGATAAAGACAATAATGATTTATTTACAACAAAACATAAATTTATAAAATTTAGAAATTCTCAAATATGACTGCCTCATTTTTATCACTGTCTTAGCTCAAATATACAAAGATAAAATTATAAATCAATTTCATAAAATAAAACATTAATTCTGGGATTGCCAGATACCGAAAAGCAAAATTACGCTTTTATAATCAATGAGATTTTCGTTTGGGCTTTTCATGTTCCATTACGTGATGTAAGTCATGAAAAATTTTTTTATGTCCTTTTTTCATCAATTAAATAATTATAAGGTGTTTATATTCTTTGGAAAGAAAGAAAAATCAGGTCGATCATAAATGCTATAGTTGTTTTTCCGGCAATGCTGGGGTAAAACAAGAAAATATCTGTGTCTACGAAAAAATATCAGTTAATGAGTTCTACTTTAAGCCATCGATGTCATTGATATGTGTTTTTAATAGTGCATTAATGGAATACATGGAAATTACATAAAAAAAAGCGTGAAGTAAATTCGAAGGTCTGTATAAATTATATGAATACAGCAATACCAATTTAGTTACTAAAAAGGTTTTCATGACACTTAGATATGATCAAACAGACCATAGCATTTCGCTGTCAACTCTATTTTAACCACAGAGGTTCTAAATCGAATTTAAAAATAAAACATTATTTGGGGCACTTTTAGGTACATAGTAAGGAAATTACACTTTTATTATCAATAGGCTTTTCACTTGTACTTTTTGCATTACAGAAATATTCGTTTCCTCGCAAAAGGAAAATTAAAGTACTTGTAATTGCAAAATTCAGTAGCCATACGTCTTTAAAATTAAATTAAAAAACTTCCGATGTTCCCAGCGGATGTGAATAAATTATACAAAATGTAGTGTTTTAAATTGAGAGTATCATTTGTCATCTACTTATAAATTAGTCATTGTTAGGAAAGAAATGAAAAATAGTTGTGTGAAAACATTACTTTTCGAGCAATACTGGTTACACATCAGAATTTCAACCACATTCATAGCAACATTCCTTTTTTTTCCGATAGGTAATTCAAATTATTTTTAGCCTGATTCAAATTATTCAAATTATCTGCACACCCTCAGAAAAAAAATCGAACGGAGGGTATACTGTATCCTATACTTATCCTAGACTTAAGAGTAAGTGTACCAAATTCAGTTCGGATCGGTTAAATTGATTTACATAGAGCACCCAGACAGATACACACAAACTGCTTATAAATTAATTGAAAGAAGATGGTCACTTTTAGTTTCGTGTTTTACGGATTTGAAATAATTGATTATTTTTCTTGCAACCATATGACCTACTAAAGTTATTAGTTATTGCAATTTAAAAATTCATTAGCCAGCAGGTATTTAAATGCATTATTCATGTTTATGCATTCTGTTATCTCCGGGGACCGAAATAGCCAATTTAGAAGAGCAATAGATTAGCAAATGCAGGGTTACGAGTTCTAAACTCGGTCCAGACATAGACAGTAGAGAAAATGAGAACTGGAGCTGAATCTATCGTGGCCCCAAATGTCCTCATGTTGGCAAGCTGTGGAAATTTGGAGAGTAGGGTGCCAGCTCAGGTGTTGACCTAGTCATTTGACTGTTGCTTAAATTTACGAGGTTTCGTTCTCAGATCTTTCCCTTTGATGTTAATCCCGGACCGTAGCTAATCTCCTATTGCGTTGATTCCTCCTCAGTGTAACGTAAATTCGTTTTTTGTCATATTAAATGTGTCGATTTCTGTAAATGTGGTTTTTCCTTGCGCATTGACATTATACAGGGTAACAAAATCAACCATTTTGAGAAATTAATGTATTGAAATAATCTTATACTAGTATTTCAAATTTTCTTGCTGAAACCTTAGGGGGTTGATAGAAATACAGAATTAAATCGTATTCGCATAGGGATGTAGGCGTAGCTCTAGGGGTCTACAAGTGCCACGCCGATAGGTTCCATGGCTACACGAACCAGAAGAAATGAAAGACAGGAAGTGCATGGGAATATTTTTATTTGCCCCTTTTAACAGTTTGGCAGGAATTATGTATTCACATTTTATGCACACTTAAAAATTTCAACCACCAATAGTAATAAACAACTGAAAGTGTCTATGCATGCATTGTCGAACAAACTGTGCAGCTGTTTCACGATAAAAAAGTAAGCTCTACCAAATTCATCCCTGCATTAATATGTTTAAATTTTGTGTTTTCCCGTAAAGTTTTTACAGAATGTTGTAAAATAGCCTGTTATTGAAGAAATATTAACAAATATTAATACAATATAGTTTTTAGTAAGCAGTTTTTTTTCCTTTTACGTAGGTAACAAACTGGGTGAAAATGGCACTCCTTTCGAATTGCTACGTAATGAAATACTGATACTGATACATTGAAAAAATCTAAGAAATTCAGAAATCTTCACCTTCAGAAAAATGCACTTTAATTCTGGGAAACACTAATTTTCCGTAAGTAAAATTTCTGGGATTAATTAACATCTGGTTCAGAATTTTATGTTTTGAGATTTACTTTTTTAAGATATCAAAATGAAATATGTGGTGTAAAAGATTTATTTAACCTTAAAAGAAAAATAAATCTAAAAAACTTATCTTCCTGATGATTAAACATAACATAACGTAATTAAATGCATCCACTAATAGCCCTAAAATATGTTTTAAATAAAAAAATTTCATAACCTAATAACATAGGGGATGTCAAACACCTTTCTATGATAGTTTAGTCATTTCCATAACATTAAATGCACGATTCATTATATTTTTTTTATGTTGCTTTGCTATTGTCAATCAAACTTAAAATTTTTAATAGCACAAAACATGCAAAAAAATTTCTTGACTTACTTTATTCTTTAGATAACAATTCAATATATTTTTAACATGCGTGTACATCAAATCTTATAAAAGTTCATGTTTCTTCAAACAGCATATATGACAGAGATAGTTAATTTTGATGTAGGATAATGCTTTAGGAAATGCAGAATTAATCTAATAAACAAATTGATTCATATCATATAAAAATGTATCAAAATAGATTTATCTCAATTATTTCTAAAGAAAGATTCTTCTAATGGCATTTGTGCAAATCTCAAAGTTCTCGTAGGGCACTAACTTTTAAAATTTCTCCCTTCTCCATCTTTCACCTTCCATTATTTACATGGACCAAATTCCTAGGTTACGAGATATTGTCCACGAATAATTCTCTTCGGAATTAATCCCTGATCATCACCAAAAGTCCGTTGTGTTCCTCCAATGTGACATAAATTCAACTACCACTAACTTTGACACAAGTGTGGAAAGATTCTTTTCTACTTTACACTATACTTATCTCTAACACATCCTTATTTGAGGGATCAAAAAGAGAATTACAGTCTTATAATCTTTTTTTTTTCTTAACTCTTCGAAAGAAAAACTGCTATGGAAATGCATTCTTTTTTATCTATTTGACCATACAATTTCATAGGGAACCCATCTTAATTTTAGAAATTTTGCATTACGAACCTTTTTTGTGACACCAAATAAGTTTACCATCATGGATAAAAGGCAGTTTAATAGTTTAGAATTAAAATACATTTAATCGTTAAACTTTCGAAACCGACTAATTTATCTCAAAAAATTATTTTTAACTGATCAACAAGAATTTAAATTCTATGTGTGGTATTTCTTAAAAACCTATAATTTTGTAACAACTTTCTTATTAAAGGTAGAATAAATGAAATATATGTTTGATCAATAAGTGAAATAATCATGATGAATAAAAGGCATGGATCATGAATAAAAGGCTGTATAATATATCAGAACTAAAAAACAACTTAATCGCTAAATTTTCAAAACCTACTAGCCAATCTCAAAAAGAGTATATTTAACTTATCAACAACAATTTAAATTCTATGTTATTTCTTAAAAACCCATAAGTGTTTCAACAACTTTCTTATTAAAGATTAAAGAAATACAATAGATGACTGATTAACAAGAGAAACAAATTAAATCCTTTTACGCAATTTCTCAATATCCCGAATGAAGAAAATTTCGAAACGAAAATAGGTTATTTTGATCTGTATAACTATTAAATTAATTTTCTGAAACTGCATCTTTTTATAAATTTCCTGATATTACCCTTATTTTTTATTCCAAAAGAGGTTTACCATCATAAGTACTGTATTTTGTAACATAAATAACACAATTGTCAAACGTTCGAAATTTATTACCACTTTTAAAAGAATTATTTTATTTTTATTAATAAGTTTACGTTGCCTGTTGTACTTCTTAAAAGTATATCCATGTCTTTGTTTTTTGGAAATAGAGGAAAATCTCAGAACTATTCGTGTTAGACACAACTGCTAAAATGCCTTCCAACTCCAACATTCAAACAAATGATGAAATATATATTTTTTTCTTTTTTCCCCACACTCATCTCTGAGACACATATATCTATACAGCCACCCACATCCATATATATGAGTGATCAATAAGAGAGACGAATTAAAGCCTTTTTAATCTTTTCTCCCCGTCCCTAGAAATTGCTGTTCGAGTCGGAGTCGAATTGATTGCCGTTCTGCACTGGATATCAATTAAACCCCCGAGTCGGTGGAGAGTGACTGAAGAGGGAACCCAGAGAGAGGAAGAGAGCGAACGAGAGAGAGAGAGAGAAAATCCAAAAGAAGAAAACACGTGCATTCTGAAAAGGGCGGTTCCGGGGGGGGGGAGGCCGGTGAGGGGGGGAAGCGGCCGGGGGGGGAAGCGAGCAGCTGATAGGGCCGGTGGTGTCGGCAGAGGTAAACAAAACAGGCCAACTCTTTGTGCCCCAGAAACGAAAAGATAGAAGTGGAAGTTGGTGGCGCTACTGCTGCAGGTCTCGAGGCGCTCTCCCCCCCCTCCATATCGTGCGTCCCCCCCACTTTTCCTTCTGGTGGCAGCCAATGCACGGAGAGGATCAATAAAAGTCATTACGCGTAGGATAGAACGAGGGAGAGAGAGAGAGAAAGAGAGAGAGAGGGGCTCGAGGCAGTCGGGGCAAAGCGCCTGTCTCCTGTAGTGTTGGACTCTCAGTCTTGTTCGAGGTATCGCAGCGGTCGGACGGCGGAGCATTCCACCCGACGACCCCCTTCTCGCTTCGACGGCGGACACCCCGCGTGAGAGTTGCGGCAACGCGGTGCACCCCCGTGCGATGACGATCTGATAAGCGAAGGGAGAGAGATTGACAGAGAGAGAGAGAGAGAGCACGTGGTCGCGCGTGGAGGTAGGCAACGGTTGCTGTCCCTTCTGATTGCGGCGGCCGAGGAAACAATTGAGTGTAAATAAACAAAGTGAGTGACTGGCAGAGTGCCCAGAAGTCTTGCTTCGCCCACATGGCGCGAAGACCACCCTTCAGCTGATTTCATTTCATCATCGGTTTTTGGCTTTGTTCTCTTGCGTCGGCTCAAAGGTAAGGATGGCTTTCTTTACGAGTCGGTCGAGCGATTTGCGGCTTGCGGTGGGGGACGGCTGAGGGGATTCGGACTTGGCGGTACCAAGCTCAAAAACATCAGATCGAAGCGGAGCGAGAAGTTTTTAATTCACACTCAAAACCTCAATTCTCCTATTCCTCTACACAACACATAGGTCCCGTTATTAGATTCATATCAAGGTTTACAAGAAATTACTACTTATCAAAACTTACAACTTGTCTTTGACTTATACATAACTATATTTTACCTATGCAGTTCTTGTAACATACAGCTAATAGAAGTGATCAATGACATTAATGGCTGGAAATAAAATCGTTAACATTAAACCGGAAAAGGATGTATCGAAGAAACACTAGAATGATACAATTCTTTAATAAGATAGTAATGTTAATCTAGTATTAAATATAAAAAAGCAATAAAAATAAAAAATTAAAAATAAGCACAAAAAAAGTATTACATATTACTATTTTAGTATTGAAGCATTTAATGTAAAAAAAATCAGAACTTATTCAAGATTCAGTTTAAATTATTTTTATGTAAGATTAAGCAGTAATGTTGTTAGAAAAAATTCGTTTTTAGTCTCAAACTTCAAAATAATAATTTATTACTTTTCGTCAATTAAAGCATCCAAATTACACAATCATATTAATAAACTCAAAATGATAAATAATTCTTACTTAAAGTAAACAATGAAAAAACTATGAGAGAAACAACTACCGTGGATTGAAAACTAAGTATGAATATACTATCTTGAAATGTGTAATCAACAATTTTGCGTGGGGTGGGCTGTTTGTGTAAAAATTTGCTTAGCTAATAGTTCTTGTATGAGTAATTAAATGTTGCCGAATTATCTAAATATATATATATAGTCTCACAAATTAAAAATTAAAATAATTTTAGTTACTTTGGAAAATATTTGTTTCTAAATCTTTAAGCATAAGCTATGATTAAATTTTTTTCTTTTTTGGTAATTCGAAAAACTGAAGGTAATAAAGCACACAATCTACTTTAGTTCCATACATCATACTTTTTCATATTAAATGAAATCTATTTCAGAGTGCAAAATGTTTCTTTAATTACCTTGTCTTCAAAAATTATCAATTTGGACAATCATTGATGTCTTGTTTTCATACATGATGTATGGAAACGAGAATTTAACGTTTAATGCTCGAATGTGGTTTCCAATTTTATATGAAAGGAAGCTAATTTTCTGTTGAAACAGTACATTAAATATATAATATCAATTGGGTTAATTATATCAAACACGATGCTTTTGTGAATTATTATCGGTAACTCTAAATTCATATTTCGTATCTTGGGTTGGACACTAAAAGCCGAAGTTAATGAATTCCTCTGAAATTAAGATCTATGTAATCGTATAGTCACAGAATTACATATTTACTATGATTCTGAATTTATAATGGGTTGGCATTTTCCTTATAACTCAGAGACGCTTGTTTTATTTAAATATGAATTTTATGATTAGAAATAAACGGTTAGTTTGATAACCTAAAAAGCGTTTCTAAATCTTTTCTGAAATTCTAATGAAAATTTTATATTTGATTGATGTTAATTTTTTAATTTCTACTTCATTTTTCGTAATGCTAAACAATTGAATAATAAAAAAAGAGAACTGTTTAAAATCGAGAAAGAGTGGATTTCCACATCATGTTTGATACAAAATCTTGAAAAATGTACATAAGATTATTACTACTTGCTGTATAATGTGTAGTTTGGAAGATGAATTTAAAAGTGTATTATATTTTGGAGTTAGTAGTTATTAAAAGTAAATTAATCACAATTGAAATAATAGAATTAGAAATAAACCAACCATATATTTTTCGAAAATTTCGGTTAAAGTATTTATAAACTTTATAGCTATAAAATGAAGAAAAATTACTGTAATAAAATGTTTATTGAAGTATGTTACCTTGAAATTGAAATACTCAACTTGCGATGCAAGTCAAATAGGATAGAAAAATCACCGATGTCCAAATTCGTTGGTTTTGAGTTTTACCCATAAGTCACTTCAATTAGTACTAATGAAAGTCATAATAGAAAAAGCGTCATTTAAAAATAATCCCGTCACTATATTATGAAAAAATCAAAAGATTGTAAAGTATTTTTTGTACTCTGCATTGAAATAAAAGAATAAAAATTACTACATACGCTCTGATCAAAACCTGCTGAATTGACATTAACTCTTTCGCTAACAAGAAACGGAAATATATGTATGGAAAGAACTTTATGCACTAAAGCGAAAACTTAAGCTCGGAAATTTTGTTTAAATAAGTTCTATGTTTGAATATGAGTATTTTGGTAACACTGAATATGAAAGAATATTTTTCTAACTTTTCGGTATGATGACTATATTCTAAATTTATCTTAGCCCATATAATATTATCACATATATTTTATATCGTTATATTGCTTTTTATTACTATTTCATCGTTAAAATTAATTTTAACCTTCTATTTCGAAAAGGTAACTCGTGATATTTTAAACTCAGTTTTATTGTGATAAAATTAATTTCATTTCTTCTAAGTGCTTTTCCTGATATTTCTCATAAATTTTTGCGCAATAATCTTAAAATTCTTAAACTTGTAGGTGTAATTCTTGGAAAATAATAAAAAAGAAATACAAAAATAAATAAATCCTTTTTTTATTAGAATATATGCATATAAATGTCGTAAATTCAGCTTTTTGTATAATGTTCATCGGTTAAAATTAAAATTAATAAGAAACTGATTGAAAAAATTGTTACTAAAAATGTAGACTAAAGTCTCAATTATGTTTCGGTCATGTTATCACAAACTATAAATTGATAATAAGGAATTATTGAAAAAAGAAAAATGAAAGATGAGAACGAAAAATATGATTTGATATAAAAATAACAGTCAAATTTTCAAACATGCGCTCAAACCAACCTGAAAATTAAAAGCTATCAAATTTGTAGGTGAAATAATTTGAAAATGGGAAAAAAAGTATTAAAATCTATTCTTTTTTTCAATAATAAATAAAATTATAAAAATAATTTATTATTTATTTTCCCACTACTATTATCTTAACATATTTATTAATAACACATACATTTAGACATCATCGCAAATTTCATGATAACTTCAGTTAATTATTTTATTCACTTTACGAAAAATATTATTTGTAGAAATATCCTTATGGTAGCATTTAAAGCATCGATGGAAAGTATTTTTTCAACAAACATATTAGGCCTTCCAGGTACATATTATATGCTTTTGTAACTAAATGAAAATAAATGTTTTTGTTTTCATAACGCTTCCTAGCAGCAAAAGTTTTATTTACTGATATCTTAAATGTGTTATATTCCCAATAATTTGAACTTCCCCCAAATCGAATTCCTCCATATACTTTTAGAAATGTGTACCATAGATTGTTTTACGCGTGTGGCCTGTGTACATTTTCTATACGATATATTTCACAGGTGAGCATTTATGAAATTTAAAATAAAGCAAACCGGAATCCGATTATCTGTGTAGTGTACTAAAATTCATAATGGTACCGTCTTTGAACAATCCATGAGGACAGAGAACCTGTATCTCAAAATCATCATGGATTACAAAATATTTAATAACTACATAAAAGAGATTCAAAGAGAAAGATGCAAACAAACTTAAGATACATAACTGAACTAAGCTTTTCCTTGTGTCGGTAGTGGAAATGTATGGTTATTTTACCCTTGGGAGTGATCCTGACAGTTTTTTTCCTTTTGTTGTAAATTTAATTTTTAGTTTACTTATTAATATTTTATACTGACTGGAATATGTACTAATAATTCGTAAGCTGAATCACAAACTTAAAAACTATATTCTCATCAAATACATCAAAAATTAAATCGATGTAATATTTCAAACGATGTTTACTGTGCTTAAATATAAAGTTCTAATATTTACTTAATAGTTTCTTCCGATAGTAAATTTTGTCCATGTGTTTAATGTGCTGTTACATAACTTAGTGAGGATAGCGATTGGATAGGATCTCTAAATTTAAGGAATGGTGAAGAAATTCTTGGTCTTCATTTTACCATGTTTTACCAAGTCTACAACAAAAAATATTATTTTTTAATTCCCACGCTAACTCAAATATAATGTGTGTTTATCTTTCTCCATAACATATTTTTATTGAAACTGAATCAACTATTTTATTAATAGCAATTAATAGACATAATTAACATATTTTTAATGACTCCCTCGGTGTCCAAGATTAAATTTAAATACTTTGCTACCACTTTCAGAGTTAAACAGTACATTTTAACTCATTATAACCAAATGTAAACGGTTTTTTTTAATAAATGAATGACATTTAGTAACATTTTGTCTGCAACTAAGTTAAAATCAGGATTTTTACCCATTTCAATATTCACAGAAAAATCTATTTTTTTTAAATGCAATGATTTATTAGGTAGAAAGGAAGTTACTTAACGTCGCTTTGGTGTAACAGTGCAGTCTATTAGCAACGGTCCGGGTAACATCCAAGTACAATATCTCGTAATTTTTAACCACATTCTGACAATGAGGTCAACACATGAGCTGGCACCCCACTCACTAAACTTCTGAACCGCATCAACGTGGTAACACTTTAGGTCACGATAGATTTAACGTGCATCATCCACCACGTACAGAACCTGTGTTTCAAACTCCCAACATTCTTGTTGCTAATCCGTTATTCTTTCAACAGTGCTCTCTGTCTACCGCAGCTTTAATAATTTTTATTATTTCCATACTTTATCAGTTAAGAAAAGTCGTAAATGCTATGACTATGTTTTAAACAGTTTTTTCATGATATATATGAACACACACTTATTGGATTTCATAATTACAGATATTTGACTAAACTAAATCTTTTTATTGGTTATCAAAATATTTTGTTCTAAATACCAATCTAGACCAGGGCTCGAAATACCCGGGTGCACAGGTGCATTGTGCACATGAAAATAAAATTGTGCACCTAATTTTCTCCTATTAGGTGCACGCAGTTTACCACATGTTAAAAAAAGGGGGGGAACGTGTTTTATGTCATTTTGATGTTTGAACAAAATATTTATACCGACCTCTCTCTCGCTCTAAAGGAACGTCATTAAAATTCCTATTTAATTTTCATAATTCTCCTCGTAACCGTTATGAACCTGACACTATGTTTCACTTCGAAACTCTCAATAACTTACTTTGCGCCGATATGGGCTGTTTTGAATTGCGGAATCCTTTAACATTCATTTTGTACTATGAGTCTAAATTCAGTATTCCTTATAGACGTTTCAATTCCCGTTATTCGTCATCAAGAAAGTGCGTTTCGGTATTCATATTACCTGTATTTCTTAAGCTCGCGTCTCATTTCTGGTCTTAGCCAGGGTTTGGTTTATCGAAAATCCTGATTGTTCAGCGGAAGGTTCGCTTTACGGTTATTTATTACTTACACAAAAACTAGTTAAACCCAGTCTTAATCTGAGATACGTGAATTCGGAAGGTCTTCAATACCTATGTTTCGCCAAAGGTTTAGAAGACTGATTGGTAGTATTCGACATTATTTCTTCAGTATGTACTAAACTTTCAAAACTTTCAAAGCAAACTGAATCATTGATGAAGGTAGTAATTGACTACGTAAATACGTAGGTAGGTAATTGACTTAACATCTTACTGAAATAACACAACCGACTATTGATGAAGGTTCGGTATTAATCCCAACAGGATACGGTCCGAGGACACCTCGTAATTTTGAGCCACGTGTTTATGGTGAAGATAACACTGCAACTCCAAGATGATAATCCGATACTCTTCCAACAGGGCTACCATGATCCCTAATGATGAAGAATAAGACCGTGAATAGGACTATTTCAGTAAAAATGAACTCGGAATTAAATAGAAATACTGTGAGCGTTATCCTCACAGTATGGAGCGTGGTTAGATGTCCCTACAAGTGCTCTATATAGGTCTAATAAATGAGATGGCTAGTTTATTTTCAAAGTACTGGTTAGATATAGCAGCACTATGTAATCTAGTATTATCAACCATGAACCCTTCAAGTAGTTTCAACTAGATATCTCGTCCATCGTGATCTGACCCATTTCTCTAATGATGCGGTATCTCATCATCAAGGTATTGCCGATTTCTTAATGATAACGAGGTGAAGATCTGGTCAGTTTATTTTCTAATGACTAGATATCTTACCCATCAAGACATAGTCAGTTTGGCTGATGACTAGATATCTTACCCAACTAAACCTAGTCAGTTTTGCTAATGACGAGATATCTCATCACGATAGGCACTTGGAGGGTTAAAATAACGGAAAAACATACTGATCAGTTTATGGTATCACATGATGGAATCCTCGAAGATTTCGCCCCGATACTCGAGGCCATATACAGATCCATTTTTATTGAACTATCGTAGAGATTCCTGCACCGATTATAATACTTTCTTTACCCAATATTAGTGTCCCTCAAGAGTGTTGGTGTGCCTGTACAGTACCTAGTCCACTCCAAATCTTGATGCAGACCTTCATATAGTGTAAATGCGAAATCATCACTGAACAACACTTAGCTCCATTGCTGCCTGTTTGACTGACACTTTCTGTTGTATGTTACCAAGTTCCCTGGTTTAATAATTAATGAACACAAAAAGCAGATAGTTTCGTCAAAGGTAATCCTCAGGAAATATTTTATCAGAGTAGAGGTAATGTCCTTGTTCTATAATATGGTGCTTGTTCTATAATATGCTATAATATGGTGAAAACATACTAAGTCACAAGTGGAATTGAATAAGTCATAATTGACCTTAAGGGTTCGACATTCAAAGAGTTGTAGCCTGCGATCTTTCGTCATTGGTCAGAACCTTTTTCAGGGATTATTCTTTGAAAAAAAAATTAAATTCAACTCCACAAATGCTTACTCTAGTTTTCAAAGACCTGGAGTGTTAGTTAAATTCTAGCTTTGCCTGATTTCAAACCTTACGTGTGATACTTGGACTAAGCCATTTCACCTTTCCAACTTATGTTAAGCCTATTTCCAGTCATTTGCTCGCCATCTTAGAGAATCAGACAAAACATTTCTTCAAGAAATCATTAACACTTCTACATGCATAACTTTAAAACATCCACTAAGATTTATCATCAGTCAAGACATACATGCAAAGAAGGGTGGTTACTCTAAGCTAAAATACCTACTAATTTTACAAATAGTGTCAGCTGTCATTTAAATAGCTGTTACTAGTAACGTTCACCCAGATATTTAACTATATTTGAAGCATATATTATTCTAATAATAATATTCTAATAATTCTAATAATAATATGGATAAAATTATTTTATTGCTTTGTTTGGAAACCTGTGTACTGCAAACATTTTCGAATAAAATAGCTTCAAATGAGAGAAGACATTATTTGTCTGTCTCTGCTTGAGTCTTATAAATAGTTTTATCGTTGAAGTAAGGTAATAACGAATATTATATTACCTATATTTCATACTCTTAAGTTTATAAAATGATTTAATATAGTGGGGTATAAAACATTTTCAATTATATATGCATAGTTATCAAATTTTTCATTTCATGACTTTAAAATATGTCTACTGACTAAATATAGGCAATAATTACCCGATTCTAATGCTAGATACACATTTAAATTATAAGCTGAAGTCTGTACACTATTTTCCTTGTAAAATAAGTGTTTCTTTTGTTCACGGCAATAGAGATAACTTTTAAAAAATTAAACTTTGAACAAACCAATATGTAGATCAGATAATACGTGTATTCTTGTAAAAAAATAGTTACATTTTATGCAACTTGCATCAATAGTTTGCTCTTCCTTTTCAACTTTTCGCAGCGTCCAATGTAAAAGACAGTATGAATTTTCATTATTTAGAACCCAACGCTAAACGCAACTTTTTTTTTTTCAAATCCCTAAACAGTGTTTAACGCTTTTTATTTCCATCTTTGAAAGCTTAAAAAGAAATTTTCAGGGTTTTTTTTAGATGGAATCGTAAGCATTCAGAAAATGGAAAATAATGTGAGCTCCTCTATTCAGCATTACCAAATACTAATTTTTAAGCTTTAAACTGTCTCAACTCTCCGGATACTTGTACTTTACATTATAACACAGGAGAATTAACAAAGTTTTTGTTTCAATACATTCCGTTCTTTTTATACGCAAAGTGTTATAAAACGCAAAAACAATGCTGGAGGACAACTCAAGTGTTTGAATATAAACGACCTTTTGATGGTATGCAAGTTTAGGTTTTCAAAGTACTAAACTTCAGGGATTAAAATAATTTTGCATGTGTCAGTTAGTTGTTTCAATTGCAAGCTAAAAAGTTTTTTCCCCGCCTGTTTTTAACTTCAATACCAACTCCGAATGAATACTCATTGTAATTAGCCCCTTTCGCAAAAACAAAATGTTTTTGTTTGATAAAGTGCCAATTCGACTAATTGTTCTCGGATAGAAAAATGTTACGTCGTATTGTTTTGCAATCAACATCAAACTCCGCTCATTTTTACCTTCGAAACAAGAACAAAAGAGTTAATAGCTAACTTATTCTGAGGTTTTATCCTAATCCTAAAGGCAACTTTGCACCGAAAAGCGTTTATAGCAAACTCAGTACTTTTACGAATGACATAAAAAGTATTCAGAATCGAAGTTCTTTATACATCTAAATAAGTATTTAATTTGTTTTCATGTAATAAGCAGGTTCATAAATACTTCTATTGTAAGCAAAATACATAAACCGTTAAGTTTAAAGTGTTTGTTTTATTTAATGACTCCTTTGTTTTAAAAAGTTGAATTCACAGATATTCTTTTCTTTTAAAATCAGGTGTTTTTGCAGTTTTTTCAATAAGTGGAAAATGTTCAATTCATTTAATTTTTGTCTTTCAAATTGAATATAATAGAACGAATTCCTCGAGCGTGTCAAACTTCCATTCCGTCTTTATATCCATTAGTAACTTCATTTCGAGTATATTTTAGAAATCTGATTGTTTAGAGAAATTATACAGTCCCTAATGGCTCGCTGAAAGACCATAGGGAGATGTAGTTCCGATATAAATTATCTTCGCACAATAACTATATAATTCAACTTCATCAGCTAAACAAATATATTAAGATATTGCTCAAGGAAATGTAGATTCTGATTCAAAATAAATAAATATGGAAGCTTAGAAAGCGTAAATAACTCTTAGATTATATGTATAATAAAACATAGAAATATAGCAAACAGAAACTTTCATACATTGTATTCTAAATTAATACAAGTATTACTTTGACGTTGTAATAATTTTAGATGATGGATTTAGAAAATAAAAGCACTTGTTCCGAAGCAATAGTAAATGATAAACTCCGTTGAAGGATTACTTTGGTTGCATATACAACATTGTACAAAATATAGTAATATTATTCAAGCTGTATTAAGAAATAAGTCTGCACGATAAATTATTTTTATAATCTTCAACCAATATTAAAATTAACTGTGACAGTTTCAACTAAATTGATAAATGACATGTAAACATCTTTAAATACATATTCCATAAGTAGATTGTATTAACAGGAGACAAAACTGTTCAAACATATTCGGATGCACGCATTAAATATGTAGATTCAAAAGTCCTCTTACCCTCGAATAGAATATATATTTTGTTTTACTTGGTCTTGGTGACTGACCTTACTGAATATAAAACTGCTAGAAGAAATATCACTGTTTGGAGCCTTTTGGGGATAGGTTTGTCTCTGGAGGTTCTCTTTTCTGCACAATTTCTGTTCTTTGACTTGGTTTGAATCTGAAAGTCATTTTTGCTGTACAGATTCGGACAATTTGGCTTAATTTTGTAGCTGAAAGATCAGTATTTTCTGCACTGTTTGGCATTATTTGGATTAGTTTTCCGCTGTAGCGTTATTTTTGTTGCCAGATATGTGAGCTCATTGTCTTCGATCTGAAGCAATAGGGTCATTATTTGCGACACGATTTCAAGCTCTTTGATTGGTTTATCACCGCTGAGTATTTTTGTTGGACTTCAGTTGGGCACTTACAGTCAATCCGTTTTCTTATTACATCGAATTAGATAAGCTACTTGAAAAAAATAAATTGAATACTGTAAGTTATCTAGTTTAACAAACGTTAAATACTGCTTGAAAAAAAATTATACAGTTTAGCAAGCACTCAATACAATCTTAAATTAATTTAAAAGACACGTGCAGTGTTTCACGCCTTGACCTAACGACATTTTACATCAGCATAAATAAAGTTCCTTCAGATTTATTCACAATGGAACGGTGATTTCACAGAATCATATGATGTATTGCTGTTTGTATCAGTTTTTAACTATTTCATAATTTGCTTAGTAATATATTTGATCAACTCTTCATAAAAATTGACTTAAAATAACAAAACTTTTAAATTACTATTCACCTCTCAGTTTCATCCGCATTTATTGAATTTGAAGAAATACTCTATAAATGAAATGTGCGACTTTTCAAATACCTCTTTCAGCATTTAAGACTATTTGTCCAGACTGCGAGCAAATAACATTCATATAAGACCACAGAAAACTGCATGACAGACAGACGAGTATAGTGTATATATAAACTGTTTTTATGATGCTCTTGTCTGAGTTTAAGTTTAAGGAATTTGACTTCCCCTACCTAAGTGTTCTTGCATGTTCGAATCAACGCTACATTAAATTATACTTCGTGGATGATGTTTGGCATTTAATTTAATTGGTATTGACCAATTATCATACATGATTTCGGAATATGCTCTTTAGAACTAATGGTGACATGCTGAGACAGTATTCGAATTCGTAAAACAAACCGTCACATTCAAAATAACGTACCGAAAAGTTGTTCATTCGCAGAAACATTACTGCCATCTATATTAAGACAACAGAAAAAATCTCTCATATTCATATTGGTTTCCAATGGTATGATAAAACCAAAAGAGCCCCTGTTTGCATGTAAAAAAACGACGGAATGTTCCAACCATCAAATGATGAACCAATCAGTTACTTCATGCAAAGTAATAAATAAAATACATATTTACAGAAATCAGACTTCTGACCTAGTTCGAAGGAAACAGACAAACGATGAATCATGTTCTCCGACTTCCCCGAATATCGAAGAAATATGGATGGTAGCAGAAAAACTGTGAATATACAAAGAGACTGTGATGAATGGCTCTTCCGAAGAAACAAATACACCCAGGATAACCCAGATGTAATATTAGAAATACGACGATCTTCTATAAAACATACGCTCCATTCATTTTCATTCAGGTGCACGGGAGTATAAGTGTACTGAAAAGGGTTTCTGGGGACATGAATCTGTTTCGTTGAAAGGATGTAGTACCAGAATATTTCAGGCTACACTTATCATAGGGGTTTAATGGTAGCATTAATGTATCTTGTGCATTAAGCATTTCGTCACATTTTTGCTTGATGGCTTTTGAGAGTCGTGTGTCTTGATGTAACATACTTCATGAAAGGGTGAAATGAAGGTAACGGAAATTACAGTACCTGAGATTTTAATTTTTGTTATAATAAATTGAGATTTCTGTTGTGAAAGTTCGCACACAACCGATGATGAAGTAGAAATAAGGAGATTGTATGACTGATAAGAGTTAGTCTAAGCAAACATTTACAAAAGCATGCATTGCAGTTTTCAGACTAAGTATATTAGACATATTCTTTATTACTCCTATTTAAAATTGCAAATGTATCTTTTAGGTTAGATTAGTGCAGAAACTCATAAACTGAGATTTTTTGGAGATTTCTGTTTTGACAATAAATTATCGTTTTCGTGGTAGTTCCAAACACATTGTCACTGTTCGAAAGAAAATATAACACTATTACAGACGGTTTATTTAATTTTGACCTACAAATAAATTATTGGTCTCTAAGCAGCGGTACCAAAATTTTGATTCTTTTTATCAGTTGATAAAATTCTGCTATAAGCCTGTAAAATATGCATAGCCCTATCGAAAGACTAGTAATTTTTTTACTTAAAAACAATTAATTAGTTTTTAAACTGTCATAAAATAAAAATTTATCTTTGTCAGTTAATGTCTTTTTGATCAACGCCGGCGATGCCTGAATTTTAGGCTTTTAGGGAGTGAATTGTCGGCGCATTCAGCATTATATACATGCTACGTGATTATTTCACTTCAGCTAATTCTTTTAAGCGCTGGAAAGAGTAGCATATTAGAAACCGGAAAATTGCTAGTTCGAAACTCGATCCCACCCAATACTAGCGTCCTTGGCTCAAAATTACGTGTCTTTGCTCCGTCTTTGGATCTTTGGGATCGATCCCGGACCGCTGTCTGACAAATAGCCCGTTACGTTGCTCCAGTGTGACTTTAATAAAATACCTACCTACCTACGAAGACCCGTCCCGTGTGGAGGAGGTGTAGCCTGGTACTTTCCCTGGCCTCAAATGTCCTCATATTGGAGTGATGTAGAAATTTAAAGAGTGGGATGTCAACTCATGTGTTGACCTATTCATCTGACTGGTTTGTAATCACGGTGTTGTTTCCGTATCTTTTTCTTCGGGATTAATCGTTGACCGTTTATACACCAATAGCCCGTTGTATTGCTGTATTGAGACATTAGTTCAGTTACCTACATGTCTTCCTACCCTTTAACTCTAATCCTGCAAGATTTAGGTGACGTAGATTCGATTCCTCCTGTTCAAGTTTTTCTCATATGTCAGTAAAGCTTTCCTTCCGTGCATTTTCGTTACTTGAGAATCTAAGTTTTGTATTAGTGCACCTTGGCTAAAAATGGCTTCTGTGACACAAAACCGAAACAAGCAGTCTGTGAAGTGTTCGTGTCACAGGTTCAATTCTTACGAATTAACCTGTTTCTTTGATTCTCATCTGTGTCATCAAATCTTCCTTGTTTGTGTATGTTCATTACTTGACGTTCTCTACCTTGTGTTCAGTGCAGAGTAGCAAAATATGGCCCTTGCGCCCATTAAACTCTACCTAACCAATCTATATATATAATTCTAAAAGACGTTATTTGTAATCGCGTTTTGGCAACACTGTACGATTGTTTGTTTATCGCGAAGTCTCGCGCATCGATTGAATTTATAGCGTTATCGGATGAAATTTTATTGAAAGAAAAAAGGAAATATTAATGAGCTGTTACAGTTAGTTTATAATAGAAATCAAAAAAAGCGGAGGATCTTTTCAGGGCCGTTTAAAAAACGGTCCTTTTCAGGGCCAACAAGTATAGTTCAACAAGACGCTTGCACTACAACTTTCGGCAACAAACTCAATGAAAAAGTGTGGGTCGTTTGAGTGCTGGGAAAATGTACATACAAACAACATGCTGGGTACTCAATTTCCAAAGCAACGCTCACATTTCGAGTCAAAATTTGCACAAAATTTTCATCTGAATTCTGATTTTAGAGATACTGTATATATTTTTTCTGTAATACAGCAAATTTAGATTTGAAAAACATTTTTTGGTAACATATTTTGTAAACAATCCCTTCTGCTAGGACACATGTCTTTATTGAGGCGAGCGAAGCGAGTATAGGTTCGCGCAGCGAACCAATGAGGATGGCGAAGCTATCCTCCGGGGGTTGGCGAGCGTTAGCGAACAGGGGGCAGGCCCCCTAGTATATTTAATTACCTATAATTCTTTTCCATAAACCCAAATCGTCGTAATATGGCCAGACTAAGAAACGGTTCAATAGACAACATACTCGAATTCAGGGTCATGTATAGGTTGTAATTTACTCAAACAGTTGATCAATATCTTACAAGCCTTACCTCGATCAAAGTCACAAACAACGCGATAATGTGTCTGTAAGCGGCAGCTCACAGCTGAATTTAAGCCATACTCAAAATCCTCGACAGTGTGAATAACATTTAATTTTGTAAACGAATGCTTGAATGAGGTTTCATTCAGGAGTATCGTGATTCTTTTATTAATACAGTAAATTTGAAGACGTTTAGTCAGAAAATTTAAACATATCTATACGGCGTGGTTCAAAAATGTCTAGTCCGATTATAAATAATGGTAGTAGGGACCCCGGAATATTTTTGTCGAAGAATGTGTGTCCGGAAAAGCTGAGTTTATGTGGTACAGGGGGCTGTTTAGGTCATTCGATAACATCATTTCTTGGGAGTAAGGCGTCGTTCCCTGCTCAGATTTTCAACAGCAGGCATCTCTACGTCAGTTTAGAGTTTGCCTTTGAAAATACGAGTGGTGAACGACGCCTGACACCATAGAAACGATGTTAAGAACTGACCTAAACAGAGCCCTGTACCGTCATGTAAGAATTTGACGGACAGCTGGTTTAAAATTAACTATTTATTTACATAAATTAAATATTTACAAGAAAATTTAAAAAGATAATTAAGGGCACAGCTATCGACAACCGAATCCTGCCTGAAGCCAAAGTAACAAATGGCAAAACAGAGACGTCTGTCTCTCGTTGAATCTCGAGTCCGAAAACTAAAATCCATGTTCGCTTCGCTCAACAGAACCACAGCTGCCAACGAGAGGGGGGTGAATTCCGAGCCCTCTAGAGATGTTTATGTCCTCTCCAGAACAGAAACACTCCCACACAGATGCGAAAACCGTCTGTCATGCCGACTTGAGTATCCCACAGCAAAACTTGATCCCAGACATGGGATTAGGGAACCGACGGAAACTCCAGCTGTGTCTATGGATCAAACGGAACGCCGATGAGAAAATACTTTCTTTCGGTATTTTGTGAAAACCCGCACGTGCAAAGTCTGAAGTTGTTTTTGCATTTCGAAACATTCCAGCGTCCACGTGTTAGGGAAAAGGGTCGGCTAGTACCATATGGTACAGCCCACGACTAACTGCTTTATTTACGGACACACATTTTTCATAAAAATGTTTATTTGGGGCCACTCAGTTGCCCTTTACAATTTAACCAGATATTTCTGAAACTCCATGTGTAATTTTTAGAACAATGCTCCTTTATAGCATATTGAAGAATAGGTCGTAAGCTTCAGATATTCTTTTGTCATAAATGTGGTATCTTAACCTTCTTAAATCATAGCTAATGTATTTTAGTTACTTGGAATTCTTTCTCACAAACGCAAATCGTTCCAATAAGTCCAGGTTGAAAAAGGATTTATTTGGATTATTTGTACACGAAAGATATTTCGTTCTCATAAATGCGATATATTAACTTTCTTAAATCATAACTAATGCATTTTAGTTACTTGGAAATCTTTCCCACAAAAGCAAATCGTTCCAATAAGTCCAGGTTGAAAAAGGATTTATTCCGATTATTTGTACACGATCGATATTTCCTTCTCATAAATGAGGTATATTAACCTTCTGAAATCATAACTAATGCATTTTATTTATTTGGAAATCTTTCCCTCAAAAGGAAATCGTTCCAATACAGCCAGATTGTAAAAATCTATATGTGGATTATTTGTACGCTACAGGTATTTCTTTCTCATAAATGAAGTATCTTAACCTTTGTAAATCATAACTAATGCATATTAGTTACTTGAAAATCTCTATCCCACAAACGCAAATCAGTTCAATACGACCAGATTGAAAAATGATTTATGTGGATTATTTGTACACTACAGATATTTCTTTCTCATAAATGAGATACATTAACCTTCTTAAATCATAACTAATGCATTTGAGTAACTTGGAAATCATTCCCACAGACGCAAATCGTTCCAATACATCCAGATTGGGAAAAAGATTTATTTGGATAATTTGTACACGACCGATATTTCCTTCTCATATAAATGAGATATATTAGCCTTCTTAAATCATAGCTTTTTAGTTACTTGGAAATCTTTCCTACAAAAGCAAATCGTTCTAATACAGCCAGATTGGAAACAATATATATTTGGATTATTTGTTCGCTACAGGTATTTCTTTCTCATAAATGAGGTATCTTAACCTTCGTAGATCATAACTAATGCATATTAGCTGCTTGGAAATCTCTCCCACAAAAGCAAATCGTTCCAATAGAGCCAGATTGTAAAAATATATATTTGGATTATTTGTACGCTGCATGTATTTCTTTCTAATAAAAGAGGTATCTTAATGTTCGTAAATCATAACTAATGCATATTAGTTACTTGGAAATCTCTCCCACAAACGCAAATCGTTCCAATACGGACAGATTTGATTTATTTGGCAACGAACTCGAATTCAAGGCCATATGTAGAGAGCAATTTACACAAACCCGTATATTCTCAACCCATTACAACGTCTGCCTCGATCAAAGTCTCGGCGACGCGAAAACCCGTCTGTTCAGCAACCGATCACGACTGTATGCCAGACATACTCAAAAACCCTCAACAAAAGACAGCAGGTGCATACCCAGCATCTCGATGAATAGTGATGATCGATTCCTCCGATCAACCAACTTCAGTCAGACGAGCGATCAAAATCCCATTGTTTCATTGATCCGCTCACTCTCTCTTTATGCGATTTTTTTATTGAGAGCCAAAGAGAAACAAAACGGAGCTACCAGACCTTCGCACCATAACACAGGACTCAAAACTTGGAATCCAAAAACGCATTGTTTCTTATCTCTGTTGCCACCGACTTTTCAATAATCCCGCTCCTGCCTCCCGCGACGCTTTCATTGGCCAGCCAGGTGTGTTTTTTTTTCCCCTATCTCCCCATTCGCTTATTTTTCTTCTTCATGATGCCATCCGCTCTGCGTTTATTGAGGCGGGAGGGTAGAGCGGGGGAAGGGGGTAACTGTTGTTTTTGTCCCATTGATTAGACGATCTTTTTTTTCTTCTCCGACGAGAGTTTTTTCCTCTTCGTTATTATTTTCTTGCTCTTGTCGCTTAATCGCTGGAGGTTAATGGGCAACGGCAGCGATCCGCTTTCTTTTACCTCTTCCGCGTACGTTTCTGCTGCTCTTACGCTAAATAATCGAGGGTTTGTTTTTTAATTTGGGATTTGCCTCCACGATTTGCGATTGTAATGATTTCCGCGATTGGATCTGGAGGATGATGTCCTAATTTAGATGTAATGGTTACTTAAAAAAGTGGTTGTTTATGTGTGTTTGTAAAATATTTTTTGATAAATCAAATAAGAATGCTGGGATGGATATTTATACGTATTCTAAATATTCCAGTTTTCCGTAGAGAAGTGTGATTGCTGATCGTCTGTGTTTGTAAAATATTTTTAATAAATAAAATAAGAATGCTGGGATGGATATTTATACGTATTCTAAATATTCCAGTTTTCCGTAGAGAAGTGTGATTGCTGCTCGTGTGTGTTTGTAAAATATTTTTTTAATAAATCAAATAAGAATGCTGGGATGGATGTTTATACGTATTCTAAATATTCCAGTTTTCCGTAGAGAAGTGTGATTGCTGCTCGTGTGTGTTTGTAAAATATTTTTTAATAAATCAAATAAGAATGCTGGGATGGATATTTATACGTATTCTAAATATTCCAGTTTTCCGTAGAGAAGTGTGATTGCTGCTCGTGTGTGTTTGTAAAATATTTTTTAATAAATCAAATAAGAATGCTGGGATGGATATTTATACGTATTCTAAATATTCCAGTTTTCCGTATAGAAGTGTGATTGCTGCTCGTGTGTGTTTGTAAAATATTTTTTAATAAATCAAATAAGAATGCTGGGATGGATATTTATACGTATTCTAAATATTCCAGTTTTCCGTAGAGAAGTGTGATTGCTGATCGTGTGTGTTTGTAAAATATTTTTTAATAAATCAAATAAGAATGCTGGGATGGATGTTTATACGTATTCTAAATATTCCAGTTTTCCGTAGAGAAGTGTGATTGCTGCTCGTGTGTGTTTGTAAAATATTTTTTAATAAATCAAATAAGAATGCTGGGATGGATATTTATACGTATTCTAAATATTCCAGTTTTCCGTAGAGAAGTGTGATTGCTGCTCGTGTGTGTTTGTAAAATATTTTTTAATAAATCAAATAAGAATGCTGGGATGGATATTTATACGTATTCTAAATATTCCAGTTTTCCGTATAGAAGTGTGATTGCTGCTCGTGTGTGTTTGTAAAATATTTTTTAATAAATCAAATAAGAATGCTGGGATGGATATTTATACGTATTCTAAATATTCCAGTTTTCCGTAGAGAAGTGTGATTGCTGATCGTGTGTGTTTGTAAAATATTTTTTAATAAATCAAATAAGAATGCTGGGATGGATATTTATACGTATTCTAAATATTCTAGTTTTCCGTAGAGAAGTGTGATTGCTGATCGTGTGTGTTTGTAAAATATTTTTTTAATAAATCAAATAAGAATGATGGGATGGATATTTATACGTAATCTAAATATTCCAGTTTTCCGTAGAGAAGTGTGATTGCTGCTCGTGTGTGTTTGTAAAATATTTTTTTAATAAATCAAATAAGAATGCTGGGATGGATATTTATACGTATTCTAAATATTCCAGTTTTCCGTAGAGAAGTGTGATTGCTGCTCGTGTGTGTTTGTAAAATATTTTTTTAATAAATCAAATAAGAATGCTGGGATGGATGTTTATACGTATTCTAAATTTTCCAGTTTTCCGTAGAGAAGTGTGATTGCTGCTCGTGTGTGTTTGTAAAATATTTTTTTAATAAATCAAATAAGAATGCTGGGATGGATATTTATACGTATTCTAAATATTCCAGTTTTCCGTAGAGAAGTGTGATTGCTGCTCGTGTGTGTTTGTAAAATATTTTTTAATAAATCAAATAAGAATGCTGGGATGGATATTTATACGTATTCTAAATATTCCAGTTTTCCGTAGAGAAGTGTGATTGCTGCTCGTGTGTGTTTGTAAAATATTTTTTTAATAAAACAAATAAGAATGCTGGGATGGATATTTATACGTATTATAAATATTCCAGTTTTCCGTAGAGAAGTGTGATTGCTGCTCGTGTGTGTTTGTAAAATATTTTTTTAATAAATCAAATAAGAATGCTGGGATGGATATTTATACGTATTCTAAATATTACAATTTTCCGTAGAGAAGTGTGATTGCTGCTCGCGTGTGTTTGTAAAATATTTTTTAATAAATCAAATAAGAATGCTGTAATGGATATTTATACGTATTCTAAATATTCCAGTATCCGTAGAGAAGTGTGATTGCTGCTCGTGTGTGTTTGTAAAACAATTTCTAAGCTACTAGTACAAAATTAAATTAAATTACCGAGTTAAATAGTTGTAGTTCCTGTTCTAAATACAGTAGAACTCCAGTTATCCGGATCAATTGGGACCAGATTCCATCCGAAAAATCGAATATCTGGATAATTCACAGTGAAACTGTTATTTCTTAGTAAAAAAACGAGTTTTGCTTTAGAATGTAATATAATTTAAGGACTAAGAAAACAATTTTGCTTACATTTTGTACTTACATACTATATTAAAATGTATCATTGCTTGAACATATCGGTCGAAGTCAGTTGTTTTGCTGTCTTTACTCGTTTTGGTGCAGCCAAATCTCGCATGCGCTTGATGATGAATTGCTGTAGATGGTCACACTCAGGTTGCTGCTCTGTTCATTTTAGTCCTGTTAAGGCCCTCAAACGCCTTACCCGATTACGGCCCTGTGTCTGGTTGAGTAAAACTACTTTGTCATCTTCCGGGTAATTCATGAATTCTTCTCACACTTTGAATGAGTTCATCGTCACTGACAACTTGAAGAATCCATCAACTCGCCTACGTTGTTTTGCTGTCTTTACTCGTTTTCATGCAGCCAAGTATTGTATTCGCTTGATGATGAATAGCTGTAGATGGTCACACTCAAGTTGCTGCTCTATTCATTTTAGTCCCCTAAAGGCCCTGAAACGCTTTACCCGATGACGGCCCTGTGTCTGGTTGAGTAAAACATCGTTGTCATATTCCGGGTAATTAATAAATTTTTCTCACACTTTGAATGAGTTCATCGTCACTGAGAACTTGAAGAATCCCACACCAGCAACTCGCCTACGTTGTTTTGCTGTCTTTACTCGTTTTCATGCAGCCAAGTATTGTATTCGTTTGACTATGAGTAGCTGAAGATGGTCGCACTGAAGCTGCCGATCCATCCATTTTATTTCTGTGTCAAGGCACTCAGACGCCTTACTAGCTTCCCGCGCCTGGTTGAGTAGCAATGTCATAGTCATCTTCCATCATCAATGAGTTCTTCTCTCACACTTTGAATGAGTTCATCGTCACTGAGAACTTGAAGAATCCCACACCAGCAACTCGCCTACGTTGTTTTGCTGTCTTTACTCGTTTTCATGCAGCCAAGTATTGTATTCGTTTGACTATGAGTAGCTGAAGATGGTCGCACTGAAGCTGCCGATCCATCCATTTTATTTCTGTGTCAAGGCACTCAGACGCCTTACTAGCTTCCCGCGCCTGGTTGAGTAGCAATGTCATAGTCATCTTCCATCATCAATGAGTTCTTCTCTCACACTTTGAATGAGTTCATCGTCACTGAGAACTTGAGATCCAGGGTCCAAAGAATCACCCACCAGCCACTCGCCTACGTCTACACTTCGCTCGGAACATACAGGAATTTTCACAAAGATGTTTCTTATGTCCTGAATTGATATTTCGTCTTCTTCGTTTTTATCATTTACCGATAAAAAACTTTTTTAAATGTGGATTTTGCTGATTTCAGTTTTTCTCAAAGCGATCCGGATAATTGGATCTCTACTATATTATAATATCTTTCAAGAAGAGTGATTGTTAGTGTCGTTTATAAAACATTTTTTTTACCCTCTGGATGGTTGATCTTCACATCGAAAACAGCTCTTAATTGACCAAAAGTCCCCAGTACTTGAATCTTCAATACATATTAGCGCCAAAGGGTAGTTTTGTCTCGGCGAGATATATTGTCCTTAACAAACAAGAGTTCCAAACTGTCCCCAGTGCTGGGAAAGGGACAGTTAGTTTTCCTACAGGAATCTTCATTACATATTAGCGTCAAATGGTAGTTTTGTCGTGACGAGGTGTATTGTCCTTAGAGAAATTGACTATATCTTCGACGAGATATCTCGTCGAAACTCTTGGAGGGTGAAACAACCACACGAAATTAAATTATAATTTCGAGTTGAATAATTGCAGTTTTTTTACATTCTAAATTTACTAGTTACTAAAATCAACGCTATCTCAAGATATTACATCAGAGCATAACACACTGCAGATATTCAACCATCATATTTGTGTATAAATATCGGAAATTTATTTGATCTTATTGAAAATGAAATGTTTTGGCGAATGAACTCAAAACTCTGCTCATTCATATAATTTAATCAGCATTATTGGCAACGACCACAAAAACAGTTCTGATTCATGTAGGTGTCAATTTTCAAATCTAACAAGTCATTAGAATTAGGTGAAACAAACCTCTGAAGTGCAATGTTCAAGACAACGCGTCGGTTCATTAATCCCAAAATTTCTTATTTCTTAAATGTTGATATTCACGATCAATCAAAAAAAAAGCCCTCTAAAATAGACTTATTTTTATGATTGTTCTGTACTCATTGGTCTTCTTCATCGATTCTTCACTGTCCCCTTTATTAACACTAATGTACTTAGTATTTTTCTGGTATCTGTAAGGTCTAGGTACCAATTTATCATAGAAGAGTTTAATATAGTATAATTATATGCAAACTGGGGGGGGGTATACAGGTCCTCATTATTTTCAACAAAGCAAAATATGGAATTACAACTTTATAAAAAATATTAAGTCACGTTACGAGTCAAATATTATTTATTCACCATGGTTAGTAATTATAGGGTCTAACTTTATCCTCTAAGTAGTTGTGAATTCAATCAAAATTTTTAAAAATGATCTATAATAAATATATTATACATTTTTATTAAATATGTGGTATGGTAAAATTTTTAAAATTTATTAAAAAATTATTATTTTAAAATTTTTATTAAATATGTGATATGGTTAAACATGTGCATGGTATATATTTCGGTGTAAAAAATGTACCATAACTATATATTCGTTTTATAGTATTTAGCTTGTGCACATCCACGTTTATATTTGAAAGTTCATTTTAATATAATGACACTCATGATTATTAAACCGAAAAATGGGTTTATTCCAAATTATCCTCACTTATTAAAAATCATTCGTATCATTAAACAATTAGAAGTAAGGAATACCTAAAGTTAATGGTGTTCTTGTTATTAAATAATATAATTCAATAAGAGTACTTTTGACATCTTGGAATTCTAAAGTAATTTAAGATTCAGCTATTCAAGTGTTCTTGAAGTATCTGAAATTCAAAAACTGTTTTTTCTTATCACTCTGACACTAAATTTTTAAAGAATGCTAAATAATTTATTATTTGCTAGCTATTTATTCCCTAAAATATGGGTATTGCTCAAGGGTACTATATCAAAAAGCGATGTAGAAAAGCTGACATTAAAAAATTTGCTAAGGTACTGATTTTTCGAGTGTTTTAATGAGCACGGAAACTCATTTTGCCATTCATCGATGCTCTAAGCGAAGATATTTATGATCAATTAAAAGAAAAGAATAAATCCAGTTTGGAAAAAAAATGGTTGTTGACTTAATTTTGAATTTTGATAAAAGAAACGCTTTTAAGCGCTCTAAAGTTGTTGCTGCCTGAAATATATAAAAAATTTTGTATCAAAGAAGCAATGTTCTCATAATAAAGGAATTGCAAATTTCATATAGCACCCCGACAAGAAAAGTAACACAGCTCAAAATTGCAGAATTTGAGAAACATCAACTTAAAGGATACTATAAAACTTATATTGAAAGGGTATAAAATTCTTTTAAATTTAAAGTAAGTGTTTATGGTGGTAACTTCTATTATAATCTAAAGAACAGTAATATAACACGCAGGGGCACCTCATACATATTTTTCAATGATATAACATCGACATTTTTAATTTTTGAGTTGTGTCACTTTTCTTGTCGGGATGTGATATATAAACATGTAGTGGACGTATGCTTATAGACGAAGTATTTTAAGCACCGAAGTTTTACAAATATAATTATTGATTTTGTTATTTTTACACAAAGTAAATTTAAATTCGACAGTAAATTTATTTATTGTTTGGCCATAAATACAATTTTGTAGTTTTAATTTGGGAAGGACCGTATTAACTATTAACGATCTATCACTCAAGAGGGATTTAAAATCATTTTATTTTTGAAATTATTGAAATTAGGTTTTTTATTTTTTTTAGAATTTCCTATTTGTTTATTCGTTTTGTTTATCTTTCCTTTTGCTTCATTATTTATAGATGATATATCCTCATAACTCCTAACGGCACTTTAAAATGTTCAATTCGTCATTTTGTATTTATTTTATATCAACCAGCATTGATTTAAACACGAAATGTCATAATAAATCAAAGCTGTAGTACATTTAAGCACCCAAAACGTTATAGATTGTTAAATTGAGCTTTTAGGTGCTCAATAAAAAAACATTAAGATCAAATAGTCTTTAACTATGTGAAGTTTTTGGTTATGAAGTACATCCAAAATGAGGTCTGAAAGCATCACTAAAATTCACAATCAATGCTTTTATATCTGACTCTCAGTTTCTAAATTGTGGAAACGATATGCGAAATTTTTAAATTTTAGTTTTTAAGTTTTCTTTTAGCTAAGCCATGTTACTCGAAGACCAAATAAGTTCGTCATCTTAAAAAAAATTGTATCCGATATATATACAGTGGTAAAAAAAATCTAAATTTATATTCTAACTTTTCTAGACACAATCAGCGTTGCAATCAAGCAACTACTCATCAGTTTCAAATTCAAATCCCAAGAAAATCACATCACAAAACAGAAAAATAAGTATTACAAACATGAGTTGAACAATAATACCAGTTCAGTTAGTAGAGGTCGTGTGGATTATCTAACCGATTTTTCTTCTCAGAATGTGATAATGTTATTTCCACTAGATAATGCTACCTGGAGACCAGTTTCACTGGAATTACCAACACAAACGCACGGTGGAGAGTAATTCTGAAGAATTTGAGATGCACATAAAGTACTCCCGGAACAAAGGAGAGAAGAATCACTCCTTCCACCCTTTATGTGGATCCAGCAATTTGCATGCTCGTTCCAAATCTTTCTTTGGTGTCCCCAAATGCCTGATTTGTTTATGTCCCTCTTGAATTCCTAGTATTGCTTTCATTTGTTCTGTGCCAAATACCATGCAGTTGAGATGCTTTCAAACAATTGAATCACGAATTATTTAACCAATACAAAAAAATATGTTGAGAATATAAATCGAACATCAACACCAGTTTATTTGCAAGATGTCGAAGGAATATCCAACCGAATACACGTTTCTACACCTTTTCCTTGAAATAATCAGCGTAGATGTGGTAATGTTACTTGCTCTAGAGAATATTACCCGGAGACCAGTTACACAAGAACTACATACAGTAACGCGCAGGAGGTGAGTAATTCTGCCAAATTTGAGAGTCGTACATAAATTACTCTCCGATCTAGTACAAGAGAGAGAGAGAGAGAGTTCCCATTCCTTTCATTCTTTTTACGGAAAAGGCAATTAAACTCACGAGCCCGAGAACTTTTCTTCTATGCCCTTAAATGCCCTATTTGATCAGGTCGGCCTTTGTTGCATATAGCGTAGAGTTGAAGCGCTTTCACACAATTGAACCACGAATCATTTAAAATAATTTAAACACGTAAAAAAAAGCATTATGACTATTAATTGAAAGTCAACACTAGTTCAGTTGCAAAAGGTCGTGTGTAATAAAAACCAATTTTTCATTCCAAGAATTATCAGCGCTGATGTGACAACGATAGTGGCTCTAGGAAATGATACGTGGATGCCAGTTTCGCAGGAATTACATACATGAACGATTGGGGATTAGTAATTCTGCCGAATTCGAGTCGTGCATAAATTACTTCCCAAACCATTATAAGAGGGAGAGAGTTTCCACTCCTTCAATCCTTTTGAGGAAATGGCAATTAAAACTTTGATTCCAAGAACTTTCTTTGGAAGTCCATAAATGCCATGTTTGATCAAATCCGCCTTTAGTTCAGGTTATTTCTTTCACACGCTCTGTGAGAAATAACGTGCTGTTGAAGGGCTTTCACACAGTTGAGCCTCGAATTATTTAAGGATATACAAAAAATATGTGTTACGTATATAAATCGAACATCATCAACACCGATTTATTTGCAAGGTATCGTATGTAATATCCAACCTATATATCATCCCAGGAATAATCAGTCCAGATGTGACAATTTTACTTGCTCTTCAAAATGTTATCTGTAGACCAGTTTCCCGAGAATTACCTACACGAACACGTATACGTGAGTAGTTCTGCCCAAATTACTCTACAAGCCAGTATAAGGGGATAGAGAGTTCTTTCCTTTCTGCGGAAATGGCAATTAAAATCGCTAGTCCTAGAACATTGCTTCGTAGACCATCAATCCCCTATTTTCCCCATGTCTGCCGTTAATGTTGTTTCTTATGCCTACACTGGCATACCAGAGGAGTGCCAGGCCCGTCGAAGACGGCGAGGGGGGTGCGCCTTCCATGTTATTGAGCCCCATTGGGAGGAAGTCCGACTTTGCTCGACATACATGACACATCCGTTTTACAGGAAGGTCCCTTTCATACATCCATTCACTCACACATATCGTAATTTAGATCCCAATCAGAGCCGATAACCCCCTGATCAGGTACCCCCAAAGGTATTGATTTGGTATGGGAATATGGGGGACATTGTGACCACGACCTATTTAACGTGCCCCAGTCACCATTAGTGAACACGACGGTCTTTAGCCAGATCGAAGCGCCGATCTCGTAATCATCAGAATTTTAGGCTCCGCCGAGGACAGAACCCACAACCCTTCTGATACGAGCCCGACGCTCTACTGACTGAGCTACCGCGGCTCCTAATTCTATAATTGAGCTATCGCGCTGCCGTCAATTCTTCACGTTATTGCTCTCACACGGTCTGTGACAAATAACATACCATTTGCGGGCTTTCACACAATTGATCAGCGAATCATCTAAGGACATACAAAAAACATACGTCACAAATATTAATCCGACATCAACACCAGTTCAGTTGCAGGAGGTCGCGTAGAATACCACCCGATATTTTATCCCAGGAATAATCAGCGCAGATGTGACAATTCAGCCGCCTGCTCTGGAAAATGCTACCTGGAGACCAGTTTCCCGGGAATTACCTACACGAAAGCGTGGGGGTGAGTAATTCTGCCCAATTTGAGTCGCGCATAAATTACTCCCCGAACCAGTACAAGGGGGATAGAGTGAGAGGGAGTCCCCCTACCCCTTTTTGCGGAACCGGCAATTTAAACCGCGAGTCCGAAAACCTTCTCCGGTTCTCCTCTTTCGTAAATAAACGCCGACAGCCCACGAACAGCATCCCATTTGCAGGTAAAGTAAAACCCCATTTGTGCGAGAGCAAGAGGAGTGAAGGCAAGGGAGCCAGAGAAAACGTTTTTAAATTCACCGCGGAGGAAAGATTATTTTTCCTTAATAAGCTATACCTCCAGAGGTTGGTCGGCCGGGGGAAGGGCTAGAACACAGGCGTTGCCAATAAGCTTTCTCATGCAAGACTAAAATTCCGCGCGTCTCCTTCAATTACCTCAGAGGGCTGAAGCCACAGAATTCATACTCGCCTTTTCTCTCCAGTGAGAACCCCGCTCCCCTTCCGTCTCGACGCCCCAGATTAACAGACGTACTCATACATTCCGCCGTCTTGTGCGTGGCTGGATGTGTGGCTGGGATGAGGTGGATGGATGGGGGTGTACGGGTCTTTTCGGTTGAAAAATTTTGTCTTTTTTTGTGTTGGTGGGATGTGTTTTTTTGTTTGGGTTTTTTTTTGGAGGGGGGGAGGTTCGGCTTTGTGTTTTTTCCCTCGGCTGAGGTAGGTAAAAATGATGTTCGTGATGATATTGAGTTGGCTCTGTGAGAGGTGGTGGGACATTATAAAGTCGTCGATGGATTTTACTGATTAATGCGCGAACTAAAGGAATGAACTGGATTCATTATTTTAATTCTGTTGCGATCATTGCCCTCGTCGCATCACTCTGATGTGGTTCCCAAGCCACTATTGTACCTAAGAACTCCTAAGAATGATATAGGTTCTGTATAATCCCATTGAAGAGATTATAAATACAAAAATCGAATTTTCACAAATACTTACAAAGACATATCTTAAAGGAACTTGTTCGGTTAGGTTAGGTTAAAATGATGTTCGTGATGATATTGAGTTGGCTCTGTGAGAGGTGGTGGGACATTATAAAGTCGTCGATGGATTTTACTGATTAATGCGCGAACTAAAGGAATGAACTGGATTCATTATTTTAATTATGTCGCGATCATTGCCCTCGTCGTATCACTCTGAAGTGGATCTTAAGTCACTGTTGTTCCTAAGAACTCCGAAGACTGATTTGACAAATGGCATAAGGTCCGTTCTGCATTCTCACATTGAAGAGATTATAAATACAAAAATCAGATTTCCTTGAATATTTACAAAAACATAGCTTAAAGGAACTTGTTCGGTTAAGGTAGGTAAAAAAGATGTTCGTTATGATATTGGGTGGCTCTGTGCAAAGGCGGTGGGACATAATACAATCGTAGATGGGTTTTACTGATTGCTGCGTAAACTAGAGAAACTAACTGGATGTATGATTTTAATTCTGTTATGATCATTGTTCACTCTGAAGTGGATACCCAGTCACTGTTGTTCTTAGGAGTGATTTGACGAGCAGTATAGCTAAGGTCGGTTTTGATTTCTCCCGTTGAATATATTATAAATAAAAAATCCAATTTTCTCGAATACTTATAACGATATAGCTTTAAAAAACCTTCTCGGTTAGGGAAGGTAAAAATGATGTTCGTGATGATATTGGGGTCGCTCTGTTCAAAGGCGGTTGGACATTATAAAGTCGTCGATGGATTTTGTTGATTAATGCGTAAAGTAAAGAAATGAACTGGTTGCAGGATTTTAATTCTGCTATGATCTTTGGCCTCGTCATATTACTATGAAGTGGATACCCAGTCACTATTGTTCATGGGAGTGAATTGACGAATAGCAAAGGTCGGTTCTTAATCCTCTCATTGAATACCACACAATTAAAAAGAGTATAAATGCAAACATCAAATTTTCTCGCATACAGGAATATTTTTGGTAAGGTGGGTAAAAATGATATATGAGTGATGATATTGGGGTGGCTCCGTGCGAAGGCGGTGGGACATTATAAAGTCGTAGATGGGTTTCACTGATTATTACGTAAACTAAAAAATATAACTGGATGCAGAATTTTACTTCTGTTATGATCGTTGGCCTCGTCCTATCACTCTGAAGTGTATCTCCAGTCATTGTTGTTCTAATAAGTGATTTGACGAATGGTATAGCCAAGGTCAGTTCTGAATCATCCCATTGAATAGATTATAAATACAACAATCACATTTTCTCGAATACTTACAAAGCATAGCTCAAAGGAACTTTTTAGGTTAGGGTAGTTAAAAAAGGACGTTCGTGATGATATTGAGTTGTCTCTTTGCGAGGAAGTGGGACATTATAAAATCGGCGATGGATTTAACTGATTATTGTGTGTAAACTAAAAAAATTAACTGGGTTGTAGGTTTTTAACTGTGTTGTGAGCATTGGCCCAGTCATAACACTCTGAAGTGGATACCCAGTCACTGTGGTTCTTGGGAGTGAGCTGGCGAATGGAATTCATCTTACCGAATAAGTGTGCTTCTCACATTTTTAAACTAGTGCGTGTACTGTTCTAACTATAATGATTTTCTCTCAGATGTATTAAATTTTATTTGTGACGATATGACTTGTCAAGCTAAGGATGATTCTAAATCCTTCCATTGAATACCACGCAGTTAAAAAATATTATAAATACAAAAATCAAATTTTATCGAATACAGAAACTTTTTTTCGATTAAGGTAGGTAAGAATTACGCTCGTGGTGATATTGCGTAGTCTCTGTGTGGGGTGGAGGACTTTATAAAGTCGTCGCTGGGTGTTTCTGGTTAATACGTAAAATAAAGAAAGAAACTTGATACACGATTTAAATTATTTTACTATCATTCATCTATATATCTCGCTGCAGTCGATCCCAAGTCATTTTTTTTCATTGGAATGAATTGGCGAATGGTTTCTGTAAAGTTGGTTCAGATTTATCCCACTTATGACCACCCTAATGGAAGGCCACGGTATTCCAGTTGTGAAAATTGTGATTAGCAATCAAAAGGCTGAGAGTTTGAAACTCAATACATCCAAAGACCATCGTGTATGTACTGGCTGGTGCTTAATCTTAAAAAGCTTAAATCATTCATGATCGCAAATGGTATTTCGATTGTGTGGTGTGAAACTCTGGAGAGTGGGATATCAGCTCAAGTATTGACCTTGTCATCTGAACGTGGTTTAAAATTATGAGGCTTTGTCATCGGTTCTTTCCCTTCAGTACTGATCACGGACCATCCCCATTAGGTTACTTCAACGCGATATAAATTCAACTACTTACATATCTATTTACTATTGTGTCAAGCAAAAACAATCTGAAAAACTAATCTTTGAAATGCTAAACTTGTTTAAGTGACAAAGATGTTCATTCCATATAATTAGTTTTACCTCTTCTGGAAATATTGGGACGAATCGTATTTCGAATGCATTTAACTAATCATTGGGTAGAATAAACGAATACAACATTTAGATTGGCTTAGACAAGAAACGGTTGCATAATAGGAAACTGAGATTGAATTCATCTTACCGAATAAGTGTGCTTCTCACATTTTTAAACTAGTGCGTGTACTGTTCTAACTATAATGATTTTCTCACAGATGTATTAAAATTTTATTTGTGACGATATGACTTGCCAAGCTTTATTAGGCAGACCAATTAGTTTAGGCAAGAGAACAGTTCCCAGCCTTAATTAAATTTACTTCTACGGAACAAGATGCTTATATGCTTGTCTATAAAGACTACTAAATACACTCTCAATCTACAACGAGATGTCTTCAGGAAGGAACTACTGTGAAACTTCGATTAACCGTCACTCTTTTAACCGTCAGTTTCTGTTAGTCGTCAGTCCATTATTGCAAAACATTACGGCTCAGAAAACACGAGCCTCGATGAAACAAAACAAAATGACAGACTATTTAAAAATTTTAATATATATGTAATAGGGAAGCGACATCGATGTCGATGTTTTCGAAACACCGATGTTTTTAACATCGATGCATTAGAGTTGATGTTTTTGTAACATCGATGTTTATACGTTGTCGATGTTTTATTTTTAAATTAAAAATGTACCGTTATACAAATTTAAAAAGTAATAAAGTAGCATAATTTTCATAATCAGCAAATTGAACATACTTTTAGACCAAAGTGGCCAAGGGTGAAGGGTCTGAAAAGTAGGAATGTGACAGAGATGTCCATGTTTTCAAAACGTTGATGTTTTATAAAAAACATCGATGTGTTGGAGCTGATGTCGCATCACCAATTTTAAGAAATGGGGAAAAAAAGTTTAAATACACTGAATTTTAAAAACGTCGATGGTTTTGAGGCGATGTAGTATCAACATCGATGTTTTAATTTTGAACATCGAAGTTTCAATACATCGATGTTTTGCTGTCGATGTAGCATCACTAGTTGCTAAACCAGTTTTAAGAAATGGGGGAAAAAAGTTTAAATGCACTGAATTTTTAAAACATCGTTGTTTAAAAACATCGATGTTTTTGGGGCGATGTATTATCAACATCGATGTTTTGCTGTCGATGTCGCATCACTAGTATGTACGTCTTGAGCGTATGTTCATGTAACAATATGTACTATACTGTACTTAATGTAAATTGTATATTGTAAATGCGTGTATGTGTACAGTGTTTTTGTAGTTCGTAAACATGCATTTTTTATCCTTCGTTCATATGCAATGGATGGGGTTGTTGTTTAAGATTTTTCTGCCATCCTTCTATTCAATTAACCATCATGGTTCTGGTCCCGACACTGACGATTAATAGAAGTTCACTGTAGAATGTATTATTGAGCTCGTATTGCAGGTTCCTTGCCCAGAGCTATAGGTTTTGGTTACTTTCGACTTCTTACAAGTCATGACAATTACAAAGACACTTCATCAGTATCTCCTTTGCGGAATGAATGGATACCAGTGGTGGAGTGATCCCCAAGAACTTCCCTAAAATTCCTGACAATAGGCAGATACTGCTGATACTGATATTTTTATTCTTTTCTCTTACAAGTTTGAAGAGTGGGGTGCTAGCTCAGGTGTTGCTTCGTCACCTGACCGTGGTTCAAAATTGCGAGGTGTTGTCCTCGGGTCTTTCCCTTAGGGGATTGATCCCGAACCGCCGTCAATAGCCCGTTGTGTTGCTCTAGTACGACGGTAATTAAAAATTACCATTTAATACATTTTGCTTCAAACCTATTGTACTCCTTGTCAATGGATGTCCGAGAGGCAGGTGATGGGCATAGGAAGGAAACTAACTAACTAACACCAACACACACTCCAGTGCCTAGTGTCGTGAGACACTGTACCAGTTTAAATAAGTGTGGTTGGATGAGTAGAGCATGCCACCAAGGTGACATGTCTACCCAGAATTTTAGAGCACATTGCATTACATTTATACATCCTTACATCTATACAGTATATACATTAAATCACTATACTAGGTTACATTATAAAAATATATATACATCATGCAAGGTGAGAAAAAAAGTTCGTTTTTCTTAGTCTCTTAGGATAATCAAGTCCTGATGATTTTTACCCTCGAGCCATTGTTGCATGCAATGTTCCTGAGCCATGCAATTTTAAGGTGGTCGACAGGTGTTCTCATATGCCATGAGGCTGTAAGGGGGCAAAGTGTGATGTAATGTAGAGGTGTGCCAATTTCACCACAGGAGGAGTAGCATACCTAGCTGAGTTTTAGTAATTTCAGTAGTAAAATTTTAATTAAAACAGGGCATAGTTTAAATAAGAATTGATAAACGTTGGTATCTTATGCAATCCCCATCTTAGAAAGTTTAATACTTCAAATACAATATTCTATTTTTAAAATTTATGATCAACTGAAAATGAATACAATTTTGCTTCAATGTTGCTGAGCTGTAATGGTTTAAATTGAATTAACGCCCCGAGGTGATCTAATCTATGTTTTTCCCTCGTAGCCTAAAAACATTCACCTATTCTGAAAATGTTGCTTATATACTATCAAGTGTGGTTATGGTGCAACAAAACAGAAATAATTGTCTAATAGTATAATTAAACTATAATTTTTACAGAAGATCATGAATCTTAGATTTCCCTGCTAAATGTTAACATTTAACGTTATAGCGCGTAACGAAAAAAGCGCATAAATGGTATATAATGTTAAGTTTTTTTTTTCTATTCCTATATCGGTCCTTATTGGGGTTAATAAATAGAATTTGGTAAAAGTAAGATGTCGGCTTTAAAAATGCATGAATGTTATAGTTCAAAAATGTTTCTGAATTACTTTACGGATCTCCTGTCGCTTTAATAACGTAAAATAAAAATCCATAGCTTAAACAATACACTTAATTTATAAAAAAATATGAATAATTACTGTTTTATCACGAAAATCTAGACCTATAATTACCGATGAAAGCAAAATGTACAGACGACATAAGTAGTTTCGGAATTTTACCGTTCAATAGTGGTAAACGTGAGAATTTTTGGGTATTTCTGACATTTTGGTACTTGCACTTTTACAATTTAATATAACTTAAGTAAATTTAATAGTTTCAATGAGTATTTCTGTATAAGTTGTCTGAAAGACTTTTTAAATTCATATATGCTCAGAACACATTCAAAGGTTAATGATAAGCAGAATTATTCTGAATTACATATATGGTGTTAAATACTTCGTCGAGACTATCTGCATGAATCTTGCAGGCGCTTTCATGAATATCGCATCCAGGTTGCAATATATTCATAGTTCAGATAAATTAATTTCTAGTTCAAAAGAATGTAAATACATGCTTCTAAATGCCGCAAATCTGACACGGCTGAAAATTCTAGTGGGTTTAGTTGAGGCTTCAGTAGTTCTGGCAGGTTTTCAGCTTGTTGAAGCATGTATTTAGGTCTTTCTGTACACATAACACAATTCCTTCTAGCCCAGGTGGTATTAACCATCAGAGGGTTTAACTATATGAAATTTGATCGAAATCCATCATATACGTGGTAACTTATATGGCCTCAAATATCCTCACGCTGGCGTGGTGTGGAAGTTTGGAGAGTGCGGTACTAGCTCATATATTGACCTGGTCATATGTCCGTGGTTCAACACTACAGGGACTTGTCCCTGGATCTTTTCATTTGGGAATGATCCCGTATCGTCGTCGGTAGCTCGTTGTGTGGAACGTAAATTCAATGTCTACCTATCCATCATAAAACTAGAAGTTCATATTTTGAGTCATGGCGGTATTGCATCAAGGGTGCGATATCACGCATAAATGTATAAGGTTGCTCTACAAAACCGTTATAAGTTATTTCGTTGGACTTGGGTTGGGTTCTACATCATTGTAGGACATCATTCTTGGCATGACCCGAGCTACTGAAATAATACATTTTGTTCTGTTTATGTAACTGAATAAAAAAAACTATACAGATTTATCTCAATCAATAAATTCAGCTGCTGACTAAACTACATTTCATCTGATATTCATGTGTCATGTGATTGTTTTGGGAATATTTTATTTCTCAGATTACTTAATTCTGAAGTATTATAGAATAGTTTCGTATATCCTGTTCTGAGAATTGTTGAAAATAACAAACTAAAAATAACAAAATAAGATTTATCTCAATCAATAAATTCAGCTGCTGACTAAACTACATTTCGTCTGATATTCATGTGTCATGTGATTGTTTTGGGAATATTTTATTTCTCAGATTACTTAATTCTGAAGTATTATAGACTAGTTTCGTATATCCTGTTCTGAGAATTGTTGAAAATAACAAACTAAAAACTCTCCCAAAGAACTGAATAGAAGCAAATCTTATTCAGGTTAAGAAATACACGGCTTCACTGTTCTAATTGAATTTTCCTACGTTCATCTAATCCATCGCTTCATAGCCTAAATGTTTTAATTGATTCCTCTTTCATTTCTTTTTATGCATAGTTTAGATAAATGCATACAATTTTGATTCTTCGAACGTAAGTAACATAAAATACAAAAGTCAGTACATCCAATAACCGAAATATTCCACATAGATTCGATGACGATGCCAATAAAACAGTCTGATCTAATCGTATTTTAAAACTACACCCGCATAGGTACTTCTAAACAAAAAATAAGTTTCAATTCAACCGAAATCACTACTTTCAGACTTAGATATCCATCCTTGTAGGTTTCTTTTATCCCCTTAAACAGAGTGCGTTTTAATGTAGAATTTGGGAGTCTTTCGCCCTCAGGGAATCGACATACATAAGGAATCAAGCAACTAAGTGAAGTTGATGGATATTCTCAGTACGCATGCTTTTCATGAGGAATTTCGTGGCTTCTTCTAAAAGACTGTCAGATTATAAATATAAGGTATGAAGAAAGTATCTTATACTCATGACAGTAATCGTAATTTGGTCTTAGCTACAGCAGTCTATTTCAGACTTCTCTCGCTTTTCAAATATATACTTTTGGAATTCGTTCAGACAGACAACTTAACTTCTCTGATTGAGCTTCATTTTATATTTAGAAAGTTAATTACCTGAAATAGGGATAAAATGCGATGCTCATTTGGACTTTATCATTTATCACGTATTGTAAAACATAAAGATATAAAAATACAGATTTATTTAACGCCAAACTACACTTTTCATTGATATCAAAGGATAAGAAGACATGCGATCCATTATAAAACATACATTCGCTGTTGGACAAAAAAATTTTATAACTCACATGTCTAGATTATTACATAAAAAGCTTTTCAGATATAAACTGCTATCTCATATATCTTCGTATTATCAACGGTTATCCCTGGTACTACCGAAACAATAAAATCCAAGAAGAATAATATCCGAGAGAATTTAAAAACCCAAACAATCTTCAGTAAACTTGCTTTCTACGCTAATCTTGAAATCATACATAATCTCGCGATCAAGTGTATCCCCAGATATGACTCTAGTCAACCGAAATACAGTAAAAGGCCTAAGGCCATTCTTAATCCTTTAGTTAATTTTGTTTTCGTAATCCTTACCTTTTTATTTTTCTCGTTTTTCCCTTTAATTCTGTCATTTTTCATCCACTAGAGCTTAAAATTGACTCACTCCGTGACTCTTCCTATCTGAACTATCCACCTCTTCCATTGGATCACTACTCCCCCTACTGCACTTCACCTCTATATAAAAGCTATGTCTAACAGATTTTTTGCTCAGTTCCAGTCAAGTTCCTGGAGAAAATAAAAGGCCTTTAGTCTAGGCTCTCCGGCCCACACGTTATTTCATTATTAGATTGGTTCAGCCATAGCGGAAGATTCATAGTTGGCCTACCTGGGCCAAACACAAGGCATACACTAGGGATTTTTTATTCAAGCGGAAGAGAGAAATACACCCATTGACAATTAAAGGAATCAAACGTATGCCACCTACAATTCGCAGATTACAAGCGTAGTTAATAAACTCACTAGGACATGGCTGCATCTGAGTAGCAGTCATCCTTTGTATCCATGATCTCCGTAAATGATCGCAACCAACTTCACTGCACCAGTTTCTTACCCTTCCCTAATAGTCAATGTCCCAATAATGTATCTCGTCATTAGCAAAACTGACCAGATGTTGGATAGATGAGATATTTCATCCTTCCAAATATCTGATCTCATCTTGAGCTCGTAATTGTCAAAATATCGACAATGTCTAGGCAACAGGATATTACGTCATTAGAAAACTTGGTCAGATGATGGACGAGATATCTCGTCGAAACCCTTTGGAGGGTTAAAGTCTTCACTATTTTAGTCGCTCGGCCAATGGTGGGGCGCTTATAAAATATTTAAAGCATAATTCACGAACAGCACCTCTATTCAAATCCGTTCTCTTCTTATGGCCAACCCGTGTATAATAACACGAAGCACGGTTAGGTAACCTCATGTATAAATGCAAATTTATATTAATAATTCTGCAAGTGCATCGCAATATCCTCTCTACTCTTTGATTGTGTCCGCGTCTATGATGGAGCTCTTTCACAACCACGTTATACAGGCTCTTTTGTTCTCTCAATCACTGTCATAACCTCAGCCTTCAACGGCACTCATTGTGAGCAAATGCTGTTTCTTTAGGCTTCCGTATCTATGGTAACCACTAATTGCTTCCCAATTCGAACTTTCTGTGTAAAAGAGATATGATTAGTATGCTTCAATGCAGTCAACATTTCCTTAAAAACTTATATTGTGTAGTGAAGATTCTGTTCACATATATGTGATAAACCCAGGAAACGGAATCTTTATTTAGCACTTGCGGTCAAATACACCAGACAGACACGTTAATTCATACGTTTTAAACACAGTAATGGAGTCTTAATAGCATTTCACGGGAAGATCACATTCAAGGACCGAGCAGACATACCTACACCTCGTCTGTCAATTGACTTCTCCCCTTAAATCCCCCTTCCCGATGAAGCTTGTTGAAATGAAGGAGATACTTAGGGTCACAGAGGTCATGCGACCTTGTCTTTGGGGTGATTTAAAGTATAGTGGTTTCAGTTGTGGACAGTTACGGTATAGGGGAAGTTTCAAGATGGGATTATTACATATATGCATCGGCGATTTCTTTTATTTCATCTTAGACAGTACATACACTTAAGTATGATTTTTGTAAATGATTATTCCAACCAAGAAGAATTGAATACCTTTCGGTAATTAATAACAGGCCAGCGTTTCTTAAACCCGATAAAATAAAGTGTTTGCAGTTGCCTAGGACATACATTCAAGAACAGATTGGATATCTTATTATTCCAATATCATTGTGATAGCGTACTTGCAATTGTAGTACTGTTCCTATAAATGGTTGATGTACTTAGTATGAACCTCCTTGGACACAGGGATTGTGCTATATTATCTATTTATAATAACAGAATTCGGTATGTTGCGGGTTAGCCCTTGTTCAAGTAAAAGCTATATTCTGTTTTATTTACTTTCATTTCATATGCTAGTATAATCACTATTACGGATCGTTCAATATCGAATAATTATCATCTGAAGATAAGAGTGAATACATTTTTGAGAATGAATGCGTTTTTAAATCATATTATTGCTTTTTAATCTATTTTAACCCTTCTGAGATATATTATCTGAGGAGTTACACGTAATTGATGGCGTCCGTTACATATTAACTAATTATACTAAACCAAAATTTCAAGAGACGACTTAACGAATTGACAGTGCAATTAAGTAAAAAAAAATGTAGAGAAATAAATTGAAAGAGCTAAGTATATATAGAAAAGCATTCTAAAATTTACATTGGTCCTACTTCCTAAAGAGACTTCTCGGAATTTTGCGCTATCGGCAAACGAGCAGGGAAATTTAGCAGTAAATAAACCCATTTTCGATTTCGAGTTCACTTAATCGGAAAAAAGGGCCGGAATGGACTAAATTCCAAATGCAGGAGCTGATTCCAAAGACAACAAGTTGGCGACAACTTCGTTACCACTTGCGCTCCAGCTCTCGAATTGAAGGGGAAGAAAGTTAATGGTAGTTCAATCAAAAGAATTTGTCGCAAATTTTTTCATTCCATTTACGTCGCAGTCATTGCATCAGAGATTAAGACACTGTAAAAGAGGCGCGCTGCCTTTGATACGACTTTTTTTCACGCCGAATAGGGAGTTAATCTTCATTACTTCTCAGCGCTCGCGCTTCCAATCAGTCAATCCTTTTAAAAGCTTACGATTGCGAACTCAAACCGATGTCATTTTCGCGCGGGAAAGTTATTAAAAAGTGCGCGGCGGCAAAAGGCAAGTTGGAGTAATTTGCTCGCTGCTTCCGATATAATCGAGAAAGATTTGCTCCCCCAAAAAAAACCCGTTGCAACACTCCGCATTGCTGCCTGTTAAAAGTTTCGTTAATTTTACTAAAAGATTTCCTAAATCGGGAAGCACTTTAACCTGGATCACTCGTTTGAAAGGTTCGAAAGGTAGGCTTCTTTTTTCCTTGTGTTATTTATTTTTAGTCGTACCGTCTCGTGTGCTGGGGGCTCGTTATGGACTGCATTAGCACTTCCATTATGAAAGCAGATAGTACATTATGGTGTCGAATCACTTGTGTGTGATGTTTCTTTGCTTCAAGTCATATTCGGAGGTGGGGTATTAAATCTCCCGGCGCTTCGGTGCACATTAGACGGGATGGGACTCAGATTCCTTTCAATTGACGAGGAGCTGAGGATTTGTGTAGGCGATGAGTGTTTGCTACTCTGTAGCGTCCGCTGCTTCAGTTGTTCGGTATAAATCTCTGATGACTAAGCTGGCCATCAATGAGAAACATAGAGCATAAAAAAAAATTATTGAATCGAAATAAAATTTATAATTTCTGGCGAGGTTTTCGGAAATACGCTGTTGTTTCGATGGTAAATGCAGTGGCTTAGCTCATCGCTTTATTTCAGGCATTCCAAAAGAGCTTCGTGAGATCCCGCTATTGAAAGTAGTATAGGTCCGCGTAGAATAGGAGGTTTGTCCTCATCTATACTGGTACTAGAAGTGGAATTTGGCTACTAGAAATTGGACGTCCTTGAGCGATTGTTACTTTCATCTCTCTTGTATTCAGATTCTAATTTTATGATTTCTGGATGTCACAAACTGTATTCTAGGGTTATACAAGCTATGTTATTGTTGTATTATGTTGTTATTGTTCCTATGGAAAATGTAGAGGCTTAGCTCATCATTTTGTCGCTGGTTTCCCAATAGATTTTGAGGATTTTCCGAGCCTCTTTGAAGGAGTCCAGACTGAATAGGATGCAATCCTCATCCAAGCTGGAATTTGGCTATAGGCGATCGCACGTCTTGAGATAGTCTTGCTCTTGGATCATTTTGAACTCCTGATCTAATTTCTAGATTGCTGGAAATCACAAACTATGTCCTTGAATTCTACAAACTATGTATGATGTTATTATCTATGGTAAATGTAGAGATTTAACTCATCTTGTCAATAGAATCGCAATAAATTTTGAGAAAATTCCGGGCCTATTGTTAAGATGAGTCCAGGACCATTAGATGATCCTCATCCGTAGTCAGAAGTTTTGCAAATTGTACATTCCTTGGAGGAATATATGTTATAATTATTTCATAAGTAAAAAGAACAAAATATTTCAAATATTCTAAGGTAGGAAGTTGTATTAACGTCACACTGGAACAACATTACGGGATCTATTTGACGGACCGGGATCAACCCCAAAAAATAGGTAAATGGTTTTGTCTATGGATTTTAACAATATTTGAAATAGATTAGGTGATAATTTTTTACACAAATTTCGATTTCAGTGAAATCTAAATGATTCACATTATTAAGTGTGGATTACTATTTGGATAATTAACAGTACAGTTTTTATCCATTGTGTTGGGAATAGTTTAAAAAAAACGTTAAACATATTTTCATGAAAAAAAATCATTAAGTAGCTATCTACACCAAAACTTTTAAACATCAACAGAATGATTAATTTAGGTATTTCGTGAAAATAAAGTAATGAAGTATATAAGTAATATGATTCGTTTTCAGGTTTAGGTTGTGCTTAAATATTTGAAAATCGAAGGTGAAACATTAAATTACATATTTCTTATGTTTATGAAATATATGAATATATGATGATTAAGATATAAAAAATAATATATTACCACTACATCAACAAATTAATTTCCCTTCAAAGTTACAATTTAGTTTCAACTGCTTGGAGTGGTGCTACTTAATATTTATTTGAGTTGAATGTACTCAAACATGGTTATTTTTAGTAACATGTGAGGAACATTCTTGAAAAGGCAGATCTTATTTTTACAAAACCAAAGTTTCAAGTACTTTCGTAAGCACATCCTTTCTTAATATTTCGCAATACGCTTTTAATTCCAATATCAGGTATTGCATTTCGAACTGGATCATATTCTTCGAGCAATCTCGAATGCATAGTGAGGAAACAACTTTCCGAAATCGCAGCAAACTTCCAGATCGGGAATTACAACAAAAAAAGTCGACAGAAACAATTCACTTTGTAAGTATCGCATTGGTTTAGAAAAGGGACTCACTTAGACTAAAAAGCGGGGGACGAAAAATGGAAGAAAACAGAGACAAAAAAATTCCGAATCAAATTCATGTTCCAATTTGCATTCCCTGGTCACGTGACGTTCCCGAACGCGACAGGTGGGGTCGGAGAGAAAAGCAACTGGGAGAGAGGATTCGGGGAAGAAATAACGTAAACGTCTTAACGGAAGCAGAGGGAACTATATTATATTCCGAGGCAAATGTTTTCCTATCTTCTGTCTTCGAGGGGGTGCTTGTTTTGTTCATTACGCGAAATACGAGCCATGTCCTGGTCCGTGCTTTCTCGAGTTTCGAGCTAATCATTCAATCTTTCATCGCGTATACACGTCATCCGAGAAACGAAGCGAGCATTCCGGCGAGCGCTCGTTTCGAGCACAAATTGATGCGCATTTTAGTCCGGGAAATGAAAGGCTTTTTCCAAATGTGCCAGAAAGCATGCAACTTCTGCGGAATTTTAGCACTCGCCGATCGTATAACGAAAGGAGAGGAGATTGTGTATTTTTTCATTGTATATTTACTGTTGACATGGGCGCAGTAACGAATTGGAAGTAGGGAATAAGTTGTTACAAAGCATATAGCCGTACTTGTTTCTTTTTGATAATGGGCAATCTCTTCTGTACACATTGTACAATAGAAAATGACTTGTTATAAATGTAGAATGGGAAAATAGGTGGAGTCTAATATCTTGTTTATATACCCTTTTATGACGTTGTTCCGGGAAAGAAACGAAATACAAACTTGTTTTGTAGGGTCAGGTATACGAGGATGAGGTAAAATAACTTGTTTCGAACCGAAAGCAGTTCATCTTGTAGAGAAATTTAATTTTTACTGCCGTTATAAATATTATGGATTAATTTTATTAGTAACCCAAAACAACAGTAAAAATATCTCGATATCAAAAGTTATTCATTAGACACAAAACGTAAATTGAAGTAGTTAGGAATTTAATTTATGGAGAGCTAAAAATCTATTATTATCAATTACTGCATCCAGGATTAAAAATTAAACTTCTAAAACATAAAACTGTATTCTTCTTCTGAAGGATTCACATACGTATATCCTTTCTGCAACGTGATATCTAACCAGTATTTACCATTCCGACTAATAGAATCTTTCGTCGGATTCCTTCAACCAATGGATGTGGTTGATTATTAGTTATATGTGTGTTGTGGAACTACACTATACTACCTATAAGTATCGTTAAGAGAGTGTTAAGAATTCAAAAATATATTACTTATGCAGTTATTTAAACTATGCTATAAAAAGAACAAATATTCGTAAAACATATGCTTAAATTTAACTTTCTAGTTTGTCAAATAGCTTGTACAATTACATTCATAATTTTAATTATTTAGTACATTCATCTATAAAATTTCATGTATTAATGAAACGGGTATATCATTTTAAGGATTTTAGACTACAGTTAACCCACACAATGAAATTAGTAGCATACGATATGGGCATGAATTGGTTATTTATTACTTATACAGCTATTTATTCTTTTATTATTATAAAAAAATATTTTATATACAGTTATTAAAACTATGCTATAAAAAGAACATATATTCGTAAAACATATCCTTAGATTTAACTTTCTAATTTCTCAAATGGCTTCTACAATTATATTCATAATTTTAAATATTTGGTATATTCATCTATAAATTTTCATTTATTAATGAAACGGGTATATGATTTTAAGAATTTTTGACTACAGTTAACCCACACAGTGAAATTACAATATGGGAATGAATTGGTTATTTATTCAACTATAGACTAAATTCTTTTATTTTAAGAATAATCGGTGATGATGATTTTTTGATATAATTAGTCCCCCAAATGAGAAATTAAGTTACAATGTCCTTATACTTAAAATATCAGTCATCGTATAGCCTTTTTTCTCTACTTATTCCAGCATAGACCCGTATATAACCTAAATCGTCGTAAAAAATATATTTACTCCGTTAATGCCAAGATCCTCTTTACTTGAATATTTTGTCATAACTTGATCTTACATTATTCACTACCCATTTTCTGGTCATTCGTTCTTCACTACCCATTTCAGCTGGTCCGCTTATGGGCCTTAAGCCATCAGACCACAAAATCGAATCCAATCACTACCCATTTCGTGGCCTAACAAACTGAGCATCGTTTTAGAAATACGAAGTACTCATTCGCGCACGAAAACGCTTCCCATTGACCTGAAGTACAAGTGTATTCCTTCCCAATACGCGACACCTATGCCCAATTACCTTCTAAACTCGCCCATTTGATCCATCGGTGACAGGCCCCCGCCTATCCCCAACGCCAATTCCAGCGTGATTACAAACAAAAACAAGCCTGACACCTGTTCAGACGATCACGAACACAGTACGGAAACGTATCGGTAATCCATAACCCCCACATTCTGCATTTTGCATAAATCATCTCCAGGCGGGCGATCCGTCTAGACGGCCACATGACGATTTCTCACATCATTGTGCAAAACATGCGCTGTCCAATCAATGCACGGTCACCTGGTGTAAGGGGAGGGGGATCTTCAAGTGCTCTTGTTCCAGCGTCTGGACGGGAAATGTTCAATTAGAAGGCGTCTAATGGCTAATTAGGTACAGTTTAATGCCTCATCCGAGGGCGTGAAAACAGCATTTATTGCCGGCTGCTGGATTCGGAAGGAGTAAGGGAGCCATATCTCAGTTGTTTGCACTCGGATGGACAGAGAAGGACCTCGGGATCGATTAAGAACTCGGGTCTACTTTGGGTGGGGAGGTGGATTCGATTCGGAAAGTTTCCGTATTTCGATGTTTCTGTCAGAAATGAATCGAGTTTATTTTCTCTTAAAGAAATCGCAACAAGCAAAAGTAATTTTGTTCTGGGTTCTTAATTTTTAAAATCATGCATATGGACTCGGGGATGGACAGAAAACCACTTCAAGATAGATTTATTGCTCGGGTCTACTTTGTTTGTGGAGGTGGATTCGATTCGGAAAGTTTCCGTATTTCGATGCTTCTGTCAGAGAAACGAATCGAGTTTATTTTCTCAAAGAAATCGCCAAAAGCAAAAGTAATTTTGTTATGGGTTCTTAATTTTTAAAATCATGCATATGGACTCGGATGGACAGAGAACCATTTCAAGATCTATTTAGTACACATGTTTACTTCGGGATTGAAGTTAAATTTGATTCGGAAAGTTTCCTTATTTCGATGTTTCTGTCAGAGAAACGCGAATCGAGTTTATTTTCTCTTAGAGAAATCGCAACAATCAAAAGTAATTTTGTTCTGGGTTCTTGATTTTTAAAATCATGTATATGGACTGGGATGGACAGAAAACAGCTACAGGATCGATTAAGGACTCGGGTATACATTGGGTGTGGAGATGGATTCGATTCGGAAAGTTTCCGTATTTCGATGTTTCTGTCAGAGAAACGAATCGAGTTTATTTTCTCTTAAAGAAACTGCTGCAAGCAAAAGTAATTTTGTTCTGAGTTTTTAATTTTTAAAATCGTGCATATGAACTCTGGGATAGACAGAAAACCATTTCAAGATCGATTTAGGACTCAGGTTTACTTCGGGCTTGAAGTTAAATTTGATTCGGAAAGTTTGCGTATTTCGGTGTTTATTCAAACGGAAATCAGTTTATACCTTCGTATAAATTTTGATAAGCTTAAGTAATTATATTCAATAATATTAATTTTTAAACAATGGATACTGGTTAAGATGAACAAGGATACGATTCAAGTGTAGATTAAGGAATCGGGTCTAGTTTGCGTTCAGATTGTGTAATCTGACCGTGGTTCAAATTTACGAGGCTATGTCTTTGTTCCTTCCCTTTGAGATTAATCCCGGATCATCGCAAATAGACTCTAGTAATGCTTTAGTTCAACGTTTATTAACTACCTACCTCAGGGGTTTACTAAGTTGCATTCGATTCGGGAAGTTTTCATATTTTGATGTTTCCGTTAGTGAAAAGAATCGAGTTCACTTTCTTTTAAGTACATTTTTCTAAGCAAAAGTACCTTCTTCTTCTAGGTTCTATGCTTACTGACTAGGAGGGACAGTAATCGTACATAGGGGTCAAATAAGAACTTAGGTCTACTTCGGGTTTCGAGTTGGATTCGATTCGCAAAAGTTTTGGCATTTCGATGTTTCGCGCGCGCGCGCGCGCGCGGTCAAAGAAAAAAAGAAAATTTACTTTTCATAAATATCTTAAATTTTTGTTTGCAAAATTAATATTTTATTCTAAGTCCTCAATTTCTTAAACAATGAAAATGCATAAGGTTGAACATTTTAAATTATTGTTTGGTCTCTTTTTTTTTCGTCGTCCCACTCTATTACAGTTGTGAAAGACACTTTTATTGGCCAAAAAAAGATTCGATTAGGCAATTTTACATGTTTTTATGTTTCCTTGAGAGGAAAGAATCGAGTTTTTCTTTTCTTAAATAAATATTATTTCTATGAGAAAAAAATAGTTTTACTTTTCATTCATTGTTTCTAAAATAAAGTCCTGTGAATGAAAATTATTACAGATTATCACCTGGTCACGCTTTTTGTTATGTAATAGTATGTTTCTCAGTTGTAAAATAATACTTTTTATTGTTGGAATAATATCGTTTCCTTATTTTGATGCTTACGTAAGAGGAGAGAATTGGCTTACATTATCGTAAATAAATCTTATTTTCTGTACGTAAAAATCAATAAATTTAGATCCTTAATTTCTTCTATAATCCCCACGGAAGAAAATTATAAATTATTAGTTGGTCCAGATTTTTCGTTGAATCAAACTAAACATCGCAGTTGTAAAACAATGTTTTGTTACTAACAAATAAATAATACACTGTTTGTGAAGTTTAGCTCTTACATTTTAATTTAGGTGAATTGCCATGCATCAAGCCAGTCATCTGTCAAAAGTTTAACGATTTACTATAGAACCATAATTACTCTAATAATAAAATCACATAGAAATGCAGAATTAGTGGATATTTAATTTCATTTATTACATTTATTGTGTTTGCATTTATGTATGTAAAAGTGGGAATTGTCGAGCTGCAATTTATACAAGTGCATTTTTTGCCCGCTTACTTTAAAAATCTAATGAAGTAAAGAAAACCCAATTATATCCTATCCGAGATTTTAACAAGTGGGTTAAATGCACATTTGTTTGTTAGAGTAGAGTAGTATGTTAGCACATGGAATGAAAGAAAACACAGTTATATCTTATCGTGTTTTTTACAAATGGGTTAAGTGCACATTTGTTTGTTAGAGTAGAGTAGTATGTTAGCACATGGAAGGAAAGAAACACAGTTATATCTTATCGGGGTTTTTTACAAATGGGTTAAGTGCACATTTGTTTGTTAGAGTAGAGTAGTATGTTAGAAAATGCTAACGAATGTCAAGCAATTATCTACTCTATTTGACTTTTACTACATCTGTTTTGTATCTTTTAATTAGCATATGAACAAAACTCATACAAGGTAGATAGGTAGTAGAATTAACATCACTATAGCACCGCAACTGGATATTGTCAACGGTCCGAAATGATACCTACAGAGAAAGATCCGAGGACAGAACCTCGTGATTTTAAGCCTCGGTCATATGACGAGGTAAACAGCTGAGCTGGCACCCCACTCTCCGAAAGTTCATTCAAGAACTCATAACTAGAAACGAATTTACTTTTACAGACCTTTCTCTGGTACAGTAAGAACTCTGAAATTATTAGTTGGAATAAGTTTATTAAAATATCAAGAACACGGAAAAGGTTTTTTATGTATCTAAGATACGACGGATCTTAGTTTATCTTATTGGGACTTAGTATTTGGGTTGGTATTTGTTTGGTTCCAGATACTAGAGCAGAGGTAATCCAATAGGAAGAGCTGCGGATTAGCATCTCAAGGGTAGAGAGTTTGAACTTGGTGTTGGCCTTTCTCTTCGAGGTTGATCCCGGGGCGTCGCCAATAGCCCGCTGTGTGCTCTATTCCGACGTTAATTAAAATCCTATATACCCACCTCTACACACTAGAATCCGCGTGTATAATATCTGAGCTAACGTTTTTCAATTGCATAAGTCTATCGATGGTAAGTTACTCAAATTTGAAACTGAAGAGAAGATAGCACCTGTAAAAAATATAAATTACTAGTTTTAATCGCTATATTAAAATATTCGTTATCTGATTGGGGTTCAAAATTGGAGGTGGTTGCCTTATAATTATTCTGGATCTTGAATTTTCTCCAATTTTCGTTGTTTTTTTCCAGTTTGATTTTAATTCAATTACTTACTTACCGTTTCTATTGTTTAAGGATCTGCAATTATTTATACCCCATTTTATTTTCTGCGTCAAATTCTGTCTTCTAAATTTCACGTTTCCGTCAGTAATCAGATATCTGAAGAGATTCTTCTATGCATTTTTAGAAACATTGTGCCCAGTTCACTAGTTCAAGTCGAGCACATTTAAATTAAGAAGAGAAAGTTAGAAATATGTTATATTATGACACCGCCAAAGTGGTCAAGTGGATATAGTGCTACCTCTGGTAAGTCGGATGGGTATACGTCGCAAATAAATAGCTATAAAAGCACATTTTGTTCTGACTTCGAGATATTTTTTGTAATGTTGGCAAATGGGAGTTCCCGTTAAGAGAAACCGTGGTTAGCCAATGAATGGTATTTTATAATCCGTCTGCTCACCCCTTGTATTGCATTCTATCAGGTATTAAACTGAAAAAATAATTTTTATTCCATTTGCCAATTATATCGATATGTACTAGAAAAACATATCGCCGTCTTGTAAATGAAACGGACTCGGTCAAAAGTTTCAAGATATGAGTTGATTTTAGATTTTTTTTTCTTCTGCCATAACGTGTTGATCTTTACACTGATTTTTACACATGAGTTAAGTTTTCATCGCATGAAACATTTATTTGTTCTAAAGAAACAAACTTAGTGAATATATCATATTGAATAGGATTTTCTCCTTTATTTTACATGAACTATGGGGTTAACCGTCTACGCTATCAACCCGTAGGTTGGATGATTCATTCTTGGGTGTATTACTTGACACTGACTGTCTTGTGTTTGGCGAAGCTTGCCCAAATATGCCAGCGTAAAAACCAAATGCAAAAAATAAGCCTTTTAACTATGTTCATTGGCTTTACGCACTTCACTTGGTATACAAGCATCACAGCAGTTGAGATGAAATTCTGAAATGGAATTCCACTTTGTTTTCTCTGCCCAAGCTTAATTGAAAACATCGCACAATTCCCCGAGGCCATGAATGTTTGCTTTCATTATTCTACTCAACAAAAGGGAAATTACTAGATATTAGCCAAAAGAAAAGTGAAGCGATACGCGATGTCAGTATCGTAATCCGCATTACGTTGCGAACCACCTCTTTTTTTACGTGTGTCGTATTAGTCGCGACGCAAGGGAATCGGACTTACAACGATCCCTATTCCGCGTATTGATTAGTGCTTCTAGTAAGACGGGCATTTTGCATGCACACCAACCGGCGCCTCAAACTATCAGAAACCAGATAGATAATTCAAGATCTGAGAAAGGAGAGATTCCCGTACAAATAAAACAATATAAAAAGAGGAAAGAAAGAACAAAATGAGAAAGCAAGGAGAGGGGAAACGTCTCTTCTAAGACAATGTAATCTTCATTCCTGTTTTAACAAGAAACCATGGCAAAGAAGTGCGCCGCTTTAATTCCCCCCTGAAGAAAACTAAGAAGCAGAGCAGTAAAAACGAAACAAAAAACGTCGAAAAAGCATACCAAGAAAACAAAAATGTTTCTTAGTGAGGTTGTCAGTCGTATTTCCGAAGACTTGAGGGGATTAAAAAGGGAGTGAAAAAATGTCCTCCCTCACATCTAAAAACAAAAATCGATGCTCCACGCTTAATCCAAGCTCCCAAGTCATCTTTTTCCCGTGGAAAGATGGATGCTTTCCGTTGTGTGCATGTCTCTCTCCATTCCCAAACAGTTCCCTAGCTTTTAATTTTTAATTTATTTGCAAATTTTGAGTTTGTCATGGAATTTGTTGTGATTTTGTTTTTCATTTTTTCCTCATCTCTCTCTCCCTCTCTCTGCATCGGATAGTCATCCCGGAATGGTGTCGTGTTAATATAGAGGAGTCGTCGCCATGTGTTTTTCGCGGAATTTCTCTGGGATTGGAAATAAATTAGGTTTCTCCTTGATGAGATGTTCGGACGCGGAACCAAATGTTGTTGAGAATAATTGCTTTTTTTCCCTTTCGTACACCCAGGGATCCGGAAATTCCTCCCGTCATTACTTTAAAGCATTTTGGACAGGAGTTTCTTCTTCACCTCCCCATTTCGATCATTATGATCGCATATGATGATGGAGGAAAAACACCATCTTGGATTTTGTTGCTAGTTGGGTGTTACGATGCTTCGTATAGTTTTAAATAGATTAATGCACTTATGTACTTAATGAATCAAGTGCATTAACTTCCCAAAAGTCCTTCAGAGAAATTGGTCGTCCCCTCCCAAACCGCTATGGGAACTATAGGGCCACACCTTCCATTAACCGATTTAAACACCAAAACAGGCTTAGTAAGTATACAAACTCAGTCACAATCTGCTTCTGGTAACAAACCTTCCATGTATTTTGTTTCCACAAGTAGTAGCAAAACAATTTCGACTGTATTCATACAATTCTGGGTATTAACTAGAATATTTAAATAACTAACACATCATAAATTATTCAATAAATAAGATTGTTATTCACCCCCCCCCCACACAAGGGGTTAGGATGATACTAAAATCTCTCTTGCCTTACCTAGGGAATAAATGGATTTGGGGACATTAATGTTAGGACATAATCATTGCTGAGCGAAAGGTTGGCACTTGCAATTCTGACACATAGTTGCATTTTAAATCCACCAATAACTACATACATAGGCGTATCCATTAAATTCTTTGAATTCTTGAAATTGTATAATTTAATTGTTAAATATTATCTCCATACTTAATAAGTTAAAAACATATTTCTACTTCAAAGACCTTAAATGAAGAATAGATAAATTTAAATTGTGTTTTCCCCATTGTGTGAAAATTCCTGACGTAATATAGGAAAAAGCTAACATTTTTGGATTCTACATTCAAGATTGCATTGAAATCTCACACAAAGAAGCAAGGATAACCATTTCATTATAGACCTGTGTTATTAATGTACTACAAGCTCAGAATAGCAACTACTTTTAAATGATTATTACTATGAAAAAAATGGTAATAAAAGAGTTTGCAGATAATCCCATTTTTTATTCACTTCCTTCTATCTGTCTTAGAGGTCTTATAGCTTCAAAATTTATCATTAATTTTTTAACTTTAAAAATCATCGTATTGCATTTTTAGTCTTCTGAAGGGTTCCCTCGAATATTTAAATTATGTAATCTGCAGTCTTGTGTTGTTGGAAAAGAGATATAGTGCACTATTCGGAAATCTCGTGAGAGTCAAAAGGCTAGTTTTACGCTGAATTGTACCATCCCTCCATCCCAAAATAATGTTCTAGTGTTTTCGGACTTTTCGGCATAAATCCAACTCTTCCAATACAAACCCCCCTCCCCCAAAAAATTATAATCACATTTTTGGTAAATTGGTAAATTTTGAATTAACGTCGTACAAGAGCAACACAACGAGCTATTATTGACGGTCCGCGATCAATCCCCTAAGGGAAAGATCCAAGGACAACAACTCGTAATTTTGAACCCAAATCTCACTTGTGATCAATATTTACCATCATACAATTTTTTCGAACAATATTTTGTTGTAGGGGAAAAGCAATACCGCACTATTCGGAAATCTATTGTCGGACGTAGGGCTAGTTTTACACTGAATCGTACATCCATCTATCCCGAAATAAAATATAATTATTTCGGACCTTTCAACATAAATCTAACCCTCCTCTCAGCCACCCAAAAAAAAATTCAAATCTCACTTTTTATCAGTACTAACCTACATACGAAGAGTTTCCTGTCATAACAATCCCTCAAAAATACACCCTGCTTAAAACTCCAAAGCGACGAAACCTCGCCAATTACCATCCCTTCCCAAATTGGCCCCTCGTTGTTGCCGGCGAATCCGAAAGCGATCACACGCGAAAAAATCCAAGAAGCGCAAGAAGCAGGAAAGCGCACACCCCACAGAAGAAGAAGAAAAAAACGCCACACGCGAGGCATTTATTTTGCGGGTCACGACAGGGGACGAAGCAGAGGATGGAGAAGAAGAAGAAGAAGATGAGAGAGAGAGAGAAGCGGATCGTTTCCAGTGATGTCTCCCACGAGATGAAGAAGGAGGCGGCGGAGGCGTAGTAATAAAATATGAATGACGGGAAATGAGGAGGCCTGATGGAAGCGGACCAATTACCAACTGGGGTCTGCGAGTCAACATGTGCGGCAGGCCTTCCCAAGGAGCCGCGGCGAGGACCCTCTGGGGGAAATTAAGACACCTGTTAATTCCGGCTATTATTGGCGAGATCCCCACGGAGCCCATGGAATGACCCTTTATCCCCCGATCCTGGGGTGGGGGTGATGGGATTACAGGTGGGGGTATTCCAAATTGATTTGATTCCTTTTCCGGGGAGCGGTCGGTCGTCTTTGATTCTGATTATCTTTCGCTGGACGCTTGGATGTGCGCAGGGAAGGGGGTCGTTGATAAAAAATGCACGGAGCGATGATGAGTTTTTCGCTAAGCGTGACAAACTGGGGTCTGTTGCTGGAATTGCCTATTGGGGATGGCGACTCGGTTGCGTTTTGTCATTTGGGATGTTGATATTGCGGGATGAATTAGGGTGGGTTTTTTTTATTCGGATTAATAAAGATTGTTTCTCGGAAGTTGTTCAAAAAAGGACAGCTATCTTAGCCTGTTCATATTTTTTGTCTAAGACTGCTAGCCAATTATATATTTCATCAAAAGGGTTTTAACCCTACAAGTGCTTTCGACGAGATGCCTTGTATATCAAGATCTGACCTATTTTGCGAATAGAGATAGATCATAAGCTAGATATTCGGATTATTACAGACTAGGGGGCCCGCCCCCTGCTCGCAAGCGCTCGCCAACCCCCGGATGATTTCTTCGCAATCCTCATTGGTTCGTTGCGCGAACCTATGCTCGCTTCGCTCGCATCAATGAAGACATGTGTCCTAGCAGAAGGGATTGTTTACAAAATATGATATTCCACAAAAAAATATTTTTCAAATTTAAATTTTTTTGCTATTTTTCAGAAAAGATATATACAGTACCGATGGAATCTGAATTCAAATGAAAACTTTTACTCAAAATGTGAGGGCTGATTTGGAAATTGAATACCCAGCATGTTGTTTGAGTGTATATTTACCCCTGCACTCGAGCCACCCACGCATTTTCATTGAGTTTGCTGTCGAAAGTTGTTGTGCAAGCGTCTCGTTGAACTATAATTGTTGGCCCTGTAAAGGACCTTTTTTTAAATGGCCCTGAAAAGATCCTCCGCTTTCTTTGATTTCTATTATTAACTGCAACAGCTCAACTAAAATTCTTTTTTTTTTCAATAAAATTTCATCCGATAACGCTATAAATTCAATTCAAGCGCGAGGCTTCGTGAAAAAGAAATAATCGTACAATGTTGCCAAAACGCGATAACAAATAACGTCTTTTTTGCGTGCCACGTAAGAGAATTATATATATAGAGATTATTTCTCGGATCGTGTGTAAAAAAAATGACAGTCATCTTCGCCACTTCAATGCTTTTTGTCTAAGACTGCTTGCCAATTGTATATTTCATCAGAAGGGTTTTAACCGTACAAGGGGTTTTGACTAGATATCTTGTAGAGCAAGATCTGACCTATTTTTAGCATAGAGATGTATCATAATCTAGATCAAACCTCGAAATAGATTTTTTAATACAGGTGCACCTAAGCTTTTAATTTAGGTGCGCAGGTTATATTTTAGGTACACATTAAAAAAAACACGTAACATAAGAGTATTAATGCAATGTAAACTACTTTATTAGTTGAGTATGTTTATATAGGTTCGTAGTAGAGAGTAAGTAAATATATTTAAAAATCGAAATTCTCCCTTCTCCGACGTACGGCTGTCGCGACAGTCACTTTACAGAGCCATCTGAAAATGTTTCGATCATCGGAAAGTTCTCGTGGTAGTGACACAAGTAAACAAGTTCCTCTTGTATAAACCCGTTACGGCCCAGCAATTTTGTTTTCGCATAGTGTGTGATTAGGAATTTTAATTACGTTCCTTTGGAGTGAGAGAGGTCGATACTAATATTTTGTTCAAACGTCAAAATAACATAAAACACGTTCCCCCTTCCCTTTTTTTAACGTTAGGTGCAAGTAGCGGGAACAAATAAGTTGCACAATTTTATTTTCATGTGCACAATGCACCTGTGCACCCGGGAATGTATTTTGAGCCCTGATCTAGATATTCGGATTATTAAAGATTGTTTCTCGGAAAGTGTGTAAAAAAGGACAGCACATCTTCGCCTCTTCGATGCTCTTTGTCTGTTAGTAAATTATGTACTTAATCGAAGGGGTTTTAACCCTCCGAGTGATTTCTAAGAGATATCTTATAGATCGAGATCTGCCCTATTTTGCGAATAGATATACATCGTAATCAAGATATTCGGATTACTGAAGATTGGATCTCGGAAATTGTGTAAAAAATGACAGAACATCTTTGCCTCTTCAATGTTTTTTGTCCAAGACTGTTGGCTAATTATGTATTTTATCGAAAGTGTTTTAACCTTTCAAGTGGACGAGATATCTTATAGATCGAGATCTGCCCTATTTTGCGAATAGAGATACATCGTAATCGAGATATTTGGATTACTAAAGATTGTTTCTAGGAACTTTTGTGTAAAAAATGATAGCACATCTTCGCCTCTTCGATGTGTTTTGTCTAAGACTGTTGGCCAATTATGTATCTTATCGAAATTGTTTTAAACCTTCAAGTGGACGAGATATCTCATATATCGAGATCTGACCGGTTTCGCCTCGATCGGTCATGAATTTCGGTTGTGAATAGAGATACATCGTAATCGAGATATTGCCGATTTTTTGACGAAGACGGATCAAGTTCTGGTTAGTATTTTCTATTATGAGGAAATACATCGTCCATAAAGATAACATCAGTTTTGAGGTATACATCGACTACACAACCAGCAAGCGATTCAAAATTGCCACGTGTGGAACAGTGAAAATAAAAGATATATCAAAAAAGGCAGAAATATCAAATGCTCCAGGATCAAAATCTCTATTGAACTTTGAGAATATTTTTCAGTACTGTTTTTCCATTAAATTTTATGCATTTTATTTTGTTCTTTTTGTAATGGCATGGTAGGACTTTCTGGAAACTGTGCAAAAAATTATAAAATGCTAAAGACGTTTATTATCGTATAATACGTTGTTTTTATTTTTCATGGATTCCACTGTTCTCTTATGCTTTGCCGTGTTTCCTTCTCTAGATATAAACATTTAAATTTTCTTCCTCGGAAGTTTTACTTGTGTTTTCGTCACAGCATTTATTATAAATCCTATTTTATATAATTAACTGCCAGAATCTAAGGGACTTTAATTTTAAAAGGATACTTAAATAATTGAATTTTGTGAATTAAACTTTATTTGTTATTACAATTATTTTAAATTTAAAGTAAAAGCTTAAGTTGTATCAAAGCATCCGTATTTTGATATCGAATAGTACTGTATAGCCATTCGCTAATCAACAAACGAATCTTGCGATCTGTAGCTGTCTACATACAACTATATGAATTTAATAGATATGGTGAATAAATAATTAGTAAAATTCTTCACGACAACCAGACTACTAAATGCAATTTGGAGTCGCTAAAAATATATCGCTAAGAATTGCTGTGTACGTTTAAGCAAACAATGTATTGTTCTGTTGTTCAATGTGCATTTCAAGTTGCATAGTATAATCAAGTTGTGAGAGTACTTAAATCACTCAAATTCGTAATTAATTAGGTAAACATCTAGTAAATTAGATTAATTTTATGCAAGATACCATTAAAAGCATGTATGTCTAACTGTTTAAATTTCACATACCGATCGAGAATAGAAAAGCAAATATTTTTTTCAATTAATTCATAGATTAAACTAGTTTTTAAATTCAAATTAAAATTAATGTTTATATTTTAACAATTCGTATTTTATTGTGTTTGAATTCTCAGCTAGTTATTCATTTATAATTAATAATAAAATAAAATAACATACTATAAAGAAATCAGAAAAAACATGAATAAAAAAACTCATGCGTCTATATCTTATCCTATACCCAATTTCCTCCTATACCCATTCTCCTATACCCCATTTTCCTCCTATACCCATTTTTCTCAGTGATGCCTTTGATATAATAAATGATATTTAAAAACAAAGCGTTATTAGATTAAAATATTATCTTCCACAGCGCCTTACGTTCATGCGTCTGAAACTCATCACTTAAAAAAGGATAAAACTTAAGCCATAATTATGAATATGCATCTCAAAGGTATACTATAAGTTTATCCTCACAGGAAAAGATCATTAAAAATCCCTCGTCAATTAACGAAAATTGATAGAATTATGAAGAGAAGAATTTTGATTATCGCATATTTATCAAACACCATACCTATTATTTATACAAAAAGTGCAAAACCTAATACATAACCAAATATATACCATAAAAATTTCTTATAGATTTGATTTATTTTTTAATTTACGACCATGGCATGGAAAAGTAGTGAGATCAATTCCCGCAACTGGCGAGCTTTCTGCAAAGTGTGATTAAAGTATACGTATTAAACTGCCCTGCAAAAGGGAAGAAGTTTTTTTCCCTGCTCTGTTTTCCGAAAATTTTACCCTGGAGGTTAAGTCATCAGAAGTTATTATGTGTCCCCGAAGAATTTTTAATTGTCTATTGTCACTACATCGCGTTACTCGCGTAGCAGCTATGTATACAGAGATAAGGTGCAACTTTCTGGCGAGGCGTTTTTTCACAATGCACGGGATGTGGGTGTTTTTTAACTTCCCCCTCGCTTGTTAAGTTCTGGCTTCACGTGTTGAGGTTAGAAATTACATGGTTCATTACCGACTTCGCGGTTTAAAAGAGAACCGGAAAAAAGCGTTCAAAGAGAGCAGAACGAGAGGACGGAAAAAAAGAAAGAATAATGCTAGTTCTTAAATGAGGCACGCGCAAAAAAGACAAGAAAAAGGTGCGGCCACTTGATCTTGAGAGACAAAGAAGTTGAGATTGTTTTTAGGGTGCAGAATCAACCCCTAATTAGTTTTGGTTTTTTTTCTACCTGTGTCATAAATCCTGCGACATTTTCCTTCGATGAAAGAAGGCTGTATTATTTTTGCATGTTCTTAATCGCATCGGCGATCAATCAGGCAAATGATCCGATGTAGCAAGCTTATGTGGTAAAATAAGAATACCCGGACTAATTTCTCATAAAAAATATCGCGTGAAATGGAGTGCGTCTAACCTGCTAAACATATTCAGTGAGCTTAATTTAATCTTGTTACTCTACTACCCTATCGCGTTTTGTAATTTGACCTGGACCTAAATCTTAAAGCATATTCTGGTCCTAAGAGGACCCAGGACATGTTTAACTGAAAGAAAGAGCTGTAGAGCAATAACTAGGTTTCCGCACCAAATATTTGTACATGAAAAAAATAGTTTTTACTTCCATTATCCTGACATTTTCCTTCCTTTATTGGTCCTTTTTTTTAAAAGAATACAACATAATTAATTTAATTTTTCCGTTATATGGATAACCCCAAACGTTACACTAATAAATTACATTGTTATGAAGTAAAATACGCTCAAAACTCTAAAAAATTATAAGTTTCTTTAGTGACCCCATAACCAATCCCTGGCTCTCCATTTCAAATGCGTCGATCTTGATTCTGGTAGGCAAAATAAAGCTATTAATATGCCACATTTTATTTTTTGAATAAGACGTTGATATATGCCAGTTGCGTTGCGTTTTATGACGCAAGGGCCATATTTGGCCAATTGCGTCATATGACGTCAATGTTGGTATGGAACTAGAATCAAAGCAATGAACCAATCTATTTATATTTATAGTAAGCAATTAATTCTTTGGAAGTACAAGTGTGTTTTCCTGAATTGTTTTTATTCTCGATAAAGTTCGTAGTTTTAAATTAAGATTACTGCGCTGTACCCCTTATTCAACTTACGGACAAAACTCGTCTTGCGAGAAGAAAGTAAACTTCTGCTATAGAAAAACTAAAAATAATATCATGCGATGAATCACCTCAGGAGAGATTTTGCATAAGCGTAACCTCAAGAAATTCACAAATTCGTTTTGCATTTTGTCATCACCAACTTTGTATACCTGTTTCTCTAATTTTCTCACGTTAGCGTGATGTGGATGCTTGGAGAATAGATACCAGCTCGGGTGTTAACAGATCTGGCCATCATCTGACCGTGATAACCGTTCAAATTCAGTAGGTGCTCTCTGAACTTTCCTTTCGGGCATGATCCCAGAACGTCGCGAATGGCCCGTGTGTTGCTCCAGTGCGATATAAATTCAATTACCTACCTCTTTAATTTTACAGACACTGTTCTGGAATATGCGGAATATACTTTTCCGCTATACTTGAAGCTCTTAGAAAATGAAATTCATAAATAACGTGTATCATTTGTTTTTATACTTGAAATCGCCCATTGACTTTCTAATGAAGCTCACAAAATCAAACTTTTAAGTATTTTTTTACTCTTCTAGAGCAGAATGTGGTATTATTTTTAGATTATTGAAATCGCCACTAAGTTATTGTGTCGTTGTATAAAGGTTGGATACCTTCTTGAAGCTCAACTAGCTACTACATAGTGAATAAAGATTTGTACTTTTGTTTCCTCGGAACTATCCTTTACAACTGTTTAGCTTATAAACCGATATAAAATTCTTTAAAGCTAACAGAACTCGAAATCTGTGTTAATATACATGCCTAACAACGAAACGTATAGCATCTATAAATGTAAATGAAACTAGTTTAATGTAAAAGGGGGATGAATATCAACGGTATCGTGTAGAGGCAACGGCTTGAAACCGATTTAAAACTGAAAAAAACACATTAGCGTCCAAAAGGGTTAAGCACTTCCTACCTTAAAACGACTCTGGCGAAAGGGCATTAGAAAAAAAACACCTGAGAATCAATAACTGAAATATTGCGATACACGGAGAAACGTTACGGTAGATTGCTCCCCGTAATTTGCAGGAAAGACGGTAATATAGGTTTGAAAAATCCTTAGCGGGGCAAAAGAGGCAAAAATGTTTTTTTGGAAAGAAAAAAAAAACGCGTTTACGACTGCGCGATTAAGCTCGAGCAGTTGCGACCCATCCCGAGCCCGAAGTCGGGATCAATCGGGCAAATGAAAAATCGAAATCGCCCAGTACTTGAGTGCTCGGCGATTAATGACAATTAGCCGAGGGTATTTGTCGCGCTATCATTCGTCATCGTTAATACTCATTGGGGCTTGAGAAGTGAATTTTTAATACCACACCAGATCAGGACGCCGGGGCTCTCTTCTGCTCCTCCGGAATTATTATTTATGAAATCCTGATGGATCTAGGCTGGCATTAAAGGCAAATCGATCGGCCGCACAGAACGTCAAAGTTGCCTGCTATTTTATTTATGATTTTTCCCATCTCTTACCACTGCTTTTCTTCGCCGTCCTCAATTTTCACGTTTGGCGCGATTATAAATTAATGGCGGGGATACGCGGTTTTTGTCGCCACTCTCTCCCCCTGTTGCCACCCCAGACGTTCTTTCCTGGTGACTAGGTGGAAGGGGGAGAAAATGAGACATTCGCGAGGAGTCCAGCGGTTATGATCAAGTATTCATGCAGCCGAGTTTTTAATTAAGAAAGTCTTAATGAAGCCTCGGCAATATTGGGCTGTGCTCGAGCCCCTTGTTTTGGGGTGTGGGTTCGCGAAAGCCTCTTCTGCAGAATGGGTTATGCTGAAAAGAGAGCACTTGCAACAGATCGTATTGCCTCTTTAAGTTCTGAAGCTGAACACTGGGGTACTGTTTGTTGGTGAAATTAAAATGGGCTGAAAATATAAGGTTTGGTAATAACCACAAACCCGTTTTTCTGTTTAGAATAAACTCTATAAAAATATTTTTGAATCATTAAAAAACCATTTAGGAAGGAAATAATAGTTGCACAGGTAGATAAATATTTCCATAACTCATAATTTTGGGGGTAATTTGTTACTATTAGACTAAATCAAAGATGTAGCACAAGAAATTAATTAAAATCCACACACAGTACAAGAACAAGGGTTTTGTTGTGTATAAAAGTATTGTGGTTTAACCCTTTTATGATCTCATTGTAAATAAAATAGGATTTTATTTTTTTTTTCGATTACGTTTGCCTTATTACTCATATATTGCTGTTTTAAATTTTCAAATATTTACTGATTTTTATTTCTTTTATGTTATCAAACAATTTTTAACCGACAGAAACCCACCGAGTACAGTTAAACTTAAAATCGGTTAATCGCAGTGACGTACGGGGACTTTTTCAGTGTCACGACAATGAAAAAGTAATCGCTAAAATGTACTGTTTGTAAATGTACACAGTATATTTTTACAGCTATTTGTCTTTTTGGTATATTCTATAATATATTACGTATTTTTAAATTAAATGTTAATTTTGTGTATCTATAGGGGAAAAAACTTCGAACACTTTAAAAATGCAACCCTATCTTATTTTTAACAATGACCCGCAATTGATGAAGAGTTAATTATTTTATTTCGCCTAATTTTCAACCTTGTAAATTAACGTGTTATCTATATATATATATAATTCTCTTACGTGGCACGCAAAAAAGACGTTATTTGTAATCGCGTTTTGGCAACACTGTACGATTGTTTGTTTAATGCGAAGTCTCGCGCATGGATTGAATTTATAGCGTTATCGGATGAAATTTTATTGAAAAAAAATGGAAATTTTAATGAGCTGTTGCAGTTAGTTTATAATAGAAATCAAAGAAAGCGGAGGATCTTTTCAGGGCCATTTAAAAAAAGGTCCTTTTCAGGGCCAACAATTATAGTTCAACAAGACGCTTGCACTACAACTTTCGGCAACAAACTCAATGAAAAAGTGTGGGTCGTTTGAGTGCTGGGAAAATGTACACACAAACAACATGCTGGGTATTCAATTTCCAAAGCAACGCTCACATTTCGAGTCAAATTTGCATTAAGTTTTCATTTGAATTCTGATTTTAGAGATACTGTATATATTTTTTCTGTAATACAGCAAATTTAGATTTGAAAAAAACATTTTTTTGGTAACATATTTTGTAAACAATCCCTTCTGCTAGGACACATGTCTTCATTGAGGCGAGCGAAGCGACCATAGGTTCGCGCAGCGAACCAATGAGGATTGCGAAGCAATCCTCCGGGGGTTGGCGAGCGTTAGCGAGCAGGGGACTGGCCCCCTAGTATCCAATATTTCACGTTTCTTTTAATTTTCTTTTATTATTTCACTGATTAACGAAATACAGAAGTTCTTGTATTGATATGTAGGCACTGCATCAGTTAACTGATATTTCCACCAAATAATCTCAAGATAAGACGTCTAAAATAAAACATATTATTATGGACGGAGAAAGCCTTTAGTTTCATCAGAGATACGGTAATTCCGACGGAGCTACTATAAGCCAAACTGAGTACAGAGAAGTATGAAGCTTATTCTGTTTTCATACCCTCTGAGTGTCAATGGATGACTAACTAGCCACTTCTATTGGCTGAAGAAATCCTACTGAAGATTTTATTGGTTAAGGCTGTCAAAACTAATTATGAGTCATGCAGGAAAGACTACGGGTTAATGAACGTATACATGCATAGAAACCCCTCAAAGAATTAATGAAATATATTCCACACCACAGAAGCTTGCAAAAACTAAGTTTCTTTTTTTATCAGTTTTATGTGGCGATTAAAAATGTCTTTACCTTCTAGATTTATTCTAAATTCATAATATTCTAAAGTCATGTGCTCTCTTAAAGGCATTTAAAATTCTATGTAAACTAATTACTGCCCACCATATGTAAAATTTCGAATAACAACAGTACAGTCGCTGATCATGTGGTAAGAAAATAAAACTGTTCTATAAAACGTTTTAATGAGTAACTTCATCCTTCCGCTTAGACACTTGATTTTATTTTGAAAGCTTATTATTTTACTTGCCCAATGAAATTCACATTTTTTGTGCTTCTACCTACGCACTGTCAGCTTTAATATGGTATTTCCGTTAACTAATTCCTAGACAAGTTCTATAGAAAAGGAATCTATTTGAACAGAAAAGGCTTTTAGGTGCATTCAGACACAGTAATTGCAACAGTTACTAGAAATCAAATTGAGAATAGCAAGAAATATTAAAATGATCCTGCTTTTGAAACATACGAATGCCTGTATAACACTTATTGCTCTTACTTAAGCAACAAGAATTTAAATACCTATTACGTTTATCCTAAATCCTAGTCATGTCTAATGGCGTTTAAACGCCAATGTAAATTAATGTATATCATCCACAGAAAATGTTGTAGCTCAGTCAAATATTTTGGCATTAAAATAAAACTGCATCACGGAAGCGTCTTAATAAGTATCTCTAACCTTCAGCTGCTATTAGACCACTTGAGTTTATTTCGATAGCTTATTAGTGTTCAATAGCCGATCCTAACCGTTTCGTTTTGACCTTACTTGCGATGTCATTAATGGCATTATTCCGAATCAAGCTTCTTCCGAAAACCATGGAGGCCGAATATATCGTTAATAGAAATCGAATACACAATTTCACTCAAAAAATTGTTACTGGATCTTTTAATCGAGCAAATTGGAAATTATTCTCTATGCTACATCTAAAATCCCTTCTGTGGTTATCAGTTGTAAATTGATACTTCCATTTACTAATTCAATTAGTCAATAACCCTGAAAAAGAAACATATTATGAACAGAAAATGTTTTAGCTTCAACAAATACCGTATTTCATTCATATCTACTATAAGCCAATGGACTTTTCTCTGAGAGATTAATCCCTGACCACTGTCAATAACCTGCTGTTGAAGAGATTGCTCCAGTGCGACGTTAATACTACTTTCTAAAAAGCTTTCAACTAAATATCTCGTCCATCAAGATCGGACCAATTTGGCAAATGACGAGTTACCTCGTCATCAAGATATTGCCGATTTTGTATGATGACAAGACCAAGATCTGGTCAGCGTACTTCCAATGATGAAATATCTCGTCCTTCAAGACTTGGCTAGTTTTGCTAATGACGATAGATAGCTAATAGAGACAACAACCAAGAGGTTTGATTCACTACCTACCTACTACAATTCCACATAATGCAAATACAAATACAAACATTGACGACCAGCTACAGGCTCAAGCCCAACAAGGCTGGTCCTGTTTATGAATTCCCCAATTCCCACTGACTATCCAATTGTATCTTAAATTCGTACACTCGCTTTGAATTAATTATATTTTCTGGCAACACGTTCTATTTGTCTATTACCCTATTAAAGTAGTAGTTTTTCATTAAATCCCGATTAAAATGTTTTATTCAATTTATACCCATGTCCCCTTGTTCTGTTTTCCCTATTGAAATTCAAGCCTTCTGTGTCCCCTTGTTTTACCAACTTGAAAACTGAATAAAATCCCCCCCTCCTTCTTCTCTCCAGATATAGAAAATATTTTGAACTAACCCTGCATTTGTGAAATATCCTGTATTATATTCCGACCATTAGATGCTTGCAGAGAAATATATAATTAGGCTGATCTCGTTTTTGCTGTGCTAGTAAATAAATCATTTAATTCATCTGTTATATCTATTCTAAATTCGAGATCGTGGTTAATGTGTGCAGTTAAACGTCAATCCAAACTAAAAGAAACTAATTTATGTCCTCCGCAAGCACTGTCCAATAGCAACAAGGTGGGTATGGGGCAAGAAAACAAAACTGCTCGACGGAAACGCCTCAATAAATAACTCGAGCATTCCTCCCCTTATTAGACCACTTGACTTTATTTCGATGGCTTATTAGTATTCAATAGCCGATCCGAACCGATTCGTTTTGATCTCTACTCGCGAAGTCATTAACGTGCCTCACATTATTCCGAATCCAGCTTCCCCGAAAAGCAAGGGGTGCCGGATCCATCCTTTGATTGAAGTCAAACACCCAATTTCCCTCTGTAAATAGATACGGGATCTTTTCCTCGCGAGTTCGGAAATCCTCTCTTTTCTAGCAGAGATCTAAAATCTCTTCTGCGGTTTTCAAGAGTCCCCCGTTATCGACTGGGAAATACACGGGAAATCTCTTAGAACTCCGGGCCTCCCTTTGATGTGAAGAAGAGTGTCGGTAGAATGCCAGTCCCCCTTGTGCTCAATCTTTGAATTGCTCATTTGAACCGCGTACTTAAAGTTAATCGCGTACAGGTGAGGAGGGAAGAGCCGTCTCTTTAAAAATGTGACGGACTTAGCGATAACCTTGGGAGTTTGTCTTACTTCCGAATGTTTGTACTGGAGGTATCAAAGAGAGAGAGAGAGGGGTGCTGCTGCGCATTATTAACTGTTAGATCCCTGAACTCTCCTCAAGACGACTTCGGATCTTTTGGCGGCGAAAAGAGCCGAGATTAAAAGAGACACACGTTCCGTCGTCTCGACCACTTTAAAACGATTTGGAAATCAAAGATAATTTCGAACACGCACTTCACAAGGGCGGACTGCTGCTTTTAAAAGATTCCATCGCTTTGAAGAATTCGATTACAATATCGAGTCTGAAAAGGTGCTGCCGCAGAACAAGTTCTTCAAAGTAGATTATTTAGGGGCAGGGTTTTCGCCTTCGCCACTTCTGGGGATCTACTTTGAAGTGGTCAAGATTGCCAGCTTGGGAGTCCTTTAAACGCTGGAAACCAGTTAACGAGGGTTTAAGTTTCGAGTGAATTGAGTGTTTTTTTATCATTTATAGAGTCATAAAACTTTGATGGGCCGATAAAATTGTTTGTCCTCACGTTAATTGGCGTTTGAAATGCTTTGCATATCCAGCAATTGATATTTGTGCGGGCCTTGATGATTCACATATTTAACACAGGAGCGTATCTATCGTCATTTTTTTTTTTTTTTGGTGGAACAAGATATCCTGTTTTTCTTTTGATTGAAATTAAGTAAGAAATGTGATCGAGTGTTTTGAAGCTTCTATTACAAGGGGCGTAACCCCATGGTAAGGCACGATCTATAAATCTGCATGTGTTCAACTCAATTTTAGACAAGGCTTGATTAAATTTGTATCACAAACTTCTTATAGCTCTGTGTTCTTTTGATTGTGACTATTTATGAACCCGAAGTAAGTATCCTTATAATTTACTTTATTCACAATGCTGAAATGGCAAAATCTGTCCAGGGTCGTATCAACCTTGATACGATAAAATATGTTTCCCATGTTTTGAAAGCTAAGCACCAAACTATAAAATCACTTAACATAAAAATATACTTTGAAAAGGAATATTAATAATTAATATTAATCACTTACCTTTTCGAAATTTGGTGATTTTCATTCAGTTTTAAGGGAGCAGGATGGATTCACATTAAATCTAATACTAAGAATTTCTCCAATATTTAAAGTGCAATGGAACTTAAAAAATTATAAATTTGTATGAATTGAAAATAAAGATTTCTTTATATTTTTACGAAAAAGATCTCAAGATTTTTTTTAAATACAACAATGCCATCAATAAAAATTTAGACGAAATTGACGTGAGGGATATGTATAATTGTTTTGAGGGGGTCCATAGACCATGCAAAAAAAAGAAAACACAGTATTATATGCGGTATTTCAAAACTCTTGTAGTAGCCTTAAGAAAGAAGGAACAAAAAGCAGTGTTATCATAGAGATGCTTTTTCGCAAGCACCACTCAGAAAGTATTCTTAATGTTCAGAACAAAAGACTACAATTTAACAGTTATATAACGAGATTTAACATCACTCCTGAAATCGTCGTTCCACAAAACTGGTACGCTAGTCTAATACATCCTGCGACATAAAATCCCAACAGCTAATTCTAGTCTAATACTTTGTAGGCGTCCAAATGGATCGTAGAACTCCACAAATACGACAGGGCATAGACTACGAACTTTGGAAGTACTCTGTAGGTATTGAAAGTCATACTTATTACAGAGTCATTGTCCTGTTGGAAGAGACCTAAGCCAACAAAATGAAAGCAAGACGTTAACGGGTGTAACTTATCAGAAAGGATGCACGGATAGCGTTCACCTCGTCAATGACGTTTGTAGACGTTAAGGATTCCCATTGAATTAAAGCAAAACATGTCACTAAGGAAATTCTTTGGCATTCGGGATTCATGTCTTCATGAAGTTTTCTCCATATACGGATACTTACATCAGTCTAAAAAGTTGAATAAGCTTATCGTCTGTTCAAGATAAACGTTTCTAGTAATCAAGTCTCCAGTGGAAGTGTTCCAGAGCTTAGATGAGGCGCATGACTGTGTATCGAATATTCATCAACGGTACTCGAAAAGAGTGTCCGTTCCAAAAGCATTATATCTTTGAAAGAACGTTGTTAAGTCCTCATGTAGATGCTTGTTGAGCGCCCAGCTTTGAGATTCGATGCTATATAAGGCAATGTTGCTCGCCTATCGTGTGAAATGATTCTTGCCATTCGACGATGGTCGCGTTTACTAAGTCCTATACGACCACACTGCTGTAGTAAGTTACGGATTTTTCCAGAATTCTTGTAGTCACTTTACACACTTGAATTGGAAGTACAAAAGTCCAAACTAAATCTAAACTTCTTCCCTACCTCGAAATGTTAAGACACATATCACGAGCTCTAACTGTTAAACAGTGTTGAAAATCGCTTAAATCGTAATAACTTGCCCTTCTCACGGCGGACCAGCTCTTGATGCTTCCAAAGATGTCCATCGCTTTATGTAAACACAGACAGAAGCAACTATTGATGTTCAAAGGTGATTTTATATAGACTTTATGTACAAGTTTTTCTGGCACTTCAGTGTAGAAGGAGTTATGTAAGAGTGCGTGACCATTGTAGCCGATCAGCATCATACTTGTCGCCATCTAATGTTCTGATTTCACACAAATTCTAGTGAAAAACCGTAATAGTTTAGTGTTTGAAAACACGTCTGTTCGGGTACCATGCTTGATCCAATCTCACAACGGTTTGTCAGTTTCCATTAGCTGTCATATTAGCATCTTAGCATTCGTGAAATGATACATGCTACCCATACAGCATCTAAATGAACCCGCCAGCATCTAAATGAACAATTTCCCAAACTGGCCAACTAACTTGCTTTTGAACAGTCTCCTCTAGAAAATCCGGTCGGAGTTTGAATGCATACATTTAAATATATGAGCGCGTCCTAGAATGAATTGTGAATTTTACTCGTTCTTTCCTATGAAGTTTGTGCAAAAAGTTTTGAAGCATCTTATGTAATACGTCCTATGTAATGTTGATTTTTTTACATTCGTATTTTGAATCTATTAAAGGAATAAGTCAAATTATACTTTTATATTAATGTTAAATATGTTTTTTATTTATAAACTTTATTTAAATAGTCGTGTTATAGATTTTCTCTGGAAAACTAAAGGAAATGAGGGTTTTGCTATTTCATAAACTAATAACAAGTACAAGATTTATTGGTTACGTAATAACACTATGCAATTCAAAATACACCCATACACGCACAGCATAAAAGGTATAAATTGTTTCATTTATAAACTGGTTTTAAGAATCAGAACACACAACCACATGAACAAACCTCAGCGGCTAGGTTATATTTACATTCAAATTGCTAGCATCGAACCCCTTAGGTGTCTCATTCGTTCTATAGAGCCTGGCAGACGGCGTGAGAAACAATGGGGGCTAATTATGTTCCGGGAAGGATTCCAAAGCGCTTAATTAGCAGCCAATTGTCGGACCTGCAAAATATAGCGCGTGACGTCACAAGAGAGCCGTTTCTCCTCATTAGCGAACACTAGTCCTAGTTGTCCGTCCGTCTCCCAATTTCGCATCTTTTAATACGTGCTTCGAGGCCTTAATCGTGTATGATTAGTGTTGGCCTATTTCGCTAGATGGCACTGCTCTGAAAACAGTGGAGGAATTCGACAGATGCATAAGGATAACTTCTGTCATCGCAATTTGGAGCAATTTGGGTGTTGAGGAATATTGATGCTGTCCAAAATTGAAGCGTTTGGTCACAAATGGTGGCACTTTGGAATGCGTTATAGTAGTCAAATTTGGAAATAAAACTTTTGGTTGTAAACAGACCAGCCAACAGAATAGTTCTTCGTGAATGGTTGAGAAAGAGGTCATCATCGTGGTGTGGATATGATCACTTGGACAGCCTTTTCTTTGGGGGGTGGATTTCTTTCACTTCAAATTTTAGGTTCCTCAGAATGCTTTTAAGGCAAAGGATTGACTCTATTAGGTTATGATTGGTTTAGTTTTATTGCGCAAGGATATTTAGACAGATAAATTGCGACAGATTTGCTCATGACACAAGACAATTTGCTCATGTTAAGAGAAATGACGGCTTACCCCCGACCATGAGTTTTATATATATACCAACATTTTCTTTGTTTTCATATTGTGGAATCTATAAAACTATTCCATGTGTTTAATGTTTCTTAGTTGCAATATCGATTTGTGACAAAATATTTTTTATTTGCCGACTGCGCTAGCAATTTGCGAGCCTTAATTGGCGTGGATTAGATTCTTAAATTACGCTTAACGTATTTATCTCTTCAATAATACTTTCCTCGTGTGTATGCCCATTATTTTACGCCTTGTGTTTACCGCAGCTTGGTCACATATGGTCCTCGCCGCATAAAACCCAGCCACCTCGAAGCTTACTACTCTTTTAAACCAGCATCAATCCAACCGCTTTTAAACCTTTTTTTCGACAGATTCTTTTCTCAGTCTATATTTCCTCCATCCCAATCTATTTTCACATCAGCTTCTCGTAAAACCCCGAAACGATTTAAATGATCGAATAAATAAATCAAAGCGGTTCCCAGTAACCGAGCCAATCTTCCCGCCAGACTATGGGACCTCATGCATTCGGAAAAGGAACTTGTTTTCGACGACACCCATCCTTCCCTAAGCACCGCCGGATAGCCGAGCATATATTATCCGCATCATTATCCATTCCAAACAGCCCAGGTACCCAAAACCGAGGCATCTTTGTCTGCCTCAAAACGAAGACCCAATCTTCCCCGATATCTCTTTTCCTCCGGTGCCTGGAGCAATTAATTCGGTAGGAAGACGGTGCTGTACCTGGCCCACCACCGAAGGTACTACGCCATACAGACTTCTAATTACGTCCTCTTTTTTCTTTCGCCTGCCTTCCCCTTTCTGGTTCATTTCAGTGATTTCAGTCCCTCTACAAGCTGTTTGCTTATTTTTTTCTGACTATTATTATTTTCCAGGAAGGCTAATAGAGGTCGCCGCGCTCAGCGTTTTGATCGATAGCTTCTTCTCCTCCATTAACTCACTCACTCCAGTTTTTTTTTTCTTCCCTTTTTTTTCCTTCTCCTTCACCCTTTCTTCTTTCACCCTTTTTTTTTTCTTCTTCCCTTCATCTGGTTTCTATTCCCTATGTTTAGAGCGTAATTTCTCCCTGGTTCCTTCTTCCCGGTTTTTGTTCCCCAATTCCCAGATTTCATCTGAGTTTTGGTGGGAGCAATTAACAGTTCCTATTATATATCTCGTCCATCAAGATGTGACAAATTTTTCTAATGACGAGATATCTCGTCCATCAAGATGTGACAGATTTTTCAAATGACTAGATGTCTCGTCCACCAAGAAGTTACAAATTTTCCTAATGATGAGATGTGTCGTTCATCAAGATGTGACAATTTGTTTCTATTGACGAAATGCCTCGTCCATCAAGATGTGGCAAATTTTTCTAATGACGAGATATCTCGTCCATCAAGATGTGACAAATTTTTTTAATGACGAGATATCTCGTCTATCAAGATGTGATAGATTTTTCTTTAGATGTCTCGTCCATCAAGATGTGACAAATTTTTCTTATGACTAGATGTCTCGTCCATCAAGATGTGACAGATTTTTCAAATGACTAGCTGTCTCGTCCATCAAGAAGTTACAAATTTCCTAATTGCGAGATGTCTCGTTCATCAAGATGTGACAATTTGTTTCTATTGACAAAATGCCTCGTCCATCAAGATGTGACAAATTTTTCTAATGACGAGATATCTCGTCCATCAAGATGTGACAGATTTTTCAAATGACTAGATGTCTCGTCCATCAAGAAGTTACAAATTTTCCTAATGGTGAGATGTCTCGTTCATCAAGAAGTGACAATTTGTTTCTATTTACAAGATGCCTCGTTCATCAAGATATGACAATTTGTTTCTATTGACAAGATGCCTCGTCCCTCAAAATATGACAAGTTTTGCTACTGACGAGATGCCTCGTCCATCAAGATGTGACAAGTTTTCCTAATGATAAGATGTTATCTTCCAACAAGATGTGAATTTTTTTTAATGACGAGATGTCTTGTCCATCAAGATTAACCCAATATTTTGCTTATTGAGATGTATCTCTTTATCGCAATATATTGCCGATTCATTGATGGTGACATGATCAGATCTGGTCAGATTTCTTCTCATGGCGTGATATATTGTCCATCAACAACTGGTCAGTTTTGCTAATGATAAAATACCTCGCGGAAACAATTACCGGGAAGGTTACTAGCTATAGAGCGTCGGTGAAAGTAGCTAAATAAAATTTGTAAAATTTCTGTCTGAATATGTATTTTACTTCAGTAAGAAAAATCCAACAATTGTTAATATTTTTTAATGTTAACAATTTGTTTTATTTTATTCTCTTAAATTAAAAAATAGTGAAAAAATATTGCAAAATTATGTAATTCCCAAAATTTCTGTGGTTTGTTAAAATTTGTATAATAAAAGTATTTTCAGACAGTCAATCGCCTGTAAAACATGAAAGATTGCAATGTATTCTTATATTGTCGTTTTACGAGTGAAACACCGTCCAAAGTTTAAAAATATGTGTTTTTCTAGCTTTTCTAGAACAGAATTCGGTGATCATCTCGACTGGTAAAGTCTATTCATTAAGTTATTCTTTCCTTCCATGGAAACTAGATTCTTTTTTCAACCCTTAGTGGGGACAGCATCGAGAGAGGATTTTTTTTTCCTCTTCGTTTTCTCAAAATCTGGTTTTTGACTTAGTGTGTCGCAGTTGTAAGAAGAATAAATACTCTGTAAGTTTCATGGTCGTTTCACATCCAGTATTTAGTTGATCGGAATATGCGCTTATAGCAAACAATGAATAAAGTATGTATGTGCTTATAGCAAACAATATTGATAGAGTATGTATGTGCTTATAGCAAACAATAATGAAAAAGTATGTATGTGCTTATAGCAAACAATTTATAAAGCAGTAGCAAATGTAGTTCGACATCATGGAATCGATGATGGGTGCACCAGCTGTCCCTAACAAGAGGCGGAGCAGTAACAGAGTGACTGTTCATACGAATGACCTTTCCTAACAAGAAAAACAGTCGACAGGATTAGAATCAGAGTTTACATTCTCCTAGACATATCCCAAGTCTGTCTCAACCCCTCTAAGACCTGTCTGGCTTGGAAATGATGGTTGTAAACTATCAGCGGTATATCTCTCGAGGTTGTCTGGATTTGTAAGCTATACCGCCCCGACAAGGTGAAGATTTCATGGTGGAGCAATTTAGTATTTTTATTTACCTTCACTGTCACAATCGTCAGGGTAACGGCAGGACTATTCCTGACCACGTACTACAGCTTCATGGTAATCCAAGACATCCCTTGGACATTTTTAGAGATTTCATGGTGGAGCAATGTAGTGCTTTTATTTACCTTGAGTGTCACAATCGTCAGGGTAACGGCATGGCTATTCCTGACCACGTACTACAGCTTCATAGTAATCCGAGACATCCCTTGGACATTCTTAGAGATTTCATGGTGGAGAAATGTAGTGCTTTTATTTACCTTGAGTGTCACAATCGTCAGGGTAACGGTATTGGCTATTCCTGACCACGTACTACAGCTTCATAGTAATCCGAGACATCCCTTGGACATTTTTAGAGATTTCATGGTGGAGAAATGTAGTGCTTTTATTTACCTTGAGTGTCACAATCGTCAGGGTAACGGTATTGGCTATTCCTGACCACGTACTACAGCTTCATAGTAATCCGAGACATCCCTTGGACATTTTTAGAGATTTCATGGTGGAGCAATGTAGTGCTTTTATTTACCTTGAGTGTCACAATCGTCAGGGTAACGGTATTGGCTATTCCTGACCACGTACTACAGCTTCATAGTAATCCGAGACATCCCTTGGACATTTTTAGAGATTTCATGGTGGAGAAATGTAGTGCTTTTATTTACCTTGAGTGTCACAATCGTCAGGGTAACGGTATTGGCTATTCCTGACCACGTACTACAGCTTCATAGTAATCCGAGACATCCCTTGGACATTTTTAGAGATTTCATGGTGGAGAAATGTAGTGCTTTTATTTACCTTGAGTGTCACAATCGTCAGGGTAACGGTATTGGCTATTCCTGACCACGTACTACAGCTTCATAGTAATCCGAGACATCCCTTGGACATTTTTAGAGATTTCATGGTGGAGCAATGTAGTGCTTTTATTTACCTTGAGTGTCACAATCGTCAGGGTAACGGTATTGGCTATTCCTGACCACGTACTACAGCTTCATAGTAATCCGAGACATCCCTTGGACATTTTTAGAGATTTCATGGTGGAGAAATGTAGTGCTTTTATTTACCTTGAGTGTCACAATCGTCAGGGTAACGGTATTGGCTATTCCTGACCACGTACTACAGCTTCATAGTAATCCGAGACATCCCTTGGACATTTTTAGAGATTTCATGGTGGAGCAATGTAGTGCTTTTATTTACCCTGAGTGTCACAATCGTCAGGGTAACGGTATTGGCTATTCCTGACCACGTACTACAGCTTCATAGTAATCCGAGACATCCCTTGGACATTTTTAGAGATTTCATGGTGGAGCAATGTAGTGCTTTTATTTGCCTTGAGTGTCACAATCGTCAGGGTAACGGTATTGGATATTCCTGACCACGTACTACAGCTTCATAGTAATCCGAGACATCCCTTGGACATTTTTAGAGATTTCATGGTGGAGCAATGTAGTGCTTTTATTTACCTTGAGTGTCACAATCGTCAGGGTAACGGTATTGGCTATTCCTGACCACGTACTACAGCTTCATAGTAATCCGAGACATCCCTTGGACATTTTTAGAGATTTCATGGTGGAGAAATGTAGTGCTTTTATTTACCTTGAGTGTCACAATCGTCAGGGTAACGGTATTGGCTATTCCTGACCACGTACTACAGCTTCATAGTAATCCGAGACATCCCTTGGACATTTTTAGAGATTTCATGGTGGAGCAATGTAGTGCTTTTATTTACCCTGAGTGTCACAATCGTCAGGGTAACGGTATTGGCTATTCCTGACCACGTACTACAGCTTCATAGTAATCCGAGACATCCCTTGGACATTTTTAGAGATTTCATGGTGGAGCAATGTAGTGCTTTTATTTGCCTTGAGTGTCACAATCGTCAGGGTAACGGTATTGGCTATTCCTGACCACGTACTACAGCTTCATAGTAATCCGAGACATCCCTTGGACATTTTTAGAGATTTCATGGTGGAGCAATGTAGTGCTTTTATTTACCTTGAGTGTCACAATCGTCAGGGTAACGGTATTGGCTATTCCTGACCACGTACTACAGCTTCATAGTAATCCGAGACATCCCTTGGACATTTTTAGAGATTTCATAGTGGAGCAATGTAGTGCTTTTATTTACCTTGAGTGTCACAATCGTCAGGGTAACGGTATTGGCTATTCCTGACCACGTACTACAGCTTCATAGTAATCCGAGACATCCCTTGGACATTTTTAGAGATTTCATGGTGGAGAAATGTAGTGCTTTTATTTACCTTGAGTGTCACAATCGTCAGGGTAACGGTATTGGCTATTCCTGACCACGTACTACAGCTTCATAGTAATCCGAGACATCCCTTGGACATTTTTAGAGATTTCATAGTGGAGCAATGTAGTGCTTTTATTTACCTTGAGTGTCACAATCGTCAGGGTAACGGTATTGGCTATTCCTGACCACGTACTACAGCTTCATAGTAATCCGAGACATCCCTTGGACATTTTTAGAGATTTCATAGTGGAGCAATGTAGTGCTTTTATTTACCTTGAGTGTCACAATCGTCAGGGTAACGGTATTGGCTATTCCTGACCACGTACTACAGCTTCATAGTAATCCGAGACATCCCTTGGACATTTTTAGAGATTTCATGGTGGAGAAATGTAGTGCTTTTATTTACCTTGAGTGTCACAATCGTCAGGGTAACGGTATTGGCTATTCCTGACCACGTACTACAGCTTCATAGTAATCCGAGACATCCCTTGGACATTTTTAGAGATTTCATGGTGGAGCAATGTAGTGCTTTTATTTACCCTGAGTGTCACAATCGTCAGGGTAACGGTATTGGCTATTCCTGACCACGTACTACAGCTTCATAGTAATCCGAGACATCCCTTGGACATTTTTAGAGATTTCATGGTGGAGCAATGTAGTGCTTTTATTTGCCTTGAGTGTCACAATCGTCAGGGTAACGGTATTGGCTATTCCTGACCACGTACTACAGCTTCATAGTAATCCGAGACATCCCTTGGACATTTTTAGAGATTTCATGGTGGAGCAATGTAGTGCTTTTATTTACCTTGAGTGTCACAATCGTCAGGGTAACGGTATTGGCTATTCCTGACCACGTACTACAGCTTCATAGTAATCCGAGACATCCCTTGGACATTTTTAGAGATTCCATGGTGGAGAAATGTAGTGCTTTTATTTACCTTGAGTGTCACAATCGTCAGGGTAATGACATGACTATTCCTGACCACATACTACAGCGTCATGGTGATCCGATACATCTCTTGGACATTTTTAGAGATTTCATGGTGGAGCAATTTTGGAGGGTTTACTTACTCACCCTGACTGTCACAACTACCAGGCATAGCTAATCATGACCACATACTGCAGCATCGTGGAAGGGCATTCATTATGATCCAAAACATATTTTTGAATTTTTTGCAGGAACGATATGAAACTGATATAATTTTAATTCCGATATAAGAAAAATATATAATTTCAAGCATTAATCATTTAATTTTAAACATAATCCTTCGTTGGAATGGCAGTACCTTTCACGCGAATGAACTATTTTTCGATACATTCATTAAAATGCTACAGTAATTCGGCATCATTTTTAAACTTTTTTGGCAGTGCTGTACCCTTTATTCGTTTTACTTTTCAGAATCCGAATTCAACAAAAACGATTCGGGAGGAATCGTTTCCTAATCCGAGTCGCTATATATTTCCCTTCCATTTCCTCTAATTTACCAAGGGACTTTGAATGAGATTATCAGAGATATTGTTCTTTTTCGTGTATTATGTGCACTTGCATTTACACAGTTTTACACGTTCATCAGATCTCTCTTTGGAATTTCGTTTACGATTCTAAAACAATAAAGCCCTGGAAAAACAATGGAAAACTATACTGTACAGTACTTAAGAAATGAACAGCTCTAGTAGGATTAAAACCACCCGAGTGATTTACAAAAACGCAAAATTAAGAATCAACATTTGCTGGATTCTTTTTAAGCAGACTATTTTTATACAAAACATGGCGTTTGGCTAATACGTAAATTTTACTTCCGAGTTTTTTATTCAAATTTGCTTAATTTACGCATAATGTGTGTGACTGTTCTTTTACTGATAATCATATATGCTTAATAGAGTTACATTCTCCCATGACACTATATTAGTATCGATTTAAAATTAGCGCTGTTGGCATGTTTCAGTTTTTGATGAAAAAGAATTCGAATTCAAAAAATTATATTTAAATCTTCCGTTGTGAAGTTACGTATGTATTTCTGTTTCGTATTTCTACTCTTCAAAATAATTTTTTTTTGTAAAAAGCTTATTAAATTATACGTTTATTGATAATCAGGCAGCAAAATATACTTTAGTTTCTTATTTAGCACACAGTAAGGTACGGAATATTATAAATAAAGCATATCGTCACTCAAAGTGCAAAAGGTCGTAAGTCAAAACGTTGCATTTTTCAAGAGAGCAAAAAAACTAATCGTTTTACTTACGATTTGATTCTATTTTATTATATACATTTGGTTATAACTTTTATTGAATCAGCAGATGACATAGGAGATTTTGCCACAAGATGGAAATCGCAAAATGCCACTAATGGCAATAATAAAAGAAGAAATGGAATTTTTGACATTACCTTTTGTACTTTGAATGACGATGTTGTAACTGACTTAAATTTAACATTAACGGTAAACAAAACCTGAATTCTCTCAACAAACGATTATACAAGAAATTTTGGCAATGTTTAAGTACTTATACTTTATTATCAGCGAACATTTGTCTTATTATTCCAAAAGAATATGTAGAACAAAAATAAGATTTCTTTATTTCAAGCATTTGTGTATTTTTAACTAACAAAAAGTAGTGTGTTTTGGAAAAGTTTCGCAAATTTTACTCCTGCTGTCCAAGTGTACTTTAAATGTTGTTTATCACCGTTTTTGCGATATTTATTCCTCAATCCAAATCGGTGTAGCCAATCAATTCTTATAAATCAATTGGGAAATTCATTGTTTGAAATTTTTATTACCAAAATATTGAATTTGCATTCGAAAAACAAGCCTGCTGACATCACGTTCAGAAATCTTACAGAAGCAACTCCACCACCTATATTAAACTTGACAGAGTTAATACCTCATAATCTCAGTAAAAATCCTTCAGTTTAAACTTACGTTTGAATTAATCTTGTAATTTTATTTATCATATTTTTATCACTAAAAACTACGTTCTTAAAATGAATTGATATTTCTTTTAATTCCATCGCAGAAAGAGTCCGTAATTTTATCTTTGATGTTTAAATATGAAACCTGAATTCTGGTTTGATATGTTTTGGTGGAAATTATTTTTAAGAAAATCGCAATTTCCGTTCCCAATTTCTACCTCGTATAGAGTTTCTTTTAGGGCGTTCTATAGGTTTTAATCAGAGTTAGAGTTGTACGAAACTTTTGCTGGATACTCAAATAACGTTAGGACGATTAGTTTCATTTGGAGCGTTGTAGTAGGAGTAATACTCAGAGATTCTATTTCAAATCAATTAACGAGAATCTAGAACAATCTTGTTTCATCACGTATGAAATTTAAGATCATTCTTCATCGATATCTAAAAGCATTCATGTCTGTAACTAAGGAAAAGAAATTTTTAAAAGAAACTTTGTCATATTTTGCAATTTTTTTAGCCTTGTGTTTTTTTTTTTTTTTTCGAATTGTGTATTTATAAAAGAACACATTTATCACAGTATAAAATTCAAAATGTTATATTTTATGGAACAATGTTCCAGTAATTGTTCTCATAGTTGTTATACTGTCGAATAAATAACATGACACATATATGTTCTTTTTATTACATTCCCTTTCATCCATTTATTTTATTCTTTTACATACGCAATATAATTTGGAATCCACAAAAAACATTTCGCTTGAGGTTATCTGAAGGATATTCTATGCTAATTTATTTAACTAAAACTAAAAGCTGACTGTAGTAGATTAGAATTATTCGCAGAACAGAATTTTTACGAATAATACAGTTCTTCAAACACATTGGTTGTTCGTCAATATATATTGCGTATAAATCTAATTTTAATTTTAATTTGGGGTGATGGTAAGTTCTATAAGTATATTTTAAAGATGCACACTCATCTTCATAAAAAAAAGGATAATTCAGAATCACACGGAAATTGAACTCTAAAGTAAACATTTCACCTGTAGAACTATCGCACACATCTTCAAGAATAATATTTAAATTACAGGAAGCCATCAGATGACGCCGATAGTACGTCACAATGACGTGGGTGTAAGAGAGGTGTATATAAGGAATGGTAGCAAAGAAGTAAAATTATTCACAAGCTCTCTGTAAGCCGCTCAGTGGCACAACCGAATAGTTATGGCGCAGAGGACGCATGTCGATGATTTTTTTACGTGGTAGAATTATCGGCCGCCTGGAATGTGGGCGTACTCAGACGTAAGTTTCAATGGAACTTGGAATCGCCCAAAGTGTCATCTCAAGGCTTTGGCAACGATTCCAAAATGAAGGAAATGTCAGACGTTATAGTACAGGTCGTCCCCGAGTTACAACGCCGAATGACGACTGGTATTTGGCAATAACTGCAAAAAGAAGCAGACGGAGTACAATATCCTACCTTTCTCGTCAGCTATCTTCAGCCACGGGTACGACAGTTTCAAGGCAAACCGTTTACAGACGTTTGGGACATGTTGGTCTATATGCTCGCAGGCCTGTCAGATGTGTTCCGCTCTCGGCAACTCACTGCCGCCAGCGGTTAGCCTGGAGTAGAGAACATGCAGTGTGGACATCGTCACAGTGGGCTTGTGTGATGTTTTCCGACGAGTCCAGGTTTAGCTCGCAGTCTGATTCACGGCGGACGTTCATATGGAGAACGCCAGGTACCCGCTACCACCAAGACAACATCATTGAACGACACTGTTGCGGTAGTGCACGATTGCTCGTTTGGGGCGGAATTATACTGGGCTCCAGAACAGATCTACATGTTCAAATCGGAATCATGAGAGGCTAAATTTATCGAGACATCATTCTGGAACAACATGTTCGTTTGTTTAGGGGTGCCATGGGCGCAAAGCCCGTCCTCACCGTGCAAACACTGTAAACGAATGCCTCGAATCTGAGGATATCCCCCCTATGGAATGGCCAGCATTCTCACCTGACTTGAATCCGATAGAGTACGTGTGGGACATGCTTGACCTACGAGTTGCAGCCCGTCAACCACCTCCTATATGTGTACCAGAACTTCGGAGAGCATTGCTTGCTGAGTGGAGTGATCTTCCCCAATATCAGCTCGATAATTTGATCCTCAGCATGCCTATGTGTTGTACGGTCTGTATTCCATCGTCTGAGAGACATACAATGGATTAGCCATCATACCAACCATGTCATGTTAAGTTTTTGTAAGGTCGATATTTTTTGTAATTGCTCCAGTGAGCAAAAATCGTAGTTGTTATGAATGCTATCATACAGACACACTCTTTTTAGTTCTTTATCTTTTGTTTAATAAATTGGCTTTATAAATAAGTCAAATTTTTTTTTCCGGAACCTTTATTTATCGGAGTTGGCATTATCCTTAATTTATGGACAAGAATGTATTTTAAACTACACATAACTCTCAAGTAATACTGTTTGCAGAGGGATCTTTGGTTTTAATGGTATTTTAACTAATATGAAGTGTGTGTGGCAAGTTCGTTCGTGGTGTGTGTGTTTACTGACTATGAAACGTATCTGTGATTAAAGTCAGACCTTTCACCTGCTGATAATGCTTGAGGAGTCTTATTGATTAGTTTTACCTCTAGAACACTTCGAATTTAGGCAGAGAAGTTGCACAGATCAAAGAAAGGCGTAAATATAATTGCATACATGTTATTCCACTCACACAAATATCACATTTCAAACAAGGCAAATAATCCATGATAGGCACTTGCCTCATTATAAGGGACAAACGCAACTTCATGAGAAAGCATTGAAAAGTATTTTTCAACGTCATGGTTGTTTCGACGTGGTATCTCGTCATTATCAAAACTGATAACATCTTTATGGACGAGATATCTCGTCATTACAAGAAAACTGGTCAGATTTTGATCTCGTTAGCATTAAGATATTGGAAACATATTGATGTCAAGATATTGTGTCATTACCAAAATTGTTCACTTCTTAATGGACGAGATTTCTTGTAAAAACAACTTGTTAATTAAATCATAGCCAAGTTTTAACAAATGAGAATGTAAACTACATGTTTACATTCTCATTTGGGTGAAGGGTTTGGGAGAATGGATAAATTTGTAAAACTAGTAAATATTATAACAGAATAATTGGTTCAATATGAACCAATTACTACAATTAGTTGTGCGATTCCTCTTAAAGTCTCTATTGTGTCAGTAAAAACTTCTTTACGTGTATCTATTAATTGAGGTTATCTGTCTTATGTCAGTCTGTCCAAAGTGTCGTGGCATGACAAGGCCTTTTCAAAATTTGTCCGTGGGTTTCCTTAAAATAACCATGAATACGAGCTTATTTAATGGTAATTTGGTAATTTTAGTTAATGTCGTACTATAGCAACGGGCTATTGACGACGGTCCGGGATCTATCCCTTGACGAGCTTATTTATTGTAGTTTTGTCACCAATAGCACGTTGCGTTGTTCTAGTGCGACGTTAATTAATTACCTACATACATACGTGCGCAGTATAAAAGGAATTCAAAATTCACTATTACTTTTTGCATTATTAAATTACTCCCTTCTCTGTCGCCAATGCGGAAGTGTACACCCGTTTCGAAATTTTCAAAATAATCCAGAATATTCTAGAGTTTGTATGTTATTGAATTATTTGGTACTCTTTCCAGATTGTTCTTGGAAATTTTCTACCCTTTGTACTGGAACGTTCTATAAATATCTAATATATGCTGGGATTTTCATACGTTGACTAGTGTTTTCAGGGTTTTCGGTACTGGTTATACTTAATTGGTTTTTAATGAATTAACTAGTTTTAAAAGTTTGTATTACATTTGCCAAATTAGTTTCAAAAGATTTTTCACTTTCATGACAGTTAATTTAACCGATTATGTGAAAATAGGAGACATAGAAAATAGGAGAACCCTACGCGAATCGTATATACTATCAGACCCACGCATGGTTTCAACATTAAAGTTTATTAATTGATAATACCTATCAATTGCATAATAGTTACTCGTATTTCATAACTTATTTAAATCCATTCATAATGAATATAAACTACAATATGCATCTTTCAAATGTCCAGATCAAATAAACGTAATTAAGAATATAAAAGGACACTTTCAAGACATTTTTCAAATTACTCCTAACGCTGTTTATTTTTATTTCCAATAACGTACATGGTAAAAGATCATGTTTCCATAATTTGCTTCTGAATATCCATCATTTAACTTCCATCTCGTTCATTTGTTAAAGGACAATTCGATATATTTTTTACCTCTCAACTTCTTTTTGTTGCGGAGCAGATTTTTTTCTGAGCTAGTTTCTATCTTTCAGATTTCGCATTGCTTCCGCGTTCAGTCTGCTGAATAATTTCCTTAACATGGCGAGATCTTTCGTGCAGTTTTACCAGTATTATGCAGCTTAATAGTGCAAATCAAGAATATTTAAACTTACCGGCAAAATTTTCAAATGTATCCAGTAACACTCGATTTTATATGTTCATATTCGTTGTTGCCATTGATGTGACTGATCCGTTGTTGTCATTGATATGACATACTGTTACTGCCTCTTCAAAGGCACTGCTTTTTTTGAGATTTTCACCTAACTGCAATTTTTGCGTGACCATTTCATGTTTTATGTTATGACAAGGCTTACAAATCATCTTGTTTCTAGTGGAAATACCTATTTTCCTGAGAAAAGAACCTGATTCCAACTCGATTTTTCCCGAAGCATCAATACTTTGAACGCGTGTTTGTAGAAACGTCAATTTTGGAAAATCGTGCCTTTGTCGTTCTGGTAAGGATATGATATGGACGCATTTCTATCCTTATTTTATGTTGTTATCAATGACCTGCATATGACATGAACAACCTTTCTGTTCTTATTAAAAATCCTATAATTGCACCCACGAAGCAACACAAAAAAACATCTAAATGTTTAAAAAGTGAGCAATGTCGGTGTGACTTTTTGCCTTCTGACATCAGACTTCTAAAGACGTTTTTCAGTGACTAGTTCTTCCTTAGAGGTTGTTTAGCAGTGGTATGCAGTTCTGTAGAGAAACTGTCCTTGTCGCTGTCTAGACGAGTAATCTTGTCATGAGCAAAACTGACCACATCTTGATGGACGAGATATCTCACCGTTAGAAAATAATAGACCAGATATTGATCTCGTTATCATCATAAGATCTTCAAAATCTTGATGACGAGATAGCTCGTTGAAACCGCATTTTAAATCAATCATACCTAAACCTAAGTGTCAAAATACTATAGGGGTTGCTTTTTCATTGTATATATCCGTTTGTTGCCTTTCTTTGATGTAAAAATAACACCAATTTCTGTCCTACCGTGTACTTTAGTTATATATTTATGTACTTATGTACCGACGCATTGAATATGCGTTGAAATTTTGGCTTATATCAATTGATGGGTTGTTATTCACCTTTCATGCCTTTTTTAAATCCGCTTATAACCGACATATACGCGTTGATATACAGGTTCTATACCTCCAAATATAATAAAATTAGTCAGAAATTATAATACAGCACTTCGTGTTCTATTTATAAAGGTTAATTCACATTTCCAATACAGTGATTGGTAAAAAGTTCATTCCGCAGTTAGATTATGGGTATCCACATCAATTTCGTCCCAATTACTTGAAAGGTGATTCGGTATCAAAACATCTATGGATGATTAGTCCATCTAAGTATATTTCCTCTTATGATTTTTCTGCGCTGATTTCTATCTACCAGATTGCCTTCTGTCATGAGACGACTGAAGAATTTTATTAGCTCTACGGTGTAATTTTTAACAGTATTTCATAGTTCCATACCACGAATTAAGCATATTTAACACTCCAGGTGACTTATCGAAATATACTGCCACTTAGTGGATCAGTTCTGCTACAAAATTCTGTTTGAAATTGTTCCTAATTTTGAGCAACGGTTTTTGTTTTCTTACTTGGATCTCCATTCCCGTTGAGAAAATAAAGGCAATTTTGTCTCGAAGCAAGAAATTTTGCCATCAGAAAAATTGATCAGATCTTGATCGAAATATATCGTCATTAGGAAATTTGGCATGATATGGATGGACGAGATATCTCGAAACAACTTTGAGGGTTAAATGAATTGGCAAAATTAATAGCGGATGATCGTATGTGGTTTACATCAGCTTGTTGTCGTTCGCCAATATACAAATAATATCGATTTTGTATATGCACAAAAGTATTTGGACACAGCAGAAATTCTGAGGAGGATCCCTCTTAGTGCGAGGTTGTTGTTTCAGTTTATGGACTTGACCCATTGCTTAATGTTCAAGGGGTCATGAACACTGACGTGTGCCTGGACAATTAGACCTTTGCCTACACAACGGCGATGATGGTTGTGTCTTCCAACAATCTCTTCTCACAGCCTTGCAAGAGGCATGGCGAGCTATTCCTACCCAGACTTACAGAGAACTTGTGGAAAGTCAGCCTCGACGTGCTGCATCTGTCATACAAACAAAAGGAGGGTCTACCCATACTAAACATAATAACTGTGAGGTTCGGAGTTTCTCCGGCCAACACAGGGAGGAATGTCTGGCAGGGGGGACGAGACATCCTCTAGGGACGTTGGCGGGGGTGTCTGTGAAAGGTCACCCGGGTCAGGATGAGAAAAAGGGGAGAGCGAAAAGTAAGAAAGGTTTCTACGGAGACCACGGAGACGACAGAGAACTGACGATGAGGGGCTCTCTGCTGCTGTTTTCTACTATATTGTAATATATTCCTATATAACCTAGAATTCCAAATAAATAGATGAAATATATCTATGAAGTGTTGCCCTCTCTACTAGACAAACGAACCACAGTCACACTCACCAGAGATACAGATAGAGAAAAGGGTGGAGTGTGATAATAACAAAACACTTTTTTCTGAAAAACATGCAGTGCTCAAATGCTTTTGTCCATATAGTGTAGACAGATGACGGATGGATTCCCCCCTCATTCAAATCCGCATGGTACAACCCGAGAAGCAACAACACCAAAACCCCAACCTCGATATTTAAAAAAGTGATCAATGCCCGAGCGACCCGTTTGTTTCCCGAGGCAAAAATCAATGAGCCAGCCGAAACGAAGGAGCAGAAAGAAGAATTCTGTAAAATTTCAGCCAACACCACACCGTGATTGGTGTGGAGCGGAATGATCGATTCCTACTTATTGTCCCCTCTGCGATGATTAGTACCTAGTACCTGTGGTTGCAATGAACGGTCACTCTAAATAATGAGACCCTTTTTCATAACGTGATGATTGCCGGCACGAGATGATCAGCCGCCAGCCCCAGATTTGTACACCGAAGTGACTGTGAAAAGAAGTGGAATAATGTAAAAAATAGAACGGGTACAAGGCTGGCGTCATTAAATTTTTCGATCTACCCTTTCCTCCTATTCTAAATTACCCGCTGCTGCAGTTGTGTTGGGTCAATTTTCGGACATTTCCATTCCTGAGATCAGGAACGTAGCATGCTCGTGCTGTGTGTTGTCCTTATTAACAGAGAGAAGTATTCCTTTTTGGAATGCATTAAAAAGGCTGATGATTCAAAGCTGTGTGAAGTCGTAGGGATTGAAATTGATGGAAAATAGAAATAAGTGTGTATCAATGAGGACTTCCACCAGGCATATTCGTCTTTTTTGTGATAAAGGGTAAAAGGATTGTATTTTAGGAATAATAAAATTTAAATATAAAGTTTTATGTTTAAGCTTGCGTTTTATTGAATGCCTTACGATATTGGTTTTTAAAATATTATTGTCTTTGAATAATGTAAACTCATGTTCAAAAATTAAAGATAATTCGAAATTCGTATCAAGCAAGATCATCTTATCTCAATCCAAAAGAGCATGCTTTGGATATTCTCGGGGGTTAGCCTTCATAACACCACCAAGAAACGTAATATAACGACCCCAACACGTTACCCCATTCCTCTAGTTTGGGTTTCTTGTCATAGGAACTCTTAGACAGCCTTAGGAAAAGCATTTTTTTACCTTGTGAATCCTGTATTAGGGTCAGGGGCCAGTACTTACTCTTATAAGTTGCTTTTAACAGATAAAATGATTTTCCACAGTAACTAAAACACACACACACATATATATATACGTGGTCCGCAAAAAATACGTTATTTGTTAACGCGTTTTGGCAATATTGTACGATTGTTTGTTTACCAAAAGGCCTAGAGTATCAATTGAATTTATAAGCGTATCGGATTAAATTTTATTAACAAATAAATTTTAGTTGAGCTGTTGCAGTTTATAATAGAAATCAAAGAAAGCGGTTGATCTTTACAGGGCCATTTTAAAACGGTCCTTTTCAGGGCCAGCAATTATAGTTCAACAAGACTCTTGCACTACAACTTTCGGCAACAAACTCAATGAAAAAGTGTGGATGGTTGGAGTGCTGGGGAAATGTACACAAACAACATGCTGGGTATTCAATTTCCAAAGCAGCGCTCACATTTCGAGTCCAAATTTGCTCAACGTTTTCATTTGACTTTTGATTTTAGAGGTATATATGTTTTCTGTAATAGAGCAATTTTAAATTTGGAAAACATTTTTTTGGAATATCACATTTTGTAAACAATCCCTTCTGCAATGACACATGTTTTCATTGATGCGAGCGAAGCGAGCATTGATTCGCGCAGCGAAACAATGAAGATTGCGAAGCAATTCCCCCGGGGTTGGCGAGCGTCAGCGAGCAGGGGGCGGGCCACCTAGTACCATGTGTTCCACTAAGCATTTTATTTCCATTTATTCAGTTTCCCGTAACATCAAGATTAATGTGGGTGTTCTTATTTTATTCCTCATAGATTGAGGAATCTTCATTTGTCATTTGAGATATTTCGGTGCAGGTTCTTGACCGGGATAAGATCTTGACTTGCGTTATCCTTAATTTTTAGATGTGTATGTAATGTTGAGATTGCATAGTTATACTATATGGACAAAAATATTTGGACACTGCTGAAATTCCAATGAGGATCCTTCTTACTGTAGGGTTGTTTGTTCCTTGTTAGAACTCGGCCCATTGCTTTATGCACCAAGTACCATGAACGCTGACGTGTACCTCGACGTTCTGGATAATTCGGCCTTACCTACACAACGGCGATGATGCAATACAACGGCGATGATGGTTGTTTCGTGCTAAAAGATCGAGCTCCGTTTGTTGCTGCAAAACGTGTGCTCGACTGGTTTCCTGAAAATGAGGTGGATTTATTTGACTAGCCAGTTCAATCCCCCGATCTTAATCCGATCGAGCACTTGTGGGAGAAACTGAAACGATGAGAACGACACCGTCACGTACACCCATCTTTACGACAATCTCTTCTGACAGACTTGCAATAGGCATGGCGAGCTATTCTTGCACAGACTTACAGAGAACGTGTAAAAAGTATGCATCGACGTATTGCAGCTATAATACGAGCGAAAGAAGAGCCTACCCGAAACTAAATAGAATAATAAAGCACTTTTCCTGAGAAACATACAGTGTCCAAATACTTTTGTCCATATAGTGTATTTCAATGCAGGTACTTGGAACGGGATTTGATCTTGCATAGCATGATCCTTAATTTTTGGATGTATATGTACTGTTGAAATTTCGTAGGTACGGTACATACGGTAGAAGTAATTTGATAAAAATTCATATGTGCTTACAGTGTGTTACTAAAGTAAGTTTTACGATACATATTTAATTAAATAAATGAAATAATAACGCTATGTTATAAGTATTCTTTGAAATTCCGTAACTATTCCTAAAATTTGAAATTACTCATAAACCATCTTAAAAATCAAGTGAAACCATTGAGCATCACTGAATATATCATGTTAAAATAGGGCGTCAAAGCTCCTACCTTGAAATCAGAGAAGGGTAGTGCTTAACTGTAACGCATTTTCGAATATATGATTTACGCTCTCGAGAGATTTTTCATTACACATGTATCGGGAAAATTCATTGAAGCCACATTAAGAAAACTCAATTTCACGAACTTTCATCGCTGGGATTCATCAAGAATGAAACAGTGTATTAAAAGTTCTACAATACAGGCTATAAAAGTAAACGTATTATAATCAATACAAGTAAGTGTGCAATAAGCAGTTTAAGTAAAAATTTTAAAACTTTCAAATATGACTGATTAAAATTAAAAAATGGTAAATATGGTTAATAAGTATTTAGAGTCGCTGCAGCCCAATTGGTGGAGTCACAGATTAGCAACCGGAGGGGTTTGAGTTCCAACTCGGTCTAACCGAATACCGTCGTGTACGTGGGGTCTGGTGTATGTTAAAAATACCGTGACCCCAAATATCCTCACTTTGGAGTGGCGTTGAGGTTTAGAGATTCGGGTTCCAGCTCAAGTGTTAACTTCAACATCTATCCGTGGTTCAAAGTTACGAGTTTTCGTTTAGCAATGAAAGATTATCTAAGTGCCAGAACTTAATCATTCATTTCAATAACAGCAAGGGTCAAGTGTTAAGATATGCTAGTTTTCTGATAGTGTTGCTAATCCATTCGTTCTAATGCACTACCCTATAATAATGGACAGGACAGCAAGATGTGACGGTATGAGAAATAATACATGTTTTATTAGGGGAATGGTCCCCCAGGTGCTACAATTGCACTATCAACCCTTCTCGGCATACTTTTAACAAGGTATTGTACACAGCTATGGCTATTTGTGTCCATTCATGCTGCAAGACTTGTTCTTGAGTGTGACAGCCTTTTTGTTGACTGACACTGAGTCATTTTGTTCGAATCCCAGCATGGACATTCGTAGAGGTTTAGAATTCACTCTAAACTGTGTACCCACCATTCCCCGTCCAATTAGCCCTCTAGTAGCAAAAAATAATCTTAGACAAACAAATCAAAATTTTAAAATACATGACTGAACAATTTCCAATACAGACATAAAGACAAAAGAAACTCTTATCGTGACCGAAATATGGTGTGCTATCACGTAATTCTTGTGCCGCCATCACGCCATTAACTCATTTGCATATTCATCTGTCTTGTTCTCGCTACAAAAAGCACGTCATCCTTTTCTTGTCTCCATAAAAACTCCTACACACAGTATTTTGGTGATCTATGCATTCGAAATTTTCTTAACCATCTTAGACCATGCATATATCCATCGTCTTGACCAATAGAATGCATCGTTGGATTCTTTCAACCAATAGATGTTGTTATTAGTTACCTATGGATTGTGGTAGGAAAGCTACATTACGCTCCTCGGGAAATCTCGTTACCCCCCCTCCCCTAAAGGATTAATGTTACACCCTTGAGTCATTATTTCCAGTTGTGGTCAACGAATTTCTACGTGGTTAGTTGATCGGCAGATTTGAAGAAGCACGTTTATATATCGTAACTTTATACACTAAAGATGAGAAATTTGTGAACAGTGACCATTTGAGAAACCTTTAAATTATGCTTGATTAAATAAATGCTTAGATTAAACGTTAAGCGTTGTGTGGAAACGGTTATAAATTATATTTTAAGGTAACTCCGACGTGTGTCAAGCAAAAGCATTTGGGTTGCGGAGTTAAAATTTTCGCATTCCGCTTGGTTTGTTACCTTGCACTGGAATCTCTCGTAGCTTGAAAAGCTAATTTATTCACCGCTATAAAGAAGAACGGGGCATGCGCTCTTTGCCAATATGTAACTCTCTAACCAATGATCGTCATATGACCGTGGTTTGATATTTAGAGGTGTCCTCTGATCATTCCCTTCGAGACTGATTCCGTACCGTCGGCAACTACCCACTGAGTACCTCTAATACGACATTAATTCAACTACAATTGAATTTAATATGCTGTTCTTTTGTGACATTTAATTATTTGGTTCACACTTATTGAGAATTTAATTATTTTAACCTAAGGAACATAGAACTCGATATACACTACCCTATAATAATGTACCGGGCAGCAAGATGTGATGGTATAAGAGGATGAATGTATGCTTTAATAGGGGGGTGGTCCCCCACGTGCTGCAATTAAACTTGCAACCCTTCTGGGCATACTTTCAACAAGGTTTTGACACACAGCTATGGGTATTTGTGTCCATTCCTGCTGCAAGAATGTCGCCAGCTCAGCTGTAGGTTTCGGACGTGGTTCCCTGGTCTGTAAGCATTTCTCTAACTCGCCCCACAAATGTTCTATGGGGTTTAGGTCGGGACTCTGAGCAGGGGCCAGGGAAGACGTTTTACATCCATATCTTGATACCACTTCTTGACAGAGGCTGCAACATGACATGGAGCGTTATCGTCGTGTAAGTAACATTCGTCCATTCCATAAAATTTCCAGAGCCCAATAAGAACCTGATTGTCCAAAATGTTCATGTAAACGTCGCTGTTCAATTTACCAGGATCAACATGCAAAGGTTTCTGGCCATACCACGAAAAACACCCCCAAACAAGTTGTCGGATTTTATGCAAATCCTCTGACGTCCGGTCCATTATTGCAGGGTAGTGTATATACATAGGACCACATACCTTTAAAGACTTGTAGGCCCTATGGTATTCGGAATAATACGTCGAAATTCTGTGGACGATTGTTTCTAAGCAATGACATTCAAAGTAGTTTCACATAGTTTACATTCAATTCATAAACGTTATGTTCCCCTCTCCATAGCTTTGAACATATCCAGAGCTATTAGGACCGCATTGTGTCTGTTGTCTGACTAATAATTGCTTTTCTAAACGTTTCGAATGCCCGACAGCTTCCTCACTTGATACATTGAATAAGAATAGTGGTCAGTGTGGTATAAATTTTCAATTTGAATCTATCATCTACTACTTCTTAGTATCATCATCTACCTAATTGGATTCACCGCTCTATACGAAACTGGAACCACATTGTTCCCTACGTCTTTCTAGGTTTAAATAAACTTCCCGTCTTTCTATGTATTAGTCAAGGTCTTTCCAGTGTTAACCTGCCAAGGGGTTACGACGAGATATATTGGCAATTAATATTTTTTTTCCAATGGCGGACACTTATGAACTGAATCATTGGCCACTACATGTGTGGAAGTGATGGCCACTTGTGAAGGAGCACCCAGTGGGAGGACCATCATTGCCCCTTACAAAGGACAGCACTATTTACATCCATGCCCTGAGCCCGGAATCGAACCAGGAACCTTCCTATCCAGAGGCCAACACCTTAACCACTAGACCGGTTGGTCGGTTCGTCAAATAATATCTGACCAATCATTTTTGCAAATGATTGACTAGGTAATCTGGTCAACAAGGCTGCCGATTTCGTGATGTTGACTATACCAAAGTATGGTCAGTTTTTTCTAATGACGAGATATCTCGTCCATCAGGGTCTGGTCAGTAATGCTTTGGACGAGATACCTCGTCGATACAACTGCCAGGAAGGTCAACGAACTTACAATGCAGTCACCACAGAGGCATTCGTCATTAGGTATGTCTCCACTTGACTTCGCGTAACGAAAGACAAAATCTACGCGATGCATTAGCATCTGTGGTGCATCAGAACCGCCATCTGCTCTACTACCGGAAGACCAGAAGTTGGAATCGAAATTGGATATGTCGTGAGGAGCTGGATTGGAGCTCTTGCGTGGTTGTCGTCAATCGGTACGAGGGAGCGCGTTTAATGGAGGAATGGCGTTCGCGACAACCTCCTTTTAGCACTCTGCGTTTTCTTGTTCCATGACACGCCATCTGTCTTTCTGTGGAGCCTCCCCTCCTTCCGAGGGGTGTTAATGTCCAGTCGGCATGACTCTTTCATGGGCGAACATCCTTCGCAAGACAGGCGAGGACTTTTCGCTGCAATAAATCAATCGATCTCTTGGCAATATGTATAGCGTTGCTTTAACCTTCAACGATTGTAAAGTGCTTGCTTATAATCAAATTCGACTGACATTGAATATCAGAAGTTCCGGAACATAGTAGGTGTATAATCCTATCAAATTATCTATAGATTTCTATTTCGATACCTGATTTCGTTTCAGACTTCGTTTGATGTCTTCATTGTTTTATTTTACTTTCAATCTTAACTCTTGTTTGGCCAAGAATTTATTGGTTCTGAAAGAATATATTCTATTATCGGAGAAATGACTAAATGTTCTTTCCGCCATCAACTTCTCCGTACGTTTCTTTTAGATTCGACAACTATTTTACATTGAATTTGTTTTCTATGTATTCAAATACTCTAATTTTGAAGTCCTGCCTAAATCTAAATTCTTGTGTGATATTAGATTTTGGTTTTCCTGGCACAAAGTTCGAGAACGGACAAACTGTGTCATTTTCCTCAAAATATTGAGACAGTCTATTCAGCAGCCTATATAACAGAATATTCAGTCTATTCTTCCATCGTACAGTTTTGTCATGTGTATACTATAAATTCAAGAATTTACTGTTTTTTAAACAATGATAGAGACTTTAGAAGACTCTTTCTGATAACAACGAATCATGTGTAGGGTTCCATAACGTGATTTGTTTCTCAGAAATTGTTTCTACTGTTGAATACACTTTTAAATGGACCGTTAACCTCGTCAAATCTTGCCAAACCCAAGAGTACTAATTTCCCAAGTCCTTCGTCAAAGGCACCACTCACTTATTGTGAAAGTTACAGCCTATCAACAAAACAAGAATACGCGATTGTTTTTAAGATACTCACAAACGCATTACAGTGAGTTTTTCTTTCCAGTAAAATTTTCCTTCGAATCCAGTGTTGTCTTTCAGAGACGAATCTCAAATCCATCGCATCCCGAAGGTAAACACCGAAAATCGCGAAAGCGAGGGTTACGATAATTACCCCTTAAATTCCGTCAGCGTAAATCTCAAAGCAGCCAGCAGGGCACTTTGTGACAAACAGGAGCGACGCATCGCCGAGTTCAGCAAATTTTCCGGGAGTTTTCTAAGGAAAACGCGAGAGCGGATGTAGCAAACTGCTGGAATTTTCCAACCTACTGCAGCGACAACCACATCGAAAAGGGATCAAGGGCTTGTCTATTCCACGGACCGTTAACCTCTCGTCAAATCTCGCCGGACGCGGGAGAAGTAATTTTCCATGTCCCCCGTCGAATTCTTTGCTGCAACACGCGCCGGCGTCAAAGATTTACACCACTCACTTATTGCGACGCGAGTTTGACACTTTACACGACCGCCCTACACGCAACGCCACTTCCCCGTTGCAGACCACGTTGAAAGGGCGGCAAAAAATTAAATCCCGCTGCTACCCAAATAAGGGGACTTGGCTTCTTATTATTATTCTTGCTTTCCGTCGGGTGCTTTTCCAATTTTGCCTCCGCACGAAGCCTCGTCGTGATCTTGAAATATTGCGCACGTCAGCTGTGTCTGGAGGGGCGCTTTGAATGCAGCTCGGGCTTCTGTAGACGTGATCCGAAATCGTATGAATTGTGGGTGCTCGGGATGTTTGTTTGTTGTTGTGTGTCCTGTTTTGCCGAGGGGAGAATTTTCGTGTTGGTGATTTGATAATAAGCGCTGGAAATTTTTATTGAAGTGAAACATTTGGTCTGTAGCGCTTTCAGTGATACGCGAGGTATCGCACGGAGCATCTGAGGTCAGGTTTGGTAAGTAATTTTACCTCGACCATTAAGTGAGGTTTGTCGTACAACCGTCATTCATTTTTTTTTTACACGAGAGCCGATTAGACAATTATTGCGGCTTAAAGGGGATTGCGAACATTAGATAAAACCGAGATTCGAGTCCAGAATCTGTTGAACCTAGGGCCAGAACGCAAACCCCCCAGACCACCAGGCTTTTGCAACTGGAGTCAAGTCTTTTAAATGCTATTCTACATCGTCTATCTAGATCAAGGTATGTCATCCTGCGTTCCGCAGAAACCCCTCAGTCAAGTCTTGTAAATGCTATTCTACATCGTCTATCTAGATCAGGGTTCGTCATCCTGCGATCCGCGGAAACCCCTTAGTCAAGTCTTGTAAATGACATTCTCCGTCGTCTACCTAGATCAGGGTTCGTAATCCTGCGTTCCGCGGAAACCCCTTAGTCAAGTCTTGTAAATGCTATTCTACATCGTCTATCTAGATCAGGGTTCGTCATCCTGCGATCCGCGGAAACCCCTTAGTCAAGTCTTGTAAATGACATTCTCCGTCGTCTACCTAGATCAGGGTTCGTAATCCTGCGTTCCGCGGAAACCCCTTAGTCAAGTCTTGTAAATGCTATTCTACATCGTCTATCTAGATAAGGGTTCGTCATCCTGCGTTCCGCGGAAACCCCTTAGTCAAGTCTTTTAAATGCTATTCTACATCGTCTATCTAGATCAGGGTTCGTAATCCTGCGTTCCGCGGAAACCCCTTAGTCAAGTCTTGTAAATGCTATTCTACATCGTCTATCTAGATAAGGGTTCGTCATCCTGCGTTCCGCGGAAACCCCTTAGTCAAGTCTTGTAAATGCTATTCTACATCGTCTACCTAGATCAGGGTTCGTAATCCTGCGTTCCGCGGAAACCCCTTAGTCAAGTCTTGTAAATGCTATTCTACATCGTCTATCTAGATCAGGGTTCGTCATCCTGCGATCCGCGGAAACCCCTTAGTCAAGTCTTGTAAATGACATTCTCCGTCGTCTACCTAGATCAGGGTTCGTAATCCTGCGTTCCGCGGAAACCCCTTAGTCAAGTCTTGTAAATGCTATTCTACATCGTCTATCTAGATCAGGGTTCGTCATCCTGCGTTCCGCGGAAACCCCTTAGTCAAGTCTTGTAAATGCTATTCTACATCGTCTATCTAGATCAGGGTTCGTAATCCTGCGTTCCGCGGAAACCCCTTAGTCAAGTCTTGTAAATGCTATTCTACATCGTCTATCTAGATCAGGGTTCGTCATCCTACGATCCGCGGAAACCCCTTAGTCAAGTCTTGTAAATGACATTCTCCGTCGTCTACCTAGATCAGGGTTCGTAATCCTGCGTTCCGCGGAAACCCCTTAGTCAAGTCTTGTAAATGCTATTCTACATCGTCTATCTAGATCAGGGTTCGTCATCCTGCGATCCGCGGAAACCCCTTAGTCAAGTCTTGTAAATGACATTCTCCGTCGTCTACCTAGATCAGGGTTCGTAATCCTGCGTTCCGCGGAAACCCCTTAGTCAAGTCTTGTAAATGCTATTCTACATCGTCTATCTAGATAAGGGTTCGTCATCCTGCGTTCCGCAGAAATCCCTTAGTCAAGTCTTGTAAATGATATTCTACATCGTCTATCTAGATCAGGGTTCGTCATCCTGCGTTCCGCGGAAACCCCTTAGTCAAGTCTTGTAAATACCATTCTCCATCGTCTATCTACATCAGGGTTCATCAATCGGGGTTCCGAAAAAGTTATGAAGGGTTCATCCGCGTTCGTCTGGATATAAACATGCTTTGCGATAAAAACATACACAGCCTTGTCATTAATGATTTTTTTTGTGTTAAATTTTAATTGTGTCACTTTGTATTATTTTGTCCTTGTGTGTAATAATTTATTTTTTATTTACGTGTTTCATAGAAAATAAAGTTTTATTTCTTACTTTTTCACTTTCCAAGCCAGTATTTCTCAAAATATAGTCTTTTAACTACATTTTTTCCCTGAGTTGTCTACCCCCGTGATTTTTCGTGGTATGTAAAGCATGTTAAGTTGGAATTTGAGTCGATAACACAAGTTTTAAAAACACCGTCTTAAATTGTCATCTAAATCAAGGGTTCCTTGAAGAATATTATAAACTAGAAGGGTTCCAGTGGAAGATTAAACCCTTCTGATCTAGATAAGCTACTTTAAGACCGAGGACAAAAACTAAAATATTAATCTTCATTAACATTTTAATGAATATGTTAACTAACAATAAAAATATTAATCTACATGATGACACTAACGAAAATGTTAATTTACCAGTAAAATATAACAATAAAAATGTTAATCTACATTAAAATTAAAATTAAAATTTCTATTCTACACAATAAAATGGTGTATGTAACAAATATTCGTATTTTCAAGCTATGTACATTCAAGCTATCTATATATATAATTCTCTTACGTGGCACGCAAAAAAGACGTTATTTGTTTTCGCGTTTTGGCAACATTGTACGATTCTTTGTTTATCCCAAAGCCTCGCGCTTCAATTGAATTTATAGCGTTATCGGATGAAATTTTATTCAAAAACAATGAATTTTAGTCGAGCTGTTGCAGTATATAATAGAAATCCAAGAAAACGGAGGATCTTTTCAGGGTCATTTTAAAAAAAGGTCCGTTTCGGGGCAAACTATTATAGTTCAACAAGACGCTTGCATTACAACTTTCGACAACAAACTCAATGAAAAAGCGTGGGTGGCTCGAGTGCTGTGTAAATGTACACACAACCAACATGCTGGGTTTTCAATTTCCAAATCAACGCTCACATTTCGAGTCAAAATTTGCTCAAAGTTTCCATTTGAATTCTGATTTCAGAGGTACTGTAAATATCTTTTCTGAAAAACAGCATAAAATTTAGATTTGAAAAATATTTTTTTGGAATATCATATTTTGTAAACAATTCCTTCTGCTAGGACACATGTCTTCATTGATGCGAGCGAAGCGAGCATAGGTTCGCGCAGCGAACCAATGAGGACTGCGAAGCAATCCTCTGGGGGTTGGCGAGCGTTAGCGAGCAGGGGGCGGGCCCCCTAGTATGGATTTATTTAGGTAACAATAGAAAATAATGCACCTACAAGCAAAAATTGTCCATTCAATAAGCAGCATTCTATTTCCCTCTTTCAATCGACGCCGATAGCCCGTTATGTTGCTCCTGTGTAACGTTAATTAAAAATACCTACCTTCCTTCTTTCAATCAAATCTGGGCGTTGGTAGGTAGATAGTTGAATTTAAATTTCACAGGATCAACACAGTGGGATTTATGAAAGTCTGGAATGAGTCCCGAAGGAAACTTTCCGGAGACAATCCGCGACTGTAATAACTGGACAACCAAGTCCCAATCCGAGTGGTATAGAAATCGTTTAGACATACTATATAAGAAAATACTGAATTACAATGAAAACGAAAACGTGCTGCTTACATAAATGGGTATAAACTGATTTCTAGCGAAGCACTGAATCTAATTCGCCTTGGGGTGTCAAAGCAGTGACCTCAGAGGCAAAGCACTCATTGCCTACTTTTAGTATCCTAGATTACAATTTGCAGATGATGAATTTAACATTTCATTCGCGGAATTAAGTACAAAATGATGAACAAAAGTCATGTTACAGCAGTTATTTATAAGTGCTTTGACAAACCATTCATAGATAAAGGTAATCAATATCAAAATGAGTGTTTTAATTTAATACTAATCCAATGTTATTTCCAGTCTATATAAGACGACAATACAGACAACCGAATAAACAATAACTCGTACGATCTAATTTCGATAAAACCATATTTTACGAAACTTTAGATTAAGAGATTACGGTGAGCTCTACGAAGAGTAATTACTCCAGACGTCTGGGAAATGGTAGAATTTAAATGTACATTAGAAAACGGTAAAAGTGGAGCAACCAAAAGTCTGTTTTTCGAGCGCAGACCACAAGGTATTCATTTTACTCCTGCACTGTTTCTATGGTAATTCCCTCTCATATCCTCGACTTCATCGATGGATTTTGTTCGACATTGGTTTGAACCCTCTTTGAGGTTTATCTCAGTGTTGAAACTGCCTTGTACTGGTCAGCCTCTGGTGCTAAAACTTGTTTAAAATTGTTACCATGTCTCGGCAAAAGACAATTTGTGTTTCCCCTTGGATCTACGTTGCCCCTTGAAGTAATAAAGTAATTTTGTCCTGACGAGATATCTGTCCTTAACAAAATTGACCAGATCTTGGACGTGAACTCTCATCGAAATACTTGGAGAGTTAAAGGATTAAAAGACTGCAGGTTGCAATAACCCCTATATGTTTCTGAACCTTTCAGAGGATTAATCCTCTTTGTGGTTCCTTTACTCGTCAAAAACCGCTTCGATGTCGCCAATCTCTGGTGAAAAACATGTTCCAAACTGTTACCATGTCTGGGCAAGAGACAATTTGTGTTTCCTACTTGGATCTTCATTGCTTCTTGGAGTAATAAGGTAGTTTTGTCTCGACGAGATATCATGTCCTTAATACAATTGATCATATCTTGGACGAGAAATCTCTTCTAAACACTTGAAGAGTTAAAGGATTAGAAGACTGCAGATTGCAATAACCCCTATATGTTTCTGAACCTTTCAGAGGATTAATCCTCTTTGTGGTTCCTTTACTCGTCGAAAACCGCTTCGATGTTGCCAATCTCTGATGAAAAACATGTTCCAAACTGTTACCATGTCTGGGCAAGAGACAATTTGCGCTTCCTACTTGGATCTTCATTGCCTCTTGGAGTAATAGGACAGTTTTGTCTCTGCGAGTTATTTTGTCCTTGACGAAATTAACCGGATCTTGAACTAGATATATCGTCGAAAGACTTGGAAATATTGATACACTTTTCCTTTACGTAACCATGTCGACCTACAGGTTTTAAGAACTTCGAAGAGTCTACCGCCTAACAATAGTCAGTGCATAACGTCCCAAACACTGATAATGTACATGAATATGGTGAACAAATGCACAAAAGACCTTTTGACTCGTGTTGCTCGAGAGAACTTCCATGGCCACTGTGCCGAATTGTATATTAAGAGCAGCCTGCTATTCGTACACATTTTCGGACGGTCATCAATCGCTGACACACACACACATCTACCTAATTCTGGTAAAATTTGCTAAGGGATAACATTAAGGGACTGTTTACCTTAGATGCATTTCTCTCTTCTGTTTCAGTAAAACTTTTCTTGTATGTATAAGTCTATCAGTTGTTACTGATCCAACCTTGCTGTCTCCCCAGACAACAGCGTTAACGCTTACCTAGGCAGTGGTAGTTAGGAATTCAGATATCAGCCAAGTGAAAAGTAGTTAGGGAATCTAGACATCAGATTATGATGTCCAGAAATTTGTTTAATGTCCCTCTACACCTTTCAATCACCCCGCGGGCGCTATCTGCGAACGGGTCCGCCCGGCTGAAAAGAGGGGCGGGGTCCAGAACGTCTGTCAAAACACGTTAATCACCGGCGACGGAGATAACTCTATCATCTGGCGTTGGGCCCAATTAGAGCCATTTGTACGACTGACGGTTCCACCTAATGACGTCATTTAAAGGCTTCCTCTCCTCACATCTGCATGTAGATACAGAGGGCTCGTCGAATGGGTTCTCTCTCAGCACGGCAGGCTCTTTGGTCATTACCTGGGTTTCATGGGTGAGGTGTGTGTGTGTGTCGTGCAGGGGCGGCGGAGGGGGCTAAATTGGGGGATGTGTTTTTGCTGCGAAGAGGGTGGAGGCGAGTTAGATTATTCGGAAAAACTGCGTGCTTGAGCTACATCGGTGCTTTCGGAAATGCGGTTCTGTAGTTTCGGGTTGGAGATAGAGAGCAAAACCTTCAATTCATAACTTGCACAGCCATAATTTGTTGATTGTAAACTTCCATAGCGAAGCATTTTGTCTACACTGGAAATGTCTATCAAATAAGCGGTGCAGTGTGTTGTGTTTTTAGACAAGTTTTAACAGGACGTATTTCGGATGATGTGATCGAGTAATTAAATAGTGTGTGATAAAATAAGTTCACTAGACGACACAGCTTTATTGCGTGATTCTAGAGCTATTAACGCCGATTTCATGGCGTTTACTATAAAATCTGAAAACAGAGTTCATCAAAAGAAAAACGGTAACAAACGACCGAGTACCAAACTCATTGTGAGTTTGATTTATTAGTATAAATCAGTTCTAATTTTTTTGTTAAGATTAAAAAGATTTTTGCTATTATGCTTATATGTATTATTGTTTTTATGTTACACTAGCAAAATACCCGACCTTACTCGGTTTGAATTGCTTTACTCTAGATTGAAGAGATAATCAAAATATATAATGACTTACGTTTTTTGTAGAAAAAAAAATTTATTTTAACACCTTTTGCCATCTTTATATTTTCTACAACTTACTTTGGACACAAATCCTACACATGCATATCCATTCATGTAATACATTTCACATACATCGCACAATTGCTGAATGACAATGCTACGAAATGACGAAAAGTCATACTAAGGTTACTACTATAAAAGACGATTTATAGGAAGATTTGGAATTCCCTTTCTTAAGTTCTTTTCATGTTCAACTCAATTAATTAAAATTACGATTTACGGCGAGTGCTCTCGCACTCATAGTCAACAAAACAATATTTTTTTACTTGTGGCACTCTTGCCTCCGGTATGCGACATTGTGAAATTTTGCAATCTTCTCCTGTCATTATGACAACAAATTTTTTAATGTTGGAAAAAGTTCTAGTTTGGATTTTTAAACATTACTATTCTTTCAATAACGGCATTATTCTTTAAATAACGGTATTATTCTTTCAATAATGGCATAACTACACTTAAAATTTACTGAAAATTTATACTGACTTACCTAACATTTTTAAGTCTAATACTTTGTGGTGCTGTTGCGTGTGATGAGAAGGAAAACACATTTATTAAAATAATAAATATTTAAAACAGGAAACAGCGAAATAAAACAAAATAAAAGATGTCGCAAAAAATTGTTCTAAAGATATTAATTTGTGATTCAATTTTATCTCTTGATCTCGCACAGTTGCCACAACTTACAACTAAAAGTGCACAAAATTTAGAAATGTGAAATTAATTCAGAGCGAAACAAGCAGAATAAATATCACTGCTCGCGCGATCTTGTTCATTCTCGTTTCGTTGAAAAATATCGTCTGTCCCAAATATTCGGAAATCGTTTTCATTGCGCAAAGAATAAAAATAAGACTCGAAATAAATAAAGTATCAGAGCTAAAATTTCACCATAACATTTTTTTTTTTGAAAAATAATTGGTTTTCAGCATTACTGGTAAAGCAATCGAAGTAATCATAATATTTTATAGACATTCCAATTTTTCCAAAACTACCAAATTATGGTTGATTTAAGTATACTTACTCAGGTGTTTTAGCATGAAACTCAACTAAATATATCAATAAAGAAATGTTTATTATTGCATTCACTAAACTAATAGATGATGTATAAAATAAAATACACTGCAATCAAATATCTGTAATACAATTCATGTCATGATTACACAAACACACAATCACAAAATCGAGCATAGAACAGACAGACGGACAGACAGACTTTCGCAACCAATTCCACTCTCTAAATGAAGATAAGTACTCACTGTATGCAAATTTCCATGAAAATATCTTAAACCGTGTGGACGTGTATAGGGCACAACATACAGACAGACAGACAGACAGACGGACAGACAGACAGACACCAAACGAAAAAAAGGCGGATTCGGCATCAGAAGGGTCCAAAACGGATAGAAAACTTGAAATGGGTCGAAAATATTGAATGTACAAACAAACACTCCATTCTTATTTATATAGATCAGACAAATCTTTGGTTTTCGTCACAAAGTAAATTTTTTAAATTTTAGGTTTCCTTTTTTTTTTTTTTATTTTATTTATTCATCTTATTTATCTTTTTATTTATTAACTTATTTCACATACCTTCTTCCATTTTCTGCGGATTATTTAACATAAGTAAAAATTAAGCTATATCATCTATATAATACCACCAGTTATCGGTTCGTTTTACATGTAACTAATATATTGAATATAATATCTTAAAACGTAGTTCTTTACCACAACGAATAACTTCATTTCCAACCTCATCGTAAAATTATAACGCTAAACTATAAACGCTAACTCACGCCAATAAAATCAACTAAAAATGAAACTATGTTATCACTTACTATCATTCGTGTAGTAAGAATCTATGGTAATGGTAATTTTAGATAACGTCGTACTAGAGTAACACAATGGGCTATTGACGACGGTCCGGGATCAGAAGAATCTATGGATAAAAGGAATCTATAATTATAGAAGCTGTTTACTACTTACCTAATTCTTTTTCAGCTATTAATTTAATAATACTATTAAATTTACAGGCTACAACAAATTATCCTAATGAAGCTCGTCGTATACGGGGGATGATGGACGTTAAATCTATCTGCAACAAGTGTCCTCACGAGAAGTTTAGAGAGTGGGGTACCAGCTCAGGTGTTGACTTCGTCATCTGACCTTGAGTCTAAATTACCTGATGTTGTCCTCTGATCTTTCGTGGCGTGATTTGAACCTTTGGAGAGTGGAGTGCCAGCTCGGGTGACCTCGTCACCTAACTGGTCAAAATCACGTGGTGTTGTCCTCGGAATCTTTCCCTTTTGAATTGATCCCGGACTGTCGTCCATAGCCGTAATGTTACTCCAAAGCGATATTAATGCTTCTACCTACCTAATACCACAAATGTCTACCCCAATATAATGTTGAAAATTCTAACTATCGAACAGTTCACACCGATCAAAAGCATTACGTTGTATGTTTTGTCAAATATTTCACTCCTACCGTTCACCCACTGAAAATTTTTCGAGTGCCAATAAAAACTCGCCGCTTGTCTTCCGCTACAATAAACCAAACCTAAACACAACTCCGGAAGGTTGGCCTTCCTCGCAGCTTACCGAGCGGACGTTTTTAACCAGACACACACATAAAAAAGCCTCCCCACCTCCTCGCTCCGTGTTGACACCCATAAAAACGGGTGTCAGAAAAAGCACAGAAGCATGCGGAGCCTATTTAAGCTCGGATATGTGTTACCCTCCGCCTCCTCGTTACCCCGCAGAGAAACACAAGACTGCCTTTTTTTTCCCCTCCGCTTTTTGTTTTTGAAAGCAAAACGAAAATCGATTTTGATGCAGGGGCGCTTGTTGTGGGGGGAAACGCGGAAAAAGACAGCGACATTTGATTGACTTCTCGCCAGGTGCGCCCTTCGGAGAGCGGGGGCGACCCCAGACGCGGACCTCACTTACAGCCCCGGTAATCTACATTTGATCTTCCTCCTGCGCTGAGGGGCGCTTCTTCTTTTTATTCCGTCCGAATTTTTTTTTCTTTTTTTTTTCTTTTTTTTTGTCTTTTTTTTTCCTCCGTGGCCCAGTGGGCACAGCGGATCAATGGGGAATCGTGCGGATGCGGGCTCTGGATTCCCCTCACAGCGTTTTCGGGGGCTGGGGAATGTAGAGCAAACACGGATGGAAGAGGAGCGGGGGAATTTCGCTGGGGCAATTTATACAGGGGCGTCGGCATTATCTCTCTCTGGCGGTCGGTTCACTAGGAACTCGTCATTACGGGGCACATTAGAAATGAAGGAACGTTTTCTTCCTTTTTTTTGAATTAGATATAGAGGTCGTTTATCTTAGATGTTTAACCTCGTTTTTGAGAGTTGTGGAGTATATGAGGGTTAAATTAAAACTGAAAGCCTAATGTAGTAGGACATCGATAATCCAACCGTCTCTATCATCCGGAAGTCTATGTCAACCGATCAATCTTGGCGACTGTTTTATAAATATTCAATTCCAAAACATTTTAATCTGAATCAAAAGTAAATTTTGAAATTAAATACCTCGATAGTTCAATCATAGATAGTAGAACCTCGAGAATTTGATCATTGATAGTAGAACCTCGAGAATTCGACCATAGATAGTAGAACATCAATAATTCGATCATAGATAATAAAATCTTGATAATTCCACCAAAGATAGTTGAACCTCGATAATTCGACTATAGTTAGTAGAACCTCGAGAATTCGATCATTGATAGTAGAACCTCGAGAATTCAATCATTGATAGTAGAACCTCGAGAATTCAACCATTGATAGTAGTACCTCGAGAATTCGATCATTGATAGTAGAACCTCGAGAATTCGACCATAGATAATAGAACATCAATAATTCGATCATAGATAGTAAAATCTTGATAATTCCACCCTAGATAGTTGAACTTTGAGAATTCGACTATAGATAGTAGAACCTCGATAGTTCGATCATAATAGAACCTCGGTAATTCGACCATATCTCATCCGTAACTCTACCAATTGTGCTGATTATTTTGTAGCAATTCAACTCCACAGCCTTTGAATTAGAGGTAACCAAATAAAATTTGTAACTAATTATGGTAGAACCTTGAAAATCCAACCGTCTCTTTCATCCGTTAGTCTGTGTCAACCGATGAATCTCGGCGACTTTTTTGTAAATATTCAATTCTAAATGTCACATAAGTAAATTTTGAAATTAAATACAGTAGAACCTCGATAATTCGACCCTATCTCATCCGGAACTCTACCAATTGATACCCTATTTTGGTGATTATTTATAACGATTCAACTCCACTTCCTTTGAATTAGATGGTATCAATATTAAATTTTAAATATAGAGCCTTGTTAATCAAACATTCACTCATATGTTACTCTGTATCAAACGATCAATCTTAGTGACTGTTTTGTAAATATTCAATTCCTAACTTTTTTAAATCGGAGGGTTACAAAATTAAATTTTAAACTAAATACAGCAAAACATTGATAATTCGACCCGCTGTTATTGGGAAATGTGTCATTTAATTTCTGATTTTGGCGAGTGTTTTATATGTCCCTCAATGCCTTTGAAACTCTAACAGTTACAATACTAAGTTTTAAACTAAAATGAAATCGAACACCTTGATTATCGAACATTATCTCATCTGGAACTCTACGTAAACCTAATTCCATTTCAGAAGTAATTTGTTTTCGCAGTGAATCTATTCCATTAACCTTAAATATAGAAGTTATCAAATTGAAATTGATCTAAAACTCTGCATTAACCAAATTTCCTTTTTGTAACGATTTGTTTTGTGTATTACAATGCTTTTAAGAGCTTTTCGATAAAGCTCCTAAGGTAGGCTAATTTCAGCTGTTTAAGTTAAACGTTAGAAAATCCTATTTACGAATGTAAGGTACAAAGCTTTTGAGACGTTTCTGATGAGTAAATGACGTATAATAATGAATACCATTTCACTCGCTTTTATAATTATTGTGATTAAACAGTGTTGTAATTATTATACGAATGTAAAAATGTAACTTAGTTTTAGTTTTTTACCATTTCTACCATTTTCTATTTCTTAAACAAAAATGAAAAATAAAATTGTAATACATCAGTATTCTCTATACATAGCATCATTTATTTCATAATAAATCCGCAATACAATCAGGTAATAGCATGTTTATACCTTGATATGCATATTTTAATCTGATTGGTAATCACGTAAGAGGGGTTATTAAAAATGTACTGTCTGGAAAATAGTTTTAATTGTTCAATAACAGTTAATTAATCAATACCTTTTAATAGATTAAAATACATAATCTGAAGATAATAGGTATGAAAATGAAAAAACAATACCTTCAACCTATGTGAGAGTTGTAATCAATAATTTAAATAGTTTTTACAATTTCATTATTAGGATTACTTTTTAATATTTTTTTAAGTTTGACATTTTTTTTAATTTGAAATTATATTTACAGCAGTTCTTATATAATTTTTATTTCCTTATACTCGCTTCCTGGCAGCTTTTAAGAAAGTAATTCCACTGTTGGCGTTGTTTAGTTAGAACTATATTTAAAACTCATTATTGATCAATGTTTAAATCTTGATAGAAATGATGAATAGAGTAATTTAAACTATCTTATAGTATCAGGGTAAGTTTTATAAAATCAGAACACAAATATCTTAAACATTATTACAACTAACGCTTGAAAATCTTTAATTTTGTGCCACTTCACGTTTAACCATCACGTCATGCTATTTGATAACTTTATAAATATCTGCGATGTAGGAAAGCAAAAGTATATGCAGCAAACATTACATTACTAGTCAGACAAATGCCAAATTTACATTTTAATTTGGCACTGAAAAACGTTTTTCTCCAAATACATTCATTAATTTCAAAAATTAGTAACATTATGTACACAAAATATCATACCACGCAGAAAACGTTACACAGTATCACTACCTACTCTTTTCAAAATAAATATTTTTGTTAAACAAAGATATAAATACTAATTACTAGACACAAACAAGACACATAAAGCTGAAATTATTTTAAATTAATTTGTTACTGATTAATAAAATTACTGATTATAAATTGATAAGTCACAAAAAAATTTAACTTCTTTGAAGTAAGAATGCTATTAAGTAAAAAGATACTGAAACATGCGAAAATACATCGACCTAGCGACTAACTTCAAAAAAAATATCAGAACAGATTTATCTCCGCCATACAAAATTAATATTGTATCATTCTAAAATGAAGCATTTTTAAGGATTACAAAGCTCAATCACAACTCGAATCATACTGTTGAAATCCGAGCGAGCAGAAGAATACTGAACCATTTAATCTCACACATAAGCGTAAAAGATAATAGGAACAAGGCCAGCGAAAAAAATTGAAAAAAAAAGAATTCGAGGGAAGAAGGAAGAAAATTAATGCAAAAAACTGGTAAGCTAAGAAAAAAATGCATTATTTCTAAGCTGCGTGAAAAAAAAGTCTGGAAATAATTTCAAGAAGAAAGAACTCGTTAATTAATACGACTTGGTGACGACTGAATTAATTTCAACATTCTTTTTATTCGGATGTCTTGCTAGGAATATGTAAATCTATTTTAATATGAATTCCTATTGATCGAAAGCTGGATTGACTACTGATTAATTTAATTCTTGATTTTAAGCGCACATTAAAAACTCAGAAATAGGTTTCAGATTTATAGATTGTTTTAATTCCATCAATTTTCAAAACGGTAATTCCCTTTTCATTTAATGGCTCCTCCAGTTTAGTGATCACATTTGACTAAGTTCGTATTCAAACAGAACTTTAACTGATTCATTATATTTCTGTATTAATTTTTATTCGTCTTTATTCTTTAACAGACAAAATATTTACATTTGCTTTTTATCCAATTAACGATATAATTTCAGATCAAGGGCCATTGCATTTTAATAGTTAGAATAATTTAATTCACTGAAATAAAAACCATCCATTTGTCTACTAAATCAAGGTAAATATTCCACCGAAATTAAAGTTTGAAAATCTCTGTGTTGCTTATTCTACTGGTGAATAATTACCTATTCAATCGTGGGATAGAATCTCAAATCAAACTAAAAAGGTCGTCTTAACCCTTAAGCTACGGCCGATACAGTAATTGTATCTTGATCACGCCAAGAAAGAATCTAGAATACGGCCAGTACAGCCGCCGTACCTTGTAAGCTATAAGAATCGCGCCAAGAAAGAATTTAGAATACGGCCAGTACAGCCGCCGTACCTTGTAAGCTATAAGAATCGCGCCAAGAAAGAATTTAGACTACGGCCGGTGTATATATATATATATATATATATATATATATATATATATAGCCGTAGTCAAAAGGTTAATGTCTAAACTCTTCAAAAAATACGAGTTTAGTTTTAGTTCACAGTTAAACCCCAAGCAATCTCGTTGAATTAGCAGTAGTAAATTGAATTACATAGCTAAGTATTATTTTCTTACATTTTAATTCATGATATATTTTTGTGTTTATATAGTTTTAAAATTTTAAACTCGTTAACTTTAATGTGCCTGAAAATATTTCCCTTATGTTTCAGACTTATTCATTAAATATTACATTAATTTTTATCTATTTCCTCTTCTTCATATTCCCTTTAAGCCCTCTGATTTGAATATTGCTGGGTCAATGTTAATTAGATACTTTCCCATGCACTTTTCGTTTACGTGCTCATCCCCGTAGATATATCAGGAATATATGTTCTTTCTGGCATTTATCGTCATCAAATAGTTCAAAGTCAAACTGCCTACTGTAACTGAACCTAGACCAATTATTTGGCTCCCGGCTGCAAATTAGTTTTTCCAATAAAATGATCCATAGTAAATTTAGTCAGATCTTGTCTTTTAGCAGACATTTTAATTTTGTATACTTCAGCTTGTCAAAACTGCGCTGTAGCCTCTGTTGTGTAAACACCTGTTCCAAACAGTCAACGGTTTTCGACAAGGGACAATTTTTTCCTTCTTTGAGAAACACGAAAGTTTTATCGCGACCAAGTGCCTCCTCATAAGCAAAACTAATCAGATAATCATAGTCGAGATATCTCATCCTTATGAAAATCGGTTAAATATTGATAAGTAAGACATCTCGTTGAAACCATTTTGAGGGCTAAACTACCTTCTCTTCAAGAAAAGTGATCCCAAATTTCCATTCATCCCTGCAATTGTTTATAGAAAAAACTAATATCATGTCGTCAAGTGTGGGACATCTCAATATGATCAGAGGATCTATAAACTAGCCTTTTTATACTTAAAAAACGACAAAAAACGTCAAACGTATTTAGTATTCGTTTACTTCAAGTGAACACATAAAGTTCAGAAACGTTTTTTCACTAACCCACTGAGGGTTTTGTGTGTGTGTGCACACACATATCCGTACTACAACTTTTTGTCTTCCCTGCATGACTTCGAGTCAGTTGTGATCTGCTTGGCCATTTTAATTCTTTAGAGGATTCTTTCAACCAATATAAAGGGTTATTTAGCCATTTTGTGTGTTGTGTAGTAAAAGTAATACTACGCTATACGGATTCTCGTGACGTTCACAGGGTTAACCCAAGTGGTCTCGACGAGATATCTCGTCCATCAAGACCTGAGCAATTTTGCTTAGGACGACATATTGCCAATATTTTGATAATGTTGACAAGACCATGATCTCTTTAGTTTTCAACAAATGAGAGATATCTCGTTCATAAAGGTCTGGTCAGTTTTTGTAACGACGAGATACCTAGTTCAGGCAATCATCAGAAGGGTTAAAAAAAACTGGTACACTGAATTTGTTTGCGTGAACTTGGTGCGTTCTATTCTTGAACTTTCCTGCTTTCTTTATGATGATACGTAACTACTGGGCAACTTCCCCAAAGTCCTCCAAGAAAGCATGGCTACCTAGGGTTGTCAGAGGATGAATATCAGAAAAGAGAACGTTTGATAAAACTATTTTGAAAAAAAAAGTGAAAATCAAGAGAAGTTTTTTAATTACTTCCGAATGAGTGTTCGATCAATTGAAAAACCTGCGGGAAAAATTACTGACAAGATTATGGCTCAAAATACATGGATGAGACTCTATACCTCCTACACAATTCTATATCCAAATGTACAGCTTGTTTAGAATTTCGATTAATAAATTAACTGCAACCAATTTTCTATTCTTTTAACTTCATCACATAAACAAACACGAAAACTTATCATCTAAAAATGTATAGAACTAATACAAATACCTACGAACAACACAAGTAAATAATTCACCAACACATAATTATAACTCATCGAATTCTGCGCAACAATCATTGTTGAGTTATCAACTTCGATTTAATGCTAAATGTTGGCTAACTTAGTAACGCGATTTCCTTCAAAAACTCAAAAGAGCTGGGAATCGTATGTCCTACTATTCATTCTGATATAATAAGAACAATATTTCTTACCACACACACATTCATTCTGATATAATAAGAGCAATATTTCTTATTCATATTATTCTAGCACGAATCTAAATTATCATTGGTTATCTATTTGATCTCCTAATGACACGTTTTAGCATGGAGCTCAATATACACTAGGGGTTGAAATTCCTATTATACGTTGATTCGTTTTAATAATACGTACGATTTTCTAACAATGTACTCGATCTAGTACGTATTTGAATAGCTGTGGTTTACATAACGATATAGTAACAATGTGAACATATTAGCGTGTAAAGTTTGCAATACGAAATATATTTTTTAACACAATCAAATAATAAACAAAGAGAACAAAAAGTGAACAACCGGAATAAAGAGTACTTAAAAAGATCCGACCTCAAAAAGAGAGCACAAAAGATCCGAGCGGAAAAAGAGGATATGTTTTCTTTAAAAGAGATGTTCTGGCAACTTTTTGTCTACCCATGCTCAAGATGGGTGCAGTGTTATAACACCTCTAATATGGTAGCAAGTTAAAAACAAGCAATAAAAGGTAACAGAAATTTTCGTGGCTGAAATATATTTGAATGTCTCATACAGACAGTGAAATTCCCCTCCATAAACTTGGAAGTCGTGCTTCCACCAGACTTCCAAATGAATATGAAACACACAAAACCACGAGGTAGACTCTACTCCACAGCCCCTGAAGGTGACATCGATAAACCAAGCGCCCTTCGAATGATAGGATGTAAATAAACAGGCATTATTGGCCCCTCGCCGACCACTCACTCGCACATCGCATTAGCCCCGGAAATTATTCTCGGACTGCAAAACACCTCTCACAGGCGAACCGGAAAAAACTTTTCAAAGTTAAATAGCAGAATAAAACACGCCCCTGAAAAACCTCACACAAGCCCAGCAAACACGGGAGAATAACTGCTCCCCGTGAATCCCGCTCCACGAACAAATAACTCGCAAACAAATATGCAAACACGGAAGGAGAGCATAAGAAGAAAAGCACAGTCTGGCTTTAAACCTCCAGCAATATAATACACGTCCCCCTCCCTCCACCGATATATATACACAGTGGGAAAAAGCGAACGGTAAAGATCTATCCCGGTCTGAATATCTTTTGATTGTTGGCAAAGAGGACGATTTATCGAGTGAGAGAAGGACGAGAATATATTTTTGAATGGGTGAAAGGGGTGTAAGAGTGGATTTAGAATCATTTGCATATCCCTCTTTTTCTCACCCTGATCCCTTCCCCTTCGAGTGACTGAGTGAAGAATAACCTTAACAGTTGTCTCGCACTCAAAACAGATGTTTCTCCCTATCCGTTGTTTCTTTTATTCCTTTTTTTTTATGTTCAGTTTTTCTCCCCTTCTTTTTCTCCTACTGTCACGAGAATCGTATTCCAGTCACCTCCGCGTACTGCGCGTCGGGGTTTTCGTCTATCGATTTACACTTTTTTCGTGCCGCTTTTTTAGACTTTGCCACCGGAATATTTTTTCTTCGCCCTCCCCCCTCAGCTTTTGAATTACGCAAAGCCGATGCCGGGCAATGAATAAGTCGCGTGTCCGTTCTGGGGTTTTGTTACCGTCTGCCGGACTAGTAGACCGACAGGTAGAAGGTCGGGTTTAATAAGGGGACATAAAGAATGCCGTGGACAAACCTATTTTTAGTATTCCATGTTGATTTTTTATTTCATGCATCACGTTTGTAATGGATTCGATTCCTTCTTCTGTGTATTTCTTTCATCCGTGTCAGTAAATCTTGTGAACCGTCTGCCGGACTGGTAACTCGGCCAGTAGAAGGACCATTTAAATAAGGAGATATAAAGAGTACCGTGGACAAACCTAGTTTTAGTAATCCATGTTGACTTTTTATTTTATGCATAACTTTTGTAATGGATTCGATTCCTTCTGGTTTGTATTTCTTTCATTCGTGTCAGTAAATCTTGTGAATGTTACCGCATGTCGGACTGGTAACTCGGTTAGTAGAAGGTCGGGTTAAATAAGGATACATAAAGAGTGCCGTGGACAAACCTAGTGTTAGTATTCCATGTTGATTTTTTATTTCATGTATCACTTTTGTAATGGATTCGATTCCTTTGTGTATGTATTTTCATCCGTGTCAGTAAATGTTGTGAATGTTACCGTCTGTCGGACTGGTAACTCGGCCAGTAGAAGATCGAGTTTAATAAGAATACATAAAGAGTGTCGTGGACAAACCTGTTTTTAGGTATTCTATGTTAACTTTTATTTCATGCATCACTTTTGTAATGGATTCGATTCCTTCTGGTTTGTATTTCTTTCATTCGTGTCAGTAAATCTTGTGAATGTTACCGCATGTCGGACTGGTAACTCGGTTAGTAGAAGGTCGGGTTAAATAAGGTTACATAAAGAGTGCCGTGGACAAACCTAGTGTTAGTATTCCATGTTGATTTTTTATTTCATGTATCACTTTTGTAATGGATTCGATTCCTTCGTGTATGTATTTTCATACGTGTCAGTAAATGTTGTGAATGTTACCGTCTGTCGGACTGGTAACTCGGCCAGTAGAAGATCGAGTTTAATAAGGATACATAAAGAGTGTCGTGGACAAACCTGTTTTTAGGTATTCTATGTTAACTTTTTATTTCATGCATCACTTTTGTAATGGATTCGATTCCTTCTGGTTTGTATTTCTTTCATTCGTGTCAGTAAATCTTGTGAATGTTACCGTCTGTCGGACTGGTAACTCGGCCAGCAGATGGTCAGGTTTAATAAGGAGACATAAAGCTTGCAGTGTACAAATATAGTTTTAGCAATCCATCTTAACTTTTTATTTCATTCATCTCTTTTGTAATTGATTCTATTCCTTCCTGGGTTTATTTCAATGATCTGAGTCAGTAAATCTTGTGAATGTTATCGTCTGTCGGTCTGGGAACTCGGCCTGTAGAAGGTCAGGTTTTATAAGGAGACATAGAGTGGTGCCGAGGGAATTTTGTTATTTTAATTAACGTCGTACTTGAGCAACACAACGGGATATCGACGACGGTCCGGGATCAATTCTCTAAGGGAAAGATCGCAGGACAACACCGTAATTTTGAACCACGGTCAGATGACGAGGCAACACTTGAGCTAGTGGTGCCGTGGACAAATACATCTATGCATTCCATGTTAAATTTGTTTTTAGTTTTATGCATATTTTTGTAATGGGCTATATTCCTCCCTGAATGCATTTCTCTCTTTTGTATCAGTTTAACTTTTCTTGTATATCCTCTACTCGATATTGTATGTCTTGTGCGAGGCACAGCTTTGCCAAATATTCTCTTGTGCCATGAAATTCGACCAACCAACTTTCAGTAATCCTATGCATACAAAGCAGATGTCTATGGAGATATATTTTCTGTCTGGATAAAAGTAGGCGACTGGAGTGTATCTGAACGTGTTTCCTGTAAATATTCCAAACATAACGGCTTTTTTTTTAATACGATTTCGGCACTTCGCCTATTAAAGTCCTAAGACTGAATTCTGAATTGATATATCATATTTTATAGGTCACTACCAATCATATTCAAAGCCAAAAAGGGCGATACACTACAGTTCAAGGTAACCCCTATATGCATAATGCGAGATCATTTGGGTAAGAGAAGTAAAAACACATTTCTTTCTGGTTTGTTGTTTACACTGAAAATCCTTATTGTGTGTTGTTGGTTTGCTTTAAGCGGAACTTGGCCAAATATTGCCCTTAAGCCATAAAACCTATCCAACCTGGTTGAGTGCCATAACTCAGGAAAGCCATTTTTTGGTTGTTTTTGTATGGTTAAGAATGTCTCATCTTAAGTCCGTCTCCCGAAAGACTTTCATAACTCAAATCCTAAAAGTGTCAAATCTATGTCGTCTTAGTCTATCACTCACTTTGTTTCTTATGGCTTCCAAACTTAAATAACTTTTGTGTAAAAGAACGCTTTTTGAAATGTAACCCCCCCCCTCCTTCCTTTTACTTCAGGAGTGAGACGTCTTGAAACTTCGACGACGAACTAACGTTATTAGTGGCACGAAAAATTCCTCTAACTATATTTGTGCATTTCTAACTTTCAACGCTGTCTGGAAAAAAAGAATATATGTCCGCCTTTTGTATGTGAACAGCTATTCCTTTAACATATTCATATTCTAATTTTCATACAGATTAAAGTTTCCGTTGGGGACTTTGCCTACTTAAAATAATGACATGATGACAATCGAGGTAATCAAGATCGTCTCACAAGATGCACAAATGTAGAGAATAATTAGAGTAACGCTAATAAGCCGTGTGTATCTATCTGCCTTTGCACGTTCAAAAGCATTTTTCGCTTCCCTGTGATGGCCACTGTAGCTCTAATGGTAAAGTCGAGGATTATCATATCAGGGTTGCGAATTGAAATTCGATCCAAATAAACACCGTCTTGTACGTGAGGGCTTTTAATCTGACGTGTGCTCAAATGTCCTCACCTTGGCATGGTGTGCATCTTGGTGTTGACCTCGTCAACACAACTTCGAGGTTTTCTTCGACCGTCCGGGACCAAACCCGAAGGAAAAAATCCAAGTACTATGCCATGTTCTTTTAAACAACAGTCAGTTGACGAGGTCAACTCCTCAGCTCGCATCTCACCTCTCCAAACTTCCACACCACGCCAACATGAGGACATTGATTCCAGGACAAATTGAACGTGCACCAGCCCTTTTGTACACGACGGTATTTTGTTGTATATGATCTCTCAAACCTCCGTTCCTCTTCCACGGTTCTGTCCTGTTTCATACCATGTAACAAAATATCTAAAATTTTCAAATACCGATCCATTTAGTACTAGTAGTGCATAAATTAACCTAAAAGGACAAACTAATCACACAGAAATCCTCTTGGGAAATACTTTCAGAGCAGCTTCCTTTCAGATATTCAAATTGAAAAACAAGCAAATGGCATTTCAAGTACCGTATATTTTCAGAATAGATTCCAAAAGTTATCCAAATAGACAAAAAGGGAAAAGGCATTTTAAATACCAACCTAGACACAAAGTTCGTTGTAATTTGGGTTCTGCTTTCAGCCATGGGTTCTTATCCAATTAGTCTTAGTGTTGCATACATTGATTTAGAATTACAAACTAATCACACTGAAATTAATTATCGTGGAAAAAGTTTAGAATGTATTCCTAAAAGTGTCCCAATCGCAAAACAAGAATAAGCCATTTCAGACACCAAAAGGTTCACTCTCCACAAATTATTTATTGAAATTTATAATCAATATTTCACATCAAAAACATCACTTCCTGTTCACGAGAGGCCTACACATTTCAGAATCGAACTCCATTCCATTTGCGGAAGAGCACATACAAAGACCACTTTCAGCAATGCCGTCCACAGAGTCGTCCACATCAGCCCCCTCATAATTATTTCGCCTCGTTCCACCCAAATGCGAAACAAACAATATCCCAGATCGCAAAGAACACCTCTCGCTCCAGCACAGACAGAGAGACAGACAAAACCGGAAGAAAAATGAGACCGGATCTCTCATAGGAGAGACAAAACCTTCTACTCCTCAAATGCGCTCTTCCTGAAACAAGACCGAAAAAAAGCGGAACGATGGGAGTTTTAATACCTCGCGCAAACACCTATCAAAGGCATTTTATTATTGTTTCGAGACAAGAGAGCCCCGTTCCTAGACAGGCACGTTGCATTTTACCATATGAGACTAATCGATCTCTAGGTTAGTCTAGACGCTGTAGCCCCGAGCTCTAGAAGGGCTCCTGTTTGGGTTGTGTCTGCAGCCCTGGCTCATTTAAGTCGCCGCCCCTGCACCCCGCCCGTTTCTTTACAAAGAGAGAGAGAGTTGGAGAAGTTTCTCGAATGGCCCGGTTGAGACTGAGGATTCGCCCTATTTTAATCCCATGTTTGAGAACCAATATTGAGAGGTTGTTGGTTTCGGAGATCGGATTCGGTATGGATTCCATCATTTAAGGGTTGTGGTGATTTAATTATTCGTAATTAAGGTAGGTGTATTGAAATCAAGTGTCCTGTATCGAACAAATTCTGTCTCGCGAAAACAATGCAACTTTTTTTTATCTTAACGTTATGCTCGTTATGGAGAATTTGCTACGCTGTAACATGTCAGCGTAGCTATCACGTTATTAGGATTGTTTCAATTGTAATGTTTTCTGCAAAATCACCATTTGAGGTTACATATTTTTGTGCTTTTGATCTGCCTCTAAGACATTACTATTATTACTGAAAAGACAGAATAAATTGAGGAATATTGTCTGAATTTCAATTTTTGAATTATTTTTACTATTGAGAGCTATGGATTATGGGAACCATTTGGAGTTACGATCCTTGAGTTATTCTGCGTAATTATGTAGGCGTGAAGAACGAATCAGGTGATTTTGAAGAATAGTAATTTTTGTCTTTGAAAAATATTGCTAGAGTCAAAAACCAAACCAGGTGAAATGTGAAGATTTTACTCCCATTATCCAAATGCTCTAGCGTGATATAAATTGGATCTACTTTAAAATGTAGTTTATCGCCCTTTTGATGACAAACGACGTTTAACCCAACTGGCATATTATGCCATATTATTATATACATATATCCAGTTAGATTAAAGGTAGTGTATTATTTAGGGTATTGTAACTCTCTATATATTCATGTGTGCTACAATTAAACTGGCAACCCTTCTCGGCATACTTTCAACAAGGTTTTGATACACATCTATGGGTATTTGTGTCCATTCCTGCTGCAAGAATGTCGCCAGCTCAGCTGTAGATTTCGAACGTGATTCCCTGGTCCGAAAACGTCGCTCTAACTCGCCCCCCAAATGTTCTATGGGGTTTAGGTCGGGACTCAGAGCAGGCAAGGGAAGGCGTTTCACATCCATATATTGATACCACTGCTTGACAGAGGCCGCAACATGATATGGAGCTTTGTCGTCCTGGAAGTAACATTCGTCCATTCAATAAAATTTCCAGAGCATAGGAAGAACCCGATTGTCCAAAATGTTCATGTAGGCGTCGGTGTTCAAATTATCACAAACAACATGCAAATGTCCCAGGCCATACCACGAAAAACATCCCCAAACAAGTAGTCCGGATTTTCTGCAAATCCGCTGGCGTCCAATATATATATATATATATATATATATATATATATATATATATATATATATATATATATATATATATATATATATATATATATATATATATATATATATAGGGTAGCTTTACTGAATATGTGACTAAATTTGTTTTGTAATTGTATTATTTTCTGCAAACTCTCTTTTTGAGGTAACGTCTTATTACAAATAATTTATCGATGGGCTTTTAATTTTAAATTAATTGATATTTCAAAACACATAGAGTTCAAATCATGATTCAGTGCAAGAATGTTCTTTAAAATTATTTATTCAGTAGGAAAACATATGTCAGTATTACGCAAAATTCTAGATTATTCATGATGTTTAAAGTGATTTCACTAAAATTCTGAATGGATTATACGCGAAAGACATTTTATTCTATTGTGATATAAGCATCAGAGTTTAAAATATACGAAATAATGACCTCATATTCTTTCCGGTCTCATTAAAATTAGAATTACATATCATTATTAAATTTCTGTCTCCGAAAGGGAGTTTCCGCTCATAAACGTGAAGCATTAAAGATTTCAAATATGTGGAACTTGTTTCTTGCTAGGAAATGTGTTTTAAAAACATGATGTGTTTTCTTGTCTTAATACGTTTTCACTTGAAATAAAACGCCTCGCTGTAGAAAGATAATTCTAAAAATTTGAAAAATTTTTTATGATTTGTTATGAAACATTAAATAATAGTTCCTTTTCTTTTTGTAAAACACTCAAATTGAAACAATATTATTACTTAAGTTAGGATTGTATTAGTTATATCTATATCAACATGAAGAATAACAATGAATAAATTACGTATAGATATCATTCTTCGGCTTAAGAGCTGAAACTCGTTAACATTAAAACCTTAATCTTACGATGATAATCTAATTTTAAAATATATAATACCAACAAGATGCTTATAATTATTTTATTTTGTCTTTAAACCCTCAAAGTGCTTTCAATGAGAAATCTCGTCCTTCCAGACGTAATATCTCGTCATCAAGGTATCACCAATTTTTATAATGACGATATCGGTTTTCTTCTAATGCCGAGGTATCTCGTCATTCAAGGTATGTTCGGTATTGTTAATGATGGAATATCACCAGGGTGATAAACAACAGCAAATAAAAATAATATACTGTCAGGCAATACGTTTCTATTCTAAAACGAGGATATAGTTACACTAATGACAAACTTAGTTTCAAATACATTAGATAAGTAAAAATTTAAGTAGCGACACAGTTTTTCAGTTAACACTATCTTACTATTTAATAATATTTTTTTTCACTATTTAATAATATTTTTTCTTAATATTTAATAATATTTTTCTTAATATTTAATAATATTTTTCTTAATATTTCATATTAATTATTTCTTTTAACGAAGATTGGTATTTGTAGAAATTTTCTTGGATATATAAAACTCAGAGATTACATAAACTCCTATTGGGTTTGTGTGCATATTAATCTTGGACATAGTATGGAAATAAAATTAACCTCAAGAAACCTCATTATATATTCATATCTTGAACCTTCCTAGCATTACGATATTTCCGTATAGTGTAATATTGCTTTTACCTCTATACATTTAATGTCTAAAAACCACAACTATTGTTTGAAAGATGCCCAGGAAAGGTTCTATTGGTCCCTTATATTTCCTGAAAATCTGAAACCTTTTAGTTCTATTTAGAATTTGATGACATTTTGTTTTTGTATTAAATTATAATATATAGTTCTCTTTCGCACTGTTAGAAATAGTAAAGAGTCGATGTTTTATTAGTTAATTCGTCATTTTCTTGGTTTTCGTGTCTCTTGAAGATTTATCTTCGTCTGTTTTGTTTTCAGGGAGAATTTGAGAATTCTTCAGATTTATTCAAGAAGGGGCAACGACAGAAGATGGGTTCTTGATGACTCACAGGGTGACGTCACCAAAGGTGAGTACCTTATCTATACACCATTCATCTCTCATGAAATATTGAAACTTGGAAAGTTCGAAAGCACACCGTTGGGGCGTTTGGGTTTTAGATCGTGCCCTATTTACAGGTCCCTAAATAATATAACATTAAGAATCCAAAGGAATTAAACTCACTTCAATTTAGGACTGAATAACATCATTATCGCTATTCATTTTTATGAAACTTTGATGAAAAAGTTTTGCAAGTGATGACACATTTCGTTGGCTTAGAGCAAAAACTCCTTAACTGAAAATTTTTAGGAAATTTTTTTTAACTAAATGCTTGTTTCCTTGATGATGAATATGTTGCCATACTGTAATCTCTCTGAACAAAAATAAAACCCAACCAAAGTACTTGGAATGAATATTTTTTTTATCTAGAGACGCAATGTTAGCTTGGAACACCTGAACTGTAAAAAATCTATTTGTCAGTTAATGAGCTTCTGCTCTAAGACGACGATACATCGTTGGCTAGAGCAGAAAACCCTCTAGAAAATAAAATACGCTACAACCGCTCAAAGACTGGTAGTTTTTTTTTATCACAAATAAAAATGTGAAGTGTTTCGATGGCGTTATATTTTGTATGCCAATATCATCTCATCACCATTAAAATAAGAATTTAATGTCAAAAAACGTCATTCCCAAAAATTTCAATGTTTTAAGTCAGTGATATGTAACATAAAAACAGCTTATTTTTGTATAACTACCTTCTTAAATATAACACACTATGCACACATAACTATTTTGCTTAAGGAAGTGTTGAATGAATGCAAATATTTGCCTACTTGAAAGACTGGCACTTTTATTTAATGGAATCGATTCATTTAGGAATGTTTAGAGATGACTTGTTCCAGGGTTGCCCAACTAGAGTAATCCTATTTTCAAGATTACAACATTAAATAACTAAGATGACTTAATTCGCATTATCTAGAAAAATACATTGTTTGCGTCAGCTTAAATTTATCTGCAGGTCTCATAACCTTAGAAAACAATGTATTTTAAAAGAATTATCAGCCTTTTCTCTTTATTTTGAATACATAAAAATGGAAGGAAAACTGAACATAAAAGAAATTTGAAAGTAAAATATCTCTAGAGAAACTCGATTTGTGTACTCTTGTTTTGGGTGCAAGAAGTGTTTAAAACAAATTTTGAGGAATATAAATTCTTCAGTAGTAAGCATATATATATTTTTTTATTCTAAAATATATATGCATCAGTTGAAAATTAATGCAGGGTAAACAGATCAGCTTATTCCGTATTAAAAAATTACCTCGTGCAAAACCGTGCAAGTGATAAATAATTGCAAAAAAAAACGAAAATAATTCCAAGTTCAAAAATTCCATTTGATGACCGACGATATTTTTCCGCAACTATTTTTTCATTAAAATGAATACGTTTTCTCCTGTTAGTTTGGAAATGGCATCGTAAAACTTTATAGGAACATTTTATAACCAATCATGAAACATTAAACGATATTTATCATCCTAATATAGCTTTGATTATTTTTATTAACAGATTCCACTGTTTCTGCTATACTTTGTGCTTCCCTTTTCTAAATAATTTTCTTCCATCGAAGTTTTAATTATTTCTAGACAACAATAGGAATTCTTACTTTTACTAGCAGAGCTACTAAATGAAACAATATTTTAATCAAACTAATACGTCTGCGATATAAGAGAGGATCTAAATTAGTGTATTAGAGATCCCCGCTTTTTTACAGCATAAAAATATCATTCATATCCGGTGCAAAGATCGAAATATTTACGACTGTTATATTTCAACTATATTTTCGAAAACTAAACTAACGTCAACTGTTCTAAATTAACCGATCTCGGATAGTTTTAGCTTTGATTATTTTTATTAACAGATTCCACACTTCTTCTGCTATACTTTGTGCTTCTCTTTTCTATTAATTATTTCTAGACAACAATAGGAATTCTAACTTTAACTAGCAGAGCTACTAAATTAAACAATATTTTAATCAAACTAATACGTCTGCGATATAAATGAGGATCTAAATTAGTGTATTAGATATCCCCGATTTTTACAGCATAAAAATATCATTCATATCCGGTGCAAAGATCGAAATATTTACGACTGTTATATTTCAACTGCATTTTCGAAAACTAAACTAACGTCAACTGTTCTAAAATAACCGATCTCGGATAGTTTTGGCTTTGATTATTTTTACTAACAGATTCCACTTTTTCTGTTATACTTTTTGCTTCTCTTTTTAAATAATTTTCTTCCATCGAAGTTTTAATTTTATTTCTATTAACTGATTCCACTACTTCTGCTATACTTTGTGCTTCTACTTTCTAAATAATTTTCTTCCATCTAAGTTTTAATTTTTTTTTTCTAGACGACAGTAGGGAATTCTTACTTTTACTAACAGAGCTATTAAATGAAACAATATTTTAATCAAACTAATACATCTGCTATATAAGTAAGGATCTAAATTAGTGTATTAGAGATCCCCGCTTATAACCGTACGAAAGTACCATTCATACTAATACGGTGCAAATGTAGAAATATTTACGACTGTTATATTTGAACTGCCTTTTCGAAAACTAAACTAACGTCAACTGTTCTAAAATAACCTCTCTCGGATAATTTTAGAACAAACGAACGTTTATCTTTGTTTAAAACCCCGAAAGTGGGCGTCGCATCCTATTAACGCATCCGGAAAATTTCAAGATCGCGCATTCCTCAAGCGGTCTATTGAGATTAATGTCACCCACCTCGCAAAAACTACATCTCTGGAAGAAGAAAAAGCCATCAAATGATTAAAGCTGATGCCTCCGACCCGTACCTTCCTCGGTGAAGCCGGCTGAACCTTACAGCGCCGCAAACAAACAAAAAAATCAAAACCATACCTATCACCAAGAAACGTTTAAAAGCTCCTAAGAAAAGCGTCCAAAGAAGAAACAATTTACGCAAATTATAAGCACCAGCTAAACCGAAGGAATTATGGATCACCGAGTTTCGGTGCTGCTTTTTTTTTTCCTACCCTGCCCGCAAACGGTGCCTCCCAACTTCCCTTCCCCCCTGCTGCTCCTGGGGGTGTTGTTAAATGAGTTGAAGGAGGGGGGATGGCAAATCGTCGAGGGGGGGAGGGAAGAAAAAGGGGTGCTGCACCGGAGGATCGCTTAAGTGTCGTGTAGCGGACCAGGAACAAGAAAACGGCGGGCATAATCTTCCTGTAAACAAACTGTGTTTAAAAAGAGCTCGTTAATAATCCACAAATTGGGTGGGTCAAAAGGTGGGTGGGGGCGGAGAGATTTATTTAAAGAGGGTGCCAGAAGGTAAAGAGGGAGAGGGGGGAGGCGGGGGTGGGGAGGAGGCACAAAAAAATTATGTGTATGGTAATAAGTGAATGATAAGAGTTCGATGTTGCCGAGGTCTTGACTCAGTTGACGACTCGGGAGCTCTTAATGTTTCGGGGGCGAATCGTTGTTGAGATTGGGCGTGGATGACAAGCGAGAGACACTCTTACGGGGATGCTGCGTGTACTTCTCTAATGAGTTGGATCGTTTGGCTTTTTATGCATCGTTCATCTTTTTTGCCCACTTTTATATTTGGGGATATAAATTATAGCGTGGAACTATGGGGTACTCAGTCTTAGTTGAAGGATATCGTCGTGAGTTGATAAGCCTTCTTGTCGTTAGGAGGAGTGTAGGTGTATTTTGGTATTTCTTTGCAGAAAATCCTGAAATCCTGATGCGTTGTCGCGTAATGTTAAATTCGGCTGTCTTGCATAAAAATAATGAACGTTACGTTGCATATTTTATCAGTTTTTGAGTGTTTAAGTCTACTCCGTGGACTTATGAGCAGTTATACTAGCTAAATTTATTTTCAACGCACTTCAGTTTTTTTTTAATTCTCGATTTAATGAGTTTAATATTATTTAACTATTTTTCTTTCATATGACTCCGTTTCATATCTAAGACCATTGCTTTTCAATAATCTTAATGCTCAACTATATTTGGTTTCGTGAAATTCTTGAAAAGTTAAACGAATGAAAAAATAATCCGTTCACTTAAATATTCCATTTCAATAGCAGATGAATTAAATATATTTTGCTTATTTGTGTTTTCTGTACTTACTGATAATCTGTATATTGTAATATGTAGTTATAGATATAAAATAATCTTTAATATGAAAAAAAGAGTGCAAAACATAGAAGCTAAAACACTAATATTTTTTATATATGTATATAAAAAATACACTGTGCATAAATAATACGCTGTATATAAAATAAAATGTATCATAAAAAATACGCTGTGCAATCTAATGTTCTAAACTCACGAAGATGGATGCATTGCACTGATTAAGATAATACAGCTTCACTAGTATTGAGCGTTCTGGTAATGTGAGTGGCATTTTCACTTGAGCTGGCTTTCTTCAGCTGAGAATATTTTTCGGAGCTGTCTACAATGTTTTTATAGCCCAAATTACTGCTGCTGTTGTCGCATACGAAAGCACAAGTTTGCATTCAGCTTTGATACCCGTGTTTTAATCTAATTATCGTTTTAGTAGGCTACAACAGCACAATAAATTTATGATTTGAAATTCAAAATGGGTTACATAATACCTAATATGTACTACTTCATTATAGTCTTTATTAATGGTGCCATTCAAAGATTACACTGAAGAAAAGCAAGAGAGTTTAACAAGATTTGAAATTCGAAAAGCTTTAAAACAAAATATATATCGTACTTAGTTTTAGTCTTTACTGATGGTACCCTTAAGAGATTCTATTTTGGGGTTTTAAGACAAGAGAGTTTTATAAAATTTGAAATTAAACAGTGAAACTTTTAAAAGAGACATTAAGAACACTCCATAACAAAAAAAAACAGGAAGATTTTGCAGATTTACTGTTGTAAACCTCCGTCTATATATGATATTTAATGTTACGAGCATCACATGGACTTGCATTTATAACTCCCAATTTCTTCTTTGCATTAAAAATCAAAATTATTCCTCGTCCACATCTCATCACCAGACACGTATTGAAATTTTCTTTACCGTAAGCCCTTTGTCTCATGATGGCGTTGAGTTGAGTTGAGTTGAATCCACATCTGAACCGTCACCCCAGTCACCATTCTTTTGCTTTCACCAGCCCCCATGTAAACGATGATCTTTGGTTGGATCGAGTTTCGAACTCGTGACCCTCGGGTAACTAATCCGCTTTTCTACAAACCGGTCTACCGCGGACCTAAATAGGTTTGCGTTGTGTTCGATTAAAAAGGTAATTCTGTCGCGGACCTAATAATTAACCTGCACGCAGCGGCTCTTGGATGTTTTTAATCGTCTCACAGAACGGCTCTTTCACCTGCATGTCCGACCCCCCTTTACATAATTACTTAACTTGAGCGATAGAGCCTTGAGTGACATTTACGACTAACGCTTTCCTTTCATAGCATTGTGTTGCGGATCGTTTGGCTTGAGATAGATAACACCGAAGCGACCTTCTGTCTTTCCCCCCAAAGCGTTTCACACCTCACGATCGTTCAGGGTACGGTACCCCGAACAAAGGGCGGTACCCTCTAGAAGGTCAATCACTGACAGCTCGGAAGTGGGGATCCATCCCAGCGGTGATTAAAAGGGGTATAACGTCCACAGTACACAGATCTATACCACGCCGCCGCTGTAAATTATAGCAGTAAACAACTGCCTACCTGCCGCAGCGTAAAGGTTAACACCACTCACTCTCACAACTTTAACGCGAATCAAGAGCGATGTAACAGCTCCAACGAAACCGAACCTGAGAAAACACACGCGCAACACGAGAGAAAAAAAAACCTCAATGATAAACCCAAATCACAATAATAAACCACCACCCCCTCCTCGAACCCCCTTCCCCTCCCCCCTCAGAAAATTGCAGTTTCGGGTCGCGTTAAAAAACGCTCGGGAAAACTCTCGCACCGAGGCGCTTCTGAAAAGGGGCACCGTAATAAGAAAAGCACGCGTGAGCCCAGAGAAAACGGAAAAAGAAAAAACACGCGCAAAAAAATAACCCTGCCAGCACACACACACACCGCCCGAGCCGCTGGTAGTTAGTGGAATAACAGGCAGGGGTGTTGTTATGTACGCCGCAGCCAGCGCGGATGTGTGAGTGGTGCACCCGTGTATGTGTGCGTGTGTGCAGGGGGTTATCAAGAGCAGAAGGAGAAAAAGAAAGAGGAGATTTCCGCTCTAGCGACGCGGGTTGGCTCGTTAGGGAAGGAGGGTGGGGTGGCGGTGGCGAGGGTGGGGGGGCGGCATCAGTGCCAGCCGATGATAACGTTAGAATCGATGATGCTCTTCCACTTTTAATTTCGATTCAAAGCCGCAGCCTTTGACTCTGTGCTACCTCCCTAGTATAGACGCCCGGGGCAATTTAATACTAGTCCCCTTCGTGCCTCGGGGACGCCAGCGGCCGAGAATTGGTGGGGGGTCGAGGTAGGGTGGGACGGAAGGAATTTTAGGACGGTGGTGTTTCTTTTATCTTAGTGGTGCAGATGCCTTGTGTGCGCGTTTGGGTGGAGAATTCCTCGGGTGGTAGGCGAGTGGTAGTCTAATGAAATGAGCTCTCTTTTCTTCGTGGGAGGAAGTCCGTTTTTTCGGGGGTTGAGGAACTGGGGGCTGAGGAACGGGTCTTGGGTGGTGGGAATGGAGAGAATTAAACGGAGGGGATTTTCGAGCGGAGTTGGGTGGTTGTGTTGCGGTTTTAATGACTAAATAATTGCAATAAATCTCTTGACGGTCTGAGCGTCACGAGATTCCCGAATGCTGAAGTATAGTTTTTAACTCACATCATAACTGGAGACTAAATGACCACATTGGTTATGGTGTGGATTATTCAACACATTTATTTAGTCCACTCCACATTACACTACTACACTATACAACGATATTCGGAAATATCATGAAGATCTGAATGTCACGAAATTCCCAAATAGTGTAGTATAGTTTTAAACGCATATCGTAACTGGAGACTAAATAACCACATTGGTTATTTAGTCCACACCACAGTACTTTACTACACTACTAGGAAATCCCACGAGGATCCGAACATCACGAGATTTCCGAATACTGTAATAGTTTTAACCCACATCGTAACTGGAGACTAAATAACTACATTGGTTATTTTGTCCACACCATAGCACACTACTACACTATACTTACGTTTTCTCGGAAATTTCACGACCAATCTGATAGTCACGAAATTTCCAAATCCAGTAGTATAGTTTTTAACCCACATCATAACTGGAGAATAAATAACCACATTGGTTATTTAGTCCACACCACAGTTCACTACTACACTATACTACGCTACTCGGAAATCTCACGACAGTATGAACGTCACGTAATTCCCGAATACTGTAGTATAGTTTTAACCCAGATCATAATTGGAGACTAAATAACCACATTGGTTATTTAGTCCACACCTCAGTACATTACTACACTACTCGGAAATCTCTCTACGATCTGAAAGTCACGAGATTCCCGAATAGTGTAGTACAGTTTTAACGCATATCACATAACTGGAAGACTAAATAACCACATTGTTTTAAATAGCCCTCACCACAATACACTACTACACTATACTACAGTACACGAAAATCTCACAACTGTCTGAACGTCATGAGATTCCCGAATAGTGTAGTACAGTTTAAACGCACATCATAACTGGAGACTAAATAACCACATTGGTTATTTATCTTATCCTGTCACCTGAGGTACTTAGGTGTGAATATGTGGACCGAGATTTTATCTCGGATTATCTTAACCTTAAACTTTAGATATGATGATTTATAATTCTTTACTTAACACAGTACATTAAATATAATAATAAATTTTTACTATATCTAGTATTTAAGTATAAAAACAGAAATGAATGTGATGATGGTAAAAAAAAATATGATTAGTTGGTGACTTCCAGAAATACTACTGATATTTATTTGGTCTAATTCCCATCTCTGTTCCTTACGGCAGGATAATTGATATGCCATATTACCAGGGGTACAGTAATTTTGAGTTTTGAACTTTCTTACCTGCATAAGCCATGCACTACCACCCACACGTATTTTCAGTTTCATTTGATTCCTAAGCGTATTTCTGGCATAACCATAGATAAAAAATGACAGCTTCATAAAAACCTCATACACTCTTTTTAGGCTAAAGTTGTTACACTTTAGGTGTCGCCATTTTTACATTCGAATTCAGCACCCAAGTTACTCCCTTATATACAACTCTCCGTCCTTTTAAATCTCCCCTGAGTCAACTTTATCTCTCCAGATAGACTTGTTGGAACAGTCAGAAATGCTGGCAAAAATCGTACACGAGGTGTTTTCGGTCACGGTTATCAAAAGGTTGAAACGCAAAACTCAATTTTAAATACGTACGTTTAAAATATAAGGCATTTTTTATGAGTAGTTGTTGAAACGTTAATTAATAATATTAAATGTAGTTAATTAACAATCTACTTCGAATGCGGATTTTTTTTTTTATAAAATATTACGACTTTTTGAAAACTAGAAAAAATCTAAATTTCAGATACTTTAAACTTTTTATTTTTGATTAGTTACACTTAAAATATCATATTTAAAACACCCCCCCCCCCTTCCCCCATACCCATATCCTTGTCAATTTCAAACCTCTAATCGCTTTTAAGACGTGTGGGGGTTTTCTTTACTTTAATCTAACTATAGTAAGAAAACTACATTTACCGGTCTGGATGAACATTTTCTTACAGTACTATGCTTACTGTAAGAAAACAACATTTACAGATCTTGTTTCATATGTTTCATACATTTAACAGTAAATTGGGTATAAGGTGGAAATTAAGTTTTTCTTACATCCAGGATTGCTGTACGAAAAACTATTTTTACGGATCTTAATGTACTTTTTCTTACTATAGCAGTTGAACTACTGCAAGTATGCTAGTTCAGCTATAATTTTTTTTTCAATTGAATTTTTTTTATTCAAAATATTTAACTATTTCTTAATTTTAAACAGTAATCAAAGATCAATCAATTCATACTTATAATAATTTTGACAAAAATTAATCGCAAATAAACAACTGTGCGTTTCTATCTAATGGGAAACAAAGAATAAGAATGTCAAAGAAGTGTAAATGAAACTAAAATTTTCTTGCGTTTCGTAATTGAAAGTAAGCATATATATAGTCTTAAATTGCATAGTCCCTTGAACTAAGTTCTTTAAGCACATGAAAGAACACTAATTTAAATTCAGAATAAACTTTAAATCCAGAATAAAATTATTGATTCACCATATTTTTCTCTCAGCCTATAATCCAATTAGAACAGTGTGGGAACGTTTATACATCTTTCAGCAATTTGAACTCTGGTAGTATTTTTGTTGTAAAAACTCAATTTACGAAATATTAACTTACTGTATGTTTGAAAATGTATATTTCATTTCTTAGAATTACAATGAAAACACGGATTCATAACATTGTAGTTTTACTAGGTTATTTTGAGTAAGGGGGAAAATGCCTTTGTTTTGTATAGCTTGTTATTTCCTTATCTGTCTGTAATAATAGGTATTTTAAAAAAACTCCCTCTTGCTCTTCATACCAAGAATTTACTTTCGTTTCCGAGGTGATTTTCATATTCCATGAAAGTACACTGAAAATAAAAAATAAATGTATGAGCTTATATTTCCACGAAATTCTCTTGCTTCCTTCGAGGGAATGTAACTTGGTGAACGTTCCTATCTGACAACATTTAAGAAAGGATAATTTCATGTTTTAATGTAGATAATGTCAATTTATTGAATAAAACTCATTAAGCTGTTTCAAAAATAGTTAAGATTATATTGTAATGAAGAAAGATTTTAGCATTCCTTTACAAGGATGAAGAAATATTTTAAAGTATTCAAACTAGTTAATCCTCTTACTATTGCTTGTTGTTGAACGGACTTTTTGTTTAGTTGTAATCTTAAATCACATGTACTTACAGATCCTTTTTACTGTTTTGAAACTCATATGCAGAAAATGTGACAGTTCTCAGTAAAATACTTTGAAATTTAAATATAATGTATAATCCCTGAATTTAATTGAACGCTCAGTAAAAACTCTCAGATATTCAACAAATAGGATAAGTTCATACAAAAAAAACAGAAATAGTTTAAAATTGTCCAAATCCAATACCTACCATTGTTTAAATTTCAGAATTTACAATCCTCCAATTTATAAAGCAGAAAGGTTTTTCAGAAATCTAAATTTAAATTTTTAGGTTGAAATTCTCAAATAAAGGGAAAAGAATATTCCGCTTCTTCCATAATAAAACTTTCTAGCTCAACTTTACGGTTGTTGTTTTTTCTCTTCAGAAATTTTCCCCGAAGAAAAATTTTCCCCAAACACTCTTCACCCAAGAGTGAGAAAAAATCCCCTGAAAAAGACCGCTTATAGAATTAAATTTCCTTCTGTCTTACAACGGTCTTGAAGATGAATTTGATGGCGGGCAGAGACCAAATTTCAATTTAAATTAAAAGCCCCAATAAAATAAGGCGGTCTCTAAAATTAGATTAAGGCCTCGGTTGCTGTCTTCAATTTGTCGATTTCGTCCTCTGAGGGCCTCTGGGGCCGCATTTTTATTAGCTCACAGGCAATTAGGTTTGCTCCTTCTTTTGTTTCCTCCCAAGGATTCATTTGATAACTTTCCAATTCCAACAAATGACGCTTAGCGCGGACGACGAAGACAGCCTTTTGTAAACAGCCGCCCAAGAAAAATAAAACTTTTTCCCCGCTGTCCCCTTAAATTAGGCGAACTTGCCGGATAATAAATAGGAGTTTTCCCCGCGCCCGAATTCTTTCCTGGACCGTCGGAATTATGGAGGAGGAGGGAAAATCGAATTAGGTAGATTAACTGATGACGCAGCGCTTTTGAGATATGTCACGTTTGAAAAGGGAAATTTAACTTCGTTTGCGGTTCTGTTTGCAGACGTTTCTTGCATTTCCATGGCCTCCGCGCATCATTCCACTGCTGCTGATGGATTGATAAGTGCTGGAATCCAACTCGGTCAGGACACAAACGTGTCGATTTTGAATTTGTTTGATTTATTTTTAATATTACCTGTGCCAAAATTGACACCTTCAACACAAAGAAGACAAATCTGTTCTCTGCCACTAGTAAAAAATCATTTATGCTTTAACTAAAATTGCTTTTAGATTAATAAACAATAATTTTACCGTTCCTACTTCCATGCCCATAACCACACTTATTTAAACTGGTACAGTGTCTCACAACACTAGGCACGGGAGTGTGTGTTGGTGTTAGTTAGTTAGTATCATTTTCACGTTAATTTTATCGTTTTTAGGAACAATATATGACTCGATGTTTATACAAATCCGCTTAGAGTATATGCAACTGTATATTTTAATGATCGTAATCCATACAGAAATGTCACTGTAGTAACATCTCAGATACTTGTTTCGATCATTTATTTTACAATATTCTATATATTAGTCAACATGGTCAGGACAAAAACGTGGAGATTTTTAATTTATTGAACTTATTTGTATTATAACCTGATCCAAAACTGACTCCCTAAAGATGTATATGTCCTCTAACATATGCATCTTTAGACTAGTAGTGAAATAAAACTTTAACTTATTACCATTGCTTGTAGATTTATATTAATATTTTACCTGTTCTACATTCATTGTTTTTTTTTATTATCTTTCTCATTAATTTGTCATTTTATGAACAATCTACAGCTCTATATTTTTATACAGAGCTTAATAAAGCACATGCTACTGTATATGTCCATCATCTTAATATATGCAGAGCTGTCACTGAAATTACATATCTAATCTACACAGTTCGTTGTTTTACTTTACAGTACGTTATTTGTTGTATATTACATTTCAAATTATACCAACGTGACTTTAAATTAACTTCTACTAAAAATAGAAATAAACGTAATCGATTGTTAATTTTGAAAAAATATATGCTTTACCAAATAACCAGTGCTTTATGATTTGTGTAAGTAACTATTTTTCATGATTTTCTATTCATACTGTATTACTATCTTTTGCGTTAATTTTCAACTATATAGTATATTTACTATAATATCTAGTTGAAAACACTAAAAATTAACTAGACATCTACAAATTATTTTACTACTCATGTTAACGGAACAACCCGAAATCAAACATTTCGACTTACATGAATACGACGACATATTACATGAATATGACTGAAGGGGGAAAACTGTCACTTTCAACTAAAATTAGAAGAAATATCTGTCTTTTCCTTTAATATTCAATGCAATTTATTACTTAACTAATAAATAATGCATTATATAAACTTTAAAAGCAATTATTTTACACAATTTTTTACTTTCAAATTGTATTGCCTTCTTTTGTGTTAATTTATAAGTTTTAAAAGAAATCTTTAGCTTTATATATATATATATATATATATATATATATATATATATATATATATATATATATATATATATATATTTACTTACAGAGCTTCATAGAGCTTATGCTCCTGTGCATTCTAAATAGCTTAATTCATATAAAACCTTCACGGTTACAACATCTGGAATTATATGTGTATCATAGATATACTCTTATTTTACAATATCTATATATTTCTCATTCCAAAGCATATTACAAGAATATGACAAAAAGTACTCAATATCTAAAGGTGCCCAAAATTTTTAAACAAAAATCTCATAAAAGGAAAGTTTTATAAATTTTTTGCACGACCTAATTTAACATTTATTAAATCCCTATGAAGAGATCTCTGTTAGCAATATCTTTTGATGAAATACCATTAAGCATTTAAGCATTTTACAGACGTTTCCAATATTTAGTTAATTTAAACAAAACATAAACTAGAGAGCTAAATAATTGTTAAAAATTATAAAATCTCAATTTCCACATTGAAATTAGAAATTTTCCCTTCGTTTACTCAAAACTATACTTTTTGATTTAACGTGTTTTACTTGTATCCCGATGACTTCTTGTTAAACGTGATACTTTAATAGATATATCTTCAGAAAAAGTGCACGAGATTCTAGATTACGTTTATTAAAATGATATATCATTTTTAAACCATTAATGAGAAAGAGCATTGCCCTACTTTAATACCATGAACTAAGTATCAGTGTTATAATTTTTCACTCACTAAATAATCATCCTTATTTATACTTAAGGAAAGTTGAAATTTATATGAATATACAAACTAATTATCCCAGAGGCATGTCTAGTGTCTAACATCTAAGATATCTAAATATAGTAGTAAATTACTTCAAGTAGAAAATTATTTCTCACTCAAAATATAAGGCATTTCACCAAAATCAAAATGAATTTTTTTTTATTTTATAAAGTACGGCTTGTTCAAAATAAATTCTCTTTTAAGGAAACCTCATTCATTCTCTAACATTTTTGAGACAATTATAAGGAAATCGCTCGTCTAAGTCGTGTTAAATAAAAGCTGACAAAGCCGCTGCTAGTGAAACTCAATTTCAATTCAAAATGGAGACAGCTAGCCATGCTTTTAAAAGGTTTACTGATAAACAACTCATCACATCACATAAATAACTTACGCCTTTGCACGTACTCATTTTAGAGATATCCAGTCAAGCAAGCTTAGCACCACGTGAGAGCGAAAACCCCTTGCATGAGAAACTGCAATGACCTGAATATTTTTAAACTCGGTCAGATTTTTCGTAGATCCCTCTAACAATCGCTTACAGAATTGAATAGAACTGAATTAAAAGAAGATAAATTAGTCCATCCATCACTGTTGAAGAAGCAATTTTTAAGCATTTTGGGGGTTATCTTCAAAGGAATCAAAATGCCGTCTGAGCATAGACATAGGAATAATTTATCTGATGTATGTTCTCGCTTAGTTTGGGCTTTTAACTATACTATATCCTCCAAGTTATTTCGACGAGATATCCGTACTTGGAGATCTGGACAGTTTTAATAGTGACAAGATACTTCATTCATCGAAATCTGAAAATTTCGACTAGATGTCTTGTCATCAAGATACTGTTGATTGTTTAATAATGACGAGATCACTATCAGGTGAATTTTCTTCTAATAACGAGATGCACTACCCTACAATAATGGACCGGACGCCAGTGGATTTGCATAAAATCCGACTACTTGTTTGGGGGTATTTTTCGTGGTATGGCCTGGGATCTTTGCATGTCGTTCCTGGTCAATTGAACGCCGACGCCTACATTAACATTTTGGACAGTCAGGTTCTTCCTACCCTCTGACAATTTTATGGAATGGACGAATGTTACTTCCAGGACGACAATGCTCCATGTCAGGTTGCAGCTTCTGTCAAGCAATGATATCAAGATATGGACGTAAAACGTCTTCCCTGGCCTGCTCAGAGTCCCGATCTAAGCCCCATGGGACATATGTGGGACTAGTTAGAGCGACGCTTACGGACCAGGGAACCACGTGCGAAATCTACAGCTGAGTTGCGACATTCTTGCTGCAGGAATGAACACATATACCTATGGCTGTGTATCAAAACCTTTTTGAAAATAAGCCTAGAAGGGTTGCTTGTGTAATTGCAGCATGTAGGGGACCATTCCCTTATTAAAGCATGTATTATTTCCCTTATACCATCACATCTCGCTGTCTGATTCTTTATTGTAGGGTAGAGTATATCGTTCATCAAGATTTGGTTAGTTTTACTAATGGCTAGATTCCCTGTCAAAATACCAATCAAGAGATTTAAGCTATGTGCACCACGAGATTTCAGAGTTTTGTAGCATTGTTTTAACCTACATCACAGTTTAAAACTAAACAAACACATCTATTGGTTGAAATAATAATAAAAACATTGTGTTGGTCAAGAAGGTCAAAACAGGTTGTACGCCATTTAGGAACAAACCTACGCATTATCGGACATTTATATACGTCCTTCAGTGTTAATGCGGACTACAGGTGTGTACCTTATTCCCTATGTAAATATTTGCTTAAGTCATAGTGGTTAAGAAGGAGTCACACATTTTTTCATCATTCTCAATAACATACCATATTCTTTTTTGTTTCTTCCTTGAAATACTACAAAAATTGTGATCAAGATGGAATTTAGAATAAATCGGTAAAAGGTTATATTCATTGAAAATTAAACATAATTTGTCGTTTAAAAGCGGTAAAAACAAATGTCTGAGAGATAGTTTAACAAGTAAACAATTACTTCGAACTAAATTAAAAAAACGACATTCTAATAAATGTTTTTTATTATAAAATAAATATAAAAAAACTGCTGTGTAGTCGTGGGAACAATGTCTAGACAGTATAATTTCTTCCACAAGGGAAAGTAAAAACTTATTTTTAGATAAATTATTTCTTGCTGCCTCATTAATAAAATTTAAAAATACTAATGTTTACTTGAAAGTAAAATTGTTATAAGTACTAAGCTATTTTCTTCTCTTGATATACTTAGTATAATTTTCAAAAATTATTTTTCTATGTGAAGTTTTTTACTTTAAAAAAATTTAACTAAATTACAGAAACATAATATGATATTAAAATTATCTTTAAATTTAATAATTCCGTTAGAATTCTCAACAGTTACTAAGCAAATTTATACTCTTATTTGAATTTGAAAACTTAATCGTAAAAGCAATTTACTTTTGATTAAACTTATCATAATACCATGGTCCTAGAATGTCTTCAAAATCTGCAAATATAACTAAATGAATTTTAACAGTTAGAATAACAACTATTTAAGAATCAATATTAAAACGCACTAACTATTTGAAAAATTATCATTATTTATCCATGGATAATAACTTCTTTTCCAAGTAAATATGCCAAAATATAACAAGGTCCCATTCAATACCATTCTTTCATCACCAACAATAAGGAAACTTGCATTTCCTCAAAAAGAACGAATTTGAGAAGAAAAATTAAAAACTGAACCACTTTTACAGTTTTTAAATAAATCATCACATGAAAACAGTCCTAAATTCAAAAATGAATCACACTTAACTTTCTTCGTAGAGCCATACGCAGTTTTGACTTTTCGCGTTTAGTAGTAAACACAGCCTCAATTTCAAAACGAAGTCAAAAAATAAAAAGAATGCATAAAAAAAAAAAGAAACGCGGCTTGACCACTGGACTTTCCCCTCCCTCTCAACTATCAGACTAGCAGACGATCGATTTCCATCATCGTCCGACCCCCACACCCCCATCAGCTTTCCACTGATTTCGTTCGGAGCACCCCCGTACTCCTCCCTCTTCCCCCTCCATCACGTCCAGTCCCTAATGGTTCCAACGGTACACGTCTCTCGAAAATCCACTCTCCTCCTCCCCATCTCCCCTCCCCCCTTTTGTCACGTGATGGGTCAGCGGCTGTATTTTCAGAGGGGGTGGGGGGAGGTAGGGAAAAAGGCAAAACGTGTTTTTTCCTCTCTTATAAGGCGTGGCGAGAAATAAAGAACCGAAAAACACGGTCTCTATTTCAGAATCGCCTTCGTTTGAATTTTGGTGCGGGATCTTGAGGTTTTGTGCGAGACATGTGGTGAACCGTCTCTATGAAATGAAGCCAGGAATGCTTTTGCACGATGCGTTTGTTGCTGAGAGGAGGCCGTGGAGCACATACATGATCCGAAGAGGCCTTAATCTCCGATGTTGATAACTTTGTGACCTTATAGGTGGGTTTTATGTCTTGGTATATGTTAGGTATATAAACAAATTAAGATTAATTAGGAGGAAAAGTTAACTTTTAAGTATCTTTCTGATAGTTGGGTTTAATGCCTTGAAGTGTTAGGTATATAAAAAATTTAGATTTATTTGGAAAAAAGTTAACGTTTTAGTATTTATCTGATAGGTGGAATTATCAGATACATACTAAAACGATTTGGGAAAATGATTAGGGAAGACTAAATGATTAGGAAAAATTGAATGATTAGGGAATCATTAGGTAAAAAATAAACGTTTAAGTATCTTTCCGATAGTTGGGCTTAATGCCTTGAAGTGTTAGGTATATAAAAAATTTAGATTTATTTGGAAATAAAGTTAACGTTTTAGTATCTAGCTGATAGTTGGAATTATCAGATAGATACTAAAACGATTTGGGAAAATTATTAAGAAAAAATTAAATGACTAGGAAAAATTGAATGATTAGGAAAATAATTAGGGAATCATTAGGGGAAAAATCAACGTTTAAGTATCTTTCCGATAGTTAAGCTTCATATCTTGAAGTGTTATGTATATAAAAAATTTAGATTTATTTGGAAATAAAGTTAACGTTTTAGTGTTAACGTTAACGTCTATCTGATAGTTGGAATTACAAGTATATACTAAAACGATTTGGGAAAATGATTAGGGAAAATTAAATGTTTAGGAAAAGTTGAATGATTAGGAAAATGATTAGGGAATCATTAGGGAAAAAAGTTAACGTTTAAGTATCTTTCCGATAGTTGGGCTTAATGCCTTAAAGTGTTAGGTATATAAAAAAATTTAGATTTATTTGGGAAAAAATAGCGTTTTAGTATGTATCTGATAATAATGTTTTATGCCTTGAAGTGTTAGGTATATATCAAATTCAGATTGATTTGAGGAATAAAGCGTTTTTGTAACTTTTTTGAAGTTACCAAAGCTCTAGTTTTCAACAAATAATTTTTGAATAGATTTGATGCTGTGGGTGCAAGAATTAGGCTATAATAGGCTGAAGAAATTAGATATTAAAAATTTAAAAATTATTTGGAAAACAGTTATTGTTAATAAGCTGGAGATGTTAGATTATTTAAAAAATGGAGGTTTATTTCGAAAGAGTTAGCACTAAGAAGGATTTATTTCAATAATTTCCGTGTTGTGGATGCACAAATACATCGTAATAGGCTGGAAAAGTTAATTACTGAATGTGAAAGAGGAGAGTATACCCATGAAACTAATTGTTTTATCAAGTGAAGACTGATTGACGCTTTTCACAAGGTTGTGAGGGACACTTTCAACTGGGCCGATAATGTTCGCTAGCTCCCAGAATAGAAAAAAACATCGTAAACCCTCCAAGGGGTTTCGACGAGATATCTCGTCTATCAAGATCTTACAAATTTTCTAATGACGAGACATCTCGTCAGCAGTATATTGCTTTTTTTTTTTTATATTACGATACGAGACATTTTAGGAAAAAGCCATATTAGTAATCAATCTAAGTGATGACGAAATGGTCCAATAAAATACAATTAAATCGAAAGTTAGGTGGATAGGTATTTTAATTAACGTCGTATTGTAGCAACACAACGGGCTATTGACGATGATCCGGGATCAATCCCCAAGGGAAAGGTCCAATGACAACACCATGTAATTTTAAACCACTGTTAGATGAATTAGATCGAAATTATTTAATTTCACTATTAATTTCATAATTCACTATTAATTTTCACTATTTAATTTCATAAATCGCACGCACAAAAATAGGATTCAAAAATTTTGAAAACTGACAGGAAACCCTTTTTAATTTGCCCCAGTAAGTAATCTACATCACTCCGTACTTATACTGAAGCTAGTGTGTTTTCCCTGATTCGTTCTAGACATTCTTCAAACACAATGTGTTCTGAAATATCAACACAGTAATTTTTTTAACTATCCTCAACCTTTACTTCATTAAACAAAAACATCGCCTTAAATTGCATAAAATAATTTAAACTAACAAATTTCAGATATCTATTTGGAATGTTTCAATACAATTTTCTCTACCCTATAAAAAAAAGTGCACAAATTCGAGGGCATTGCAGAAGCACCTTGAGCTTAATTAAAACATTACCTCGTAGCTTTAACAAAGGTAACACGGAAATAAAAGTAAGAAATGGCTTCAGTTACACGTAGGAAACATTAGGTTTATCTCCTGCACTCTTGTAGTAAGAAATTTTCTTTTTAAGAAATTAAAACCTCTTTTATGAATATTTATGATGCGGCATTGTTTCAAAAAACAAAGCAGAGAACACTGCTGTTGCATCATCAACTTCTAAACCCTAACGTTTTGTAAAAGCGTGTTACAAGCGTTTAACGCGAAGCTACTTCGTAAATTACAAATTTTTTAACAGCACGTTTTACGCTGAGGACTTGCTTATTGGTCTCCTCTTTAAATGAAAGGGAAAAAATATGGTAATGCTTATTTAGTTGTGCAGAAATCAACATGAGCTTCTGTAACGGCACTAGAGACAAAGCGTGAAGAAATTATAAGTCGCTTCGGAGCAAACCTTTTCCCAGAACGAAAGGTCTCGGAGTAACTCCAAAAAATGGCGAAAGCCCCCGGGTAAAGAATAAATTGTCTTCCACAACCTTCTAATAATTCGAAAACTATTTTTAGATGTGAATGTTTTGTAACAAACAAAAAGTTGCTGTTATTGATTCCTTTCAGTCTTGAGCTGATCATTCACGCTTCCGAGAATAAATTAAAAGGAAAGATGGCGCTTTTTGACTTACAATTTCAGAACCACATTTAAGACGGTCAGTGTCCGATACAAATTGTTTTTGTTGTGTATGCTGCTCTGTGGCTAAGCTGCTACTATCACTATCCCCATCTCTCTTGTTCAAGCTCTAAACCATATGGCGAGTTGTAGAGGAGTGGGACAGGAAAAGGGAACCTACTACTCTCTCTTTTTAAAGTCCCGTATTTAAGCTTTAGTTTGCCATTCGGAACCGTTTCCAATGCATTAACTTGAGGGGTGTTGAATGTGACCTTTCTGGAGGACTTTCGAAAAGCTGGGACAACCAACCGGTCTGGTGGTTAAGGTGTTAGTCTCTAGATCGGAAGGTGCATGGTTCGAATCGTGGTCAGTGCATCGATATTTGTAAGCGTAAGGTGTAGAGGCGGCTGGTGCACCTGAAATCTCTCGCAACAGAAAGTCCTCATGTTGGATTGGTGTGGAAGTTTGGAGAGTGTGGGGCCGTCTCAGGTGTTTCCACGTCATCTGACCGTGGTTAAAAATTACGTGGTGTTGTCATCGGAATTCTTCCTTAGGGGATTGATCCCGGACCGTCGTCAATAGCCATTGTGTTGCTCTGCTACGACGTTAATCAAAACTACCTTACTTTACCTTGGAAAAGCTGGCACACGTCTACATGTCCACTTGAAGAAACCAGGGAATTTTTAGCAACCAAAAGAACATCAATCCATGAGAGATTTTAAATCATAACTGTCTATCAACTTAATAAGGTAGACGCTTTTAGCCAATAGGTCTGTGGTAGTTATAGTTTGAAACGATCTTAAGATCAGGTGATAATTCCTGTTGAAATCCTGTGAACTTTATTTGGATTTACCCAATCGAAATCCTCCATAGCCTTCGAGGTCCAGAACTTGCAGATCTTGTCACCAAGGCTTTTGGAGGACTCTAAACTTTTGCACTAGTTCTGTATGCATAGACACGACAACAACAACAACAGAGGAAAGCAGTTTTGCGTCGAATGACTTGAAACGTTGCGAATAAAAAAATTCAACTGATTAATCATATTACTACAAGAACCGGGCACGCTTGAAACAACATTTCCTGTTGCACTTGTTCTTAATGAAAGAAGAATCTTAAATGTAAAGAAGAATCTTAAAACTGCACCCTCTGTGCCAATCCTTTTTTGTTTGGTTGACCTTCTTCTCCGATTGAAATATTTGTAAACATAGCTTACAGGGTCTCAGACATTTAATTCAAAAAGATGGTCCCTAATAACAAGTTCCCCTTTTCTGCTTAAAAACTGTGAAATTCAGATATTTTAGTACCAAACCAGTTAACTCTCTTTGTATGATAATGAAATGTACACAAACTTCATAATATCAATAAAGTATTGAAAATCTGAACTTTATGATTCATTCCTACTAGGTTAAACATGAACTAAGCTTTTCTTAAAAACTATCGCATTTGTAAGTAATTTGTGTGATGCTTAATATCATGAACACTACCTACTATTTGCTTTTTCTAAAGACACAAAACTTACTGTGGGTACATTGTGGTTATCGTTGGTTAATTGCCTGGTTTTATTCTAAAATCTGGTATAAAAAAATTTTGGGGGTCAGTCAGATCTGTGTCTCCTATATTAGGTGTATTAAGAGAGGAATTTGCGAAGCATTTTGAGAAAATATTATCAAAATAAGCAATTACCGAAGTTAATTACGTTAATTCAGAAGACAGTATCTGAGAAGACAAACAATATGTTCCGTCTTGTTCGAAAGTTTTCTAATAATAGAAAAGATATTTATGCAACTTCTCGTTTTAAAGTTCACTGCTATGACGTGCAATTTAACTTGCTTGGTTAAAAATGTATTCAAACCAACTTTTAAATTGGAATTCTTATAGAAGACTAGCTACAATATAGCTAAATTTCTCATCCAAAGGAAGGAGGCAGGAATACAAAAACATACTCGGAGATAATCTAGTCTCCTCTTTTCTGAACGCATTCCGATCAAATTTTCACTATGCTAACAGAGCATTTTTTGACTGTTTAAATATGCCTACGTATTAAAGAACAAGGCTATCAAAAGTTCAATTACATTGAGTAAATTTTCTTCCCCAATTTGTTGTCTTTAACTACAAAAACTTCTGGAGTGGTTCACATAATATAGACTGATACACTGAACATCACCTTCATTGGGTTTAGTTTTATCTTTTTATTTTACTGTATCAAAGCTATCTAGACCAACGCCTGTTGGAGTTGGTTGAGTTTCAAGGCGGTCGTATTGGAAAAGAGTGCCAAATACAAGACAGACAATAACTCAAGTAACAGACATACACCTACAATGACATTTTTACTGATACAGAGCAGCGAATTCTTCACAGAGTATGTTACATGAACGTACTTAATTCTAGCATGTTGCTATCGCAGAGAAAAAGCGATGGTGGCCCACCCTGTTTGATAGACTGGTATTCGATTCTGTCTTCTGGTATATATTACCCTACAATAAAGGACCGGACGCCAGCAGATTTGCATAAAATCCGATTACTAGTTTTGGGGTGTTTCTCGTGGTATGGCCTGAGACATTTTCATGTTGTTCCTGGTAAATTGAACACCGACGCCTACACAAACATTTTGGACAATCCGGTTCTTCCTGCGCTCTGGTAATTTTATGGAATATACGAATGTTACTTCCAGGACGACAATGCTCCGTGTCATGTTGCAGCCTCTGTCAAGCAGTGGTATCAAGATATGGATGTAAAACGTCTTCCCTGGCCTGCTCAGAGTCCCGACCTTAACTCCATAGAATATTTGTGGGACGAGTTAGAGCGACGCTTACGGACCAGGGAACCCCTTCCGAAATCTACATCTGATCTGGCGACATTATTGCAACAGGAATTTGCACAAATATCCATAGCTGTGTATCAAAACCTTGTTGAAAGTATGCCCAGAAAGGCTGCTAGTGTAATTGCAGCACGCACATGGGGGACTATCCTCCTATTAAAGCATGTATTATTTCACTTATACTATCACACCTTGCTGTTCTATCCATTATTGTAGGGTGGTAGTGTATATAAGATGTTCATTGATAAGGTTCACCAATTTAGAAATGTCTTTATTCTTATCTTATGTTTTAGATTTAATTATAGTTACTACAGAATAAAAACTCATAATGCAAATTAGAAAAAATATTGAACTCAATTATTTATGAAAATTTAGAATCCAAAACTAATATAATTACCAAAGTTTTAATCACAACTAAAAAGGTACTTATAAACTTTAAAATTTAACGCAATAAACAAACACCTAGGATGCTATTTGGGTCTGAACGGTCATCAGAAAACGATACGAGGAAATTTCCTAGACAATGTTTGGAAACTTGGATGCGATAGTTTCTATAGCTCCCTCATTTCATAATATGCCCTATTTTAGAGAAGGAAACGTAAACGCGACGATTCAAAAAAGAATAATAACAAATCAAAAATAAACAATTCAAAGTAAGCATCACTACCTGACAAACTTCTCACTCTGAACAGCATAATGGCTTACATCTAAACCAAATTATTTAAAAAAAGAAGCACGCAAAATAGCCTCCCCGATAAAACGTCATCGACTTCCTCCCTTTTTCTTCCTTCCCCAGTAACAAAACAACTTTTCTTAAAAACGATATCATAATTAATTGTTTATATAAGACGACGTGGAAGGGGGGAGGAGACGGAGGAAAAGAAAAAGGAGAATCCCCTCGGAGCAGAATTATCTCCAGCACCCATCTCATTTCCTTTTGAGGAAGTGGCTTCTTCCGATAAGTGAAAAAATAAATAACCAAACAAGCCACCTCCACACGCATCTCAGAGTGATATCGTGTACGTCGGTGGAGGGAAGGCAAAAAATTCCACCCCCTTGCACTGCTAAAGGAGAAGTCTGAGATTTGAGATAAGTATCAGCGAGATGCTTCCGACTCAGGCCTGTGACAGTACCTGGACTCCTTATCTCTACTTCCCTTTCCCAACAGGAAGACACTTCCTCATTTTGGGGACGTAAGGAAACAACTCCTTAAGGTACTCCTTTTTCGGGAAAGTTCCCGTGAATCGAAGGAAAGAAGATTCCTTGGCCTTTCCTCCTCTCAGTCTCGACTTCTGCAATTCATATCATCTTTTCGCTACCGTGACATTGTATTGTTTTTTCCTTCCATCTTTTAATTCTTGGTATCCTGAAGAGGTATATGTATTTCCCGTCATAGTTTTCGAGAATGCATCTTAACTTTTGAGGAGTTTTAAAAAGATTTTTTTTCCCCGCTGTAGTATCTCTTGAGAAAGAAATTAGGAAATTCCCTGCCGGGGAGTAGGATGCATGGGAAATTGTTTTTGATAGCTGTGACGGTGTTCGTTAATTATATTTTAATTTCCCTTTCCGTTCTGTGGAGGGAATAAAAGAATTCCCCCGCGATTATTTTCGATTAAATAGCGTTTCGGTGGGTGGTTAGAGAAAGCGTGGGCACGGAAATCTTGGGATAAGTAGGTTGAGGCATAAGTACACTGCGTTCCAATGCTTAAGAACGCCATTATTTATAACTGTTACGACCTCGAAGGGAAACGAAACAGCCTGTGGTAATTTGCAGGACCCGGGATAATCAGTACAAGGCTGGTACATATTCAAATAGGGACGTCAGAAGCTCTAAGGCCCAGTGCACACATCCGGTTTTTGAACGTGCGGCGACGCTGCGGCACCGCAGCCCAACTATCCACACATAACCGTGAAATGACGTACGTACTCATTTCATGCCATTTGCGATAGATATTCTAACGAAAAAAACGTGTTTATTTCGCTTACTTGTTTAAAAAACGTTTATTTTGAAACAAAATAGACGTTACTGGATGCAACCATTTATTAATTATTATTTATATTCCACTTATTTTAGAAAACAAGGTACTTCAGACCGGAGAAGCGTGTGCGGTAAGCTGCGGGGCCGTGGGGAACAGTGGTACAAATTGCCCGCAAGTTGAATGTGCGTTGCCGCTGCGGCACCGGTATTGTGTTCACTCCTCCATTTGGATCAAATGTATCTCAAACCGCACTTGCGTTGCGGCAGCAGAGCCGCACGTTGAAAAACAGGATGTGTGCACCGGGCCTAACATAGCAATGTGTTCTACTACAATACTCAACCTCATTCTCTGTGCACAAACAAGATGTAAAGTCTGTATCAGTATGCTAGGTGGTCATAAAGCCTTTTCAGCCCTCTTCGAGGTTGTCTCAACGTGGTTCCTCCTCATTAGCAAATACCATCCAGATCTTAATGAAGGAGGTGTTTTTGTCATTAGAAGAAGGCTGGCCAGATTGCTTTCGTGAACATAAAAAAATCGACAATACCTTAATGACGAGACATCTCGTTAAGTATTAGCATAATTGGTTGGAATCTGGATGGACGAGATATCTCGTCGAAACCACTTGGAGTACAAAGACCGCCACCTCGTTTTTTCAACTTTTCAGTAACCTGTCTGCTTTCTGAGACCCAGTTCAACGTCAACACTTCAGTTTAAAGATTTGTTTACTATTCACTTCTGTTCTTATTAATTTTACTGTCGTCACCCGTCGCCTCCTTCTATCTTTAATATTTTCTTCGTACAAGTCACTTCTAAAACCTTGCAGTTCTTTAACATTTGCATACCTGGGCATAAATCTGGAAGGGATCGAACATTTACCGGCTAATCTTAGAACACAGAGAATCGGACCGGGATCCTGTCAAACCACTCAGATAACCCCCTTGATCCCAAACGACTTTTACTACATCCTCAGCCATCATAACAGTGCACATTTTTTCTATAGGCCCCATTCGTTCTGAATGGAAAAGATATTTTCATATTCTCATCTCAATCAAGCAGATGTGTGTGTTGCTCTATACTTTTAAAGAACTACCCTGCGAACTTAACCCCCTTGATGGTTGTCTCGACAAGGTATCTCGTTCTTAGCAAACCTGGTCATATTTGATGGACGAGGTATTAAAAACTGACCAGATATCATCATCATCAAATAGTAACATCAATGTACTGGCACCTTGACGGCTGTATCGTCAAGTATTAGCAACATTTCTCTGATGTTGATGGGCGAGATATCTCGTCAAGATTACTTGGAGGGTTAAAAAATACCATTATTTTTTAAAGTTTACCACCTCAAAATCATGCAAAGGAACCTGTGGCGCAGTAGATATCTGGTGCATATTCAAATTTTAGAATCATAATGTCAGATGCTATTATATATGAAGGAGTTCTGGCTACTGCAGGAACACTCATTTATAAACTCAACCTTCGTATACAGACAAGTGTAAACCCTGCATCAGTGCTCGAGATGGTCATACAGCCTACAATATATCGCCGCTTCTTTTTTTTTTAATTTTCACATTGATCGGTCAATTGTCCAGTGCCGTTTCTCCTTTTCGGTTCAAAGGCTTTTTTACTTTTCCTTCTAGTCTTGCCATCGTTTTGTTTTTACTCATTGGTTCGGTAAATTTCTAAGTACCTTGTTTATCATTTTCCCCACATCCAGGTCACTTCAATGCAAAGAAGCAGCCGTACTGTTCCCTAAGTTTTGTAAACCAGTGTTTTACTTGCTTTGTCAGTATTGTTTAGAAATTTAGCTTGTCTTTCTCGAGGTTTTTATTTATATGCAAAGGACGGTTTGTTGTTTCTTCTGGTAAATTGACAGGATTTCAGTTAGATCATCGCTCGATGTACCAAGAAACAAGACTTCGATCTTAGAGTGCTGATTTTCAAACCTTTGACTTTCAAGTGTGTGAATATATTTATATGCTTCGTCTTGAACATTTTTAGTTCGTTTGGAATATACTTGATTCAGTGTATATATTTTTTCTTATGAAAGGAATTTTTAGTGTACACAAGCTAGACGACACTTGTCTGTTGTTTCTTCTGGTAAATTGACAAGAATTTTGGTTAGATTATCATTCAATGTACCAATAAACAAGACTTCAATCTTAGAGTGCTGATTTTCAAACCTTTGACTTTCAAGTGTGTGAATATATTTATATGCTTCGTCTTAAACATTTTTAGTTCGTTTGGAATATACTTGATTCAGTGTACATATTTTTTCTTATGAGAGGAATTTTTAGTGTACACAAGCTAGACGACACTTGTCTGTTGTCTCTTCTGGTAAATTGACAGAATTTCGGTTAGATTATCATTCAATGTACCAATAAGCAAGACTTCAATCTTAGAGTGCCGATTCTCAAACCGTTGACTTTCAAGTGTGTGAATATATTTATATGCTTCGTCTAGAATCTTTTTAGTTCGTATGGAATATACTTGATTCAGTGTACATATTTTTTCTTATGAGATGAATTTTTAGTGTACACAAGCTAGACGACAATTGTCTGTTGTTTCTTCTGGTAAATTGACAAGAATTTTGGTTAGATTATCATTCAATGTACCAATAAGCAAGACTTCAATCTTAGAGTGCTGATTTTCAAACCTTTGACTTTCAAGTGTGTGAATATATTTATATGCTTCGTCTTGAACATTTTTAGTTCGTTTGGAATATACTTGATTCAGTGTACATATTTTTTCTTATGAGAGGAATTTTTAGTGTACACAAGCTAGACGACACTTGTCTGTTGTCTCTTCTGGTAAATTGACAGAATTTCGGTTAGATTATCATTCAATGTACCAATAAGCAAGACTTCAATCTTAGAGTGCCGATTCTCAAACCGTTGACTTTCAAGTGTGTGAATATATTTATATGCTTCGTCTAGAATCTTTTTAGTTCGTATGGAATATACTTGATTCAGTGTACATATTTTTTCTTATGAGATGAATTTTTAGTGTACACAAGCTAGACGACAATTGTCTGTTGTTTCTTCTGGTAAATTGACAAGAATTTTGGTTAGATTATCATTCAATGTACCAATAAGCAAGACTTCAATCTTAAAGTGCCGATTCTCAAACCGCTGACTTTCAAGTGTGTGAATATATTTATATGCTTCGTCTAGAATCTTTTTAGTTCGTATGGAATATACTTGATTATGTATACATATTTTTTCTTATGAGATGAATTTTTAGTGTACACAAGCTAGACGACACTTGTCTGTTGTTTCTTCTGGTAAATTGACAGAATTTCGGTTAGATTATCATTTTCAATATACCAATAAGCAAGACTTCAATCTTAGAGTGCCGATTCTCAAACCGCTGACTTTCAAGTGTGTGAATATATTTATATGCTTCGTCTAGAACCTGTTTAGTTCGTTTGGAATATACTGGATTACCGTACGTATTTTTTCTCATGAGAAGAATTTTTAGTGTACACAAACAAAACGGTTTGCAATGATTGTACTTCTACTGTCAAAATGCTATTTCATGATACATATCGTGGTTACCCTAAAATATTATTTGATGTCATTTTTACAATATTTGACGTTTAATCTAATTGGTTTTCACCAATCGGTCATCTTTTTTGTTTGGATTTGTAATTCCTTAGAATTTTTATGCTGAAATCGTATTAAAAAAACAAGCCAACTGACATCACGTTCAGAATTCGAACAGAAAATACCTATACCTGCAGAAACATTTCCACCACCTATATTTAGCTTGACAGAAAATGCCTGTCATAACTAATATCAATTTCAAGTTTGCTTTTGTCACGCTGGAATGGTGTAGAAGTTTGGATTATGGGATGGTAACTGAGGTGTTGACCTCGTCATCTGACCGTGTTTCAAAATTACAAGGCAACCTGGTTTAGAGATGTATCCCGAACCGTCGTCAATAGCCCGTTGTATCACTTTAGTCCGACATAAATTCAACTTCTTACCTCAATTTTATTTTTAACAGAGGAAACTTATTTATAATATTTATTGCAGTAAATATGGAACTAAATTTATTTTCATAAAATAACACTTAAATTAATTTGTTATTTAATATTCATAATAGCAATTGTATACTTAAATACTTAATAACTAGATCGAAGATAATCAATTGAAACTTTATTATTTTGTGAAGAAAAGACAAACTAGCTAAACCAAATTTTAATTTTAGTATTAGTCAAATGTTGTTTCCATTCACATTAATTCATTGATTGTTATGATGATTTATTGATCTTAGATATTTATTGGAACCAAACAAAATTCTGAAGTTGAAGATACTTAATAAAAAACCACAATCAGAAAACTTTCAATTCCGAAAAATTCATCCTCCTTGAGCTTCTTGCATAATAAAACAAACACTCTGTCTAAATTGTTAACCTCAAATCAAGAAATTCATTTGAGTAGAAGAAATCTCCTCGTTTATTTCAATCCGACCCTCATGAACCTCAAGGAAAACAAAGACACCCTTTCAGAAAGCAAATCTAATTAAAAATGCTCTTATCATTGCTGTTTCTTTTCCTAATGGTTTAGGTACACTACCTTTAAATATCCATTTGATTATCTGCGCTTGTGAAACGAAAGCCACCGGAGGCAAGGCAAAAAAAAAGAAAAACAAAACCTTGCGCCAAAGTTCAACCTAACGATTAGTTTTACTTTTATCGTTAACTCGCATTCGTTAAAAGAGAGGGATAAATTTTTTCATCCCCTTCCTCCCCCCCCCTCCCGATCCAATCCAAACCCTCCTGCGCAGTAATGTAGCCTGTCATCCGACCTGAATTAAAAATAGGGTTGCGTTTAAAAAGAAAACACAAAAAACCACACACCCCAGCACATATAAACCGAGCTAATAAATTTGTGGCCACGATAACAAAGCCCGAAAGCTTTTTGTTTTTAGCTTCCAAAACGACGCACAGGTCGAGCCTGAAAAATCCCCCCCCCATTCCTGCTTTGTTATTTTAACCCACCCACCCACCTCTCCGACTAACCACAAAGTTTTTCGTTCTTTTTTTTCCTGTTCAGCCCCCTTCTGTTTAAAACATCCTCTATGTTTGAATGAGGAGGTGCCCTAACTGCACGTTACGTATGGTACGAAGCTGTGTTGTTCGTTGAGAGATAGAGAGCCCCAAAAAAGGAACGGGGCAGGGTAGGAGTGGATCGGGGTAGGAGGAAAAGAGCGGGAAACCGCTAATGACTGCACGGGAGTGGTATTGGCTGCCTTTGAATAATGAGGAACTGCCTTTGTTTTTGCCTCCACCTTCTCTGTGTACCACTGCGGGGTAGGAGCGAGGAGGGGGCAGGCTCAGGAAGTCGTCTGCGGGGTAGGTTCGGGGGAGGGTTTCCAGCCACTACGCAAGACTAATTCAATTCTTCCTTCCTTCCGTAGATTGGGGAAGACTATTACCCCGAAAATCCCTGCTAAGATGAAAACGGGAACGTGATAACTCACCAACCCCGTGAAACCACCGGGTTTTTCCCTCTCCATCTATATGTCTCTATTTATGCCTTTTTTATCCACCTTTCAGATTCGGGGGGAGGACGTTCACCCCCTTCCCCCGAAACTGATAAATGCTTTTCAAAACGAACGGATGTGAGAGATGTTGGGGTTGAAGTTGAGTTGAGTTGAGTTGTCGCGCGATAAAATCACTTTTATGGGGTAGGGGGTAGGCTAGTTTCGGGGTTCGGGAAAGTTAAGTAATTAATTACGCTAGTGGGGGACGCTGGTGGTATCTTTCCTGTCTCGTCCCAAAAGTTGTCAAGGGATATCTCTCCCTAGATGGGATATTGGGACTGCATCACTTCCAGGGCACATTGTGACGGGGCATTGGATTGGCATTCGGCGGCCGAGGCTGTCAGAAAAAAAAATTTCAATTATTGTGCGCTGGGTTTTAAATTTGCTTTGAAGTCCGATGTGGTGAATGGGTGACAGAGAAAATATTGAAATGGCGCTGGAGATAAAACGGCACTCGGTTATCGTGAAATCTGTGACAGCTAATCGTGGATGTCCTGCAATATGCATTGAGCACTATAGTAGTGAAAAAAAATAGTGTTTTACTGATTCCAAATAGTCATCCAAGAACAATACAGTTTTCATATTTCAATGACAGCAATGCAAAGGACTGAATACATGAGTCAGATAACCTACTTGTATTTTCTAACAGTGTTCTTGATATTTGATGGACTTTTCATTCACGAATCTTGTCATTTCCTTCATATAACGCGTGATTAGTTTGAAAACTAATTATTATAAGCAGCATTGGCGTTCAAGTAGGATATGGTTTAAATAATATTTTCAACCCTCAAAGCACCACCAGATTTTCATAGTAGGTGTAGTATAACGTACACCGTACAACACAAAAGCATTGAATAACACTTTGACTAAATAACCCCATTGGAGGTGAAAAATAATGGAAAAGATTCCATGTGTCAAGAAGATCAAAACTGGTTAGAAATCATGCAAAGAAGACGACAGCTTTCAGAACGAATATATGCGTCTGAAACTCTCGAAGGGTTAATAAGGTTACATAGTCACTGTCGTAATCACAAGTCACAAAATATACGATTTTGAAACGTAATTATATCTAATTTGTTTAGAAATCTAAACTAAAAAAACTCGTTTTTATTCCAAACCATATTTACTCCTTCAATTGGTTCCGACGAGTTATCTCGTCCTTGAATCTCAGACCCATTTTGCTTATCATGTCATCAAGGTATTTCCTATATTCTGATGATGATGTGATCAAGATATGGTAAGTTTTCTTCTACTGAGATATCTCGTTCATCAAGAGGGTCGAGGTAGCCCGGTTGGAAGAGCAACGGATTAACAACCGGAGGGTTGCGAGTTCGAATCCAACCAAATACCATCGTGTATCAAGGGAGCTTGTGCATGTTAGATCTGTCGTCGCCTCTAATGTCCTCACGTTGGCATGGTGTGGAAATTTGGAGAGTGTGTTGCCAGCTCAGGTGTGACCTCGTCGTCTAATCGTGGTTCAAATTACACAGTTTTGTCCTCGGTTGTTGCCCTATGAGGGTTGATCCCGAAGGTTCACCAATAGCCCGTTGTGTTGCTCAAGTGTGACGTTAATTGAAAAATACGAAATACGTTCATCAAGATCTGGTCAGTTTTGCTAATGACGAGATACCTCGTCTGGAAAACCTCTATTAGGGTTAATTTGAGAGGTTCACGCGCATGTTGCTGTTCTGGAAGTAACTGCCTACAGTCTCTCCTGCAAGAACCATGCAGTTTTAAACTTGATTAATAGAAAGTGACCAAGGATTCTTTCAACCAGCCGATGTAGCCATTATGTGCGTTGTGTTCAAAACGAAATACTGCTCTACCCTAAACTATTTTGATGTATAGAGTTAATTCCAACGGTAAATACGGGATAACAAAACTGTGCATCTAAACTGTTATTTGTAGTACTGTGATCAATAGGTACCCGCAATGCTGTCATAACACTAAAGGTATCAATATATTGGTCAAAATTTATTACATCTAATTCAAAGTAATCACTGACTTCAATGCGCGTCTCCCAATATGTTTTTCCAGTCCTCAAAGAATACCTTAAAGTCGTTTTTGTGAAACTCCTTCAGGGTTAATATCAAATTTTCTTTTATTGTATAAATGGATTCAAAACGGTCACCACGAAGAAGAAGTTTCACCCGTGAAAATAAGAAAAAGTCACACTGTGACATATCAGGTGAATAAGGAAGTTATGGAGCCGTATTTGTAGAATGCTTTGTCGAAAAATCACGAATAATAATGGCATTGGGCGAAGGCGATATCGTGATACAAAACCCATGAGTTATCTCGCCACAATTCATGTAGTTTTCGACTTGTCGCTTCAACGAATGATATTGTAACTTGTTCAAAATGTTTCTTATTGTTAAACGACAATCACTAAGCACCAATTCTCTGACCTGATTGACATTTTGATCATTAGTCGAAGTGGATGGTCCAGATCGCGAATCATCTACGACGGATTCTCTACCTTCTTTAAACTTTTTATATCATTCAATTACTGTTGTTTTTAATAAACAGTCGTCTGTAAAAGCTGTTTTACACATTTCAAATGTTATTTGTAGCAGAAATTCCATTGCGGAAACAAAATTTAATGCATGATCTTAGCTCAATTACATTCGATATTTTGAGAAATCAGCGAAGGGAAAATTCTTCTCTTATTAAAAACAAATTTATTTTCAGACGATAAAATTTTAAAAAATCCCTGATTGTTGCCACATGTTTATATAAGTCTTATAAATATTTGATACAAATTTGCAGACGATATCTACTATATATGTATATTTTAAAGGAAACATTCCAAATACTTTTTGATTACATAAGTATGTCTGATAATATTGTTTCAGAAATTACCGTGACTTATTTGATTCTTTTGATCATGAAAAAAAATCTTCAAAAGTAAATTGGGCTTGTGGTTAAAAGTAAAATAGCTGTGAATAAGACTATCAATATTAATCAACCTCAATGTCATTTACAATTAAAACACCAACCACAAACATTTTATTTAAATCTGTAAATTAACATACCAGCAAAACGACACCCTGATTATTAAACAACTTTCATGGAATTAAAATTTCAAAGGAGTTTTTCGAAATGGTGCATACATTCTAGATAGTTTAAACGATGAAACTGATGATTTGACAACTTTCGAGTTCTGCGTTATATGATTTCATCTGAATAAAAACATTTAAAGACGGGTTCGATCTTTTATTATTAATTACGCTGTTTATTTCAAAAGATTTATCGCAAGCGACGATCGTGTGTTCATTAATTCTTAGTCTTTTACTACTTCCAAAATGAGAAAAATGCTGGCAAATAAATGATAAAAGTATTTAAATAAGAGGACATTTTTTTTTCCACAAAAGATCCGATTTCAGAATGCTGAAAGTTTTTCTATTTGGGAAACATGTTTCCTAGTTGCGTATCTTCCCAATGTAAACGTTTTGTTTATAAAAATAAATATGAAACGCTTACTCTAGATCAAAAGGTAAATTTTATTTTCGCAACTATTCTCACAAGATATTTTTAGGAAATAATTTATCTTTTAGGTACAAAACACGCATAATTTATACTAGTAGGTATGAATCGCAATCTTGTATTGATTTATAGAATAATTTATATAATGGAACATCTCTTCTTATTCAGTTACAAATAAGAACTGTAAAAAGATATGGGCTCATCCGGAATCCTCAGAATCTCGGCGATTCCGGATTTGAACTTTTCCGGACTCCGGATTATTTGCATTTTTTGTCAAAAAAAATTAAATAACGCCCCCCTTCCCCCCCCCCGCCCGAATTTTTACGTTTGGAATAGTAAAATAGCAGATGTATAAATCGGAATAATTTTTTTTAAAAAGAAAAAAACTTTTTATTACAATGTAACAAATTTTTTTTATTGCAAGTCTTCTCATTTTTCTGTGTGGTATTTACTCTGAATATGTCCGTTATTTTACATTGTGTCATCAATTCGATCCAGCTTTAACTCCTTGTTCTTTAAAAATGATCGGAAAGTTAGAAAAACAAAAACAAAAACACGTTTAGCAAAACGTCCAAATTTTGGACAATTCCGAATTTCAGACAATTTCAGATTCAGAAAATTCCGGATTTTGGACGTCCGGTTTTGGGACTTCGTACGGTAATTTCATATACCGTAGAACCGAGTAAATAGAAGCAGTTTTGAATTTCACGGCAGTAAAAAGCCTTTTTCTTGTACACTTAAAATCTATGCTTGGGTAGCAAAATGTTATAAGTCATTTTTTTAATTTTTCGTGACAGCAATTTTAAGATTCAAGTTTCAACATGTGGTTCTGTGTTTTTTGACTTATTACATTTTTCCTTCCTTTTTTTTCTCATAAACTGAAAGAAAAAGACTTACGACATTTTGCCACCTTCTAAACATTAACAAACCAGACTCCAGAATGGGACTAACTCAATTTTTTGGGAAAAGTGACTTATAGCATTTTACCATCTGGGCACAGAAATTATGATTAATACTTTAAAAATGTGTTGGTAGTCTATACTATAAGGCCTCATGGTCAAAAAATCCTAATTTTTGACTGTGAGGGCAAACAATATTTTTTTAGCACTGCTTCCATTTACTATTAGATTCGTATGAACTAGGCGGCCCGCCCCCTGCTCGCTGACGCTCGCCAACCCCCGGAGGATTGCTTCGCAATCCTCTTTATTTCGCTGCGCGAACCTATGCTCGCTTCGCTCGCATCAATGAAGACATGTGTCCTAGCAGAAGGAATTGTTTACAAAATATGATATTCCAAAAAAATGTTTTTCAAATCTAAAATTGCTGTATTACAGAAAACATATACAGTACCTCTAAAATCAGAATTCAAATGAAAACTTTGAGCAAATTTGGACTCGAAATGTGACCGCTGCTTTGGAAATTGAATACCCAGTATGTTGTTTGTGTACATTTCCCCAGCTCTCGAACCACCCACACTTTTCATTGCGTTTGTTGTTGAAAGTTGTAGTGCAAGCGTCTTGTTGAACTATAATTGCTGGCCCTGAAAAGGACCGTTTTAAAATGGCCCTGTAAAGATCATCCGTTTTCTTTGATTTCTATTATAAACTGCAACAGCTCAACTAAAATTCATTTTTTTCAGTAAAATTTCATCCGATAACGCTTATAAATTCAATTGATGCGCGAGGTCATGTGGTAAACAAACAATCGTACAATGTTGCCAAAACGCGTTAACTAATAACGTCTTTTTTGCGTGCCACGTAAGAGAATTATATATATAGATAGAAGCAGTCACCTGTTTTTCATTTTGTTTCTATTTTTATCTTTCTCTATGTAATTCGAAGCAGTAATTGCTTTTTAGAACAACCTTTCAAAGGTTTCCAAAAATACCTCTGACGTCACAGTTTGCGTCAATTTAAATCCAATGATGAATTGATATTGATCTTCGTATGAGAGAGATTAAATAAGTATTTTGTTTCAATTTTTGCATTCAACAGCGTAATGTATAAATTACCCTGTTGAAGGGAACTTATAAGCCACACCAACTTCTTTCGCATAACTGCTTCTATACAACCTTGCGCTTGTATTCACCCGAATCTACGGTACCATAAAAAAAATTCAATTAACTATTTATTAATATTATTACAAACTTTGCTTTAAAAATTTCAATTTCAAAATCTTGATGAATGGGATAGGGTAGTTAAATTTGTGTTGCATTGGAGCAACACAACGGTCTATTGCTATTGTCGGTGGTGTGGGATCAATCCCGACGAGAAAGATTCCAGTACAACGTCTCGCAAGTTTGAACCTCAGTCAGATGACGAGGCCAATAATTGAGCTGGCATCCCATATTCTAAGCTTCCACTCCAATTGAACGTGAGGTCAGTACAGATTTAACATACACCCCCTACACGGCAATCTTTGATTGGATCCGGTTTTTATCTCGCTTCCCTCCGGTTGCAGATTCGCCTCTACCAATTGGGCCACCATTTCTCGTTTTAAGTTGGAAACAGTGGAATCTTTTTAATCGTATAACAACTGCAGAAATCTATTTTGAAGGTCCACTTTCCTATACAGCAGGGGTTGCCAACCTGTGGCGCATTGGATGATTACACCTACTTATTCTTTTTAAAATTTATATAAAAAAAGTTATATAAGTTGAAATGTAAGTTTTATCAATACCACGTTAAGCCATACCATAAATTAAAACGTTAAGCCATAATACCATAAGTTGAAGCGTTAAGCCCTACCATAAGTTGAAATGAAAGTTTTTGAAATGAAAGTTAATATGTCGTTTTGTAACGACATACAGATGTGAACAAGCACTATCATCAATGGAATTTATTAAAAGAAAAACGAGGTAGCGAATGACTGATTCAAATTTGTAGAATTCTCTGTAATAGACATTCTTTTAAATACAATATAGTTAAATCATTTTAAAATGTCAATTATATCGACAAACGTACTTTTATTAAAAAAGTTATTAAGGATATGGCAGTACCATGAACGCAAGGTAGAAAAGGTGCTTGAGTTGTATCGCGCATCTGAACTCGCATGTGCAAAAAATTGACGCATGGTATGTAAAAGGTTGGCCATCTCTGCTATAAAGACATAAGTATACTTTTTATCCCAACAAACACTCTCACCACTTGCGGTCCGATAGCCCGGTTGCAAGGGAAGTAGATGCGCAACCGGAGAGTTGCAAGTTAGATGCTCGTTCCAATCTGACCATTCTGTTCGTAGGGGATAATGCACGTTAAATCTATCGTTACCTAAAATGTCCTCACGTCAGCGTGGTGTGGAAGTTTACAGAGTGGGATGTTCCAGCTCGGTTGTCGACCTCATGCCTGCTTCAAAATTACAAGGCGTTATCCTCGGATCTTTCCAATTGGGGCTGATCCGAGACCAGCGCCAATAACCCGTTACGTTGCTCCAGTGAGACGTTAATTCAACTACCTACCCTCTATCAATTCTGGGTTAGGTACAGCACACATATCCCATTCAATCCGTACCATTCCGACATCTCCCTTTTTTCTGAGTTAAAAAACACCAACAGAAAACCTTTCACTTTGAAAAAAAGACCTTAAACGCTCTTCTTTAAAGAATTACCTCAAATCTCTCCACGATACTTAAATCTAAAGTCAGGTACGATTCTTCGAAGTTAAAAACGGCAAAAAGAAGGAGCGAGGGATGTTTGTACCTATGCACCGAGGCAAACAACTCACCACCCTTAATGTCGCAAAAATTTTCCAGAAGCGATATATCGGGAGTGCTGTTCGGAGGAGGGACGGAGGGGAACAATCACACTAATTTAAGTGGTGCCATTTTTCGGTTATCGACGTAGTTTGGGAACGTGATCAAAAAGTTCCCCTTTAACACGATCCGAGTTAAAAAATAGTTGCAACCCGGTCCGGAGACAAGGGTATGAACACACATGAAGATTACAGTTTGCGCTTTTCAGTAACCTTCGTTCCCGGTAAGCACGTATTTCGGTCATTTTTCAATTCGTAAAGAAGAAAACATTCCAACGTGGCTACTGAGGAAATTGAAGATGTTACCCCATTTAGCATCGCCTTTGCGGGGGCCGCTTTCCCTTAAGTGTGCCTAAATGTGTCGTCCGATATTACTTCAGATTAAATGCGTTGCCGATTTGTGTTAGGCACTAATTTATATTAAGACGGCATTGTAGTCGCTGTTTCCTAGTATAAATCAGCAACTACTTTGACTTCAATCAGAGAAGATTGAATTGTGCAGGATGAAACTATACAAAATTCAAATGTTATCCTGAGTAATGCCTTTTACTGCATTATAAAAGTGTACCTAAATGTGTCGTCCGATATTACTTCATATTAAATGCGCTGCCGATTTGTGTTAGGCACTAATTTATATTAAGACGGCATTGTAGTCGCTGTGTCCTAGTATAAATCAGCAACTGCTTTGACTTCAATCAGAGAAAATTGAATTGTGTAGGATGAAACTATACAAAATTCAAATGTTATCCTTAGTAATGCCTTTTACTGCATTATAAAAGTGCCTAAATGTGTCGTCCGATATTACTACTTAGATTTGATCAAATTAAACGCGTCGCTGATTTGTATTAGGCACTAATTAATGCTGAGACGGCGTTGTAGTCAATGTGTCCTAGTATAAATCAGCAACTCATTTGATTTCAATCAAAGAAAATTGAATTGCGTTGGATGAAACTACACAAAATTCAACTGTTATCCTGAGTTATGCCTGTTGCTGCATTATAAAAGTGTGTCTAATTGTGTCGTCCGATATTACTACTTAGATTTGATCTAATTAAACGCGTCGCCGATTTGTATTAGGCACTAATTAATGTTGAGACGGCGTTGTAGTCACTGTGTCCTAGTATAAATCAGCAACTCTTTTGATTTCAATCAGAGAAAATTGAATTGCGTTGGATGAAACTACACAAAATTCAACTGTTATCCTGAGTTATGCCTGTTACTGAATTATAAAAGTGTGTCTAAATGTGTCGTCCGATATTACTACTTACATTTTAACTAATTAAACGCTTCGCTGATTTGTGCTAGGGACTAATTAATATTGAGACAGCAGTGACTACATTGCCGTCTCAATATTAATTAGTCCCAAGCACAAATCTACGACGCGTTTAAAAGTGTAGGAGAAGTGTTGTAAGAAGTGTAAAAGTGTAGTAAGAGAAATAGAATTATTTTCAACTGGGTTATCATTTAAGGATACATATATCACTTAATATTCAAATCAATACAAAATTTTTAAATGTATCCTATTTTAATTGTTAGTATGAGAAATTAATAACGCAAAAATTCCAGATTGTATACAATGTACAATTGGAAGTATTTCTTTAAATAATGCTATCCGACGCTTCATATACTCAACGTAGAACCGAAAGGGAACTAAAACACCTTCAATATTTCTTCATAAGCGATTAAGCTTTTGTAGTTGTGCCTCTTCATTGTTTTAATTATTCACAAATGTTTACACATTTTGCTATTTATTAATTTCAATCAAACTCGTTGCTCTTATATGAAAAAATGAATAAAGAGATAAAATTCAGAGAAAATTAACTAAGTTAGGACAAAGAAACTCTATTCTCCTTTATTTAACTATAGAAAATTGCTGTGAACATCGAGAATAAAGTGTTATTTTTGCATTCAGAAATTGCATTGTTTTGATTTTAAAAATCTATTGGGGTAAATTTGATTCCATAGTTTTTAAAAATGAAGTTTTGTCATTCATTTTGTCAACTAAAGAATTATATTTTTTTATCTCTTCATTTTTGATAGTTTTCAACAGTAGAAATTGAAACTTATATTTGTTAATAACAAATATTCTACACAAAGATAGTATTAAGGTTTTTTTTGCAGTAGGAAAGTATAAACGCAAATTACTTATCTAAAACATTAATTGATTACTTTCGAAATATTATCCAAATAAGGAGGACGCATAAAAACGTGAGTAGGTATGATTCATATCCCATGAGAAAAATTTAAAAATGCAGCTAATAAGAAAATAATTATTACTTAAAAACACATTTCTTGCTATAGAATTCCGTATATCGTCATTAAATAAAGCAAAAGTCATCTGTGTTTTAATTACTAACTAGGGAGCCCACCCCCTGCTCGCAAACGCTCGCAAACCTTCGGAGGATTGTTTTGCAATCGTCATTGGTTCGCTGCGCAAACCTTACTCGCTCGCATTAATGGAGACATGAGTCCTAGTAGAAGGGATTGTTTACAAAATATGATACTCCAAAAATAATTTGTAATAAAAAATAATTGGTTTCAAATAAAAATCTGTAGTATTGCAGAAAAGTTATACAGTACCTCTGAAATCAAAGCTCGAACAATTTGGAATTCAAATGAAAACTTTGAACAAATTTGGACTCGAAATGTGAGCGCCACTTTGGATATCGAATACCCAGCGTGTTGTTTGTATATAAGCTACAACTGCTCGACCAATATATATATTTTCAATAAAATTTCATCCGATAACTCTATAAATTTAATTGAGGCGCGAGGCTTCGTGGTAAACAATCGTGCAGTGTTGCCAAAACGCGATAACAAATAACGTCTTTTTTGCGTGCCACGTAAAAGAATTATATATATAGACAGTGTAAATTTTATTATCATATTATGCGTTTAAGATTACGAGTTGTTCTTGGATATCACTCTTCGTAATTGATTGCGGACTGTCAGTGGCCCGTTGTGTTGCTTCAGTGCGATGTAAATTCAACTACCAATCAACCACCATTTTCGTTTATAAACCTAAAATATGTTTCGGAAATGTTGACGTAGTGTATTTCATTTGCAAGCCGTTGATATTATTGTGTATGTAATGTGATATGCAGTTAGGAAACATGAAACAATTTTAAATGTAGTGTAATATGCGCTTAGTTGCAAACAATTTATTGTTTGATTATTTAATGAGCAATTTAGAAATAATACGCTTTTTCTCAGGTATGAATCTATATGATTGAAATGTTAATTTTTCTACTCTTATATTTAGTACCTACGATTATTTATTCTGCTTGCTAAAGTAGATCGGTTAGCGGTAATACAACTATCTGCAATTTGGTCTGTTTCCATGGACTAATCTTTTCCATTCTATTAAATAGACACGTTAATATTTTCCGGTAGATATCATTAATTATATACAATTTATAGGTAAAAGAAGAGCCAGCATTAATTATTTTGCTGCGCACTGCAGCAATGAAATATAGCAAATTTCCCATAAGCAATCCACATTGCTTTTTTGTATTTAACCCAGAATATTCCATCCATTCTTCTCCCATAGGAAAACCATAAATTACAGCAATAATCAATTTTAGGTTCTAACGCTGATGAAAATCCTGAGATTTATTTTTATCGAGGTTTGGAATACTGCACGCAACATGTAAAATCTCTCCTGAATCGGAGAGGAAATGCCTCGTAAGCACGTAGATTAAACTCTATTCTTGAGCGCAGTGAACGGAATCGAGATTTAATTATCTCTATACAATACAGTGGATTACATTGGATATCGAGTCTTATATCTTCCAATCCGTTTAAACCAATGAAATCGCAAAAAAGCTACATACAATACTGAGACAACTTTTAATCCATACCACATAGCCTTCTTAAATGAATTTTATTTTTGAATTTGAAAGTTTCTGTCACTTTTTAGAAAATCTGTGAGCCTATTTCGCCTGCTAATATAATGTTTAAAAGTTTAGTTAACCCTCTAAGGGGGTTCACACGCATGTATCCGTTTTGAAACATGAAGTCTTCCTTGCATGATTTCTAACAAGTTCTAACATTCTAATGCAATCTTGCCTAATCTTTCTGTCGATCGAGGGTTTATTTTGTTTGTGTGTTTTGCTCGATGTGTTTATTTTGCCATTAATTGCGATGTAATCATGGTAATATTATGACATTCAGAAATCTCTTGACCATCAGGAGTTTAAATTTTAAAGTATCCATGTACTCACAAGGTGTAATTCGTATCTGATTTTAATGTGCCAAGTCGCCAACCCTCCATCAATAAAGAAAATGGTTATCATGTTTCTATAGCAACAGCTTGAAGTGTTTCGAAGGTGTTGTAAAAGATTAGATAAGAAAAAATATCATTCCTACAGATTATAGTCGGATTAAGATCAGGGGAATAGGTTGATCACTTCTGGTCCTCGATTCAATACATTCTGCAATGAAATCCAGCTTTGTGCGTGGATGCTCGTAAAGGCTCTAAATGCATTTAAACCCTACCTGTGGTTGTCTCGACGAAGTATCTCGTCATTAGCAAACTTGATCAGATCTTGATGGATGACATACCTCGAAAACTAACTAGATCTTGATCTCATCGTTATAAAAAAGTAGCAATAACTCGATGAACAGGGATCTCGTCATTAATAAAGTCTGTCAGATCGAAGTGAACGAGATATCTCGCATAAACCACTTCGAGGGTTAAGCCGTACGTCCAGGACTAATTAGCTCCCGTGCAACAAATAAATGACCATAAAGTGACCAACCGATCGATTGAAGTCACTGAATTGAAGTCCGAAATCCATCGTCTAACACCATATACGTATATAGTTTCAAATTATCACAAAGCCTCTACATCATCACATCTGATAGATTGGTATTAGTATTTTTTAACTCAAGAATATTTAAATGCATCGTTTGTGTAAATAGTACGATAAACGTTTTCTAATAATTAATATTCAGGACATTAAATATATTTTTATTTTATAGGTAGGTAGTATTTTAATTAACGTTGCACTAAAGAACCACAACGGGCTATTTTAATTTTATATATCAATTTTCTCGTTTTTCTTCGGTGGAGCTATCTTCTTGAAGAAAGTGGACAGGATAGGAATCAAATAAAAAAATATTCATGTTTCAATTTTAGATCTTATCAGAATCACTAACATCTAGTTTAAATGTTCAAAAATAGCAGCGATAGATGCAAGTTTTTGAAGATTAAAAGCAACTGAAGTCTACCTTTGAAACAATGAAGTCTTGTTATCTTTTATATATCTTGTTTCAATTAGCAGTCACTTCCTTATGAAATTAATTAAAAATCTTGCGTAAATCACAAAGTTTAAAGATATTTAATTACCCGTTATCGCACTTTATCACCACGCTTCTAAAGAATCTTAAAAGAAAATAGAAAAACTAGTCACATAAAATGTTAGATCGTCGATTAATAGCTTTCTTAATTAAACTCTTTACGCCGTTAACTTTCAATTCTAGCTTAAACTAAAACGTACGGTACCATTGCCAACTGGCAATAATTTCCCACCGCCTATTGGCAATTATTTTGAATTATGATAACCCGTCGTAGCCCTATGCAAATAACCAAAATTTTTAGTCACCAATTTGGTGATGGGCTGGTACTATATTTTTGAGGTTTACCAAATTTTGTAACACAAAATTTTCTTTCTTAAGTTGTGTTTCCAAGATTTTTTTTAACGAGTTTTGTAGTTTCAAATTTTTAGAATTCTGGATTCACGGATACATCGCAAAATTGAATGAATGAGCTTAAGGTTATGCCTCCCGAAAAGGTATATCCTTACTCAATAAAAACTAAATATAACATATTTAGAATTACTCTCTGACGGGACAAAATCAAAACAAAATCTCAAATTAGAAGTTAATGAAATAAAATAGTTTAAAATTCGACTAATTTATTTTACCTACATTCGTTAAGCTTATGTGTCTAATAACCGAATACATATGCTTTCCGTATTTAATTCTTCCTTTAGTAAAATTTTTCTTCAAATGTTAAAAACTTCGATACAAATTTGACAGATTAATCAGTTGCAGGATATTGATCATATATGACCATAAATTTTCAAATTCATGAGTTGATTTAATTTTTTTTTTCAAATTCAGAAAATTTAAAATTATTAAATAGTTTCTTTTAAATATCTCTTTCTGAGGAAAATCATTTTTTAAATTATTCATACTTAAGGGAAGAGTTTGTGCGATATGATTTGCATAATGATATTTTACCGATCATTACCTGTAATAAATAGTGATTTGAAAGTAGAAGATGATAAGTCGATATACGAAAATTATTCTAATAATAGATGAATATGTATCGAGTTCAATGTTTGATCTGTAAAGTTTAGATGTTCGAAGATATTTATCACCGTAACTTTCAAACAAGGGTGCTACTCTTTAAAAAGTGGTTCACTTTGAAGGAGTGAAATAAGAAAGGGTATTATACTTGTTCCCTTAATAAGAAACAATTTTTCACCGTCATTTGTTTAAGCACGTTTTCCATGTGGAATCCCATTATAAAAATTAGCAATTTTTATGAGTCCCATTTAAGTGAAAACAGCTTGACAAAGCTTATCAATGAAAGCATTGTTGCATTGTATTAGTAGCGAATACAAAATATACTTAGAAACATTTCTGAGTTGGGAATTCTAAAATGTGTTTATTACCTCCAATTTCCAAAACCTACTGTAATTTTGCATTCACAAACCAGTGAGCTCGGTGAATTTTTATCTCTTTCATATGAAAATCGAATAACTTTCTCTTTTAAATGAAGATAAATTTCTGTAATCAAATATCTAATTTTATTAATTAACAGACGTTCTTGCTTTGTATAACGAATTTTTATAACCTTAAAGTAATGAAGTACCTAAAATAAAAACAAAATCTAGAGTTTAAAAAAAATTCTGAATAAAAAAAGAATAGGATAAAGACATGAAATTGATAGATAAGTTGGTATATTTAATCATTAGTCAAATAGATACACTAAAATTGAGGATGATGAAAAGAAATAGGAATTGCAGTTTTTCTTTTATTCTTACATTGCTTTTAATATTTTTATTCAGTCTTGAGAGGGATCGGAAATTCCAAGATCTGAAATACGTTATAAACACGTCAATTATTAAAAAATATTTCCCTGCATCTTAAAAGGCACTCGTGTATGCTAAGAATACATTAGAACACTTATGGAGTACTTGGCGGTAAGCATTCATTCTTATAGGTAAATAAAATAAACGATGCTCTGGGCTCTAATGTAGGCAGCGATAAATCTTCAACTACCAACGTCCTAAAATTGAATAGCCTGAAATTTCAGGATCTAGAATTCTTGTTCATTCTCTGCCTATATTAGAGGAACGATATAAATAGAACAAGTAAATAAAATAAAAATTAATTTTTATTATGAAGCAAAAATCTTTTCAGATTAAGTTCAAAGATGCTTCTGCATTATATTTAGTACAGTAAATTTTCAAGTTGTGACAATACTTCAAGTCTAAAAGAGAAATAATCATGTTACAAAAATAGAAATATGTAGGAGTTTAATGTCCGGCACTGTTTTTGTATTCTCTTTGATATTTCGGTTCCTCGTTTACTCTTCATTGATATTTCAGTTCAATAACCACTCCAGATAAAATGTTTTAAGGTGCTAAATCTCTATACATAAGATATTAATGTAAGTGATATGGTTTGCATTTCGTTTCTTATTGAATATACATGACAAAATTGTGTTGTTTCAAAAGAACCTAAACTCGTGGTATCTTAAAATGTTTCGTTATTTTTGTTTACATTTTCTTAAACATTTCACTCATTCTGCTCCTCCCTTCTTTTTTGTAGTGAAAAGGAGACAGTGTAGCTCAGTTGGTAGAGTCGTGGTTCAGAAACGGGTTGCGAGTTTGCTCGATTCAACCAAAAACAGTTCTGCACGTGGGGCTAGAAAACTTGAAATCTGTCGTGGTCCAAACATACCATATCGCCGTGGTGTGGATGTTTGTAGAAAGGGGTGCCAGTTCAGGTATTGAACTCATCTGACTATGGATCTGACATGGTATCTGACTATGGATCTAACTATGGAACGAATTGTAATCCTCTGATCTTTCTCTTCGGGACTGATCTCGGACTGTCGCCAATTGCTCTTTGTATTGCTCTAGTGAGATGTAGGATCAACCACCTACCTATCTGTAGTGAAATTAAATTTTTTATTATGAATTATTGATACTTAGTAGAGTACTAGTAATTCATTTTTACAACTATCCAAGCATAATATAATATTAAATATAGTGGAATTATTGACTAAAAACTCCCAGTTAACTACCTCACACTCTATCCTTCGTATTCTACCATTGTATCAAGACATCCTTAGATCGATGGTCCAATATTGATCGTCGGTCATTTCTTAGTGTATTTCTATGCTATTCTTTGACTAATCAATAAAACAGTTTAATCTAAAACGCGTGTACCTTAACTGTACCACCACGGAAATATTCCATATGAGAGGCTTGCACCAGTCTTGTTGCAAGAGTTGTTGATCCGTATATTTCCGTTAAATGCATCTAGAAATCCTTATTTAATAAGATTATTTTATTTGATATTCAATATTAAAATTATAACAATGGCTATTCTCATAGTACAATGTACTGTGTTTAAAGAACATGAACAAAATAATTGAAATGAAGTAACATTTAATCTACACTGTTCGTTAAAAATGCAACACCAACAAAGACAAGCTACAGCAAAGAAATTCATTTGATCGATAGCATGTGGCACGATGTACAAATAATTTAAATATTTCAAGAATGCATATTAAAAGAAACATACTAAAATCAGTAATTTCTGTGTCCACTTTTAGCAGTTACAGTTGCTTGCACACGGCTTGACATTAGCCGATAAAGATTTTGGATTTATAACTGTAAAATGTCGTTCTATACACGGATTCAACACGCATCTACAATTCTTCAGCTATGACTGCAGGGGATGATACAGATAAGTTTTTTTCAAGCAATACTGTTCCACTCGTATTCAATGGGGAACAAATCGGGTGACTGAGGAAGCGAAGAAAATTCTGGTACTCGTTTCTCACAGAAGAAATATTGGACAGTTCAAGTAAGATGAAGAGGAGCATACATCTGTTGAAAATAGCTCAAATGAGGGTTTATATGTGGGGTTTGGGATCTTGTTCCACTATGTATCATTGACTATCATAGCGACTGTTATCTATCTTTATAACATGATAGCGTGAATGGAATGAAACAGCATCCCCAAACCATTACTCCGAGTATGATCATATGACGATTTGCAATGCAAGATTCTATTGCCACTGTATCTGCAAACAAGTAGTCACAGCATAAAAACTTTCAAATGTTTTAAATATTAAATTGTACAAAAAAAAACTTCCTAGTAATTTACAGTAAATAACTGATTCTCGATTGTCTCTATTTGTGTAATTCTCACTACTTTAAATTTATGAAACGATAAAAGAGACAGAAACTTTAAATACCATTACAAAGTGTATATGTTAATGTTATATCTTTTTACATTTACTTTATCAGCATTTTTTTACCACTAAACTGCTCCGTTTACATGGATAAGTAAGGAGGTGAATTAACCTTTCCCAATGGCATCTCGTCAAACTGACAAAACTGACCAGATCTTGATTTCGTCGTCACCGAAAGTTCAGTAATAACTTGATAACGAGATAACTCGTCAATGGAAAAATTGATCTCATCATCATCTCGTCGAATGACAACCCAGCAATTTGACCACATGATCTGAAATATTTTTTTTTTTGCAATCAGCCACCTCAATCCCATATTGACTTGAATTCGAATTATTTTCGAGTCACGTTTGAACTCAAAATCCAATTTTCTTCGTACATAATTTAAATATATCACCAAAACTTACTTCCGTTATCTGCCTCTCATAGTACTTTGAAGATAAACTTGTCTCCTCTCATAATTAGAGTTAGAAATAAAAATAAATAAACAGCGCAGCACAGTGGCCTGCCTTCAGTCTGAAAGCGACAGAATCAACTGTAAGAATTGTGTTCTGCAGTAATTAAGTTGGTAGAGCATCAATCTTGTTATTCAACTGTAATCAGCTTGATCTGCAGTTACGAAACTTTTCTTGCCCATTACCATTTTCTGTTTCGAATGTTTCACCACACTGTCTGTAGAACCATTTGTTTTTAAACAGTCACGATCTTCTTAGAAATATACTAGATTAAACCTATTTTCTCCCTAAATTATATTTCCTTTGTTTTCTCTCCAAATTAAACTTGCCGACCTACCGGTATAGTGCTTAAGGTGTTAGCCTCGAGATCGGAAGGTTTCTGGTTCGAATCCGTATCCGGGCATGGATGTTTGAGAGCGAGTGGTGTAGAGGCGAATGGTGCAACTTAAATCTATCATGGCCGAAAGTCCTCCAATTGGGTTGGAGTGGAAGTTTGGAGAGTGGGGTGCCAGCTCAGGTGTTGATTCGTCATCTGACCGTGGTTCAAAATTACGAGGTGTTGTCCTAGGATCTTTCCCTTAAAGGAATGATCCCGGACCGTTGTGTTGCTCTAGTACGACGTCAGCTAAACATTACCAACTACCAAATTAAACTTATAAAAAGGAGCATCTGTTTACTGGACTGTGCTGGACTGGTTTCCTGAAAATGAGGTGAATTTGCATGACTTGCAGGTTCAGAGCTCTGATCTCAATCCGATCGATCACTTGTGGAACGAACTGGAGCAACGAGTACGAAACCACCACGTACACCCAGCTTCACAACAATCTCTTATCACAGCCTTGCGAGGGGTATGGCCAGCTTTTCTTGCCCAGACTTACAGAAAACTTGTGGAAGACATGCCTCGACGTTTTTCAGCTGTAAAACAGGCAAAAGTAGGGCCTACCCGTTACTAAATAGAATAATAAAGCACTTTTTTCTGTAAACCAATATACCTTCATATAACATAATCTCATGACAAGCATATTTTCACATACAACTTCAGCTTATAGAAAACACAACTGATTGCAACTTCAGTGCATGAGCAAAATACAATATCACTGATCTATTCTTTGAGTCAAGTATCGTAACTCTCCACGTATCTGACACTTTTCAAATCGTCATTAATTCTCTGTAGGTTTCACTCGCATAAATCCTATCTGCATCTCCTAGTCTTCCACTCGTGACATCCAACCACTTTTGATTAAATGGTTAAATAGATCCTTTCAACAAACCGATGTGGTAATTTACCCATTATTTTTTCTGTGAGTCGATAGCAATGTTATACCTCCCCGACATAAACGTATAACAAACAAAAACTATTCGTAACTTCAGTGAATGTGCGAATTACATTATCACTGATCTAGTGATTGAATAAAAATCTTGACAATCCTCTCAGAAGTTGTATCGCACACTTTTGGGTCGTGACTGATACTTTGGAGGTTTCACCCGCATAAATGGAAATCTCGTGAAGCTCGGAGAGTAATGTTGAGCTTTGGTTATTCAGCAAGAAATTATAAAATTCATCCTGTACCATCAATTGAGCTCAGGAAACACTCCTGAAACCAGCATTTCCCAAACGTATATGAGTAAAAATCTTTACAATCCTCTCAGTTGTATCTCACACTTTTGGGTCGTGATTGATCCTCTGGAGGTTTCACCCGCATAAATGGAAATCTCGTGAAGCTCAGAGGGTAAAGTTGAGCGTTGGTGATTTAACAAGAAATTATAAAATGCCTCCTGTACCACCAATCGAGTTCAGGAAACACTCCTGAAACCAGCATCTCCCAAACGTATATGAGTAAAAATCTAGTGATTGAGTAAAAATCTTGACAATCCTCTCACTTGTATCACACATTTTTGGGTCGTGATTGATCCTCTGGAGGTTTAACCCGCATAAATGGAAATATTCTGAAGCTCGGAGGGTAAAGTTGAGAGTTTTGGTTATTCAGCAGGAAATTATAAAATGCCTCCTGTACCACCAATCGAGTTCAGGAAACACTCCTGAAACCAGCATATCCCAAACGTATATGAGTGAAAATCTAATCATTGAGTAAAAATCTTGACAATCCTCTCAGTTGTATCTCACACTTTGGGTCGTAATTGATCCTCTGGAGGTTTCACCCGCATAAATGGAAATATCCTGAAGCTCGGAGGGTAAAGTTGAGCTTTGGTTATATATTCAGCAAAAAATTATAAAATTCTTCCTGTACCACCAAGCGAGCTCAGGAAACACTCCTGAAACCAACATACCCCAAACGTCCTCTCTTTGACCCCTATCCGAGCGGAGCCCTTCGTGCATGTGTGTGTGGGCGTTAGGGAGTAAATAATTACCTCAAAAGCACACCCCTTTCTTCCTTCTCCCCAGAAAACAAAACGAGCTACCCACACATCAAAAGATCAAATGCTCCCACATTAACCCCGGCAGTATCTGCATGCCTGTGCACGCTTCCCCACAGCGGTTAGCGAAAGAATCTCCTTTCATTAGAGCCCGATCCCCAGAAAAGCTCGCCTCCAATCATCGACGGTGTTTTTTTTTTGCGCGAGCGAATCATTTAAATGGCACGTGTTGGGCTCTAACCCTTTGCGTCCGCCGGATCAATGGGCGCGGGGCAGCAGATGCCTCGGTTCCCGGCCCCACGCGTGACGGCGTTAACATCATGCGTGACTAGGTCCTTTGCGTGAGGCGGTCCTGCCTTCTGTTTCTCCCTAATGACAGGATCAGACGTGCGCTTTTCCCTAAGACTGATAGAAGTGGGAGGAAGAGATGGGGGCCTTTTTTCCTCGTGCATTAATCTTTTGCATCGCGATAAGGTTCGTGGCAAGGCTTTCGACCTGATATGAATTTCTTCATCCCCAGGATGGATATTGAAGGATTCGGCGATGGCATAGCTGGAGGGAATTTTCAGTTTTATTTTAATTGGGATTTGTTATCTTGGAAATGAACGGATGGGTTCATCCATTAATACATACCGTTTCAATGATAACGATCGAGGTGAAATTTGAAGATAAGTCTCCTGAGTATGAAAATTTATTGTGTTCTCAAGATATTTGTGCGCTTGGTCTTCCTTTTACGGCATGTATTTGTTCATCTTCAGGCTTCATTGATGGATATTGAAGGATTCGGCGATGGCATAGCTTGAGGGAATTTTCAGTTTTATTTTAATTGGGATTTGTTATCTTGGAAATGAACGGATGGGTTCATCCATTAATACATACCGTTTCAATGATAACGATCGAGGTGAAATTTGAAGATAAGTCTCCTGAGTATGAAAATTTATTGTGTTCTCAAGATATTTGTGCGCTTGGTCTTCCTTTTACGGTATGTATTTGTTCATCTTCAGGCTTCATTGATGGATATTGAAGGATTCGGCGATGGCATAGCTTGAGGGAATTTTCAGTTTTATTTTAATTGGGATTTGTTATCTTAGAAATGAACGGATGGGTTCATCCATTAATACATACCGTTTCAATGATAACGATCGAGGTGAAATTTGATGATAAGTCTCCTGAGTATGAAAATGTATTGTGTTCTCAAGACATTTCTGCGCTTGGTCTTAGTTTTACGGTATGTATTTCTTCATCTTCAGGCTTCATTGATGGATATTGAGGGATTTGGCAATGGCAAAATTGGTGGCAACTTTCAGTTTTATTTTGTTTATTTTGATTGGGATTTGTTATCTAGAAAATGAACGGATGGGTTCATCCATTAATACATACCGTTTCAATGATAACGATCGAGGTGAAATTTGAAGATAAGTCTCCTGAGTATGAAAATTTATTGTGTTCTCAAGACATTTCTGCGCTTGGTCTTCCTTTTACGGTATGTATTTCTTCATCTTCAGGCTTCATTGATGGATATTGAGGGATTTGGCAATGGCAAAATTGGAGGCAACTTTCAGTTTTATTTTGTTTATTTTGATTGGGATTTGTTATCTAGAAAATGAACGGATGGGTTCATCCATTAATACATACCGTTTCAATGATAACGATCGAGGTGAAATTTGAAGATAAGTCTCCTGAGTATGAAAATTTATTGTGTTCTCAAGACATTTCTGCGCTTGGTCTTCCTTTTACGGTATGTATTTCTTCATCTTCAGGCTTCATTGATGGATATTGAGGGATTTAAAAATGGCAAAATTGGAGGCAACTTTCAGTTTTATTTTGATTGGGATTTGTTATCTAGGAACTGAACGGCTGGGTTCATCCATTAATACATACCGTTTCAATGATAACGATTGAGGTGAAATTTGAAGATAAGTCTCCTGAGTATGAAAATTTATTGTGTTCTCAAGACATTTCTGCGCTTGGTCTTCCTTTTACGGTATGTATTTCTTCATCTTCAGGCTTCATTAATGGATATTGAGGGATTTGGCAATGGCAAAATTGGAGGCAACTTTCAGTTTTATTTTGATTGGGATTTGTTATCTAGGAAATGAACGGATGGGTTCATCCATTAATACATACCGTTTCAATGATAACGATCGAGGTGAAATTTGAAGATAAGTCTCCTGAGTGAAAATTTATTGTGTTCTCAAGACATTTCTGCGCTTGGTCTTCCTTTTACGGTATGTATTTCTTCATCTTCAGGCTTCAGTGATGGATATTGAGGGATTTGGGCAATGGCAGAATTGGAGGGTATTTTCAGTTTTAATTTTAATTGGGATTTGTTACCTTGGAAATGAACGGCTGGGTTCATGCATTAATACATACCGTTTCATAGGCAAACATACAAAACAAATCATAGTAAAAAGAATAGGCTTCTTGCTTGGTACTGTCGGTCTCTCAACTGTTGTTGCAGGTTTGATTTCTTTTTCTTCCTACTCTTTTTATTATGTTTTGTTTTGTATATTTTCCTTTTAATAGTGCTTGTGGGAAAATATGAGCAACTTATTTTTTAGCGTTTTGCTGCTCATATGTAGAAAACACCCTTTTGTATTGTCTGGATCAGGCTTCTCCCTAATGACGCCCTTATCCACCAAAACTTTCATTTTCGAAAATTTCCTTACAGTTTTTATTTTAAATTTCCTATTGTTTTTTTAAATTATATTCCTTACCTGTTTATGTCTGCAGATTTAACGCGCTTGCATGGTTCGTTTCGGGTTTCGTTTTCTGGTTGATTGCACCCCGGCTGTTTAGTTCTTTACTTTAGTTGTATTTGATGAATTAATATATATATATATATATATATATATATATATATATATATATATATATATATATATATATATATATATATATATATATATATATATATATATATATATATATATATATATATATATATATATATATATATATATAACAGTAAGAACTTACTGCACTTTTTAATCCGTCTGATGTCTTATAAAATTCCGCAGTTAGTCAGCAAAATCGTTTCTTGAAACCGACTCTGGCGTTACGAATCTTTAAAAATCGTATACTTTCCTGAGAATTTCTATAAATATCCAGATTATAACTGTCCCTCATTACATTTTACCACGAATTTCTCAAACTGCTTATAGATATAATATCGTAAAATGAATCCTAAGAGAGATAGTATTCATTCACTATATACGCTTGCGCACCGAGAATATCTAGATAGCAGCACTAATTTGTAAAACTTTTCCGTCCTGCACAATAACCGGCTGTCAAAGTAAAAAATATATGATTTGGAATTCAAGCTTCAATTCTATATACAAATAGCCTTCGCCTTTGAATAAATATTTGGAGATGAAATTTGAACCCAAAAGGAACTCCTACCAAAGTGAAAAGTTTCTGTTGAAACGTGGCCAGGAATTAATTGTGCCGATTGCTTTGTGCAATATCTACTAGATATACGATTTTTCGGAATTAAACTATTTTGCTTCTCATAAGCTTATCAGGTTTAGATCACAGAGATTAGGATTTGCTTATGCCTATTAACTCATATAAATTACTGATATTTGGAGGTAAATCAAGAAGAAACTATTATCTGCAGTCGCTATATCTCTTAACTTTTATCGTGTGCGTGTACTCTTTTGCTTCACATAAGCTTATCAGGTTTAGATCACAGAGATTAGGATTTGCTTATGCCTATTAACTCATATAAATTATTGATATTTGGTGGTGGATCAAGAAGAAACTATTATCTGCAGTCGCTATATCTCTTAACTTTTATCGTTTTGCGCTTGAATAATCTCTCAATTATAAACCCAAATTATTATTCATGACATATACTCATATAAGTCCAACACATAATTTGTATTGTTTCAGTATGTAATTTATACATATCTAAATAGACGTTGTATCAATACTTTCTTGATTCAATACTAAAAAGCATATATCTTATTTTGAATAACGATGACTATAAAACCCACACTAATGTAAATACATCTAATTTTTTCATCCACTGCGCTAGCAACCTTCGAGTTGTAGGTGACACAGGTTCGATTCAAGTCAGTTGCAATTCTCTCTGGGTATACTTCTATCTTCTGTGTCAGTAAAACTTTCATTGTGGTGGTTTGTCCATTACTTGATATTGTATGTCTTGTGTCTGGCACAGTATTGTCAAATGTGGTCATTGCGCCATAAAACCCCACAAATCCAAACAATTTATTCATACCTAAATAGCAGATATAGCATCAATACTTTATACATTGATTCAATACTGCAGATACATTACTTAACTTTATCTTAATGATCACTAGTTTATAAAACACAATTTATTATTCATGAAATACACTGATATAAGCGACTGCTTCATACCAATTTATTGATAGCAAAATAGGGGACATAGTACCAATACTTCATTGATTCAATGCTAAATAAAGAATTCCATTTAAATTTCTATTAGTTACAAACGTGGTGAATCCTCACACAACATCCCTTTATCCTATCTTCTCTGTAAACATGAACTATATTTGCCTACTACTGTACTACCACTTACCTTACCGCTTGCAATCGCTTCAATATGTGTCAACAATGTAAGATTTTAATAGCTGTTTTTATCGCCAGCAACTATCATTCTGTTCACAACTTGTTAGGAACACATTAACCTAAATAACTACCAAAATGTAACTGCCATGCTAATGTAGACAGTGATTCACGTTTAAATTGTGTCAATTTGTAAATAAGAAGGATCCGGACATATTCACTACCCTAATAATAGACCGGACAGCAAGATGTGATGGTGGTATAAGAGAAAGAATACATGCTTTAATAGAGGGATGGTCCCCTACGTGCTGCAATTACATAAGCAACCATTCTGGGCATACTTTGAACGAGGTTTTGATACACAGCTATGAGCAGTTGTGACCATTCCTGCTGCAAGAATGTCGACAGCTCAGCTGTAGAATTCGAACGTGATTCCCTGGTCCGTAAGCGTCGCTCGAACCTGTCCCAGAAATGTTTTATGGGGCTTAGGTCGGGACTCTGAACAGGTCAGGAAGACTTTTAACATCCATATCTTGATACCACTGCTTCACAGAGCATGCAACATGACATGAAGCGTTGTCCTCTTGGAAGTAACATTCGTCCATTCCATAAAATTGCCAGAGCGTAGAAAGAACCCGATGGTCCAAAATGTTCATAAAGGCGTTCGATTTACCAGGAACAATAAGCAAAGGTCCCAGGTTATACCACGAAAAACACCCCCAAACAAGTAGTCGGATTTTATGCAAATCCTCTGGCGTCCTATCCAATATTGTAGGGTAGTGCATTTGGTTAGTTGACGAATTTTTGGATACAGCATTTAAAACCCGTTAGCGAAACGCTTATTTATATTTTTGAGAAGAGTTTTATTTAATCTAGAGTTTCAAATATGAGTATCCTACCATCAATAGATATAAGCATTGAAAAACTTTAACGCAGATATTATGCAAGTGGATTTTAGTATATAGAGGTAAGTATAGAGAATATTAATTAACGTAGCACTGCAGAAATGCAACGGGCTATTGATGACAATCCGGGATCATCCCCGAAGGGAAAGACCCGAGGACAACATCGTTTCGAACTCTAAACCTTCGAGTTGCTAATATGCTAATCTTCCATCAAGGCTCCCTACGTCCTAGTATGTAGAAAAAAGTTTAGGAAAACAAACAATGTGCCCCTAATAGTATAATCTAAGACACGTTGCTTCTTAAATTAATAAGAAAATTTACTCGTGTATGAAAGTCAGTTTGCCTTCTTCATTACTTAATTCATTTCACTTGATGCATTAACGACCATATTCACAAATCTCGAGTTAACCCTAGGATCAGTTGATCCGCGGGTCAAAATTAATCCAATGATTATCAAGAACCGTATTCTCAAACGGCGGGTTAAGTGATCCACGTATTAAAATGATACGATCGCTGTAATTGGCTACTACCGTCTTCTCACGATCACGTGATATTGTTTAGATATGTTGCAACTCCCGAATCTGCATTCATACTGATCAAGCACGTACTTAGCCTGCAGAATTGATTCCAAACTGTGATTTTAATAGAATGCGTATATATATTTTAATTTGGGCTTGGAAAGCGAAATGCAAAGATATTTAATTTCATATTAGGTTTTTATGGAAACCTAAATTTTGCAAGAAAGAATTGATAAATCAAGATAATCCGATTAGCAATGTACTTGTCAGTATTTTTGTGTGTTGGTTTAAAGTGAAGTAACACTTTCATAGTCAATTTTCTTTCATTCGTCTAAAATCAACAAAATAATTTTTATTTCACGAGAAATTTGATTCAGAGAATGAAAACTGAGTGCAGGGCTATTCGCTGTATAGGTTCGTCTTTTCGAACCAAAAAACATTGGATAATATTCAGTAAGTAATTTATTAGTATTTTAAAACCAGCACTAAAATCTAAAATATCTTAATATATGAATCTCTTATCTTAATATCTTATCATATCTTATCTAAATATCAAATTATATCTTATCTAAATATCAAATTATATCTTATCTAAATATCAAATTATATCTTATCTAAATATCAAATTATATCTTATCTAAATATGAAATTCTATCTTTCTAAATATATTATATCTTATCTAAATATATTATATCTTATCTAAAATATATTATATCTTATCTAAATATATTTTATCTTATCTAAATATCCTATTATATCTTATATAAATATCAAATTTATCTTACATAAATATCAAATTTATCCTATATAAATATCAAATTCATCTTATATAAATATATTATATTTTATCTAAATATATTATATCTTATCTAAATATATTATATCTTTATCTTACCTAAATATATTATATCTTATCTAAATATATTATATCTTTATCTTACCTAAATATATTATATCTTATCTAAATATCTAATATCTTATCTAAATAGATTTTTCTTTTTAAATATATCTTTCTAAATATCTAATATCTTTTCTAAAATATCTTAGTTCAAAATTCTTTAAACATTTTTTGAATAACCAAACCAGCACTTTACTTTTAGATTAATCGGACCATAATTAGTGGGTGGCGCAGTTTCTTTAACACCCTTGTACATGTAAAAAAATCGTAGACACAAATACATTTTGATGGTTTGTTCTTGAACATTTCTTTCATTCGATTGATTTGCAAGCTACCTTAATTTTTGATATTTAAACTCGTCTTTTATCGTGTTTTTTAATTGTGTCCTTTATGTAACCAACATCACTTTTCTTGGTGCTAGAATGACGTATTTTAAATTTAGTAAAGCTTAGTTCCTAGATACGTCATATTTTTAATATTTTCCTAAACATCGATACAAAATCCTAATTAAATTCGGCATTTGTAGCTAAATTGGTATTCAATATTCTGACGCTTAGTCTTATCTTTTGTTGTATCAAATATTTATAGCCATCTTATATATTCGTTTTTATTGCAACTGATTTCACTACTTGTGAGTTTTCCTTTCAAATTCGGCCACGGTAGCAGAGTTGGTAGTATTGGACTTGCAAACAGAGTGTTGCGAGTTCTAAACTCAATCCAACCAAACACCGTAGTTTACATGAAGGCTGGTGTACGTTGAATTCGTCGTGGGCTTAAATGTCCTCACATTGGCTGGGTTTAGAATTTTAGAGAGTAGGATGCCATCTTCGCTCTTTACCCAGTTATATGACATTGATCAAAATTTCGAGATATTGTGTTTAGTTTTTTCCCTTCGAAATAGATCAAGACCATCACCAATAGCCAGTAATGTTCTTTCAGTACAACGAAAATTTAACTACCTACCTTTTTGGAATTTTGTAAATAAAATCAATCAAAATTAAAATGTTAACAAAATTATACATAAAAAGTTAATAATTAATTGAAAATGTTTTTTTCAGAGTTTTATATAAAGGAATATAAGAACGAAGGAGATAGGAACCTATAATCAAAACAATAATGAACTGGACTTTAAGCTAACCTGACACAACGAAGATTAGATCCTCTAAAAATCATTTGTTTCCTTGGCAATATAATCGCTAACTCAGTCCACATTTAAAAATAGCTATTTTTTATTGACATGTATTGATTAGGTGTAACTGATGTGACGAAAATGAAAATGTCAATAGATATAAAAATAAATTTAATTCTCAAGTATTCACAGTTTAATTTCACCTTGCAACCTGCAGTCTTCCCACTGCTTGCCATAACAAATTTTTACATTAATGGACCAATGGAATCTTTCCAAACGATTCTATTATAAGGAAATTAGCAGTAGGATCTTTACAAGGGATCCAATTTAAAGCAAAGGAGCTATAGAATCTATCCAAAGTATACTATTCTTATGAAATAAACAATAGAATTTTTCCGATGTATTCTCTTCTACGGAAAGGAATAGTATATTTCCAAAGGATTATATTATAAAGAAATGAGCTAAGAAACGTTCCAAAGAATTCGGATGTAATAAACTGAGGAATAGAAACTCTCCAAGGGATTCTTTTTTAAGGAAAGAATCAACAGAATCTTTCTTTAAAAGGTAAATGAATCCATGAATTCTTTAGAAAGATGTGGCTATTTAATTATTATGATGTGAAGTAAAATCAAAACTACCCTACAAGGAAATCTCGTGAAGCTCATAAGGTTAAATATAAATCAAAATATTATATACCAAACAAGAATGCTAGAAACTGTATAGCTATATAACAGATTACAGGCGTTTGTAAATTGGATGCCATACATACGTAGATTCTATATGAGAGGGATTTTGACTTCAAAAACACAAATCAAACTGAAAATAGAGTTTATTTCCTGTTACCCGAGTTTTATCGTATGATACATGTGGGAGTTATCATTAAATGCAATTCACATCTCTAAGTTGGCAACATAGGGTTTTTAATCGGATTACATTTGACCAATTAGAGGGGCTATCGCACATCAAATCAGAATTTTTCGATTAATTCCTAATAGCAGATGCTTAAACCGTAATTAATAAACAAGACAGCTGACATCATTTTCAAAATGTATATAGGAATCACGTACCGCCTCAAAACACTACTGCCCTCTATATTTAGTCTAACAGAACAAAATCTCTCATTAACATGAAACATATAGACTTGTTTCTAAGCTAAGACAAACGTCATTTTAAGCACGTTTTAAAACAACAGGTAATGGTAATGGTAATTTTAATTAACGTCATACTAAAGCAACACAACGTGCTATTGACGACGTTCCGGGATTAACCCTTTAAGGTAAAGATCCGAGAACAACACCACGTAACTTTGAACCACGGTCAGATGACGTTAAAACAATAGGAAAACAGAGAAGGTTTTATGTGTGTTGGTTAATGCAATAGAACTTCACCAGGAAGGGTAACGCCAAGGCAAGATTAGAAGAACATCTACGATACTTGCTTCGTATCATTTATAAAAGAACTCGCAAATTGATCAATGGGTCTAGTGTTCAGAAAACTGCCTTCTGAATAAAGAGGCTTCCTTGTTCAAATTCATGGAAGGGCATGGATTTTGTTCGTCTGGAAATAATGGCCTCTACAAAAAAGTTGTGTCTAGAATGTAGGGTATGCATGTTATGTGAACTCGAACCCCGTGATACTCCAAAGTGTTTCACGAATCCTCCTTAGTAGTATGGAACACCTTGAGCAAAAAACTAAAAGTAAACCAGTCCGCCCTTACTGTCGTATTATAAAATTTTCAATTTACTGATCTATGTTCCTAGTAAGTACTTGAAAACTACAGCCCCGTCAGGAAGAGTTAACGATTCCCTAACAATGACAAAAAAAAGGTAGTTTCGAATGACATTAATTGAATCCTCCAACAGCAGAGACCACCTCACTTAAATGTCTGGAGGTAACCTTCAAATTCCCCTTTTTTGCGAGCCTCTGGATAAAGAAAAAAAGTCAACACTGGCCACGTTATTGCCTTGCATTCTTGAACAGGTCCGCTCAATTAACCATCCTCGGTAACCAGGGCATGTTATGAAAAAGGGGGCGTGTGCCCCTATCGGAGCGTTGTAAACTCGCAACAAACTTTACCCCGTCTTACTTATTGGATCTCCACCGCGGGCGACACGTTACCTTCAATAAAGTCCGCCGGGGCTGTCACCGCCCCCAGCCCCAAGAAATCCATTGTCTCTTCATTTTCAAAAGACTCCTCGGAAAAAACTCCTCGCTCCAAAGGGTTGTGACCCGCCCAGTAACCGATCCGGCAAGAAAGTGAGAATTCGATTTCATTAAGGGGCGCCAGAATAGGGGGGCGCCCTTTTTTCACGCCTTTCGGCGCCTGCTTGCCTGCTGACGGCATCATATGGGGTCCAATGCGTTACCATGGCAGCACACCTCCTTCGTCTGGAGAGAGAGAGAAGTAAAATACTAATAATAAGTAGAAGAAGGGAAAAAATGTAGTAATAATAGAACTATATAACTAAAGCGGAGGAGGCAACTACAGTTCTTCACTTCGTTTTACCTTCAAAGAGCCTGAGGAATAATTTCGTTTAAATTTACGAACCTTCTAAAAATCGCGGGGCTTCCCGGCTCCTGGACGAATAAAGGAGACGGGGCGCTATGGCTACCCGTGCGCCGCCCCATCTTGCCGTGCCCGTCTCGCCCCTCTTCTCTCTCGCTGTCGTTAACTTCGGGGGAAAAGAGGAAGTGTGCCCTTGTTGTGCCCTGGAGCGACGGGTGAAATGAAATTAAAGCCTGACAGCGAAACAAATGCAGAAGGGAACTTCAAAACAAGCGGTGAAGGGGGAGGTTTTTATGAAGGATGGAGACGTTGGGGCTTTTATGGAATTTTTTGGGAATCGGGAGTTGGTTGAGAAGTAGTGGGTGTTTATTTGGAAAAGAAAAATCGCAGCGTAATTCGAATCGAAATTGAGTCGTAAATGGAAGGTGGTTCAAAAAGCATGTTACCCTACTGTCATAATACTCGCATGAAACTAAATGCATATTTGACGATTCGTTCAGATACTCTTGGCTACCAGACTTTTTGAATAAGTGCTTTTCCGAATTCAAATATATAGTGAATCAGTTTGGGTTTTAGCAATGTTTATTGAATGAATTTTTTTTTTTTGCTTTTTATAATATTTGAACACGGATTAATTTTTAGCAATATGTAAGTTTAGTTTTAGTAAATTTGTTATCTTTCTCATATGGACGGGTTAAAGTTACTGTGGTGTAAGTCATTTTTTCGAAAAAAGGACTGAACTTCCACTACCATCAGTTGGCCGCTGAATAAAGATTTCTTACTTCAAATTTTCAGTTAACAAATTTACTTATCTAGATCTAGTTTCTGTGTCTAACTAATTAGTTAAATTTGGTTAGATTATATATCTCTGGTTTCTGTGTTTGTCTTTTTTTTTTAAGTAACTTACACTACTGTAATTTAAAACCGTCCATATGAGAGGCTTTTTCTGTGAAGCTAAAGATAGGTGGCAGTAGCGTTTCAGTGATAGAATGTGTTATACGTATGTATTCCTATCGCGACGTCAGCTATGAATCAAACTTGTTTTTCGAATACGGCTTCAGTACTTCAGCAATACTAATTCCAAATAATGAATTCCGAATTGAAATATCTTCAAAGGTTACATCAGTCGCTCAAAACATTTGCTTTTTTTCTTGGAAACATATAACAACTCAGAGTAATCTATATATATAATTCTCTTACGTGGCACGCAAAAAAGGCGTTATTTTTTTTCGCGTTTTGGCAACATTGTACGATTTTTTGTTTATCCCAAAGCCTCGCGCTTCAATTGAAATTATAGCGTTATCGGATGAAATTTTATTGAAAAACAATGAATTTTAGTCGAGCTGTTGCAGTAAATAGAAATCAAAGAAAACGGAGGATCTTTTCAGGGTCATTTTTAAAAAAAGGTCCGTTTTGGGGCAAACTATTATAGTTCAACAAAACGCTTGCATTACAACTTTCGACAACGAACTCAATGAAAAAGCGTGGGTGGCTCGAGTTCTGGGTAAATGTACACACAACCAACATGCTAGGTTTTTAATTTCCAAATAAACGCTCACATTTTGAGTCAAAATTTGCTCAAAGTTTCCATTTGAATTCTGATTCTAGAGGTACTGTAAATATCTTTTCTGAAAAACAGCATAAAATTTAGATTTGAAAAATATTTTTTTGGAATATCATATTTTGTTAACAATTCCCTCTGCTAGGACACATGTCTTCATTGATGCGAGCGAAGCGAGCATAGGTTCGCGCAGCGAACCAATGAGGATTGCGAAGCAATCCTCTGGGGGTTGGCGAGCGTTAGCGAGCAGGAGGCGGGCCCCCTAGTTTTTAGTAATGCTTTTAAAAAGGAATAATAAAGCACTTTAATAAATTTTTGGACGCGAGTATATTATGGTAATTGTTTAATTAACGTCGTACTAGAGCAACACAACGGGCTATTGACGACGGTCCGGGATCAGTCCCTGGTATATTATGAGCAAATAAGTTTAGTTTTAGCATTTTTGTAGTTTCTCATATAAGATGCTCTATCTGTGAACCTAAAGGTACGAGGTGGTAGAGTTTCTGTGGTGGAACATGTTTCCTATCCGTATACCGAACGTGAAGTCAATTGGCTTGTTTTTCTAATACTATTTCAGTGCCTCGCCAACACAAATTCTAAAAATTGAATTCCAAATTGGATAGTCAATCACACATACCCGTTGGATCACTCGCCAATCGTCACTAAAACGGTGATAAACTACACTTGAAAGTAACCCCGATATGCATAATGCGAGAATACTAGCCGATAGCAGAATTTTCACATTCCGTCTGGTTTCATTGTACTGAAAATCCTTTTCATATAATTAACTAGGGTAAATTTTGTTCTCTATTTCAAATAAAGTTATTTTAGTAGATTAGTAAACACGCACACACATATTTGGCGAGGGTTACATTTGAGCAAATACATGTTAAGAACAGCAAGGATGGACTCGTAGAGACTTTTATGGAATTTTTTGGGGTTTCGAGAGTTAGAAGGAAGTGGTAATGGTAATGGTAATTTTAAATTAACGTCTTACAAGAGCAACAGAACGGGCTATTGACGAACGGTCCGTGATCAATCCCCTAAGAGAATATCCAAAGACAACACCACGTAATTGTGAACCACGGTCAGATGACGTACAACAAAGTGGATGTGAGGTGTTTGGGAAGAAGTATCTAGCGTAATTCGAATTACAATCGAGCCATAAATTGTATGTGGTTCAAAATACTTGTTGGCTAATTGTCATACTATTCATATGAAAGAGCATACCAACTACACTTCACTACAGTAAAGGACCGGACGCCAGCGTATTTGCATAAAATCGGACTACTTGTTTAGGAGTGTTTTTCTTGGTCTGGCCTGGGACCTTTGCATGTTGTTCCTGGTCAATTAAACACCGACGCCTACATGAACATTTTGGACAACCAGGTTCTTCCTACGCCCTAGCAATTTTATTGAATGGACGAATGTTACTTCCAGGACGAGAACGCTCCATGTTGCAGGCTCTTTGAAGCAGTAGTATCAAGATATGGATGTAAAATGTCTTCCCTGGCCTGCTCATAGTCCCGACATAAACCCCATAGACCATTTGAGGGACGAATTAGAACGACGCTTACGGACCAGGGAACCACTTCCGAAATCTACAGCTGAGCTGGCGACATTCTTGCTGCAGGAATGGAGACATGAACCTATAGCTATGAATCAAACCTCGTTGAAAGTATGCCCAGAAGGGTTGCTAGTGTAATTGCAGAACGTAGGGGACCATCCCCCTATTAAAGCAGGTATTTTTTCCCTTATATCATCACATCAGCTTTAATTTGTCATTTGCCGTGTTTATTAATTTAAAACTAAGAATTTTTTAACTGTCAAAACAAGTCCAAAAATGTTAATACGAACAATTAACAAATATTTTATTTCAAAATGAATAGTATATAAAAAAAATATTTACAACAATTTTACACAGGTACTACAACTATAAGTGTAATTAGGTAGGTACGTAACAATAATTATTGTTAGTTATTATTAATTAAGTATCAACTTATGGGGGGAAAACGTAACAAACTTATTTTTTATTTACTGTAAATAAAAAATATTGGGGCCTATAACTATCCTCAATGTTTGTTATTAATATTTCGTAAAAAAGAGAAGTTTGCTAACTTTCTCCACCTTAAACCGACTTCTTTTTTCACCAGTTACGGAAAAAACTCTTTCTGACGGCACAAATGTCGTCATCACTGACAAATACGTAGTAATTCTTAATTTTTACTATGGTGCTTTTTGCATTCGAAAATAAAACATCGACAACGTAAAAACATCAATGTTAAATTTCCGTGATGTAATGTTCCACTGGCTCCAATAAATCGATGGTAAATGCATCAGTGTTTTTTATAAAACATCGATGTTTTGAAGACATCGACATCGATGTCGCATACCTACCTTTCAGACCCTTCACACTTGGCCACTTTGGTCTAAAAGTATGTTCAATTTACTGATTATGAAAATTTGGTTATTTTTTAAATTTTTATGATGGTACTTTTTTTACTTAAAAATAAAACATCGACAGCTTAAAAACATCAACAAGTGTGAACATCGATGTTGCAAAAACATTGGCTCCAATACATTGATGTTTTTTATAAAACATCGATGTTTTGAAAACATCGACATTGATGTCGTATCCCTGGTGTATACATAGACCTTAATGGGATTCTTTTAACCAATAGAGGAAGTTGTTTAGTTTATTTTGACTGTTGTGGGATTAAAATAATGCTATACTACGTAAATCTAGTGACGCTGAGAGGATAAAAATAATATAATGTTTTCAGTTAAGTGTGTGATGTTGGCTTTTTTTTAGCAATAGGTTTAATTTTATTAATTTTGTCTACGTCTAAAAATCTATGTTAGAAACAATACTGAATAAAATATTTCACACAAATTCAACACATTGAATACCTGATGTAAAAAAAACCTAATAAAATTCATTCTTTACAAACTAATTTTTAAGATTGTCTTAATCTACAATACAAGTTATCGGTGTAATATTATTCTGGCGTATTAAATCATCATCGGCTTATAATACATACCAATATTTATTGAAGTAATCTTTAAAATTTCAAAACGAAAAATACATATCCTGCACACACACACAAACACACAGTCAAAATCGAACAATGCAAATCATAATTCTTTATCATCAATTAAATTTAATTCATAAAAAACCCTTAAAAGCAATTTCTCATTAAGGAGCCAAAATTAATACAAGCAGTATTTCACAGTATAATAGCCTCATTGTCCATATTTATGAATGGATACAAATTCATAATTTTAACTCATTCCAAGATACTGTTACTTTAACAAAGTATGGGCACGAAATATTATAAGACTTCAAAATAATTATTCTCACAAATGCCATGGAAGTGGCAGGACGGAGAAATAGAATTATCTCTCCCTTTTCTATTGAATAATAATCCCAAATTTTTTTTTGTATGAATCACATGGTTTTAATCGAAATTGTAAGTATCTGAACTCCGAAGATAATTAGAATTAGTGACTTAATGATATAAATGTGCATTCGTTATTAGCAGTCCAATTCGTTTCTATTTTTCTACCTCAATTTATATATTACCATGGCGCTCAATTCATTGTTCAGTTCATACCTAACATTGGATTTGAAGTAGACTTCTTAAAGGGCGGTAGGCTTGTTCCTTTACGTATAACGAATTCAGTCATATGCATTATTTCGTCATCAATTTAAATATTGCTTTGCTATTTACTTTTTCCTCGTCTTCATATTTGTTCTTTGGGTGATGAATTAATATTTGTTCTCTCTTTTGTGATGCACATCTGATGACTCATTACGTCTCCACATTGGTGTGAACACAGTCTGCTTTGTGTTACTTTATAAAGTCGGGACTTCATTGAATTTTGAAAATATAAATCCCTGGTGGATTTAGAGTCTTTTATTGAGTAATTAGTGTATCGCATCCATACAAATAAATTGATTAAATATAATATACAATATACACTATAATACTAAGACGTAGGAACAAAAGACATCATATCCTTTTGCCTTGACAACAGAGAATTATTAAGATCGACTGTATTAGGAATAGTTTCCTGTTATTAAATATTAAAATATAAATTCATATATTATATATGAATAATACCATTATGTATTTGTTGAGTGTGTTGGGATGTATAATTCAGATATTTTATGTACTCATATTAATTATTTTATATTTCCCCCTCTTATTAATATCGATGATTTTTATGTTCTTCATAGTTACCATTGTTAGTTTTCTGTGGATGGCAACATAAAAAGGTCTAATTTAATTCAAAGTTCTATCTTCTAAAAATAGATTAAAAATAAATGGTTGTTCTAAAAGCGTATTTCAAGTTGTCGGTTTTCTTATGATAATTACACCTACCAGGAGTTATATAATATCAGTAATATCCAACCAACTACAAACGTGGTGACCCGGATGTGATTTGAACACGTAACCTTCTGATTATGTAGTGTTTGGATGTTTTAATCAGATATTTTCTGTACTCATATTAATTATTTTATATATATATATTTTTTTACTATCGATTATTTTTATGTTCTTGATAGTTGCAAACAGTATTTTATAATATCTTGAAATGTCTATTCTTTGTAACGATGTAACGATTAATTTTTTTATGATCATGGTCTAACATTAGCAAATCCAGGGCTGTGTGTTCATACATCTTGAAAGAGTTCTAGACAAGCAAAAGATTAAAATACGGATCATCCCTTAACATCCATAGACAAGCATGGATCCATAGACAATCATCGTGACCAGGAGAGACTTGATCCACATTGTTACCGCATATTGGATAAACCTTAAGTCTACAGGTGGTTTCGACGAGGTATCTCATCCACCAACTCTGACCAACTAGCTGATATTTCGTCATCACGATATTTTCGATTGTTTGGGGATACCAAGATCAAGATCTGGTCGTTTTTCATCTATGGCGAGATATTTCCTCAAAAATATCAGTCAAGATCTGATCAGTTTTGCTAAGGATGAAAAGCCTCTTCTAGAAAACCACAAGTAGGGTTAAAACCACCATCACAAATTAAATTAATCTTAAGTGTCCATTGATGCGTCTAGCCATTTAGCTTCCCACGGGTTTATTTTTTGGGGATTTATTTTGATACATTCATATTAGCTTGTTTTAGATAAGGACTGATTTCATAGATTGTTAGTAGAAAGATAACACAAAATCAAATCACCTTGTGGGGTCGTCGCTCCAAAACAGTTGCGTGAAAACAGAAGGAAAGATTTGACGCGTCCAAAGAAGCACGGAAATCTTAATAGTAGACGGCCTTAACGTTATGAGAGGGGGATTCACGTGTATATAACCGTTCTGATTTCCGCGGATTCTATGAACCAATAAATGAGATTCAGTCATTTTGTTCATTGTGGATTACAATCAATGCTTCCCAACTTGGAAACCTCAAGTATCAGTAGGTGGCATTCGCAATCAATAAAAAAATCAAAATCGATTTTGTTTTTAATAAATATAGATTAGTTTCTGTGTTCTGACTACTATGGGCTTTATCTACCTCTAGGATGACTACCTGACTACTGCGAGTATATGAGATTCTTATGTCAGCAGACTAATTATTTTCATCCTTTTATATTTCCTTCTAAATGATTAATTTAGTGAATTGTTATGTAAATAGGTATCTCAGCTTATAACTCAACTTATCTACCTTTTAATAGTAGATAAGTTGAGGTTTATATGGTGCGAGTCACACACACAACTTTAGTTATACTGCAAATTCTAAAGTTATGTAATAAAAGGATAGTGAACTATTAATTGATCTAACAACTTTTCGGTTATTTCAATATCACAGAAGTTAATATTTTATTTTAATCACATATAAATGCGAATATGTTAATATTTTATTGAAAAATACATAAAAGTGTGTGGGTAAGCAAATAAATTAGATTCTTATCTCGGCGAACTAGTTATCTCCGTGCTTTCCTATTTCTTTCTAAATGATTGATTTGGGGAATTATTAGGTAAATAGGTATCTTAACTTATTTACCTTTTGCATAATAGCAGGATAGTGAGAACTATTAATTGACTGACTAACCTTTTGTTTATTTAAATTTCACAAAAGTTTAAATGTTTTACTGTAAAAATATATAAATGTAAGGAGCAACTTTGGCCCCCAGAAACCCACTTTGGCTACGCCACTGAACAATAACAACGAAGCGAGCTAGCATGGGGAAACGTACGTTATAGGCGACGCGTACTGATTTAATGCGAAAGGTCGACATAAGCACGAAGTAAAAAGGGGCATCGCAAAATATCTCCGTCCAGCGTGTCCGATGTCCGACCTTTTAATGGCACACGGGGGGTCAGACAGTGCCACAAATAAAAATTAAGAGAGGAGTTGCGATTATTGCCAAAGGGAGGCAGCGGCGCGCCCTCTCCAAGGCAAATTAATTGGCTGGCAACCTCGTTGCCATAGCGACGTCACCGTCTTCCGTTTTATAGCCTCCCTCGACGTCCTTTAGAAAGACCCCACTGCTTATCTTCTTTTCGTTTTCTTCTTCTTAACTCCCAGTTCGGATTTTTCTTTATTTCCTCCTTCATTTTTTCGGTTTTAAGGAATGGGTGAGATGACGCACTCGGAATTAGAGAGCTCTAGGGACGGAAAAAATGGACAGCGGAGCTTTTTCTCTCTCTAGCCTTTTATTCCTTATATATCTATATTTTTATTAATTTTATTCCTTTCAATCTGAAAAATCATTCGCATATTTCTTTTGCTCTTTATTCTGCTCTTCCCCCCCCCCCATTGTTATCAGAAGGTGGGTGGGAACTTACCTCTGCTTTTATTGGCTCGTTTCCTGAATAAAAACAAAGGTGTTTTCCCGCTGAAATAATTCTTTTTTTTTCCAGTCTTCATTTCGGTTCGATAAACCGAATATTCTGGTGTGGAAAATATTGTTCACTTAGGTAGTTTAATATGTGCGGGTTGTCTGTATTAAAAAATAAAGATGTAATTCATATTTTATATACAAGCCTCAAGTATACATATTCTGGGGTAGTAGTATTCTATGGAGTATTTCGATATAAATGTGAAATACTTTTCATAAATAAATATCTATTTACTTAAGGCATTATAAGAGTGGTTTAGGAAAACTCAAAAGTATTTTCTATTCAATAAATTTTAGTGTTATTGTTCTTATTGAAATTTTATTCTGTAAGATAGGCTTAAAATGTTTTCAAGGTTTTTTTTTTTTTTTTAGCAATTTGTTGTATCTTGATGGGTTTTTTTCTAAGAATCCAACATTTAGGTTTATTTAAGTACGAAATCGTTCTTGCGTCTTTTGTAAAAAATGAAACACTAGTTTAATTTTCTCTCGAGGAGTTTTATTTATAGTAATATGTGTTCAATAAATTTATTTTATAAAATATACATAACACTCCTACTTTAAAAAGTGAACGTTGAATTATGGAAAGTGTTACGAAATAAAAAACTTTACATTTAAGTCAAGATAATTAAAATTTAATAAGAATTATAAGATGTTATTGCAATAATATAAAAGCGTGCATAAGAGACATCAATACATAATTAGAGATAAAAAATATTCCATAGAGTTAGTTACGAAAGTTTATTTGGCTTAAAGTATTTTTAATGTATTAATTTAAGTTTAGAAACATACTATCCGTAATTTCCAAAACATTTGTGGCAACAATCATTATGCAAATTTTAAGCACGTTCGCATGCTCCTGTCATCTGTCAGCTCTGCGCGAAACCAAATATAAAGTCACACGTGCTTTTTCTTCCCATTCGAAATTTAACTCTGTTCTAATGATATCCTTCCCAAAAGTCGGAATGTTAAATCATTTGATTTTTATTAATTTGTCATTATTAATTGTTAAGTATCAATAAATTGTTTTCTTGTACCTGTGCATATTGCACAGTTTATAACACGCTACAATAACATCAAATATTTTATTGCTGCTAGCCAGCATTTGAGCAGGGGTTCTTCTCGAAGCCGTATTCGGAACCATCGAAAGTGTTGACCCTAAGTATTCAATTTAGGGATTTTTATATTTCTTTTTTATATGGTCTAAATTCCTCTGGAGTATATACATTGTGTCAAATTTAAAATTTTATTATTATCTGTGCAGGTGTTGTAAAAAGGAATTTAAGGCAAATTTAAAAAATGAGTAATAGAATATTTCCAAAGGGTTCATTTCTACGGAATCGTCCACTAAAATCGTTCTAAAGGTTTCTATTCCAAAGAAAGGACCAACATTCCACTGGATTCTATTCTCAGGAAATAAACAGTATAATCTTTCTAAAGGTTGAAAGAATCTGTGAATTCTTTCAACCAGTAAATGTGCTTATTTAGCCTTTCGGTGAGGTATGGTGTAGTAGCAATACCACACTTCAAAAAACCTCGCACGCAGAATCACCGCTAGCTTTTCTTGTTGGACACCTGATGGTTATTTGGGATGCTTCTTTACACAATCCTTCCTAAGCACATTCTACATAAAAGACTTTACGCTAAACCCAATCCTAAAATCCAATGCTCTACATAACACCTCACCATCTAACAGCGAAAAAAACAACCACACCACTGGAGGGGAAGAAATCTCCCGAAATCCCCCTGCGATAAAACGCACGCACCTTCCAAACGGGAAAAAATCGTTAAAACGCGGACAGGCTAATCTACATACGTACCTGCCTGCCCGTATCAGTTGCCATAGAACTCTTTATTTTGTCCCTTCCCGAACCCATTGTTCGTCCCATCCCAATCCGCGGATCGAGTTCTGTTCAGTCCAGGTTTCCTCCCCCACCTCCATCTTCCGGAGCATTTCCTAATAAAAGCACCAGCAGGAACCGAAGCGGTAACCATGGCAACGCGAGGTGGCTTGACGAGGATTAATTCCATCGTCTGGTGCACAGGAGCTTTATCGTCGGGAGGGCTAGTGGCAGATTAGCCCGAGCACGTGATGCCCGGCAATTTGCTCCCACCGTGAAGCTCCCCTCGTTTCCAGTTTGTCCGGCCCGCCAGGGTATCTTCATCTGGCGAGCATAAATCTTGGGAGCAGGGCTCTTTTCCAGAGTGGCCACCTTCTGGTCGCGTTCCCCCAAGAAAAGCCGAGGGCCTGGCTGGAATTTTGGAGTTGTTCCAATTCCCGTGCCTTCCCCCGTGATTAATTGATAATTAATCTCCGAGGCGAGTTCAAAATGGGGAGCTCATCATTTGCACCCCAACAATGACAGGCGTTTAGATTCCATTTATTAGAGTCATTCGGTGTGAGGGAGCAGTTGTTGCCAGATGGGCAGCAGTAAAAAAGCGGCGATAAATAAATAAACGGGTTTCAGACGATCGGAGAAAATCTAGTTTCACTGTGAACCTGTTCCGTTTCCTTTTTCATTCCTGTGTTGTCAGTTGTAATTAGGTATATTTTTATTTCCTTTCATATTGATCGGAAATGAATCGATTCTTCTCGTAGCTCTGCTTAGAAACTCGCCAATACCGACGAAGGGAACAATTTAGAAGGCCAATTTTACGAATAATTGCAATGAAAGCACATGGAAAGAAATTCCATTTCTCTAAGTGCACATTTAACACTGATAATTATTTCTTTTTTATGGGATTGGTATCAAACATTTTGCGCAGTAAGAATTTAATTCTTTATTACGGACGTCTTTTTCACATTCATAATTATTCTTAATGACGTATTAATTGGTATAGGTAATTTAAAATTCAATATAGTGGCATGCTTCGATAGGTATCAACATTTTGCGCAGTAAGAATTTAATTCTTTATTACGGACGTCTTTTTTGCATTCATACAATTATTCTTAATGACGTATTAATTGGTATAGGTAATTTAAAATTCAATATAGTGGCATGCTTCGATAGGTATCAAACATTTTGCGCAGTAATAATTTAATTCTTTATTATGGACGTCTTTTTCACATTCATAATTATTCTTAATGACGTATTAATTGGTATAGGTAATTTAAAATTAAATATAGTGGCATGCTTCGATAGGTATCAAACATTTTGTGCAGTAAGAATTTAATTCTTTATTACGGACGTCTTTTTCTCATTCATAATTATTCTTAATGACGTATTAATTGGTATAGGTAATTTAAAATTCAATATAGTGGCATGCTTCGATAGGTATCAAACATTTTGCGCAGTAATAATTTAATTCTTTATTACGGACGTCTTTTTCACATTCATAATTATTCTTAATGACGTATTAATTGGTATAGGTAATTTAAAATTAAATATAGTGGCATGCTTCGATATTTATCAAACATTTTATGCAGTAAGAATTTAATTCTTTATTACGGAAGCCTTTTTTGCATTCATACAATTATTCTCAATGACGTATTAATTGGTATAGGTAATTTAAAATTCAATATAGTGGCATGCTTCGAAAGGTATCAAACATTTTGCGCAGTAAGAATTTAATTCTTTATTACGGACGTCTTTTTCGCATTCATAATTATTCTTAATGACGTATTAATTGGTATAGGTAATTTAAAATTCCATATAGTGGCATGCTTCGATAGGTATCAAACATTTTGCGCAGTAATAATTTAATTCTTTATTACGAACGTCTTTTTCGCATTCATAATTATTCTTAATGACGTATTAATTGGTATAGGTAATTTAAAATTCAATATAGTAACATTCTTTGATAGGTATCAAACATTTTGCGCAGTAAGAATTTAATTCTTTATTACGAACGTCTTTTTCGCATTCATAATTATTCTTAATGACGTATTAATTGGTATAGGTAATTTAAAATTCAATATAGTGGCATGCTTCGATAGGTATCAAACATTTTGCGCAGTAAGAATTTAATTATTTATTACGGACGTCTTTTTTGCATTCATACAATTATTCTTAATGACGTATTAATTGGTATAGGTGATTTAAAATTCAATATAGTGGCATGCTTCGAAGCTAGTGGTCATATATCCGATGTCCTAAGCCACCTTATGATCTTCGGAACTTAAACTGGTGCAATTTATCGGTCTTGGTATTTTGTACCATTTAACCATTCCATTATGTTGTTTATTTTAACCATTCTATTTATAACCTTTAATTAGATCTATATATATAATTATCTTACGTGGCACGCAAAAAAGACGTTATTTGTTATCGCGTTTTGGCAACATTGTACGATTGTTTGTTTACCATAAAACCTCGCGCCTCAATTGAATTTATAGCGTTATCGGATGAAATTTTATTGAAAAAAAAAAATTTTTAGTCGAGCTGTTGCAGTTAATAGAAATCAAAGGAAGCGTAGGATCTTTTCAGGGCCATTTAAAAAAACGGTCCTTTTCAGGGCCAACAATTATAGATCAACAATACGCTTGCACTACAATTTTCGACAGCAAACTCATTGAAAAAGTGTGAGTGGCTCGAGTGCTTGGGTAAATGTACGCACAAACAACATGCTGGGTATTCGATTTCCAATCAGCGCTATCATTTCGAGTCAAAATTTGCTCAAAGTTTTCATTTGAATTCTGATTCCAGAGGTACTATATTTTTATTTTCTGTAATACAGCAAATTTAGATTTGAAATTTTTTTTCTTTTTGGAATATCATATTTTGTTCTCAACAATCACTTCTGCTAGGACACATGTCTTCATTGATGCGAGCAAAGCGAGCATAGGTTCGCGCAGCGACCTAATGAGGTTTGCGAAGCAATCCTCCGGGGGTTGGCGAGCTTTAGCGAGCAGGGGGCGGGCCCCCTAGTTTGTTATAATTTTCTTTCATATTGAATGGAAATGAATAGATATTTAACATGACTTTGCTTTGAGCCTCAACAATACCGACGAAGCTAACAATTTAAAAAGCCAATTTTAGAATAAATTCAAACAGCAGCGCCAATATGAGTGCGCATTTGACACAGAACTGATCATAGATTTTTTTTTAATGTAGTTGATCTTAGAAGCTTCACTTATAAGGTTTTAATGTTTATTCTACGTTCCAGTATGATTTTCACATTCAAACGCCTATTCTTTAACCTTTAGAATATAAGCCGGTACAGCAGTTGTACCATGATTGCGCCAAGAAAGAATTTCGACAACGGCCAGAACATCAATTGCACCTTTAAAGTTATAAGCATCGCGCCAAGAAAGAATTGAGACTACAGCCCTAGCAGCAGTTGTACCTTGAACTTTATAAGAATCACGACAATAAAGAATCGCTCTTGTTATATCTATAGCCGTCGTCAAAAGGTTAATTTCAGATGACGAAATCAAAATTCGTAGTGGTAACCTAAAATTCTAGCCGACCAATCAGTCTAGAGTGCTGTCTTCTGGTCGAAAGGTTCCTGGTTTGAATACGGGATAAGGCATGCATATGTGTTCTTCTGGAATGAATGAGTGGTATGTATGTGAGGGGTAACGTGAAATCAACCGCCTCGTGAACCTGGGTAATGTCAAGTGGTTTCCAAATCCATTCTTCTAGTGCCATAATGGTAAATGCTCAATTGGTCGTGCATTAGAAAAATTATAATTAACTATTGTAGTATGTTCCGATGCTTATGGTCGTATATCTCATGTCCCATACTATTTATGCTAGTACCTTAGACTCGCTGAGCCTTTTTAAAGTCAATTTCTATAGCGAAGCTCCTTAGGCCTACCTACGTTTTACATGTTAATAAAGTTTAGTTGTAGTGTTACAGGTGGGAGAAAGGGGAGAGGTGTTCAATGTCAATGTACAATTGCGCAATGTCAATAAAATTAAATAATGTTTTAAGAACTGAAATTTACCATAATATCTCCATATATTCTCAGCTACCACCAGTACACATGATATCATAAATACCTGGCCATACTTAAAACTCAATTTGGCAATTCTCCGTTCAGAATTTAAATCTGATTTTCTTATTTTGATTCTACTTTTTGTTTCTTATTATTAATTTAGTTTAATTTCAATTTGCTTTATTTTCCTGGAGCAGCCACGGAGTCCTTAGGGCTCCGGGGATGACATGTTGGAACCACAGATTTATGCTATCTGGTAGTTCAACTAACGCAGTTTATTTATTCGTTTGTTTGTTTGGAAAGTTGGTTGGTGAATTAATATCGCACTGGATCAACACAACGGGCTTTCTGCAGTTTGTCGAATTTATTTTTAATTTTATACCATTAAACTCAAAAATTATTAGCTAGGTATATTTTTATTTCCTTCTATTCTGATCGGAAATTATTGATGCTTTTCACAGTACACTGTAATAGAAAATGGAATTAGATTTGTATTCAGAAAATAAGAATCCCCAAATACCACGCATATTAGCATTAAAACCCCCAAAAAATAACAAAAGCTTTTGAAGCATAAAATTATTAAATGAAATAGATCGAGCACTGTACTTGCTTTTCAATTATTTTTTGTGGTTGTATGAAAAGAACCGGCGCCATTTATAAAATATATTAAGTTTTCGCTTCTCGAAGTTTCTTTTTTACTAACGCGGGAATGAGCATTTGATTGTGAATCAAGTTTCCTTAACAATGCGTGTTTTTTGCATAAATGATAAAATATTCCTCTTCGGACCTAATATTTTTTTTTCTCCTTTAATTAATTAACCCCAATACGTGTGATTAAAATACTAAAAATGTGTATCGAAAGGGATAGCAGGAAGAACAATGCCATTTTTTTTTTGTTTAAGACAATTAACTTTCCGAGCACATCATAGAAGTCTTTTAAAAGCCCTCAAACTCGCCGAATAAGAAGAGCGCAATTTCAAAATTCATGAGCGCGCGGTTAAATATGCAAAGCTAAAGAGAGTCTTCTTAAATTACGATCAAATTCACATTCACAATTCTTTCTCTCCTTCCAGAGGTGGAACCCCGTGCTTCTCGACCAAAAAGCAAAGGAGATGGAAGCCAAAAAAGAATCAAGCTGGTATCTTTTGTCGAGTTTTGATTCCATTTTACTCCATTTTTGTAAATAAAGTGAAAAAGAAGGAGTTTAAAGGGGAAAAAATACTCGCGCCAGCGCAGCTGCTTAGCGCGCCAGTGGCTTTAAAATTTTAATGAATACATTGTCGCTGGGAAGCAAAGTCGTTTTGTTCTTGGGGCAGCGCCGTTATCACAATGACTGTTCTGCGGATGGGAGTCATTTAAATTACAAATATGGCAAGCAAACACAGAACGCAAACCGAAAGAAAAAGGGACTGGCAAAACGTGGACCGAGACCCGGAGGTTTTAATGAAAACTTTTGCATCAGGTAAGCCTTAAGCAATTATGTAAAGCAGCGGAGGCGAAAACCACGCTGTGAAAGAACAGTGGACGAAAAAAACGGGACGTTACGCCAGTTTATCATCACAATAGAGTTTCTCTTCAGTTTAGTACGGAAGGGCCCAACGAAGCATTCAATGACAAAGACAATTTTTACCTCTGGAACTCGTTTCTTCGTTAGTTTTGGGGGCAACAACAAGGAAGTGGAAAAAGAGCGACAACAACAACAAAAATAAGCTGGAGGAATTATTTATCGATGTGGTGAGAAGACCTTCAAGAAGTCGTGCGCCATCTTTGAGCAGACGTCAGCACTCTGCGGCTGGAAGAAGTGGGAGATTAGTATGGGTGGTTGTAATTATGGAATTTTCGTCGCACAACACACGCATCGGTGGATAGTGAGGGAAAAAGAAGGTGGTAAAGGAGGACACGACAGCATCTTTTGAGGTTGAGACTTAAGGAAAGCATCGAGGTGGCCTCGTTTTTACACGGGGGTGGGCGTCAGGGGGTGGATCAGAACAAAAAAACCGAAGTCCTCTTCCTACTACAACAAATGCGCGAGATTCATTTTGTCGAGTTTATTTGCTCTTGTCATGAAAATATAACAAAAAATGAAATGAAAAACTATGAAGGAGGTGAAAAAAAATTTCACAAGTGAGGTGAAATTTTTCCGGCTCAGCAAATAGTAATTTTACTTGTTTCCTTTTCCCCGAGTTGTTTTTCTTGCACACAAACGAGTCGGAGCTCTCAACTTCTTTTGCTGCATTTTTTTTATTATTATTATTATTCTGGAAGCTTATCGCTGTTTTTTTCCCTAAGAACGCAATCAAAAATGTTTTCCTTTCCTCGAAAAGGAGAGGAAAGGTAGATGTGTGTGAAAAAAGAGGCGAAATGTTTGCTTATAATGCTATTTAATATATATTAGCAAATACAGATTTCTTGCACCTGAAAATGACGCTGAGTGTTTTATAAGTATTTAGTCGCCTTTTGCCCTCTTGAAGGAAGTAATGCGCTTAATGTAGGAGCATTAAATCTTCTTAAATTTAAACCTTGAGTAGGGCTGTTTCGTTTCAATGGGATCTGCTGAGTGTTTTCTGCTGAAACCGTTTTGACGTTTTAATCTACTACTTAGAATCGTATACATAGTTGCTGATACTGATTTATTTTTCGGATATATTAAATAGACTACTTTTTACAAGATGGTTTTATTTGATTCCACATTTAAGACTATTAGATAGAATTGGGAGAATATTGAATTATAGTTTTTGAATTGAAAATTTGCATTTATAGTGAGGAATGGAATGCAATCATATTTTTTTAATGTTTTAGTCTGATAATATTACTAATTATAATCTAGAGCATTACTTTATTTTGAAATTCCTTAGGGAAGTAAGTAAATTTTCATTGTAAAAGTTTAATTGGAGTTTTTTATTATTTTGTCAATAAGTCATGTTTTTAATACCTGTGTATGGAAAAAAAATATTTTTATTAATGTTGTGTGGAACAATTACCAAAACTAAAAGAAGTCAACGTAGAGAATAAAAATGCTCGAGTTTAGTACTGCATCACCAATTTTCAAAGCAGGTTTTAAGGAAAATGTATTTATCTAACGAAAGCTATTATTGTTTAACTATCATTGCTCTCAATGGTCATTAGTTTAACCATCTTTCATTCGAACCACCTTTCAAATAGAAGATAAATTAAAATTTGATCTTGTTTTAAACGTATAGAGTCGTACACTACCCTACAATGATGAACCGGACAGCAAGATGTGATAGTATAGGGGAAAGAATACATGCTGTAATAGGTGGATGGTCCCCCACGTGCTGCAATTAAACTAGCAACCCTTCCGGGCATACTTTCAACTAGGTTTTGAAACACAGCTATGGGTATTTGTGTTCATACATGTAGCAAGAATGTCGGCAGCTTTGCTGTAGATTTCGGACGTGGTTCCTTGATCCGTAAGCGTCGCTCTAACCGATCCCACAAATATTCTATGGAGTTTAGGTCGGGACTCTGAGCAGGACAGGGAAGATGCTTTACATCCATTTCTTGATACCATTGATTTACAGACGCTGCAACATGACACGGAGCGTTGTAGTACTGGAAGTAACATTCGTCCATTCCATAAAAGTGCCAGAAGGTAGGAAGTACCTGATTGTCCAAAATGTTCGTGTAGGTTTCGGCGTTCAGTTGACCAGGAACAACATGCAGAGGTCCCAGGCCAGACCACGAAAAACACCACCAAACAAGTAGTCGGATTTTATGTAAATCCGGTGGTGTCCGGTCCATTATTGTTGGGTAGTGTATTTGGATTTAGTGTAGACCTTGAGGCGATTATTTGAACACTGCATAGCCTATTTCTTTAAACTTCGGAATGTGGCATTGATCCCGACACTATTGAAAAACGGAGGTTTTTCCAAAAGGTTCCGAAAGGAGATTTTTGGGCAGATGCAACAGTTCGTCCCGCTTTTGTCGCTATATGGCATCGCGGAGAACGGAAGTAATATCGACCTCACACGTGTCAAATTTTGTCAGAACAAATTTTAGTTATTACTTGTGGAAATAATTGCGTTATTGGATTGTGTTCCTTGAATTTTGTTAAGCATTCAAAATGCCGGAAAATAAGTAGCATTTTCGACATAGTATGCTTTTTTATTTCCCAAAAGGCAAGAATGCTTTGCAGGCGCAAAAGAAGGTACGTGTTGGGTAAGTGGCCTTCCACGTGCATTAGGCCTTCCACGTCTTTAGGCAGAAACCTCATAACTTCTCTGAGCGCGAGATCATGCAGCTACCAAAGAGACGGATAAATGTCATCGAACAGAATGGCACATACTATATTGATTAAATGTAATGTTTAGTAAATAATGTAATGTTTCTACAATTTTTGTCAAAGAAAACGGGACTAACTTTTCCATCAACCCATGATGCAACATCCTTGATTATGTTTAATTGTCTAGAATGTTTATGTCGCTCTTATTTCGATTTGAAAGTATTGTAACTATGATCTCATGTCCTTCCATACAGAAATATTCCCTTCAAATTTTATTGTTGGTACCATGCAGACAAAATAATATCAAACGTCAGCTTTCACCAAGGTCATCTGATTGGAAGAGTTTGAATCGTGATTGTAAAAACCATTCGAACTTAAAACCAACGGCATATTGTTCTTAAATTGAGTCATTCAGGACTTGTCGATAGACAAACTTGTTAAATAGGCTCTCGTCCTATTTCAAGGGTCTGTAATAATGATTCCCCTGACTCGATTCACATAAGAAGTCAGGTGCGGGAGAGTTGAACCTTTTAGTAGACGAGATACATCGTCAAGACAACCGACCTCCTTGTTGGTTGTCTCGACGAGGTATTTCTTCGAGGACCTTCGTTGGTTGTCTCGACGAGGTATATCTTCGAGAACCTTCGTTGGTTGTCTCGACGAGGTATCTCTTCGAGAACCTTCGTTGGTTGTCTCGACGAGGTATCTCTTCGAGGACCTTCGTTGGTTGTCTCGACGAGGTATATCTTCGAGGACCTTCGTTGGTTGTCTCGACGAGGTATCTCTTCGAGAACCTTCGTTGGTTGTCTCGACGAGGTATCTCTTCGAGGACCTTCGTTGGTTGTCTCGACGAGGTATCTCTTCGAGGACCTTCGTTGGTTGTCTCGAAGAGATATATCTTCGAGGACCTTCGTTGGTTGTCTCGACGAGGTATGGTCATCCTGACCAGATCTTGATGGACGAGATATATTTTCATTAGTAGAAAACTGACAGCGTCTTGATAAGGTCATCATCAAACGAATCGGAAATATCTCGATGACAAGATATCTCGTCATTAGATTGGTCAGATCTCGATGGACGAATATCTCGTCGAAACTACTTGTGTTAATTCCTAACCTAATGTTCCTTAGTGTTAATTCCTCACTTAACTTCTCTTGCAACCATGCTCAGTTGCATTTATATGGTCTCACCCGTTATGGTTTTCATCTGCTGGCACCAACAGGCTTTCATCTTTGAAAGACATTTGCCACAGTTGGTTTTAAGAATCTGAAGATCGGAAATACAACTGTTTGGGGTGGTGATTGGTTCTTTACACAACGGTCATTTTTGAATCACGGGAGCTGATTAGACCAAGATTTCCGGCTTAAACCTCTTGGAAGTATATCTTCGCATTGAAAACTGTCCTCTACTGGTAAGCCTCATGTCCAAAAACCTGTTCTATAATGCTTATAAAATCTTCAAAGTCCTTTCGTACTCCTAACAAATTCTGGCCGTGGTAGCCCAGTTGAAAGAGTGACGTATTACGAACCCGAGGGTTGCGAGTTCGAATCCAACCAAATTCCTACGTGAATATAGGGAGCTGGTGCACGTTAACTATACCGTGGCCTCAAACGTCCTCACATTGGCGTGGTGTGGAAGTTTGGATATCGGGGTTCCAGCTCAGGTTATCTGATCGTTGTTCAAACTTACGTAGTGGTGTTCTACGATCTATCCCTTCGGGTTTGATCACTGTTGCCAATAATACGTTGTGTTGCTCCAGTGCGACGTTAAATATCAAAATACCATGGCTTACCTAATTTATTAAATTTAACTCGATTCTACTAAATTAAGGGTCATGATTGCCCAGTTGAGTGAGTCACGAATTAACAACCGGAATGTTGTTAATTCGAAACTCCATTCAACCAAAAGACCGTCGTGTAAGTGGGTTAGAATGCTTACTTACACTTCAAAATGGATCAACAATGGATAAACATTAAGGGGGTCTGAGACTCAAAATTCTAAAATCTTCAGTTTTAAAGTTTTTGTTCTGAAATTTGTTTTTTGTAGGAACACATTGTATTTTGCAATTATAATAACTATTTAATATTTTCAAAACTTTAAAAACATTTTTATTAAAATTAAAAATTGTCAAAATTTGACGTTGGACAAAATTGATACATCTCAAAATATTTTATAACAAATCCCTTCATTTTTTCATTAATTAACTTCTACGAGTTCATACTATAAATTATCTTAGTATTTTTTGGTTAAAACAATTAGAAATTTTTTTTTTAATATTTTGTTCAAAAACTACATAAAACACATAGTATAATACAAAGTTCGAAAAATTATAGAAAAAAAAACAAATTCATATTGCTGAAGAAAATTATAGAAATATATTTGAAAAGTAAATGTTGAAAATTTCGTTCATTTATGAGAAGTAGTTCTTAAGTTATATCCATTTATACTATTAAACTCCTATTTAACACAAAGCAGAAAAGAGCGTTTAAAATTATGAAGGCTCGTTGGATTTGCAGCTGTCATGTTTATAAAAAGTTAAATATTTCCGGTTCTAGTAGAAATAAACTTAAGGTGTCATTTTATTCCGAAATATCTGTATTATTTTTTAAGATAATAAAAAAAATGGGACTTTTTTTCATATTTTGATTCCCAGACTGATTTTGATTCCCCTTGATTTTTAAATTAATCTTGGCATCAAATATCCTCACATCGACATGTTGTAAAAGTTTGAAGTGAGGTGCCAGTTGCGGCGCTGATCTTGTCCTTTGACCGCGTTTCAAAGTTACGAGAAGTTGTCCTTGGAGTCCCCTCGGAAATTTCGATGTTGTCCTTGGATAGTTCCCCACGCGATATCGTCGTCCTGAATCGCCACCAATAGCCCGTTGCGTTGCTTCAGAGTGACGTACATTCAACTAACTACCTACCTACGTCAAAATGAAACATGAAACAATTTAACAACAATTACCTCCAGATAGTTATGTTGCCTAAATGAGGAATTCCGTCTAGTTCTGTTGCTTGAACGTTGATTCCATATAGTTCAATTGCTTAAACCTGAGCGCATTTCTCTCTTCTATGTCAGAAAAGCTCTTTTTGGATGTTTATGTCCATTTACATTGCTTGGATCAGCCCAGCCCTTGACCATTTCCTGCCTTCCATACGCCATAAAGCCGAACCAATGTGAGAGCCCTGTTGCTCAAACGTCCATCCGTGGTAGTTATACTGCTTAAACGTCTATTCCACGTATTTCTGTTGCTTACATACGTTAATTACAAACCGTCTTGTTGCTCATGGCCAATTCCTGAATTGATTTTACCCCCCCAAAAAAACGCAGGGATCGCTTTCATCATTAAATTCCAATCTCAGTCTCAGAAGCATAAAATCCGAGACAATGCTCCCCAACTAAAATAAATACTCAGCCTCTTACAGGGCCAAAACAAAATTTCAACACACAGAGAAGAAAACTCCCCACTATTAAAGACAAGGAGGGAAATAAGTTCACAAAAATAACGCCTACCCGGATCTAATATTTTCTCGACAAACGCACACGTCCTGGAGATTAAGGTAAAGAATTAAGGTACCGGCATTTTTTATCCTTTTCCTTACCCATTGCGATAGGAAGGAAAAAGGTAATGCCGATGAGTGACATTAATTGCTAGGCCTTACCTTCCTTCTGGTAAGGGGGTGGGAAGCCAGATCCGCTTGTTTCCGAGGAAACATCCGCAGAGGACAAAGCACGGAAAAGGTTTCTTCTTCCAATTAGAAAGGCACAAGATTCCTCTCCACCCCTGCCTTCCTCATACTTTCCCTGATTTTTTTCGACTTGTTGTTTGTGACGTTTACTTATTATTATTATTATTTCCTTCGGAAATCTTTCAAAGGTTGTAATAAGCTTTTCAGGGAAAGCTTGCATTGACAATTTACTTGTCGTTACCGGGAGACGAAATCTCCTGTCTCGGAATTATAATTTTTTTCGTCTCTCTTCGGATCGGATCCACGGAAAAATTAGTCAAGTGTACTTAACATGCGGAGAGCGTAATTTCGAGGGACTTTTCTGTTCCGTAATCGCCAATAAATCTCGGTCCTCGAGGGCATGCGAAACTCGGAACTGTTTTGGTCAGCCACCAGGGCGGAAGGGGATCGTATCCTAGGTTATGCTAGAATCCATAATCGCTCGCTTGGTGTTTATTACTGTGTGAACGCATCGGAGCTCGGGACTAAAAATTGGAAACGTTCTTCGGGCGCTCTGAACATGACGAACGAAATCATCTTAGCTTTCTTTTTCTGACTGGCGTCCGGGATGCGAATTCTTTATGGAATCCGATAGTGCGCATTAAGCGGACTCTTCAAGTTTCGAACTGATTAATTTCGTGAAGTTTTCTACGGCCCTTTAACAAAGTAAGCAAAACAATCTTTTAAATATCTTTAAAAAAAATCGGGTAGGCTTTGTCGGAGCACAGACGTGAGATTTTACATAAATACGTCTTGTTAGTGCGTAGTATTTATTTGGTTGGCTGGAATGGGTTTTATGGCGCCAGGATCATATTTGTTCTTACTGCGCTAAGGTAGGTAGGAATTTAATTAACGTCGCACTGAATCAACGCAATGGGCTATTTGCAACGCTAAGAGATCAATCCCCAAGGAAAATGTCCGAAGGGGAAAGATTCGAGGACAGTAACGCGTGATTTGGAACCACGGTCACATGACGATTTGCTGAGTGAAATACAAGACTGGCAATATCAATTAATATACACTATATGGTCAAAAGTATTTGGACACTGATGTTTATCAGAAAAGTGTTTTATTATACTATTTAGAAACGGGTAGGCCCTCCTTTTGCTAATACAATTACAGCTGCAGCACAGCGAGACATACTCTCCACACGTTCATTGTAAATCTAGGCAGGAATAGATCTCCATGTCTCTTACAAGGCTATGAGAAGAGATTGCTGTGTAGATGGGCGTGCGTGATAGTGTCGTACTCGTCACTCCAGTTTCTCCCACAAGTGCTCGATCGGATTGAGATCGGGGTTCTGAACAGGCCAGTCAAGAAAATTTACCTCATTTTCAGGAAGACCAGCACACTTTTTGTATGACATGGATCTCGATCCTGTTGAAAGAAACAAACATCAACGCCGTAGTATTGCCATAGGCAAGTCCAAATGATCCAGAACGTCGAGGTACACGTCAGCGTCCATTGTACCAGGTACATTACGCAATGGGTATAGTCCTATCCAGGGCTGTAGTGAAGGGTATACGACGGTATACGCCGTATACCCTCTGGTTATTCCAGAAAATTCCGTATACCCTCTGCTTCTTATTAAAAACTATGAACACCGCTTTGTTTTTCCTAGAAAACATCGCGTGAAACATCACGTGAAACGCAGAAAGCAACAACTAATATGGGACAGCAAAAGAAAAGTTTCTATTTCAAGATATCACCGTGGTGCATAATTCCAAAATCGTACCTATTAATCAAAAGAAATTCATTCGAAGTACTGTCGATGCAATGAAATTCAGACTTTGTTCTGTTGTTAAAGAAGAAACTAGTCAACTTTGGAAGGATATACCCATACTTGATCCGGAAAATATAAATATAGGGATAAATGAGGTAAAAAGAATCTGTCGACGTTTTGGTATAGATATGTGCACTATTCTGGGTTTGAGGGAACAATGAAAACGCCCAAGTTGTTCCAGAAAAATTAAAGCCTCTTTTAAGGAACAATTGAAATATTACCATGTTTCACGACCGTTTGCGAGCGCGGGTTTAGTTTAATGAATACCTACCCGGTCCTTAGAAAGGATTTCCTACATATATATATATATATATATATATATATATATATATATATATATATATATATATATATATATATATATATATATATATATATATATATATATATTATACATATATATATATATATATATATATTATACATATATATATATATTCGCCTCCCCATGGAAAAAATTCTGCGGGTATCAGAGTGTACCATCAGAGGGTATACCATGGAGCCCTGCCTATACTAGTGCAGAGGCTCCCATGGTATACCCTCTTATTTATTTACGACTACAGCACTGGTCCTAACCAGGAAAACAATCCCACTCTATGATGGATCCTCCTCCGAATTTCTAAAGTGTCCAAATACTTTTGACCATATAGTGTACATGCACGCACAACGAAAGTTTTAGTAATGCAAGAGAAAGAAATACACCCTTTGTCGAATTGAACGGATGCCGCCTACAACTCACAGATTTCTGCAGTGGTTATACGCCTTGAACCACGACGTTCTCGTGTTTATTTCGATGTAGTAAACAAAGACAAATTCAGTAGTCGATTCAGTACTTATCGAAAGCTGACGAGTTGCTTTTTTGCGTAGACTATGCATTTCTGCCTGTGTTTTCGACAAGTATATGCCGACGTTTGAATTGTTTTAACTTTTCAACAGCAATCCCGTTTCACAACCGATACTGTAGATGATAACACCTCTAATGTCTTAAACCGACATATCTTGACGTTAGATTTTGTTTGAGGCGAGTTTCGACGTTGTAGAGCTTCGCAGTCCGTGGTGATACTGATTTGAAGTGTGTGTGTGGCAAAGCGGAAAGTCCACAAAGCGATCCGTTTATCGTGGCTCGCGAACTCAAGGACACTAACAAGTCTTTGTTCCCTCAACTATTGAATCACACTAGACCTGGTATGGTTTGCGTTGATAATGTAGGAATTATTAAACCGAACTCGGTGTCTATATTGCGTAACGTTCAACTTACCGTACTGTCCACCTAGTGCTCTGACTTTAAAGACGCCCCCAGTCACGTCACAAAAATAAACATTAATTTAAACTTCTTCGAGAAAAATCCGTAATTATGACAACCTCCTCCATTTTTCAATAAACGTTCGTTCGAGATCATCATCGTCATATAGTTGTGGTAATTGCCTTGGCTGCCTCGCATTGAGAAAGGTAGGGATAGAGGTAAGGTAATTGAATTAACGTCGCACTGGAGCAACACAATGCCATTGGTGACGGTCCGGGATCAATCCCGGACAATACCTCGGTTAGATGATGAGATCAACGCCTGAGCTGGCATGACATTCTCCAAACTTCCCCATCAAGCCAACGTGAGTATATTTGAGACCACGACATATTTAAAGTCCACTAGCCACAACCTAGAGGACGGTCTTTGGTTGTGGGTCGAGTTTTGACCGAGCAGCCCTCCTGTTCCTAATTCTCTACTCTGCCAAACAGGGTACCACGGCCCCGTCTAGCATGGAATCACTATATGGCTATGGTCTGCATCCTTGTTTGAAATAGTATTCCCTAGTCATTGACACATTATCATTTTCGAGTGAAAAGTTTTACGGTAGATGCCTTATCGTGTCTCATATATCGTTTATCAGTTATAATCTTTTAACATTAAGTACGATGCTTCAACTTAACCAATGAAACACTAATGTTTCCACTCCTAAAGAATGCATCCACGTTAATCGGCCCATATTTACCACGGATTTTGTACAGATATCTATCGAAACACACGGGATTCCAAATACACGACAAGAATTTAATCCGCATATGAATATTTTTTCTTAAAATCACCCTGGAATGAATTGTGCTAACATCTTTATTAAGACAATATTGCGGGGAAGAAACCAAAAGCTTATCAAAATCATTTGACAGCACTTTCGAAACTCGAATTTACGTTACTCCTCTATACATGCCTTATAGTATCAGATATAGTGTTTATCAATGCATCTCCCTCAACAGTAAAGTACGATGCTTACAACTTAACCAATGAAACATTGACGTTCCCACTCCCACAGAATGCATCCACCTTAATCGGTTCGTATCCATATTTGCCACAGGGTTTGAACAGATAGATATCCATACCTCGAAACACACGCGATTCCAGATAAGCGATAAGCAATTTATCCGCATTTGGCGTCTTAACATAACCGGACAGCTCCTTCAGGTCCACAAGTCACCTCCAATCTCCGGCTAAGTGGCCATTAATCAACACTACCACAGGCCAAAGATGGATAATTCGATAGTGCGATAAGGCATTCAATCTATGGGGGATTATCCAATTGTTGGAGTGGGCTATCAGGGAAATAGCAGGAGTTAATTGATTCCAGTGGTAATACACGTGGATAGTTCAATAGTTTAATGTCCACGGTATGAGTGGTGTGTAAAACAGATTGCTTTACATCCGTGCGTTTCACGCGGTGTCTGGGATTGTTGAATACGAGGTATGAACAGTGGGATATCGGGTGAATGTGATGGGACGTTTTAGCAGGTAGAAGCTATGAATCAAACATAGTTTACAGGTCTTCGGTTTGAAAATATAGAAATAAAAACTACTGGTATAATAACCAATTTCCACCATAATCAGTGGCAATCCATCTAAGCATTGGTTTCCAAAATTTTTTAAAATGTAAAGCTTTTGAAATTTTAAATACTTTTTTTATATAATCAAGCAAAAATATATGTGTATTTATGTATTCCTTTAAAAAAAATCGCCAGATACGTGATTTTATTTCCTTTAAAAATGTCGATTCCAGTAGGTATGTTTTTTTATTTCTTGATTTGAATTTATTTCATATGTGTATTATATGATACGACGCGTGACGACATATTTTATCATTTTCCTTAATGTTTAAAATAATTACTAAGAATCTTTGTCTTAAGATTTGGATCTTTGGTTTAATACTGAATAAAAGGGTCTAGAGTAGGTAATACCTGTTTTTCATACTACCATTAAATATTAGAGTGCACTTGAACGAAAACATCAAAACACAACTAACCTTGCAAATTTCAAGAACTTGACTTCTTCAGTTAAATTCTTCCTGAATTATGTATAATGTTGATGAAATAGTAGAAACATGAAATTTAAAATTAATTAATTGGATTAACCGTCTAAGCGTTATGAGATTTCCCCATAGTGTATTGTTGCTTTTCCCTCATAGTACACGTAATGCAAGGAACTTTGCAAATTTCAAAAACTTGACTTCCGAATGTATGTTGTTGATGCAAATTTAAAATAATAAATAGTATTATCCGTCTAAGCGTCACGGAATTTCTAAATATTGCATGTTAATTTTTCTTCACAACACACGTAACGACTATTGGTTGAAAGAATCCCTAGAAAGATTCTACTGGCGAAAAAGATCAAAACTGGTTCGAAGTTACGCATGGGAACTACGAGTTTTAGAACGGATACGTGCGCATGAACCTTTCAAAGGTTAAATGTATTTAGTGTCACATTAACAGCTAGATTGACTGGTGTAAAGATCGAAATTTTAGTGTTATTCCTACACTTAAGCTCAGTTCTTGAAAAAAACTAATTTTTGTAAAAGTGCTTACAGTTGAAAAAGTGTTGCTCTTAACCCTGAAATGACCTTGGGTGTCATTTTGACACAGGAACACGTTTATTGCTTTCTCGCATTGCATTTTTAGTCGGATTTTCACAATTTCTTCTGATTTTTAATCATTTTACTTGGAAATCAAACAACATAATTTTTTGCGTGTTCTAATTTAGAAACATTTTACAGGTGAATTTACTTGAACGTCCATTGGTGTCTTTCGACACCAAGAACATTTTTCGGTCTAAGCAGCTTTCGTTCAACAAAAAATGGCAAACCAAACATATTTTTAACCATTATGTACTTAATAATGCTTTTCTGTTCGTTTATTTGACCTTGAACATTCAACCATCCCTTTCAAAGGCGGAAATGGGTTTCTCAATCGCATGTTTACGTCTAAATTTGTGCATCGTTAACAATTATTACACCAACTAAAATGTTTCACTTATCACACACAGAAACCACGACTCTCAGAAAAGATGCCGAAGAAATTGTAAATTGCGAGATCTGTCCGAAAATGAATCTGATAGAGCTGAGCTCTTCTGTTTCGAATTAAATTCGGATAAAGAATCCGGATTGCGCACAAATAAGTCAAAAGGAACTGAAGTGACATAGTAGCTCGATTTATATCAATCACTCAGGATGTCACATAATGGGAGAAGGATTGTTTTACAGTTTTGCAGCAATGTTTTACATGAAAATAAGGTTCCTCAATTTTGCTTACTGGAAAGGCAATGAGTCCGTCACGAGTTCAATTTAATTGGTTTAAAATCACCAAAGTTATAAATCAGAATAATAATGCGAAACTTATCTAATACAAGAGAAATGTGAAATTAAAGAGTAATTTCTATGCAATCAATGAACCCAAAAGCATGTTGTTCAGTAGAGAGGAAACTGTCGAAAAAATTGCTTATTATTGTATTAATTGTAAATGAGATTTGTATCTAATATATGGATAAATTAATGGTAATATCTGCATAAATATTTTGTGTTGCCGGGAGAAAAAAAAAATTATTATTTTCTTTAATTTCGTTGCCTTATGTGTATTATTCGCATTTAAGAATCAATTTACTACAACTTTTTGTAGCATAAATAATCAGAAACTCATGAAAATACTGTAAAATAAGCTAGATAATATAAAAAAGTAGCAAGGATGTTATTTAATAGATATTGTCACTATTTTACGCAAATTTATATGGGGGGCTGGTGTCAAAATTGTCACCGACGGGCTTTTGTGGGTAACGGCAGTCTTGGCCATTCAGGTGTTAACCCTCAAAGTGGTTTCGATGGCATATCTCATCCAACATCTAATAAATTTGCAACTGAGGAGATATCTCGTCAAGACACAACTAGGGAAATGTAGGTCCAAATAAGAGAAACAAATTTAGGAATCACGACAATTTGAAACAGGTTTTCGCATCAGAGGCTGTTTAATACGGGGTAACTTTCAACGCTCAGTATTTTACGCAATTTATACGGGGACTGCTGTCAAAATTGTTACCGACGGTTTTTTGAGGGTAACGATAGTCTTGGCTATTCTGATGTTAACCCTCCAAGTGGTTTCGATGGCATATCTTTTCCAACATAAAATCAATTTGTTACTGAGGAGATATCTCGTCAAGACAAAACTAGGGAAATGTAGGTCCAAGTAAGAGACCAAATTTAGGAACTCGTGACAGTTTGAAACAGGTTTCCGCATCAGAGGCTGTTCAATACGGGGTAACTTTCGACGCTCAGTATTTTACGCAATTTATATGGGGACTGCTGTCAAAATTGTTACCGACGGCTTTTTGAAGGGAAACGATAGTCTTGGCTATTCTGATGTTAAACCTTCAAGTGGTTTCGATGGCATATCTTATCCAACATTAAATCAATTTGTTACTGAGGAGATATCTCGTCAAGACAAAACTAGGGAAATGTAGGTCCAAGTAAGAGACCAAATTTAGGAACTCGTGACAGTTTGAAACAGGTTTCCGCATCAGAGGCTGTTCAATACGGGGTAACTTTCGACGCTCAGTATTTTACGCAATTTATATGGGGACTGCTGTCAAAATTGTTACCGACGGCTTTTTGAAGGGAAACGATAGTCTTGGCTATTCTGATGTTAAACCTTCAAGTGGTTTCGATGGCATATCTTATCCAACATTAAATCAATTTGTTACTGAGGAGATATCTCGTCAAGACAAAACTAGGGATATGTAGGTCCAAGTAAGAGAAACAAATTTAGGAACTCGCGACAATTCGAAACAAGTTTTCGCATCAGAGTCTGTTCGCTTCGAGGTAACTTTCGACGCTAAATCATTTACGAAGATAAACCACCAGGAACTTTAAATATCCCACCCATAATGATCCGTGGTCAAACTAAACCAGAAATAGCTTACCAAAATCGAAACGACACTAGATAAAACAAGATAGCGCACCGATGCCTCACTGTCTGATTCAGGATTCAAAAAAAAATACAACCCACCTCCTTTTAATCTTTTTTCCACCTCATTCAACTCCAAAACAAAAGACACTAAACGGCGATTTGCTGGAGATGGAATGGAAAAAAAAAGGCGCATCTCAAATCCATGCCTCCCACCCTTCCCCCTAACAACCCTCCCCTCCATCGTCTAATTATTCAAATAAAACGTAAAAATCTCCCCTCGCGGTCTCAGGTAAAGAGTCTTCTGATAAGTCATCCAATTACAGTCGGCGGTCGCGGCCCGGCGATAAATATTCCGGGACAAACGCCCGGGCCCATCCATCAACCGGACCGCCCCCCTCAGTTCCACCCCCTCCCTTTTAAATGACAGAAGGAGCGGGGAAAGAAGTCGGGAAAAAGAATGGGGGAAATGGATGCTCGAGCACATGACCCTTGGGGACGCCCATCGCCCTCTTCATAATCCATCTCTTTCATTCGGTCATCGACCAAAGTCAAAAAAGAGGAAAAACAAAGGGAAAAAGGGAAAAATAGAATGAACATTAAGGGAAAACCATGTGGTGAAAAGCGCACTGCTCTTGAAAAAGAAGAGGATAGAAGTAGTCCTGTGGTTGAGCACTGTGAAGGCCGTCTCCAGAGAGAAGGGTGGAGGACAGTGCTTAAATTTGAGATATATATTTCAACTCACTTAAGCTGATACCGCTTTTGAGTTTAAAAGTCAGATGGAAAACTTAACAGGAAATACTTCTAAAGGGTGATGATTTTGAGTGTTAGATCTATGGAGGAAATATAAAAGTAGTGAGCAAAGGAGACCTTTTTATACGCCCAGGATCGTGTGAACAAAACTAGTAGTAAAATGACACATTAGTACCGTTTACAGGAGCCAAATACCCGGGTAAAAGGAGAGTAAAACCGGTTTTTTTTCTACTCCGCTTCCCCTACGTGGGGAAAAAGCGAGGAAATACGCGGGTTGATTTCAACCCTAGTCAAGTCCGGTGTTATTGAGATTACCCTCCTTTCCCATAATGCAACGCGGGTAATCTTCGAAAATCCCTTTCACCCTCGATTTACCCGGGTCGATTGGTTTGGTCATGTAAACGGCACTTTTGACTACTTTCGTCTTCAGGGAGGAAACAAACAATCCTCATCTGATTGGTCGTCTGGACGGAAAAATAACTTGTTGGTTGATTCATCATCTGGTTGGTCCTCGTGACATAGTATTAGACTTTGGCGATATCACCATTTTTGTCGTCATACAATAGAAATGTATATTCACACATCTACCCCGTCGTGAAATGTTACAGCGGCTGAAGAGGCGATAATAGGCCAACCTATTCAATTCTTCACATAGCGGTCACGTGACTATTAATCGACAGGTTGGTCACACTCCTTGAAGCTCCTCTCAGCAGTCTACTTATATTTCACGTCTATGCCCTTGTCGTCATGCAAGGTATTTTAAGAACTAAATCGCAAGGGATGATGTTTGGTCACCGATCAAAGTCAGAAAAAAGTAAAAATAAAATGAACTTGAAGTGGAAAACCATGTGGGGGGAAACACACTCTTGTAAAAGAAGGAGATATAAGTAATTCTGCGGTTAAACACTGCGTGTGCGAAGGCTATATCCAGAGAAATAGAAAATACCATGGTGCCAATGATCTTTCTGCTATATATAGCATTCGAGAGTGTTACAATAAGTAAGAGTTACAGTCAGTCATGTGGAGAGAGCTTTTCAAAACTTGGAATATCTGGCTAATTTATCTGTAATGTTTTCCAAGGAAAACGCGCGGCAATTAACCTTTAGACTACGGCCTGTACAGCAGTTGTACCTTGATCTCGCTAAGAAAGAATTTAAACTACGGCCGTTACAGAAGCTGTACCTGAAAAGTTATAAGAATGGCCCCATTAAAGAATCACGCTAGTTATATCTATAGCCGTAGTCAAAAGGTTAACATTTTATATTTTTGTCAATTTACAGCTTTGGAAAAGCCCAAACACATTTGGTATATCCATCCTTTATTCCTCAGAGTCACTCCAACATCTTCTTGACGGGCTCTAGTAGCCCGGGTAGTAGAGTCCCGGTTTCGCAACCGGAAGATTGTAAGTTCGAAACTTAATCCAACTATGATCTTTCCTCCCTTCGAGATTTATCCTTGTGCATCTCCAATAGCCCATTCGGTTCAGTGAGACTTAAATTCAAGTAAATACCTTCTACGTTGCCCAAACTAGCCCTCCCTCTAATATCGGTTACTTTCTTCCTATTGTACTACACTCTTAAATAGGCGCAATTAGAATCCATTTGACCAAATCTTCAACCTCATATTAATGTCTCCAACTCGCATGAACCCAATCCGCATAACGTCATTGGGTTCATGAAGTTAGATCCAAAGCACTACTATTCGAACTATGTTAATCTCTTCCAGAACATAGACGATCCAAATGCCAAATTTAATGTCTCTGAGGAAAATAAGGACTTCAAGATTGGGGTTTGTAGAAATATAGTCATTTCCATTCACCTGAAGCATTTTTGCATGAATATGGACAGCAAACTTTTCATCAACAAAACCTTTGGTGGTGTTCTATTACATTTTTCTAATATAAACCTCATTTGAAATCTGGAAAACTACGTGAAATAAAGCAGTTTCCCATGTAAGCACTAATAATATTAAAAATACCTGCTTCTAAACATCCGAACAAATACGTTACATTTCCTAACTGACCCGCCGTTAGTCTCAATGATCTTGACTTTTTAACCTGGCACGATGACTTTTTAACCCTCTAAGTGGTTTCGACGAGATATTTCGCACTCCATGATTCGATCGATATTTTTAAATGACGAGGTATCTCGTCCATCAAGTCAAATAAACACAAGTCCAAAGCGTGTTTGACTAGATAGTCCGCTTTACTGATGCCAAGAAAAGTACTTAAATACTCCAAGGAGCAAGCAGGTCCAAGGAGGAAAGATAAGTTGTCCCTATTCCAGAACTACGGACAGTTTAGAACTAATTTTTGTATAAGAACCTGGCCACTACATGGTAAGATAAACCACCAGGAGTTTGGTAAAAGGAAATAACTATATTTATGAAATTAAATAATACACATTAATATACTGTTATTTGTCTTTAGTATTTCCTAATACACACTAGGTATTTGCAATGAAGTATTAAACCATATGTAACCATAAAAGAAAACACAGATGCACCGCGACCTCATTTGTTAAGAAATATCCACAGCTAATAGATAGTAAATAGATATACCAGGTTAACTCACGACGACTTTTTTATTGAGACACCCCACGCATGTGGCCACATTTCTTCCAATGGCCTATCTGTAGATTATCCTGGAGTATCGCACACAGGTTAACGTTCCTCTATCTATGTGCGATTAAATAGGTTGATAACAGTTTAGATAATCCTCAGATCAGATCACTGGATCAGAACTATAGTATCATCCATTCGTGGTTGGAACCCATGATGTAACAGTGCTCAGAATGCAACGAGGGCTTGGTGGTTTGGTCAATTAACTGCTGTATTAAATCTCTGTGATTTGAATTCCACTCGAGCCATTTGTTCTGTATTAATTCTATTTGATATGTGTAACCTTGTGTAGGACTATCTAACACAGTAAAGTGTTTATAGGATATTCCTACAACCTCAAAAGCGACCAATTCCTGTCCGGACATTATATAGTTGACTTATAATATAGTTTTGTAACTCTCGAATCCTCGGGAAGTACATATTGAACATGAGGACTTGTGTACCAAAATGGTCCAAAGTTTTGGTTTGTACAGTAAAAGAAATATACCCTTCCATTTCAAACAATTTAATTACAATTATGTATTTGAGTGCATAAAGATGTGAACTTTTATTCAGTTCTGTAGTATACGGCAGTCAATGCTTTGACTGTTTCATTTTTCATCTTTCAAGTAGACGTATATCATCTATGATGGACAAAATTATTAAGGTGAACAAATTATTATTATGATGAACAAAATTATTAAGTGACGCCCTAGAGCTCTTCAATTAATAATTTTACATATAGAGTACCGAAGTTTTTAGAAGCCAGGTGGCGACTAACATAAAGACAAATTGCTGACATTCAAAGAAAAACTTTTTATACTTAATTAGTGTGCTAACAAGTAATTGTTTAAAATCAAAATCTTTATTAATCTGTAGTAATTTCTTATCTTAATAATTCAATGTATAAATTCTTAAATACAAAGATATCTATTAGCAATAAAGGAACTTAAAATCTAGGTATTCTAAACTTTTTCTTAACAGTTAAATTTGTTTAACAGAATTATATCAAATTCACGGAGAAATAAACTGTAAAAATTGGTGTCAGTAAATAGGATAAGAAACACATTGGTACTAAATCAAGTTATTATTTCTTATACTATGCTGCGAATAGTTTTTAGCAAATATCGCACATGGTTTATCCTTTAACAAATATTTTATTTAAAGAATTTTAAATTAGATAAATTATTTAATCAATAAATCAAGTTAGCTAAGATAATTTCTCCGATTATAAAAAGATGCTAATGATAAGTTAATGCCAAACTTTAGCACAACTTTTTGTTAATTCACAATGACCGAATAAGTTTATCGATTTTAGGAAAGAAGTCATCGTTCTATGTTAGTGAATATAAGATATTGCTAAAGAATATAAGATATTGCTATTGAAATTAACATATTGCAAGACTATAATAATGGTTTTATGTAGAATTTACAGATAGTTAATATTTCTTATACTATGCTGCGAATATATTTTAGCAAATATCGCACATGGTTTATCCTTTAACAAATATTTTATTTAAAGAATTTTTAATTAGATAAATTATTTAATCAATAAATCAAATTAGCTAAGATAATTTCTCCGATTATAAAAAGATGCTAATGATAAGTTAATGCCAAACTTTAGCACAACTTTTTGTTAATTCACAATGACCGAATACGTTTATCGATTTTAGGAAAGAAGTCATCGTCCTATGTTAGTGAATATAAGATATTGCTAAAGAATATGAGATATTGCTATTGAAATTAACATATTGCAAGACTATAATAATGATTTTATGTAGAATTTACAGATCGTTAATATTTCTTATACTATGCTGCGAATAGTTTTTAGCAAATATCGCACGTGGATTATCCTTTAACAAATATTTTATTTAAAGAATTTTAAATTAAATAAATTATTTTATCAATAAATCAAGTTGGTTAAAATAATTTATCCGATTATAAAACGGTGCTTATAATAAGTTAATGCCTAACTGAAGACTAACGACTTTTGTTAATCCAAAATGACCGAATAAGTTTATCGATTTTAGGAAAGAAGTCATCGTTCTATGTTAGTGAATATAAGATATTGCTAAGCAATATAGGATATTGCTATTGAAATTAACATATTGCAAGATTATAATAATGGTTTTATGCAGAATTTACAGATGTTATTTATTTCTAAATATGATTATTATGATTTAAACACAATTTGAGATTGTTACCAGAAACTAAAGACTCAAACGTCCTCTTGGTGAAAAGCAACGTTATACAGAAATCCATTCAATCTAATAGCGCGTGTTGAACAAAACAATATTATTCTCACTAATAGGATAAAGAAACAACAGCTCTGAAATCACTATTTTCCTCGCTATTTTAAAACCACTTAGCCTATAAATCGATTTCGATTGCTAATACCAATTTTTATATAAACAAAAAAAAGCACCAACACCCAACAGAGATTTAAAACACGAGTAACACAGAGAAAAGGGGGGTGCAGTATTAAAAAATGTTTGACGACGCCGAAGAATTTCTGTCTCTTTACTTCATTTTTTCTTTATTTTCCCATTCTTCCCTCTCCACTGGATGTTTTTCTTTTTTTTTCCCCCCTTCTTCTCTCCGGACAGATAATAGCTCTGGTTTGCGCTCTGTCCTCATTATTACAAGGCTTTTTCCCGAAGCTGTGCCTTGTCTTCCTTTTTAAAAAGAGAGCGGGAAAAATAAAAAAGAGAGAGAATAATGAAATAAAAGAGAGAAAAAAGAGAGAGCCCGAGTTTTGTGCTCTCTCCCGGCTAGGTCTAATGAAGACCCGTGCTCATCAGGAGAAGTTGTCTGCCCAGCTTCAAATGAGCATCCCTTTTCTTCCTCCGCCGTCACAAAAGGCACCTGAGAGGCCGTTGCCTTGGTAACCGGAAGCCCGCGGTCCCCCACCCCCGTGTTTGAAAAGGTCCACGGCGATGAAGTTTGATTGGTTCCTGTCCTTGCTGATGACGGGGATCAGCTGCCACATTACGATGATGTTTATGATGATCATTCCCTTCCCACCTCCAACAACCCCCTACCGGTTTTCCAACCCCCCCCCCACCTTTTCAAGTTTTTTTATTATTATTATTATCATTTTTTTTTTCGGTTGTTTCATTCTTAGAAGGGCATCATCATCACGGAGGAAAGGGCTAATTTCGAAAAGCTGGGAGCTCGTTTGTTATTAGCACTACCCCGAATTGCCATGCCCTCTTCGCTGGGGTTTCCTCCCAAAGTGAATACCAAGCAGTGCGTTTGTTTTTGCGTCTCTTTCTCTCGCTTCCACCGTGATGCGTGCCGCGGTCGACGATTAGAGGCTTTTGCTGCGTTTGTTGTTGTTCGAGGATGCCTCGTTTCGAACTATTGTTTCCTGCAAATTTGTTCCGCTGCGTGCTGCTGGGACTGGTGAGAAACTTCTGATCGAAATTCGAAGTTCTAGTTATGGATCAAACTTCCGTGTCGGGGAATTCTGAGAACAATTGCAAAAAAAGCGTCGAGCGCTTCTTGATTGCGAATACCAATTCTGAAATTACTAAATTACGAAATTCCAAAGTTGCGACCTCAGTGATCAAATATTATTATCTTCATCTAAAGCGTGTATTTTCAAAATTCAGCAAACGACTCATCGTAAATGTTAAATAAAAGTTTTAATTATTGTAAATTAAAAAATTATTTTAGGTAAAAATTTGATAACACATTTAATATATAACTCTCCTTGTGATAGCTCTCTTTTCTACAATTCTCTTTTATTTATATATATATATATATATATATATATATATATATATATATATATATATATATATATATATATATATATATATATATATATATATATATATATATATATATATATATATATATATATATATATATAAAGAGAGATAGAGAGATAAATGACCAGATCATCATAATCTCATCTAGTTGTAAATTTTCGAACTATTATTTTACTGCAAATTTGTTCCGTTGTGTGATACTGGGACAGAAGATAAACTTCTGTGCAAGATTAAAAGTTCAAGTTATGTATAAAATTTATTAATTAAAGAAATTTGTAAAAGCTATGAAAAAAAGATTCGAACACTTTTTCATGATGAATACCAATTATATATCCAAAGTCAAATATTACCGTTAGAGATGATATCATTCTTCAGGTGAAACTTTTATTTCCAAAACTCAACAACCGAATCATTGGAAGAGCTCAAAAACGTTTAGTTATTTTACCTTGAGCGAGTTTTTTATTTCAGGTAAATATTTAGTATTAGGTTTAATATTTAATCCTCTTGGTTGTTGACTCGATGAGGTATCTCGTAAGATAAAACTGACCAGATTTAAATTGACAGGATAACTCGTCATTTGTAGAAAATTGACCAGATCTTGATGTTGTCATTTTCAAACAATCGGAAAAATCGTAATGACGAAATATCACATAATTTTTTTTAATTTTTCTGATATTGATGGACGATATATATTGTTGCCACCACTTAAAGGGTTAACGTAATAATGGTGTTTTTTTAATAATAACATAATTAAGGTACTTAATAACTTTCAAAGCAAAAAAATAGTGAATAATAAGATTGATTACCCTAACACGATTCAATAAACTAACGTATCGGTGGAAAAGCTTATAGCAGGAACTATACATCTGAGGTGAAGAAATAAGTACAATACAACCACTACAGTACAACCATTTGAAGACTACTAATTTTTGTTAACAATAAAAATAAAAATTATATTTCTGTTCAAACAGATATGACAATACATTTCTCATCATCATGAAAACGAGCATTTAAAGTAAAAAACACACACTTCCAAAAAATAACAAATAGTTTGAGGTTTTCTCAAGCCGACAATAAATTGTTTAATGTTTTAAAGTCGTAAAATTTATTATTTTATGGTTTGTTGCATTTAAAAAATCTGGTTTTCCCAAATTGAATTATCCGAATTTCACAAAATCATCAATGTTGTTGACAGGCGTAATAATATTGCAATTCTAAAACCGTTTCCAATTTTTAGATGATTTTCTCTTTTTCTTACTGAAATAACTGAAATTTTGAAAAGCATTTTTTACGCCCCTTTCCATACATTTCAAACAAAGCCACCACCTTTCCGCCCCTGATATTTTTATCGTCTGCTATTCCGTTCCGTTTCTTCTCCGCTGGCTAAACCTCTTTCTCGCAAGCGGGGAAAAAACACCGCTTCCGCTGTTTTTTTCTCCTCAACGGCGCATTCATAATTCACTATTTAATTACAGCCTTAGTTAGGGAATGCGAGCCATTAATTAATATTTAAGTGGATCATTCGGGAATCCCGCTCAACAGAGCGTCACTTTTGAAATTGATTATTATTCCGAGCGAAAGAAAAGCCCCGTTAATACTCGAAGAATGCACTGCAAATATGGGATTCTAATCTACTAACCAATTTCGTTTTCTCTCGCGCAAAAATGGCGACTCCTAAAAACCCACTCGGTTCCTAATCCGTCCAAATCAGCAATTAAGCAACAAAAAACAACTCGTCGTACTTCACTTAATCCACTCTTCAACTAATAAATTTCAAACTTGAGATAAGGCCCAGAGACGCAACTTTTTCGGAGACGGGATAATTGCTTGATTTATAGATGGTAAACAAAAATGATATTTCACCTGCCCCCGTGGAAAAAGTGAAGTATGTTTAATGAATCAATGTTTGATAATATTATTTCGGCCTCTCAGTGTCTCTGGTCGCATTATTAAAAATGCAAAAAGATGATAATTAAGTTCATTTCGGATATTTTTCACAAACTGATCCCAACTTTTTCTAATTAGGGATTGAAAAGTTTTAAAAATTAGATTATTTCTCCTCTTGTGTTGGAAGTTGTTTCAAAGCGGGCTTTTTTTTTACGGTTGTTGAATGAAATGTATTTCGTTTAATTCCACTTTCGCAGTATGTTTTGCAAAAGCACGGAACGTTGCCTCTATTTGGTGAAATATGAATTCTAAATATTTTATCATTTTTGTCTCTAATTACAGTTTTTTCTCCCTTTTATTATCTTACCCGTAAATGAATCCATAAACATAATATTCGTTTCGATGAGTTCAGGTTGGTATTTGTTAAATACCATTGGCTTGTGATGTGGAGCTAGAATTTAATTAAGCTGGAAAAGAAAGTGCAGATTGCGAACAAAAAATGAGCACAGTAATTCAGCTGTTATCAAGCGTATGAATATTTATACAGAAAATGTATGACCAGAGGAATATTTAATTCATAATTCAAAGGTAGATAGGTATTTTTGTCCTCAGCGGAGACGGCAATTCTGATGGTTGCGAGATCGGAGCTTGGACCTGGCTAAAGACCGTCGTGTTCGCTAATGGTGGCTGGGGCACGTTAAATAGGTCGTGGTCACAAAGTCCCTCATGTTCCCATACCAAATCAATACCTCTGGGGGTACCTGATCAGGGGGTTATCGGCCTCTGATTGGGATCTAAATTACAATATGTGTGAGTGAATGGATGTGTGAAAGGGACCTTCCTGTTAAACGGATGTGTCATGTATGAAGAAGACCAACCCTCCGAGGCAATAACACCCCCAATTGGGCCATATATGGCCCGCACGACAACAACAACAACAGCTAGGTATTTTAATTAACGTCGCACTGGAGAAGCACGCGGGGCTATTGGTGATGGTCCGGGATCAAACCCGATAGGAAAGATCCGAAGACCACGTAACTTGGAACCAAGGTCAAATGACGAGGTTTCGCCTAAGCTGGCACCCCAATCTCCGAACTTCCACACCATACCAACTCACATTTTAAAACAATATTGCCAAATGTAATACTTCTGTCACTCTTTTGACTACGGCTACAGATATACACTACCTTACAATAATGGACCGAACCCCAGGGGATTTGAATGAAATCCGACTGCTTGTTTGAGGGTGTTTTTCGTGGTATGGCCTGGGACCTTTGCATGTTGTTCCTGGTTAATAGAACGCCGATTCCTATATGAACATTTTCAACCGTCATGTTCTTTCTGCGCTCTGGCAATTTTATGGAATGGACGAACATTACTTCCAGGACGACAAAGCTCCATGTCATGTTGTAGCCTCTGTCAAGCAGTGGTATCGAGATATGGATTTAAAACGTCTTCCCTGGCCTTCTCGGAGTGCCTACCTAAGCCCCATAGAACATTTGTGGACCTAGTTAGAGAGACATTTACACATACCAGGGTACCACGTCCGAAATCTCCAGCTGAGCTGGCGACATTCTTGCTGCAGGAATGGACACAAATATCCAAAGCTGTGTATCAAAACCTCGTTGGAAGTATGCTCTGAAGTGTTGCTAGTGTAATTGCAGCACGTGGGGGACCATCCCCTATTAAAGCATGTATTATTTCCCTTGTATCATCACATCTTGCTGTCCGGTCCATTATTGTAGGGTAGTGTAACTGAGATGATTCTCTTCTTTGGTACAATTCTTATAACTTTCAAGGTTCACCTGCTGTAGCGGCCGTAGTCTCAATTCTTTCTTCGCGAAATTCTTATAACTTCAAAGGTAGAACTTCTGTAATGATCGTAGTCTAAATTCTTTCTTCGCAAGATCAAGGTACAACTGCCTCTTGCCGGCCGCAGTCTAAAGATCAAGTTAAGAGTTATTTTTAGTTAAGAATCATCACCATAGGTCAGTCGATTGTACTAGAATCTTAGCAATCTAGTATAGCCGAACAAGGTCTGATAATAAACACAATATTAGTATCTTTAACTGTGAAAAATTATAGAAAAATTTAAAAATTTGCTTAATATCATCAATAGATTAAAAAAAATTATACATCTATGCAGAAATAGGTATAAGAAACGAGTGGAATAAAATTACCTTACTAGAGTGCAAAAATTGAGTCTTTAGCCTTTTCTAATCGTAGAAACGATTGACGTGCTTTTTACGGTAGAGTGGTACAGACAGATGAATATGCAAATGCGTTAATGGCGTGATGTTGGCACTACAATTACGTGATCGCACACCATATTTTGGTCACGATTACTTTCTTTTGTCTTCATGTCTGAATTAGAATGTTTCTTGCCATGTCTTTCAAAATTGTGGTATGTTTTGTCATTCTACAATTATTTTTCTGCTACGTGAGGGCGAATTAGATTGGGTACTGCAACTTAAAGGGAATTCCTAACCACTACGGACATTCAGTTCCCATAATATGTTGGTAATTGAATTTACGTGCCACTTGAGAAACACAACGGGCTATTGGTGACAGTCCGGGATCAATTCAAGAGTAAATATTCAAGGACACACTTCGTAATTTTGAGCCATGGTCGGATCACGAGGTCAACACTTGAACTACCCCCTCCCCCGCTCCAAACTTCCACTTAATGCCAATGTGAGTGCATTTTAGGTCACGATAGATTCAACGTGCACCAACCCTCACGTACAAGACGGTCTTTGATTGGATCGAGTTTCGAACTCGCAGCCCTCCGTTTTCTGACCAGCGATTATATCAACTGGGCTACCGAGGTTCTCATGCCTGTACTGGGATTCGATCCCAATGACTGTTGTTCTCAGAATTAAAACTCTAGTCAATCAAATGGCAGACGGGCTGCTGTTTTAAGGTTTGTTCCACTGTATTACAAAACTGAGTTCTTTAGTTGCTTCATCTTTCCGTGCTCTTTTGAACTAAGTGGTGTACCATGTGTTCACTGATTTTATGACAAAATTACTCGAACAAATTGATAAATTAATCAAACATCTTTTTCCATAAAACTCTTCAATCTGAACAGATTTCTAGAAAAAATAACTTTAACATTTATTTATTTTTGTGTGACGGGCTGTTTTTGATTGGAGCCTCCTCACTCTGCTTGTGTTCTCGCACACCTGCAACTCCTTTTATTATTGTTGCTTATTCCGTAAGTCCTAGATATACAACTAGACTAAATTCATGCACGCGAACAAGTTGAAGAACTCTTAACTCTGAAGCAGGACGTCCAAAAAAAACCTCGCACTCAAGGGTGCATCTGTTTTATGTGTGTGCGAGTTTCCCAGACCTGATGTATCACGTATATTCTAGTCTCTATTCCTCTTTTTCCCTTTCACGTCATTTTTTGCTTGGAATTGTCTGTCTCGTGTTTGGCGCAGCTTGGCCAAAACCCCAAAACTTCCAACTATGCAAAAATAGCTTCCCTTACCAGACCAACACGGACCACAATGTATAAAGAACTGCTGCTTGAAGACTAGTTGGTTGGGATTTATGGATTGTGGACAGTATTTGGCCAAACACAATACAGGCGACGCCAATTACTAGACATGCACACGTAAGAAAGTTTTACGGTCACAGATGAGAGTATTACAGCCAGAGGTAAATCGAACCAGCACCGCATTCAGCTATCAAGTTGCTACAGCAGTGGCTACATCCACAGATTCACCAATATCCTCTGGAACATCTGAAAGTAGACGTAGGACTTTGCCCCTTTACCGGCTAGGCGTATATGGGCATACTGGAATGACCTTAACGCCTCCGGGTGATCGTACCAAAATAATAATCTTCAAATCCACTTCATCCATTTTGTCCAGTTGCTATTCCCTTGCCGCATTCAGGCAAGATACCAAGGTTTCGGGAACTGCAGTTCCTCATACATAATAGACTGCATCTATGAATCTTGGAAACATACAGTTGGTAATCAAGAGAAAGCATCGTATCTTCTACTTGAGCAATAAAGTCTATTTTGAGTCGTTTCGTTCTTGTGTTTATTAGAATAAAGGGATTTGCAACAATATGACTTTTGCAGGTTTTGAAATGACCGTGCTGATTGCGACACTCAGATAATCCTTCATCGTTTCTTAAAACTTTTCGCTTATTTGAAAGAATAGAAATTTTTATATTTTAAACTTCTCGTAGGTGTTTTGAGGATCTAGTCACAAGTAGAAACTCTCTATGTTCTATCGTGCCCGGTTTGATCATTTATGGCGTAAACACATCGTCGAATACCACAATTAAATTCGATGGCGATGGTTTTTATAAAGGGCTCCGTGCAATATAGTACTAAACCATTTTTCGAATTTTTCAAGGGAGATATTTTCAAGTTTTACAAAATTCAAAAACTAGATTTATTCATCCATTATACAAGAAATTACGCTATCTTAAACTTTGAGGGAATGCGCTCTCTTTCAAGTAGAAATTATTTTACTCTCTTGAATGTTTTGTTTTTCATTCTTTTTTTCGTTAATCAATTCTCATTCTGCGGCTTATTTTATTTTTAATCTAATCTCAATTGTAAAAGTTAATAAGACTAAAGGTATAGTATCCGAATGTTTCAGATTACAGCAGACCACATTTCACTCACTCAGTCTCTGGCTGCAATAGATATTTTCACATTCTCATCTCAACCAAATAACTGAGTTCTCGTTACATTTTTAAACAAATATATTTCTGTAAGAGACCTATGTCTATTGACTCACATCTAAAACTCATACCTCTATTCTGAGAATGCAACGGCATCACATCAAAGCATACAGAAAAACCCTTAAATCTAAGCGATTTTTAATTACATTCTCAGAAACCATAGCCGAACTTATTTATCTGGTACCCAATCGCTCTGGTTGCAATAGATATTCCACGTGAACATCCCATCCAAATAACTGACTTGTTCTTCGTATTTTTAAACAAATATGTTTCTGATAGGGATCGGATCTATTTTGGTCCACACCAGAACACAAGTCAGATATCTGAGAACGCAAAGAAATCGAAATCCCCAGAAACCCTCTTATACCCAAATTATTTTAATTACGTCCTCGGAAATCATAACAGTACGCATTCCCCTACAGCCATTCTCTCTGTTTGCAATATATATTTCCACGCACTCATTTCAATAGGGCAGCTGAGTTTTTTCCTGTATTTTTAGACAAATAAATTGGCTTGCGAACTTAAGAAATATCATTATTTTTAAAGGCCATGATCTCAGATTTAAGCAAAGCACCCTGTGGCGATTTGCATTACCGACGGTATTCATTAGAAGGCCGGAATAGTAACGTCAGAGTGTCTAGCTTAAGAAGGTGTTCTCTTGCCACAGGAACTCTTCCATAATCTCATTCATTCTCTGCATTCAAACGTGGTACAAAGCCTAGATAAATATTTGAAGCAATCATACGGCGTACGAAAGGCCACCTCTTCTGTTTTTTTGAAGTTTTCAGTCACCCTTCTTTCTTAAGGCACCCAGTTCAGAGTCACCATTCAGTTTAAAGACTTTTGAAGTGAATATGGCTTTAAAATCAGAACAGTACTGGGAAAAGAAACATGAAACTCTAGCGTCACAAAAAACGTCAAATTGCTTTGTCGTATGATTTCAGAACTAGAATAAACATCTGAAAGATAAATACAGCGTCGTGTAGACATGACATGACCTTTGAACCAAGTGCATAAGCGTACTGAGTGAGCAAGAGGGGGCCGCAATATATTGAATTTCTATGGTGTTGGCTGTGGATCAGTGTATTTATGGATTGCGTGGAGTGCGGACTGCATAAATGCCATCATTTGAAAGCCATTAAACTAAGCTATAATTAATATTGGACGACAGCTATATCTCAACAACAATTTATATCAGTTCCACTTTACTCGTTCAAACTGTAAATTAACTGACGTGACCGCGTGCAGAAAATTCCTCCTTGAAGCGGGAGAACAAGCGAAAAACTCTACTTACACTCACAAACAATTCATTCATCTAATTCAAATTACGTGGACGCAACATATAAATACATTTACATAACCTTTCATGGTACTGCTACAGTCTGCGTTTATAGCGGTGGCAACGGCCTTGGTTTTTTTTTTTTTTTTTTTTTTTTTGGCGCTCTTTTAAAGTTGCTAAGGCAAGAATTATTTCAAAAATCTTTTTATTTTTACAACGGAAAATTAAAGCTTGAAAACACATTAGAGAACGTTTTAAAAAGTACATTTTTTAAAGAATTTCACTAAATGTAGTAAGCTTAAACACATTTGCGAACCAGCAAAAGAACAAAGTTGTGAATGTTGGGTAAGAATACCCTGAAACTTATCAATTACACTAAATACAGTGGGTATGTTAAAAAGGAAAAAAATTTTTAAAGAATAAAGCAAGAAATAATACAACCTGATACGTCAGAACTGTTCCGGGAAAAAAATTTATAAGAAACGAAAATTCCACAAATGGCATAAAACAAAACTTATAAACGTTTCGTGAAAAATATTATAATAAAATTCCACAACTCTGTAGAAATATAAATAAATAAATCACTGATATTACAGAAAAAATAATTTTAAAGTACCAATGCAATCATAGTATATTTTAAAATTAAAATAACCAATGGAAGCAAAGAAGAAATTTCAAACGAACCAATGAAATCAAACGGCTTAAACGGATTTTGGAATAACTTTCTAGAATATTCAAAATGAAAATTGAAAGTTACCCGTTGTCAAGGTTGCCATGAAAACCACAATATCTGTAAAAACAGATGGGTTGCCTTAATCTACCGTAACTCGCTACAAGAAGTGCGCCAAAAAAATCGCCAAGGCCATTGCCACCGCTATAAACGTAGAGTGTAGCTGTACCCCTTTCATAAATAACCGACAAAACGTATGTAACAACGCGTCATCATTCTACACAGAAAACTCTCCGACTCTCGGAGTACGAGTACTTGATCGAAGCAGACGTAAGATATCTATCTGATTCAAACTTTTAGCTCGTTAACGGTTCGGAGGTTTATAGCTCCGCAGCTGGCGCTGTACTCGTAGTTCACTTGTTACACTGTTGAATATTCACACACAATAAGCAATTGTTCAAACTTCATATACCTGATTTATTCATTCTGCAATCCAACATAACCGAGGTCATCAGGACCGAGTATTCACGTCAAAACTACAGTTTCTGTCCTCAATTTATCTAATGCTCGCTTCTGTTCTTGTATTGTGTTTAATCATCGGCTCGAACGTATCTTTAGTATCATTTTTCCACATCCAGGTTGCCACATTGCAAAGTAGCAGCTGGAAACCCTGCTGTTCCTTATCCCTCCAAGTGGTTTTGACGAGATATCTCGTCTATCAAGATCTAAACAGTTGTTGTCCTGACGAGATTTCTCGTCATCAAGAATGCCAATCGAATTACAAATGATGCAGATATGGTAAGCTTAGAGCAGAAACTCATTAACTAATATTGTTTCGGAAATCCTAAATAGTACTCATTTCCATGATGATGAGAATGCACTGTCATGTTTAATCTGTTCAAAAGAAACCTAACACTAGCAAAATACTTTTATTCATAGTTTGTAACCTGAAATCTTATAGCTAATCTTTAAACAGTACAGTAGAAAATATGATTCATCAGTGAATACATTTCTACTCCAATCCGATGATATTGCCAATTTTTACCGATTAATCAGTAACAGGTCAGATTTTCAAACAGAGATATGTCTCATTCATCAAGATCTGGTCAGTTTTCCTAGTGGATAGTGTGATATGACAATCACATCAAATATTGTTTTGCCCTAAAAGCAGGGAAACACAACCTGCAAGCTATTTGTTTCAATGTCCAGTCCCCTAACGAATCCTTGAACTTGAGGAGAAACCAAGTTCATCACCCCTCGATTCCGAGAAAATGGAACGGGTGCGCTTTCGCCCTTCACGCAATGGGGTTGATATCTGAAGTGGCGCAATGTCACTCGGCCAATAGAAGGAATGACCCCCTGGAAAGGTCGGGGTTTAGCACCCTGAATGGAAGATCAGACGGGGAGAACGACAGGGAAACGCCAAAGCTAAAAAAAGAGACGGAGACTTTTTCGGTTATGGCCAGCCATTTTTCCAAACAATATGGTAACTCTACAGTAAAACAATGTACCATCGACGAATCAAAGGAATGAAAAATAAACGAAGTTACCAAACAGAATACGGCTGCCTTTAATGTGTTGTTCACAAATAATAGAAATCTCTAGATTCCAGAAGGAAAAAAAAAACACCTGATTCCAAAAGAAGGAACCTACATATCCCGATGCCTTACTTCAACCTGGCGGTCCCCATATATAAAGGTATGTCCGTATTTCTATACGATACCGATTGAGAACTCCACTTATTTCCGATCGAACCTGAGGTCAAAACTGGATTTTGATATACAGAACAAAATTGGGTATAATAACCAGTACAGATAGGTATCTAGTCAAGATAACCACAAGGAGGGTTAAGATTTGCCCTACAGTGCATATTTCTGGATCGGTCATTTATCGGCCCACCCTAGAACACATGCAAGATTCACACAGGCCCCCCACATCAAACCATCCCGCAAACCCCCCTTAAACCCGAGCGATTTTTAATTACATCCTCAGAAGCCATATCAATCTGAACCACCCCAGTCTGTCCGACACCCATCCAAAGTAGGCCACCTTCTCGAGCGAACGTGTTTGCTCTCTCCACCCTCCAACCGTTCATTGCCATATCCCTACCAACAAATAACCCGAGTTTTCGAGAGAAAAAGAAGAGAACGCAGTGGGAATTAGGGGATGGTGCATGGCAGGAATTTTGTCATGCAACTCTGTACTTAGGCTGGCCTTGCGTGCCTAGGTGCACTTCTCTTTCCTCTGCTTATCGTCTGCAGAGGGATCAAGGGTTTTTTTTTCCCGTGTATCCTTTATCTCTGTATCGTTTGGTCGGGGCTCGGCGCTGGGGATGGCCTATAATTTAACCCGCTTTATTTAATAGGGAGTGAGGTTGAGAGGGTTAAAAAAATTGCGTTCTGCGATATTGTCTTACATTTAATTGCGGTCTTGTTTTATGTTCGGAGAGGGTATTAATGCGGTCGTGTGGTTTTTGAGGTGGACGGTTGTGTGGAGGTGATTCTGAGGACTCGCTGTGAAATGTGAGTGGAAAAGAAGTTTCGGAGTGTTGACTTTGGTTTTTACATTTATTTAACCCCAATCGTAAGATTTTTAGGAAAGGAATTTCGCTGTGTTCTATAGTTATTTAATTTTGAACTAACCCGACGTATCGTTGGCGTGTAACAGAAAATCATTAGCTGGCATGTTTTAGAGGACACTAAATGCTTGTTTTCGTGACGATTTGAAATGCATGGTCTTATTGCTATCTGTGTGTGTTTAAAAGATACATAACACTATAAAAATGCGCGTGTCTAATAACTTTTACTTTTTTACCAAAGAAATAATAAATTACTCTTAAAACAGATGTACAGTAAAAAAATTCGTTTTGGCACTTAATGAGTTTCTGCTCTAAGATGTCGATATACATAACCCAAGAACAAAAAACTAAAGGAAATTTTCCAAATGCGCGATTAATAACTTTCAATTACAATTCTACTTTTCTTTTAAAGTCGAATAGACTTCCTAAAGACTCGTGTTTTTAGACTAAGGTGATTATAGTACTTACAGGTTTGCGAAGAATATTTTTATTCCTAGACAAATGAAGGATATACTTTGTATGCATGACATCAATTACAAATGATATTGTTGAAATGGCTAATCTTTGGAATAAAAACGAGAAGAGATGTAACACCCGTTATTAAGTAATAATTTATTGATAAATTCTTTATTACTGTATAACAGAGAAATTTTATTACATATTCTGTTTGGTAATAACTTTTTAAATTCAAGTATTTCCAGTACTACTCATGCAACGATTAGGGTTAACAATAGATTTCAAAAACAAAGTTTGAAAACGTGAATATCATCTGCATTGATCTTGTCATTCTGTTAAAAATTTATTTTTGACTCGACAGTTAACTTTACACTCAATGAATTCTATTTGTAACAAACATTTTAAGGGAACCAGGGAGTTATAGCAATTTAAATTGCAGTGAGCATTAAATAACTGAAGTTATTTGTAAAAACAGAAGTTCAGATGTGATGTTCTTAGTCAAGTTTCATTAATTTCATTAGCTATGAAAATTCAACTTGCATCGAAATAATTTTTTTGAATACACATGAAATATGATAAATGTAATTAAATAACGCTTAATCATGGAATTATTTTTAAAAACGTTGGTCACGCTTTTGAAATTCAACAAATTAGTTTTATTATTCCAACGCAAAGTAAGAAGCAGTCGGAATAAATTATTAACTTCCGAATAGTGAATGTTTGTCTTGAATCAATTTAAAATTAAACATTTGTTGTTGTTATCTGAGAAAGGTAAAAATTTAAAGTTCTTTCTTAGCATGTAAGGGTACTTTAAATTTTATTCTGTATTCGTAATGTTTAATTGATAAAAAAAAAGGTCGAAATATTGTATTTCTGCAATATATTAAATTCCCTCCATTAACTTACAACTATTTTATCTTTACCAAAAAGTCTTATTTTTATAGATCTTTTAATTGTGGAAATATTAAGTTTCCTGAACTTTAAAAACGTTATAGTTCATTCGTATTCATTAAGTGTACAATTCGTTTTAGATCCTGATGATCATTTTTATAACAAATCATTTGTAAGCGTGTTGATGTCCTTTAACTGAATTAGAATTTCTTCAGTTAGAAAGAATTTATTTTACTAATGAGATCTGTTCATTATTTTAAGAGAAGAAAATCTAAAACCAGTAATTATAATCAATGAATGACTTTATTCAAAACCTTTCGATGTTTACAGTTATGAGCACTGTTAAAAATTATATTCTCATTAAAATATACATGAACAGACGACGATCTGAAGTCAATCCTAAACTTGTTTTTAATGTTGTATAAACAATTAAAGCTTGCTTAGATGATTGTGACGAGCGAAGATTTTATTCTGTTTTCTTTTACTACACCAAGATTAATAAAAGAATACTATTTTATTGATTTCAACTATTGAGAATTTCGAGTTTTGAATCTAAAAAAATTCTTAATTTTTAATCAAATTGTAGAATATATTATATAATTGTTTCCTGCGAGTCTTTGAATAGTTCTGCTAAGTAAATATCACCATGTGCGAACTACCGCAATGGATTGGAAGTATTTGTTTTATCACGTATTTGTTCATATTAAAACTTTTGAAGAATATGGTACTATGTATATTCATAACTTCAGCACACGCTATGGTTTACTATACATTTCAACCCAGCTTAAAGTAATTAGCAAACAGCTATGGTAAAATTCACGTTGGCGTGTTGCATAAGTTTGGAGAATTAGGTGCCAGCTCAGGTTTTAGTCCTTTGACAGTTCAAACAACGAGGTGTTATCCCGAAGTCTAATTCAAAAACTATCCACTTCAACGTACAACCTATAATAATCAACTGAAACAGTTCTTAGCCCCATCACTTCTAACTAGTATGCTCTCAGTTTGTATACCAATCTTGTCTTGTATATGTGTAATGGTTCAGATACCACCTTATGTCGAAGTTTTAGGCATCACATTTTACCCTTGTGTAGCAAAATATGACAAGATGGTAACAAACTAAACGCAACCTTACGAGTATGAACCAGTGCATCTTTACCAAAACTTCATCACACACTTCCATTTTAATCTCTACCAACACTTTCAAACCTAAGTATTGTGTATTTCAAACAACTTCTTCGCATATTTGGATTTTCAATACCATTCCGTAGTTTCTAATCAGCCTCAAGTGATAAGCAACAATTTGTAGAATCGCTTTGGTAAATGCACCTTGTTCGATTACGTTTTTCCTTTGACCACAGGATCACAAACTGAACAGAAGCTGACAAGTGCAGAACCATACATATATACAAGAGTTTTAGCACAAAATTCTGTTTACATCACTACCACACTCACCATTTTCTCAACCTAAATGATTATTAATAATTCCGTATATACCTTTTTAAAATACCTCCCTTCGAAATTATGAAATCCAACTTTTACTATTGACACTTCTGAAGGGTATGGATTGTGTGTATCCCCAACTCCAGCACACATTAGTTTTATATATATATATATAAACATCTCGAACTCAATACTTTCCAATCATCTACAATTGATTAGCAACCATTTCCTCCTTCAGACATTATTATCACTTCAACTGAATTGCTATTGCTAACACTTCCTAATGTATAGATTATGTTTGTACCAACACACACAACAACAGCAGCACACATTAACTTTTCAACACCTTCCTAAACTCGGTATTTCCCAAATCACCTTCAAGTGATTAGCAAACATTTGGTGAATCTCTTTGGTAAATGCCTCCGACTTTTTTATCTTTCCCTGAATTATTATTATTAACACTTCATAAGAGTATGGATTGTATGTGTTCTTAACAAAACCAGCACATATTAAAATTTCCAACACCTTCCTGCGTTCAGTTTTCAATACTTTCCAATCATCTTCTCAAGTGATTGCAACCATTTGGTGAATCTCTTTGGTAAATGCCTCCGACTTTTTTATCTTCCCCTGAATTATTATTATTAACACTTCATAAGAGTATGGATTGTATGTATTCCCAACAAAACCAGAACATATTAAAATTGCAACACCTTCCTGCGTTCAGTTTTCAATACTTTCCAATCATCTTCTCAAGTGGTTAGCAACCATTTGGTGAATCTCTTTGGTAAATGCCTCCTACTTTTTTTATCTTTCCCTGAATTATTATTATTAACACTTCATAAGAGTATGGATTGTATGTATTCCCAACAAAACCAGCACACATTAAGATTTCCAACACCTTCCTGCGTTTAGTTTTGAGTACTTTCCAATCATCTTCTCAAGTGATTAGCAACCATTTGTGAATCTTTAGGCAAATGCCTCCGACTTTTTTATCTTCCCTGAATATTATCTACTACACTTCATAAGAGTATGATGGATTGTGTGTATTTTCAACCAAAACCAGCACACACTAAGATTTCCAACACCTTCTCGAATTCAGTACTTCCCAATCATCTTCAAGTGATTAGCAACCATTTGGTGAATCGCTTTGGTAAATGCCTCTCCTCCTATTACATTTTTTGTGACTTTTACCTTCCACTTCCACTCGGGAGCATTTACCTGAAGGCGACATCGGCCCCACTGCACACACGAGCACACACACACACCTCGGTAGGGGGGTGAAAGAGAGAGGGGGCGTGCGAGAGGGTTTATCAGCAGCAGCCAGCGTGGCCCTACCAAGAAGACGGGGGAGGGTCAGAAAATGAGGAAATGGGGGAAGGAAACGTCCGGTCGATACGGGCAAAATGTTCCGCACGCGCTCTCTCTGCAGGTCTAGCCTGCTTTACGGGCTTCTCTCTCTCCTGAAACGCCGCTTTTTTTTATTTGTTGGATGCGGACTGGGGGTAGGAACTGGGGGGGTTATCCCGAGGCAGGCATCTGGAGAGCTTCTCCTTTTCTGGAGGCATCGGACCGCGAAACAAGGAACAGAAAGAAGGAAGGTTGGAAATAATAAAAAAAGGAAGAGAGAAATGGATGAAAATATAAGAAAGAATGATAATAATAATAGTGGAAAAAAGAAGGAAGGGTACTGAATGGCCGCTGGCCTTCCAACCTTGTCCCTTTTCTCACCCCCCCCCCTCTTTCCCTTGAGGAGCGAAGTGGCTAATAAAAGGGAAGGGTTAAGGGTCGTAGAATAATTAAGAGTCTTGGTGGGATGGTGGTTGAGATTCGTTTGGCGTGTGCTTGAAGTGGTCCCGGAATGTGATTACCATCATTGGTTTATTGTTTTGTTGGAATCCCATGAAAGGCTTTAAGGTATTTGGCGAGACACTTGGTAACGCGTTTAATTTTACTCGTGCAATCCTATCTCTACTCGACTATCCAAGAAATGTGGTTGCTGCAGAAATCGTACTTGCCACAAACTAGGATTCCCATCGACATAAGCTTGGTACTACTAGTAGTCACGTGCCCTGTTTGTACGGATGGTGTACTAATGGATGCGCATTATACGTATGAGCAGCAATACGTTAAAACATTGCAGAATTCAGACTTGCCCCAAACCAGAATTGTCATCGACATAAGCTTGGTACCACTAGTAGTCACGTGCCCTGTTTGTACGGATGGTGTACTAGTGGATGCGCATTATACTTATGAGCAGCAATACGTTAAAACATTGCAGAATTCAGACTTGCCACAAACCAGGATTGCCATCGACATAAGCTTGGTACTACTAGTAGTCACGTGCCCTGTTTGTACGGATGGTGTACTAATGGATGCGCATTATACGTATGAGCAGAAATACGTTAAAACATTGCAGAATTCAGACTTGCCACAAACCAGAATTGTCATCGATATAAGCTTGGTATTACTTGTAGTCATGTGCCCTGTTTATACGGATGGTGTACTAATGGATGCACATTATACGTATGAGCAGTAATACCCTAAAAAAATTCTCATACACTCCCCCAAACACCATTAAAATAAATGAAATTCATTATTCTTAACCTTTTACATTTCGTCCGAATTCAAGAAATTGTTGAAATACTGTCTCGTATCCAGTTAAGCTTTAAGTAATTTGAAATTAATTAATACAAATTTTTGGTGGAAGAAATATCCCCTCATGTGCAGCTCAGTGCATTTTCTTCATTTGAATATGCATTCATATCTACGGAAATAATAACATTAAATCGTATTTCAAACGGCATAATGTTAATCCAAATAAGATTTTATTTCTATCTTAAAACTGATCTAAAAGCAAAACGGTGTTTATGCTTTGAATGACGTCATTTAATCCTTCTTCCTTGGGGTTGACTAACACAATTAACCTGGATTTTTCAAACCGTACCTTCTTTTTCCCTTTCGAAAATACCATGTTATTTCAATGATGATAAAAACATGATACGTATACCAAATCTATTTTCTTAAAATAGACAAGAATGCTTAAAGTCATTTACACTCTAAAACCCTTTCAGAATGATAAGCTAATTTCTCTAATGGATCTCCTAATTGAAAGCTTAGATCTGCGCATTTAGTTTGATTTTATTGTTAAAACGTACTTTGTTTTAGGAATGGCAAACGTTTCTTCATCAAAAATAACAAGTCATCGGTATTCAACTGAAGCACAATGAACACAAATCAAAAACAATGTAAAAACATAGTTTTGACAGTGTAAATAAATGTGTAGCACAATGTCAAAAACATTGTTTTGAGTAAACGAAGGGGAAAATTCTACTCACTAAGTGTAATTGTTGAGAAGAAAACTATGTCTTATTGAACACACAACGAATAAAAAAATTGCCACACATTCTGGTCTAAAAAAAGCTAAAAATTTAATGCTTCTATAATAATGAATTTAAGTGTTTCACTTGTAAAACAACAAAATATTCTTTTGAAAAAGTTTATATTCTGCATTAAAAAAAATTAATTCAATCTCATCTGAACGGTAACTACCCTGCAATAATGGACCGGACGCCAGCGGATTTGCATAAATCCGACTACTTGTTTGGGAGTGTTTTACTTGGTATGGCCTGGGACCTTTGCATGTTGTTCCTAGTCAATTGAACGACGACGCCTACATGAACATTTTGAACAATCAGGTTCTTCCTACGCTCTAGCAATTTTATGGAATGGACGTATGTTACTTCCATAACGACAACGCTCCGTGTCATGTTGCAGCCTGTGTCAAGCAGCGGTATCAAGATATGGATGTAAAACGTCTTCCCTGGCCTGCTCAAAGTCCCGACCTAAACCCCATAGAACATTTGTGGGGCGAGTTAGAGAAATGCTTACAGACCAGGGAACCACGTCCGAAATCTGCAGCTGAGCTGGCAACATTCTTGCAGCAATAATGGACACAAACACCCATAGCTGTGTATCAAAACCTTGTTGAAAGTATGCCCAGAAGGGTTGCTATGTAATTGCAGTACGTGGGACTATATCCCTATTAAAGCACGTATTATTTCCCTTATACCACCACATCTTTCTGTCCGGTCTATTATTGTAGAGTAGTGTATTTAATATAGGGAAACCCAGGTTTTGAGATTTTCATTGGACCGGTATAAGAAAACATAAGTAATGAGAAAGTCGCAGAAAGCTATCTTAACAGAAAGAGAACTTGGGGTTAGGTAGGTACTAAATTACGTCAAACTCTCTGGGGTAACACTATGGACTTGAGAAAAACAACACGCGAAAATTGTAAAATGCGAGAATCTAAAAAGAGTTTCAAGTAAATGGTCACACACAATGAAAAGTTTTACTGATCACAAAAAGAGAAAATTACACTCAAAGAGGAATATACCCGGTGCCACATACAACTAGTAGGTTATTAGCGGTGTGGGCATATCCACAGAGTTCGGAGGCCACATTTAAAATAGGGAGCACTATGGTCTTATACAGCAAACAAGTGCCTATTTTAATTTTTGAATCTCAAGGGGTAAATTTAAATTTTCCATTCACCCCTTGAGATTATGAAATTAAAAAGGTGTAGATCTGTTTGAAAAACAATAATTATTCTAATTTTTACCTTAATATATAATAGAAAGGTAGGTATTTTAGTTAACCTAGCACTGGAACAGCACAACGGGCTATTTGTACGAGATCAATTCCCAAGAGAAATGAAGTGACTGATCCCGGACCGTCGTCCATAGCCCGTTGTGTAGCTCTAGTACGACGTTAACTAAAATTACCATTACCATTACCAGTACTTAAGAGAAATGTCCGAGTACAACACCACGTAAGCTGGCACCCCACTCTCCAAACTTCCACACCATGCTGACGTGAGGACATATGAGGCCATACTGTCTGAATGTATTTAATGCAATATTTAGATGTATGTTGAATATATTTTAAAACCGTAAAATATCAAATTAAGAATGACGATGTCACCATCATCAGTCACCGGGAAATATCTGCAAGGTCATTGGCTCATTTTTGGAATACATATATAACAAACATTTTTACACAGGTTTTTTTTTAGAAAATAACGTTTTTTTAGAACAAAAAATACAAAAATTAATGGAATAGTTTTTTCTTAAAATTTTTTTAGTTCTTCAGTTATTCAATTTTTTTCGTGGATACCCTGAAACCCTGTTGCCGGACCCCCAGGTGTTCAATCAACCCCACTTTTGGACTGCTCTAAGATATACGCCAATTACTTTCAGCTACGAATCGCAAAAATATACCACAATTAAAGATTCCATACGCTTATCTATTATCGACCCTATGAATTTTATCACAAAGCATGCTAGGTAAGATAATTTTAACTAACGTCGTACTAGGGCAACACAACGGATCAATCCTCTAAGGGAAAGATTCGAGGACAACATCACTTAATTTTGAACCACGTTCAAATTACGAGGCAACACCTTAGCTTCCCTGCGAAATGAGTACGTGCGTCATTTCACGGTTATGTGTGTATAGTTGGGCTTCGTTGCCGCATCGGCGCCGCACGTTGAAAAACCGGATGTGTGCACCGGGCCTAAATCGTCGTCACTAATACATTATGTGAAGTTATGTCACATTTACAATTTTCTTAACACATTCATTATGAAACCTGCAGTCTCTTCTGAAAGGCATCAAACCAGTTTTGACATTGCCCTACAAGATCCTTCTTAGGATTCTTTCAACCAGAATATATGGTTATTTAGTTTTTATTTGTGTTGAAAGGGAAAGGCAATACTACGTAACTCCAAAATCTCATAAACCGAACAACCGGTTTGGCGGTTAAGGTGTTAGCCTTTAGACCGGAAGGTTCCTGGTTCGAATCCGGGTCAGTACATGATATTTGTAATCGTATGGTGTAGAGGCGGTTGGTGCACCTTTAATCTATCATGGCCGAAAGTCCTCACTTTGGGTTGGTGTGGAAGTTTGGAGAGTAGTGTGCAGCTCAGGTGTTGCCTAGTCATCTGACCGTGGTTCAGAAATACTTGGTGTTTTCCTAGGATCTTTCACTTAGGGGATTGATCCTGGACCATTGTCAATAGCCCGATTTATTGCTCTAGTACGACATTAATTAAAAATTACCTTTCTAAAATCTCACAACGCAGAGAAGGTTAAAATATATCTAAATATTTTACCCAGAAAATCAACCTTCCTTCTGGTAGTCCCGACGACATATCTCACCTGCAAAAAAGATGGACGAGATATCTCGTCATTTAAAAAACTGACCTGATATCGATTTCGATATCATTTGCCAAAAGCGGCAATATAAGGGCATCATTCGGAATTCGATCGCCAGTCTCGATGACGAGTATCTCGTCATCAGCAGAATAGGACAGATCTCGATGGACGAGATATCTCGTCATTTAAAAACTGACCTGATTTAGATATAGACATCATTTGCCAAAAGAGGCAATATTTTTTTTTTCCTAATGGCGGGCACATTTGACCGAAGTCATTGGCCACTACAAGGCCGGAAGTGATGGCCACTTGTGAAGGAGCACCCAGTGGGAGGGCCATCATTGCCCCTAACAATTACATCGTAATTTTGAACCATGTTCAGATGACGAAGCAACACCTGAGCTGGTATACGCTTACAAACATCCATGCCCGAACCCGAATTCCAACCGGGGACCTTCCGATCTAGAGGCTAACACCTTAACCACTATACCGGTTGGTCGGCAAAGAGGCAATATAAGGGCATCATTAGGAATTCGATCGCCAGTCTCGATGATGTGTATCTCATTATCAGCAAAATTAGTCAGATATCGATGGACGAGATATCTCGTCATTTAAAAACTGACCTGATTTAGATATAGACATCATTTGCCAAAAGAGGCAATATAAGGGCATCATTCGGAATTCGATCGCCAGTCTCGATGACGAGTATCTCGTCATCAGCAAAATTGGTCAGATATCGATGGACGAGATATCTCGTCATTTAAAAAACTGACCTTATCTCGATATCGACATCATTTGCCAAAAAACGGCAATATAACGGCATCATTAGAAATTCCATCGCCAGTCTCGATGATGAGTATCTCGTCAACAGCAGAATTAGTCAGATCTCGATGGACGAAATATCTCGTCTGAGGGTAACGAAAAATAACGATTGCTGTCGTCTTACGTAAATCTCATGTTCCCTATTTAATTTCATGATACCAAAGGGGTCCGCGAAAAAGTTCAATTCTCCAAGGGGATCCTTGATCGAAAAGATTTGGAAACCACTGATCCAACCAATGCGTGGGTTAACTTCAACTACAAATAGCGCTTCGAGTTTCTCTGCTCCTATGTTAGGACGCGTGCTTGGCGATAGGATTCAAACCTCCCGCATGCATAAGCAACGTCGCTGCGAGATGACACAGTGAGCAGGTGGGGAGTTATCTCCTCGTGAGTGCAGCAGCGCCTCTGGCGGCGGCGGGTTTTTTGCCAATAGGGGGCGTAAAGGATAGCAATCGAAACCGAAACCTTTAACATAAAAGTGTGCCGGTGATCGGCGGACAAAAACGCGCACGCCGGTATTAAAAACAGACAGGGAAACTTTTTCTCCCTCCTCTACATAATACAGAGGGCGCTGCGTGCAGGCGGTGAAATGGGGGGTCTGCTGCGATGAGTGGCGAATCCTTTTTTTTTTTGCTGAGCGGAGCTATGAAAAGGTTAAAAAAGAACGCGTCGTGCAATTTCGCGGTGTGAGTGATGCTGTTGGTAAGGAGTTGGTTTCAAGAGGACTCCTGATTGAGAAATAATTCACACTAATTCAATTTCACGTAGTATTTTTGTACGATCTGGAATCTTTTTTTTTTGTTCCAATGGCGTGCACTGGACTCTATCCTTGGCCATTACAAAGGAAGTGATGGTCGACTACTTCCAATAGCAGGCACTAAAGCCTTGTCCTTGGCCAATACAAAGCCGGAAGTGATGGTCGTCTTCTTCCAATGGCGGGCACTAAGGACTTGTCCTTGGACACTACAAGGCCGGAAGTGATGGTCACTTAGTTGAGTGATAAACTAAAAAATGTCGGTATCAACTGTCTTTAACCATCCAGGTGGTTTTGACGTGGTATCTATGACCAATATTGCCAATAACGAGTTGTCAAGAAAGCGCCTATTTATTTATGATAAATGAGATCCTGATTTGGTTAGTTCTTTTTCTAATTACGAGAAAACTCGTCCATCAAGATGTTTGTTGGTTTTACTAATTTCAAGATACCTCGTTTTTCACAACCCCTAGGAAGGTTAAAAAGCTTATAGTTAGCTTAAATAATTTGGTAATTTTTAATTAACGTCGTACTATAGCAACACAACGGCCTATTGACGACGGTCCGGGATCAATCCCCTAATGGAAAGATCCAAGTACACAACCACGTAATTTTGAACCACGGTTATATGACAAGACGACACCTGAGCTGGCACCCCACTCTCCAAACTTCCTCGCCATATTAATGTGAGGACATTTGAGGCCACGGCGGATTTAATATGCACCAGTCCCTTTTGTAAACGACGTTGTTTTTGTTGGTATTTGAACTCGCAACCCTCCGTTACTCTTCCAACCTGACCACAGCGGCCCTAAACTTATGTGGGAAAAGAAGGTTAATTAAACCTTTAAAACACACGAGATTTCTGAGTTGTGTAGTATTGCTTTTCCTCGCAACACACAGTTAAATAACCACATGTATTAGAAGAAAGAATCGTAGGAATCCTTTTATCTGCCAAGAAGCTCTAAACACAGTTGGACGTCATGCGTGGAAAAAACTGCAGGTTATAAAACAAATATATATTTAAACCCCTTATATGGTTAAAGAGGGAATAAAGCATCAGTTTTTGTTTACTTCCAGAACAAAAAAAATCTTAAAGGAACAAAGCCTTTATCATTTCTTAATTGTTTTTTCAATTATTTTCTTAAAGTAAATAGACATGAGGGTGTATCTTTTTTAGATATGTACGGACTTCGCGGACACGAGGTACTCTAGTATTCTTTTCTGCTTCCGTGACATTTTTAATGTCTTTTTTCATTTCTACTTTGATTCCACTACTGTATTCTGATGGTTAAGGCGTTTGCCTCTAGATCGGAAGGTTCCTGGTACGAATTCGGGTCAGTGCATAAATGTTTGTAAGCGTATGGTGTAAAGGCGGCTTGTGCACCTTAAATTCGTCATAGCCGAAAGGATTCACGTTGGATTGATGTGGAAGTTTGGGGAGTGGGGTTCTAGCTCTGGTGGTGCCTCATCATGTGACCGTGGTTCATAATTACGTGGCGATGTCCTCGAACCTTTCCTTTAGGGGATTGATCCCGTACCGTCGTCAATAGCCCGTTGTGTTGTTCTAGTACGACGTTGGTTAAAGTTACTATTACCATCCACTACTCTGTTCCCAATTCCTCCTTTAATTCCCTTTTCACGACGGTATTTACTAGACCTTCTCTTGCGTTTGGCGCAGCTTGGCCACGTGCCATCAACCCCAAAGTAACCTACCTAAAGTAAATAATCAATTATCGTAATTACAACAATTTTCAAGATAGGTAATTAACTAACGTCACACTAGAGTAACACAACGGGCTATTGGCGACGGTCCGGGATTAAACCGATGGGGTATCGGAGGACTATACCGTGTAATTTTGATCCATGGTCATATGATGAAATGACACCTGAAACTGACACTCCACACTACGCTAAAGTTAGGTAATGGTAATGGTAATTTTAGTTAACGTCGTACTAGAGCAACACATCGGGCTATTGACGACGGTCCAGAATCAGTCCCTTAAGGGAAATATTCGAGGACAACACCTCGTAATTTTGAACCACGGTCAGATGACGATGCAACACCTGAGCTGGCACCCCACTCTCCAAACTTCCACGCCAACCCAACGCGAGGACTTTCGGCCACGACAGATTTAAGGTGCACCAACCGCCTCTACACCATACGTTTACAAACATCCATGCCCGGACCCGGATTCGAACCAGGAACCTTCCGATCTAGAGGCTAACACCTTAACCACTATACCGGTTGGTCGGCCGCTAAAGTTAGGACATTTGAGATTACGGCAGATTTAACGCCTATCAGTACCCATCCCCCCATGGACACGACGCTTTTGGGTTGGACGCCAACTCGCAACCATCCGTTTGATAATCCGCTACACTTTCAATGGAACTACCACGGCCCTCCAAGAATTTTCTAAGGGAAAAATTCTAAAACCGCTAAATTTCGACTTCACAAAACTGCGTCCGAAAACCTCAGTTTTTCTCTCGTCACATACCACTTACTTAAAATGTTCCGCATGAAGGCACTGAAAAGAGCCACGCAGGTGCCTGTTTTCCGTCTGGAACATTTATTAGATTTGATCTCTGGTGCTCCCCATGAAATCTTATTAACATAAAGATGCACACACAGAACATCGCAGCATTAATTAGATTCCTGGAACAAGTATAAAGTAAAATTTCCCTCTTGAAATCAATACTATAGTTCAATGCTGGGGGGGGGGGGGGGGAGAAAATCAATTAGTCCCATCCAGTGAACTGAAACCTTACGAGATAAAAAGAATAAAGGACAGTCGCGAGCTGTAAGAAAGGTAAGGTTTTGGTATATTAAGGTTTCGTTTTGTTTTGAGATCGGTCGTATTGCCAGGGAAGACTAAGAAACTATATTGATTTGATTTTTTGAGTTTTCCGTAACTATACCTCTACACTGACTGCTTTATATAGCTATATTATACCATGTCGTTTAAAAAAGTAATTGGACTAAAATTGCGATAAAATCGAGTATTTCAACATACCAGTCGAAAACATCTATCCGTATAAGGACATTGCCCGCCTCTATTCTTTCTTCTAGAGAAATATCACAATAAGATTATTTTTTAATAAATTTTTTATTTAAAGGTAACACAAAACGTATATTTTATCATTTTAATTTTAATGCGTTGATATTGTGCATGAATTAGTAACGTTTGGGTTTTCTTTTTCAAATATACTTCTTAACCCTCCTGGAGGTCGTCTCGACTAGCAAAATTGGACATTAGCAAAACTAACCAGATTTTGATAACGTTGTTACAAAAGATTCGTAATATCTTTATAAGATATCTTATCATTAGCAAAACTTAACAAGATTTTGATAACGTCGTTATACAAAAGATGGGCAGTACCTTGATGAGATATTTTGTCATTAACAAAACTAACCAGATTTTGATAACGTCGTTACAAAAGATGGGCAATACCTTGATGATATATCATATCATTAGCAAAACTGACCAGATTTTGATAACGTCGTTACAAAATATGGGCAATATCTTTATGAGATATTTTCTTCTTGGCAATGATCATATTTTGATAACGTCGTTACAAAAGATGGACTATACCTTGATGAGATGTCTTGTCATTAACAAAACTGACCAGATTTTCATATAGTCGTTTGAAAAGATGGTCAATATCTTGATGAGATATCTTATCATTAGCAATGACCAGATTTTTATATCGTAGTTACAAAATATGGACAATATCTTGATGAGATATCTTATCATTAGCAAAACTGACCAGATTTTGATAAAGTCGTTACAAAATATGGGCAGTATCTTCATGAGATATTTTGTCATTAGCAATGACCACATTTTGAAAACGTCGTTACAAAAGATGGGCAATACCTTGATCGGATATCTTGAAATTAACAAAACTAACAAGATTTGGATAACGTCGTTACACAATATGGGCAATATCTTGATGAGATATCTTGTCATTAGCAAAATTGGTTGAATCTTGACGGGGTCAAGATATCTTACAGAAACAACTTACCGATTAAAAATGTTTTAATTTGTATTCACTCTAATGAGCGTTACGAGATTTTCAAACATTGTAGGATTGATTTTTGTCCGCAATACACATAATGACCAAGTAACCACAAAATTTTACTGTACAGTCTCTATTCCTTTTTAAATTAAAAATGAAATTATAAATATTTTGATAATGTTATATTTCCTTACAAATGGATTACAATGTGGCAATGAACTTGTCATGTTACGAGATTTGCAAACAGTGTAGAACAGATTTTTGTCCACAATACACATAATGACCAAGTAACCACAAAATTTTACTGCACAGTCTCTATTCATTTTTAAATTAAAAATGAAATTATAAATATTTTGATAATGTTATATTCCCTTTCAAATGGATTACAATATGGCAATGAATCTGTCATCAACATGAAAGCGAGCATTTAGTGTCTACAAACAGATTTACAACGTCAGTTCATAAGTTTTTCTGTAAGTCGACGAATTTATGCAATATCCTTGAAACTTTGGAAATTTATATCAATCATATTCTGGGAGTTTAATTCAAATAAAATATTTATGGGTTCAAAAAAATTCTAGTCTTTAATGGCCAAGACAGACAAATTAAAAAGGAGGTTAGTTGGAAATTTTATACAGTACCGATGCACGAGAAACCTTTACAGTTTGGGTGTCGGTAGACCGGTTGGAAGAGTACCGGATTACCAACCGGAGGGTTTCGAGTTCTAATCCAACCAAACACCATCGTCTACAAAGTGGGATGTTTCACGTTAAAACTATCGTTCCTTGAAAAGTTCTTGACCTGATGTGGAAGCTTGGAGAGTAGGATGGCAGCTCAATCATCATCTGACAGTGGTTCGAATTGACACGGTATTGTCATCTGTCCTTTCCCTTCGAGTTTGGATTCCAAATCGTCTCCAGTAGCCAGTTGTGTTGCTCCAGTGCGACGTTAATTAAAATAGTTGTCTATCTTTAGTTTATTTTTGGGTCCTGATGGTGGTGAACTTTATGTTTATCCGGAATAGCTACTTAATAGAGATATACCATAACAAAGTATCATACTATTATTGAAGATATTTTAAAGCTTGCTGTTTTAAGACAATCAATCCAACTCAGATGAAAAAAATGAAAGCAATACATCAAAATAAAACAAATCCATCAAATTACTTTATAAGCTATAATTATTTAAATCTTCTCGGAGTGTGTGAAATGTGGAACACGCGTGGTTGGCACTCTAAGATGGATTAAGGCCACAATTGTTTATCCATTTCTTAATACAGATAAACTATAACAAAATAATGTAAGATTATTGAAGATATTTTAAAGCTTGCTTATTTAAAACAATCAATCCAAATCAAATGAAAAAAGAAAGCAATACATCAAAATAAAACAAATCCATCAAAATACTTTATAAGCCATAATTATTTAAGATTGTGTGAAATGCGTACACACTGAATATGCGTGGTCGACACTCAAGGAGGGAACAGTGCTACGATTGTTTATACATTTCTTAGTAGAGATATACCATAACAAAGCATCATACTATTATTGAAGATATTTTAAAGCTTGCTGTTTTAAGACAATCAATCCAACTCAGATGAAAAAAATGAAAGCAATACATCAAAATAAAACAAATCCATCAAATTACTTTATAAGCTATAATTATTTAAATCTTCTCGGAGTGTGTGAAATGTGGAACACGCGTGGTTGGCACTCTAAGATGGATTAAGGCCACAATTGTTCATACATTTCTTAATAGAGATAAACCATAACAAAGTATTGGATGATTATTGAAGATATTTTAAAGCTTGCTTACTTAAGACAATCAACCCAACCCAAATGAAAAAAAGAAAGCACAATACATCAAAATAAAACAAATCCATCAAAATACTTTACAAGCCATAATATTTCAATCTTTTAAGGTTGTGCGAAATGCGTCCATACTGGATATGCGTGGTCGGCACTCTAGGAGGGAACAGTGCCACGATTGTTTATCCATTTCTTAATGGAGACAAAACATTCCCCCTCCACTCGCGGCCGTCTTTTTTCCTGCCTCCGGTCGCAGGCGGCTAATTCGATTGCCAGGCCACCCACTTTGTCAATTGACTTATCTCGCATTTCATGGCTGGCCTGGCCTCTGATTCGGCTACGTGAGCCTGGGTCGCATCACTGCCAGCGGGACAGATTGACGGCCACGACGATTAGAGAATTAAATGACGCCTCCTCCCCTCTTCACTTCGCTTCCACTCGCATCGGCCATTTAGATAATGCGCAACATTCATCTGGTGGCGGTGGAAGACGTGTCGTTCGGAGTGGAGAGAGAAGCAAAACGCTTATCGAAGATTTAAAAAAAAAACCAGGACAATTGTTTGTTCTGGAGCAGCGGATGAGGGTCTTGTGAGGGGTTCCCAGTTAGAAAATTATGTCGCACCCCGGGCAAGAAAAGTGACGCAACTCAAAATTGCAGAATTTGAGAAACATCAACTTAAAGGATACTATAAAAATTATCGAAATAGTATAAGCTTCTTTTAAATTTTAGGTAAGTATTTGTGTCTTTAAATTCTATTATATTCTGTAGAATAGCACTATAACACGCAGGAGCACCTCATATATATTTTTCAATGACATAACATCAAAATTTTTATTTTTTGACTCGTGTCACTTTTTTTGCCAAGATGCGATGTGTGCACCATAACGTACAGATTGTTTTTACAGTTGACTTTTCCTTTTCCAAAACTGAAATCCGATCTTAAGAAAGGATTCTGGGGTAATGGTAATTTTAGTTAACGTCGGACTAGAGCAACACAACGGATTATTGACGACGGTCCGGGATCAGTCCCTTTAGGGAAATATCCAAGGACAACACCTTGTAATTTTGAACCGCGGTCAGATGACGAGGCAACACCTGATCTGGCACCCCACTCTCCAAACTTCCACACCAACCCAACGTGAGGACTTTCGGCCACGACAGATTTAAGGTGCACCAGCCGCCTCTACACCATACGTTTACAAATATCCATGCCCTGGCCCGGATTCGAACCAAGAACCTTCCGATCTAAAGGCTAACACCTTAGCCACTATACCGGTTGGTCGGCGGATTCTGGTACTTCTGAAGCAAAGGCATAGTGAAGGGATCAAATGGTAATTTGATTCCAATGTGGTGTCGACGCCCCAAAACAGCACGAATCGTTCACAAGAAGACAACCAACAGCTAATATATTTAAGTTCTTATTATTCCAAAAAATACATTAAAAATGGAAACAGTATTTACAACATCATATTAATTTCATAACACCGATACATAAATGTATGTATCTCACAGTGCAGCGCGGGAACCAGCCTCATCCGCTGCTTCTGGCTCTCTCTCCCTTTAACCGTCGTCTCCAACGTCTCTCCGCAGTCTAAAATTGACCCAACGGTAAAAGTCAAAAACCAATCGGAGATCATCTGGACGAACGCCACCTGTTCTTCTCACGTCGTTGTAAGAACAGCTGACGCCAGACAGTAAAAAACCAGAATATATTCGGTATTCCGATGACACAATGGAGTGGGCACATGCCCTGCAAGTGACCCTTCGTAAAGGTCAAGCGCAACGGAGTTTCTCACCATGTCACACCACCTTGAATCTTATCTCTGAATTGTTCGTGAATATTTTTTGTCTCAGCGGTAATAATTCTACTAAAGTTAAACAATAAAATACTTTTTGCTATGGAGGATCATATTTACATTAGTTCGTTGTAACTCCGTGTGTTCGCCTGCTTCGCTATCAACCTGAGTTTGTTATTTAGAAACAAAATGTAGTGTAAGATAGGAACCATAGCACTCATCTTAGACAACTTTTAAAGGGTAGAAGCTTTCGATTTTGAAATTCAGAGAACATTTATTTTCCTGTTTGTATGTATCGATTTCCTCCTTAAGGTGTCCAATAGGAGTAATATGGCTCCTATATTACACTACATTTTGTTGCTAAATAACAACGCCTATTGCTTGAAAGTGCTGCTAAACTCTCGTTTAATAGAAGCTTCTTTAACAATTCAATAGGATGTTTAATAGTTCTTGGTCAAGATATTGCTAGTTCGTAAACTGCAACTAAACAAAACGCCTTATGGCGTTAAAATACGAGAAATGTAGCTGATCTACTATAATATCTAGAAATACTAGAAAATCTGGAAATCTAAATACTAGAAAATCTGGCTGACATTTTAACACCTAAGAAAACAAAACATTATAATTTATTTTTATCGTTCTCAAGACTAATCATGATTGCTTTAACAGAATATCTCCATGAAATTCTATAATATAAATAACCAGGTCTAAAATTACTGCAACACCAATAAATTTGATACAGTGGTTCTTAGATTATAGCATTAAATTTTTTTGTGGCCTCAAATATCCTCACGTTGGTGTGGTGTTGAAGTTTGGAGAGTGGGTTGCCAGCTCAGATAGTGGCCTCGTCCTCTGACCGTGGTTAAAAATTACGCGGTACAGTCCTGTTATCTTTCTCTTCGTGATTGATTCTGGACTGTTGTCAATTGCTCATTGTCTTGCTCCAGAGCAACGTTAATTAAGAACCAACCAACCTTAAACTATTGCCATATTAACAACTAATATCATCTTCACATTTTCTAAATTATTTCGTATAGATCATTATCCTTTCTAAGTAAACTCCGCGTTCTACATCGTCGTTCGTACATAACCCCATGTCATCCACGTAGTATCCTAAAGTCTTTATTTATGAAAATAATTCATTAATTTAACTACAAGAACGAATACCTTATAGAGGCTATTTAATATTCCAAAATAAACTTTAGAACTACTGTTATCTGTTCCAAAACCTAATCATTTTCTGTTTACCAGATTTTCTCGATAAATTGTACCATATAAATAGTCTGGACGATATTGCCTGTATCAGGATGTAGCTTCTGTGAATTTGTGACCGGAACCCCTTTAAGGCCGTAGGAATTAATATCTTCTAAAAGTTTTGGAAATCCTTTCGTATCCTTTCTAAGCAACCCCCGCGTGCTACATCGCCATTCGTGCCTCAAACCCAAAATCCCGTCTCATCCGTTCAGTTTCCTAAAGTCGTCACTTATGAAAAATATTCATTACCATTCTTTTCGGAAAAGACGAGTTTCTGCAAATTCTCCAAATAGTTTTTCAGCGGCGCTTAGTAAATGAGCCCCGAGGCCAAAAATCTAATTATATTTTTTCTCCACTTCAGTTCAGGACTCCAATTAATTATTTCTCAACTGCTGGAATCTTCCAGGACGAGTTGGAATCTTTCGAAATCGTGACACCGTTAGACGTGACGCTTACTGAGATGGGAGGAAAGGTTTTTTTTAATCTCTCTCTTTCCCTCCCTTTGTCCCTCACCACCCCCTTTTTACAAAACTGTGACAAAAATACCAACTCCTCTCTCTCTCTCTCAAGATGGAATAGCTTTATTAATGATTCCAGCAGAAGGAGAAGAATGAATTTCCTTTGCTTAAAATCTCGCCTTCCTTGTCACTCGCAAAGTTATAAAGTATGGTTTTTAATTTAATTTATACACCTTTTAATGCCGACTTCGGCTTCTGCTCGCTAAATATGCTACGTGTGAGTGGAGAAGAGCTCTCGCTTCGTTTTTAATATTAATTTAAAATTTAAAACATTCCATCAAGGTTGTAAGTGGCGGCGGTTATCTCTTCGAGAATTAAAATGGAGTGAATTGAAATGACGTGTGAATGGGGTATTCTGGAACTGGAAGGTATGAATGTCCTTCATCCCCGCTAATCATTAGATCTACTAGTTTGTTTATCTCAGCAGCTCCACTTGTGTTCCTAAACTGTCCTGGTATGTTTGACACTGACTTTTCAATGCATCTTTGCGTCCATGTTTGCTCCTACAGTTAACTCTGACACCTCCCCTTCTCGTCCCTTATCCAACACCCTATATCTATTGTTCTAAATTTATTCACAATTCTTAATCTACGTTCTGTTCAATAGAATTTTGAATCGGGAGATAAAGGGCTTAGGGCCCAGAAGCTTCCAATAAATTCACACTCTTCCATGTGGGTGTTCGAGTGGCCGTGCGATGAATCTGACTGATTCGTGTTCTTTTTCAGAACAGCACCCAACATTTCGTATTCTTTATTGTATCAGAACACAGACACTGTCGTACATCGATGTTCGTCTACTAGAACAGTAGTAATCAATCATGGTAATATTTATAACTGTTGGTATTTTTGGTCACAATTCTCATCATTCGGTTTCAAAGAATATATATTAAGTATTCGTTACAGTATTCAAAGTTGTTAGTATTATTGGTCAGAATTCACATCATTCGCATAGGTTTCAAAAAGTATAGTAGATTTATCTGTCATTATAATGTTTGAAGTTGTTACTAGTGCTCACAACTCACATCTTCTCGTCCCTTATCCAACATCCTTTTTCTATTGTTCTAAATTTATTCAGAATTCTTAATCTACGTTCTGTTCAATAGAGTTTTGAACCGGGAGATAGAGGGCTTAGAGCCCAGAAGCTTTCAATAAATTCACCCTATTCCATGTTGGTGTTATAGTGACCGTGCGGGGAATCTGACTAATTCGTGTTCTTTATCAGAACAGCACCCAGCATTTCATGTTCTTGATCGTATCAGAACACAGCACTGTCGTACATCGATGTTCGTCTACTAGAACAGTAGCAACCACAACACAAGAACAACTGTTCTTATAACCTATCTGTGTTCGTAACCACCTGTCGGGAGATCGTTACATTGGTTCTGCCATCGTGTGTCAGAATGCGTAGAAAGGGGTTGGTGTAATTGCGTATACGATGTTGCAGACACCGCTTTAATTCAAGCGAATCATGCCTGTTGTTTTTTAGACATGGTTCTGCATCCGCTGGCTGTATACTTCGTTGAGTTTTTAAGGGGGTCCGGGACACAAAAATCGTCAAATTTTCGATTTTTTTTTTAATTATTATTTTAAGAAAAATTCTCTGTGTTTTTCTCCTTAAAATGACGTCTAAATCATGTTTCTGTCTTAATAAGAACTAGAGGTATGGTAATTTTTGTGGTGCGTTGTTTTTAAAATCTAACACTCTTGACAGTTGTTGTCATGACAACAACATCTGTCTTTAAAACCTTAAATGCATTTTTCTCCATGATACATTTTTTCAAGATTTCCTGTATTCAAATTGCTATTAGTCGAAAACCGATAAAGTTTAAAGGTTGAAATTTGGAATATATCTTTTTCAAACATTATACTTTAATTTTGATTCAGCAAATTTAAAACAAATATTTACTTTTAAAAATATGACTTTTAAAAAAAAGTACCTTAAAATTTTCAAACATTTTCATTCAAATATTTTTTATTAAATCAATATTTTTTAAATTGCTGAATCGAAATTAAAGTTTTTAAATTTGTGAAAAATTTACTGCAAGAATTTTGAAAATTGATCAAGAATATTTTGAGTTTTAGCAATTGAAAATGACACCTCTTTTTTCAAAAAATTTTAATTTAAAATTTTTTTTAACTTTTGGAAAATTGAACTGTTAAATGTACACTTTAGGTAACGGCACTTTAATAGTTTTACTGTGAAAATTTTAATGACACGATACTGAATTTTTACGGTCGATATTTTTATGTGTTCTATTTAAAACTGTTATTATTTTTCTTGTGACTATGTGTTTATAATATATTGAAGTATAATTTTTGGTTTTCTGTCTCAGCAGGTGACTTTGGCACCGGGAACGGAGAATGAACAAAGTAAATATAGTAACTACTTTTAAAAATTCATTATACTTAGCATTAAATAAACATTCAAAATTAGATAAACTTTTTGTCCTTTAGAATATTTAAAAAGTCTTCTCATTTTGTTCCTAAATTAAAAAATGTTTTCCTATTTTTTATTCATTTCAATTCCAACTACCTTCTGCGATAATTTCAAATTAATTTCAAGTTCATGTCTTGTTATAATTACTTTTGATAATTGAGCAATTAATTCATTGTTTATTTTCTTTCTGCATGATTCTCTTATTACAAATTTAAATTACATTTTAAATATTTTAATTGTAACAATCTTGATCATAACAATTATTTAATTTATTTAGAGTCTAACCGTACAATAGTGTCCTTCGTTACCAGTGAAATAATTTAAGTGCTTTCTGAAATCATTTTGAGAAAGTATGTAAGTTTCCCAGTTTTAAGTATAAATTGCGATTCTCTGTAGGTAATAATATCTGAGTTACTGAGATAATATCTGAGATAAGTTAGTGAGCATGTACGAATATAAAAAAGAAAGTGGGCTCTTTTTTAAAATCCATTGATTTCTTCAAATCAATTAATTTCAATGTTCATTCACAACGTTAGCTCGACATTTTCTTTAAATTTGTAATTTGTTTGTTTACAACATTGTCTCGACTTTTCTGCATTAAATTGATTATAATTTGTTCATCAATATCATCTCGACTTTACCTTCAGTTATTTGTAAATTGCTCATTCGCAATACTAAATCTAATGGATAATAAACATAAAGCATAATATTACAAATTGTTATACGCTAGTTTTTATCGAAAATAAAATATATCCAACTATAATACCTTAGGTTCCCTTGAAATTGACTCGTGTTTTTAATAAGTTTTAACAAAAACGATAAACGTGAAACTTGAATTTTTAGCTTCTTAAAACACCGTAATTATTTTTATTCGTCTAGAAATACGAAGAATAAACCCAATTTAATTTTTCTACCGGTTTTTGACTAAAGTTTGGCACGGGAAAAAATTAAAAACTCATTATGGAAGAATATCAAATTTCCATCAAAATTTTACATCGCCGCAGAAGCACCGCCGTTTTTGCAACCTTTTTTGCCCTCCGAAACTTACCCCGATTTTGTTCGTGTGAAAGAAAATTTCCGAAAAGCTTTCGAATTAAAAATGACCATCCCAAAATAAGTTATTTAAATTGGGGGTATATACCACCTAAAGATTAAGCCAATCGTCTTTTTGTGACCGGGACATGACGAACGGCTTTAAATCCCTTATAATCTCATTACCACAAAAGCATTAAAAGCTAACCAGGACTAAGGGGAAGGAAAGATGCAGGGGGAGAAAGAAGACCATCGTGTCGATTAACAACGAAAACGAAACAAAACAGGAGCGGTAAGATGGAAAAAAAAACATCGTCTTAAAGATCGTGACACACAAAAACCTTTCGGTCATTCGAGAAAGCCACAGATTCCGACGTTTTAAAACCTTAATGAGGCGGCTGAAGATACATAAAAAAACTAACAGGTCGTTGTGGGTTATTTTTTATGCTTTGCTTGTTTAAAGCAAAAAGCTGTTTCTTTTTTAGTCCGAGGAAAATTTTTTTCGCTACAGGTGCAGTGTCTGTTTCTTAGAAGGAAAACAAAAGCGGGATTAAAAAGTCGTAAGAAGTAATTAGTTTTCTCCTGCATCAAACAATCTCCTTCGTCTTCTCTCTCTCTCTCTCTCCTCTTCTATCTCTCTTATTTTTTCCCTACCAAAAGATCGGATAAGGGGAAATTTTCCCACAGCCATTAAAAGGAGGTATTTTTTTTCTCTTTTAATTTAACAGTGTGCGATCTCATCCCCTTTGCTCTATCCATCTCTATGAGATATTTATGCACATTTGATTTCGTTAAATATTTTTCAAAACTATCTGCATTCAGCGATTACCTTCAAATTAACTTTCCGCCGCGTGTGCTAGGAGGAAGGGGGGGAGGAGGTAAATGCCTCAAATAAACCTCTCCCACCTTGTAACGATTGTTAACGAAAAATTAACTTTTAAAAGATGAAAAGAAACGGAAAAGGGTCTCTTGTAGGTTGAATAATTTGCCGAGAAGAATGGGCCGGGTCTCGATCTTTTCTTCAATATAAATAGGAATCTACCCGAATTGTTTCCGTTTTTCTTCGGAGGAAACGCTAACAGTTAATCAAAGCAGTAAAACAATTGCTCTTGAGCTCATTCACTCTTAATTTATTATTGGAGAGGATGAGCGTTTCTTTCGGGGGAGTCTGGAAATCTTTTCTTTCTCTTTGAGGAATTATGCGTTCCTTGTTTCACAGAATGCTCTGTCCTGGAATGAACTGTAGGGTGGGAGATGGATCCTTGGCCATTTCATTTGTTTTCCGTTTTAAATATTTAGAGCGTCTGTAGGTATTAAAACGATTTGACGGTGTTTATTCAAATCTGTGTCCTTCAGTAATTGGTCACAAAGAATATTACAGATTTATCAGTCATGAAAGTATTTAAAATTAGCATTCGATTCACACCATTCGAAGAATTCGTCTCAAAGAGTATTACAGATTTATCAGTCACTACAGTATTTAAAGTTAGCGTTCAATTCACACCATTCGAAGAATTCGTCTCAAAGAGTAATACAGATATATCAGTCATTATAGTATTTAAAGTTAGCATTCAATTCACATCATTTGAAGAATCAGTCTCAAAAAGTATTACAGATTTATCAGTCATTATAGTATTTAAAGTTTGCATTCAATTCACACCATTCGAAGAATCAGTCTAAAAAATGTTACAGATTTATCAGTCATTATAGTATTTCAAGTTAGCATTCAATTCACACCATTCGAAGAATTCATCTCAAAGAGTATTACAGATTTAACAGTCATTATAGTATTTAAACATATTTTTTTTACAGATTTAACAATCATTATAGTATTGAAAGTTAGCATTCAATTTACAACATTCGAAGAATTTGTCTCAAAATGTATTACAGATTCATTAGTCATTGTAGTGTTTAAAGTTAGCATTCAATTTACACCATTCTAAGAATTCGTCTCAAAAAGTAATACAGATTTATCAATCATGGTAATATCTATAGCTGTTGGTATTTTTGGTCACAATTCTCATCATTTGGTCTCAAAGAATATATATTAAGTAATCGTTATAGTATTCAAAGTTGTTAGTATTATTGGTCAGAATTCACATCATTCGCATAGGTTTCAAAAAATATAGTAGATTTATCTGTCATTATAATGTTTGAAGTTGTTACTATTACTCACAGCTCACATCTTTCGAAGAATAGTTTTCAAAGAATATTTATTTATTAGGGAAAATTTGAGAATTAGAGAGGATTTATCAGTTACACGCATAATAAAATTTGAAGTTAGTATTATTGCTAAGAATTTACATCATTCGAAGAATTCGTTTCAAAGAATATTATAGATTTATCATCATGATAATGTTTATAACTTTTGGTATTATTGATCCCAATTTACATCATTGGAAGAATTGATCTCAAAGCGTAATATAGATTTATCAGTCATAATATATAAAGTTGTCATTGTTACTCACAATCTACATCATTCGAATAATTGGTCTCACATAATATTATTGTATTTACCAGTGATTATAATGTTTCAAACTGCTAATATTACAGTTCACATTTCGAATCTTAGTCATTCCATTTGAAAAATTAGTCTGAAATAATTTTATATATTTTTCAGTTATTTTAATATATAAAGTTGCTATCACTGTTGCTCGTAATTCACATCATTCGAAAAATTTATCTCAAAGAATATTGTATTTACCAGTTAGTATAAAATTTCAAACTGTTAATATTGAAAATCACAGTTCGAATTTGAATAATTCCATTTTAAAAGTTGGTCTAAAATAATATCAAGTATTTATCATCGATTACAATATTTCCAGATGTAAGCATTGTTGTTCATAATTCAAATTTGACTTATTCCATTCAAAGAACTGGTCTCAAAAAGTATTTTAGATTTATCAGTCATGAAAATATTCAAAACTGTTTGTATTATTGTTCACAATTCACATCATTCGAAGAATTGGTCTCAAAGAATATTGCGTATTTATCATTCATGATAATATTTAAAACTGCTTGTATTATTGCTCATTAATTCAAATCTGACTTATTCTATTCGAAAAATTGAACTCAAGGGTATTATAGATTTATCAGTCAATATTACATGTGAATCTGGTCGTATTATTACACACAAATGAAATCTGACTCATTTAATGGAAAGGTTAAATTTATTTTAAATCGGTTTTTAAGAAAATCTTATAGCAGTATTTTGTGAAGATCGAAGTTAAGTTTTTTCTTTGCTACTAAAATATAAATTAATTAACTTAAAGAGATAGGGAATGTTTAAATTAGCAACTAAATCTATTGTGCGTAGAATCGAAAAATAGAAATAAGTTAAATCAAACTGGAACACCAAACGAATTCTAAGTAAATATTTATCAATTAATATAAATAATTATTTCTTGAATAATTAAACCTGAATATATGAATCCTAATTTTAATTTCTCAGTTATACTAATTAAACATGACTTTGAGTGTGAAAAATATGGTATGTTAATAAAAACAATAAACTATGACAGAATTTCTTTGCACGTAGATCGAAATTATACCTTTATTCTTCTTTTCATCTGAACAGCAAGCGATTCTTGTAATATGGCGTCAGCTAATTGCTAAATATTATAAAAGTAAAACACGTGTGATCCAAAGTGTGAAGTCTGTTCTCCGGTTTTTTTTTTTCAACTGCTTAAAATTGTCGGTAGATTTCAGTGTAAAAATAGTATTATTTCTGAATTTACTGTCGATCCCACTAGTGTACTTCAAATTGTTTGAAGCAAATTTAGCAGTAATGAAAGCAGTGTTGGTCGGTAAATTTTTGATAACTCGTGTACTGCTTTATCGATTACATCTTGCTCTAAAGGTTTGGCATGATCTTTAAAAAGCTTCTTGATTATATCTAAGGCATGTCTGTGACAAAGCAGTTAATTAAACTGTGTTATGAAATTGGTGTTTATCTAGATATTTAACTCGGTCTTCCATGATACCAGACTAGGTTTTATACTATTTTACATATTCAAGACTATAGTTACCGAAAAAATCATTCTCTTTCACTTAATATGCAATAAATGAACAAAAACATAACAACATAAACATCATTGCAAATTACCTTTTTTTATTGCCTCGTAACTCGACTAAAAGTATTATATCCAGTTAAAACTAGCTTTAAACTCGTACCTTTCTTCGATTTCGGTACTAAGGAAAATAAATATACGTCCTATTTTAGCTGCACGTGGGTTAAATTAATTATATTCAATAAAGTAAAGTATCTGTTGATTTCACTCGCAATTATCAATCTCATTTTGCTAATTCCACTTTCCACTCGTGATTAAAGATGTCTATTTGATAGCATGAACAAAATCAATTGTGCTAATCAGTTGGAATTATATAGATTAGTTTTAGGGTTAGATACCAGTTTCGAAAGAAAATTTAAATGAACTGAAACTTTACACAGAATGAATTTTCTATTGATTTTATTTTGCCTGTGTGTGCTTACCGCAGTACACTGTATTCCTTTAACAATGGACACTAAAAGTTTTTTAATGTAGATCCACGTAATTGGGTTTTATATTTAAAATTTCCAAATGTGGCAAATTTTCAATTTTCCTGTAACTTGATTTGACGTTGCGTGCTTTTCTTACCGATTTATTCTTTTTTACGCATTTGTAGAATCTCTTTGCATTAAATGGTAATTTCTTAGAATGTTTTTCGAATCTTATTTTGCTTTTATATCAAATCTGAAACTAAAGTGTACTAACCCATACTTTTAATGACCACATACTCTAAGACAAGCACTCAAATCTCTTATGATACATTACTAAAACTTATAACACCTAAAATTAGGTATTGTCGAAAATACCTAATTTTCAACCATGTTTAGATGACGATTAAAGTCTTTTTGGAGCAAAAAAGTTAGGTAGTTACTATTATTACTTTTTCAAATTTTTAAAAAATCAAAACTATACCTATTTTGTCAGGTCAGTAAAATACATAATATATTTTTGGTGCCATGCAGAATTACCGTAATTTGTTTAAGTGTGTCGTGAGATAAATAAGGTTGAATATTGCTACTCTAATAAAAGCACTCAATTCAAGTTACACTGCAGAAACTATAATTCTCCCACTAAAATAACACCCTCAAAGCTATACTGTTGTCACTGTACAAATTAAATACCAATCCGGGGGTCTTACAGACCAGTATAACAACCGTTATTTCCTTAGCCAAACATACTAAACTTAATGGTTCCAGTGTTGAAAACACATTTATATGTTCCCCGAACATCCAAAAAAACTTGATTATTTCAACTCCTTTTTTCCGACAAGCCCTCGCGTGTAAAAAAGGTTCCATAAAGTAACCACCACCTCCGACTTCACTCCCTTCTAATTTATTTTTAATTCCCCGTTCGGAAATGACGGGTAAGGCTCACCCGCTGAGTGTCTCGTTTTCAGCTAAGTGCACGGTGCCACCATATAATCTGCACACACACGCGCGGAAACGCAACCTTCGAAAAGCGGCACTTGGACCCTTTCCCCGGTCCCACCCGCGTCAAGAAAACGAACCGCGAGGATGATGAATGGCCTAATGCCCATGCTCAGGGCTCCCCCACCCTGCCGTCTGGCCTGAAGTCTCGGAATCTTTCGAGGAGTTTGGCTCGATAAAAACATCCCTCTTAAAAAGTAATCGCCGGTATTACCATGACAACATCATGAGGTGTTGCCACTCTTCGAAATGGAAAAGTAAAAGTGAGTTTATTTGGTTGTTCGTTTGTGGGTTTTGCTCGGTGATATAGGCGTGAATTCGTGAGAGCTTTTCTAACAGAGAGGGTTTTGAAAATAGGACCCACGAACAAAAACTGTTGAAATTCCATGAATATTTTTCTTTCGTAGATCGAAATTAGATCAGTTCCAAAAGGTCATCATGCATGTACATAATCTCCCGAAACAATGCAGTATGTGGTTAGGACTAGCCATGCTGTTACCTTCCTTGACAGTCGTAGGAACACTCCGAATGCAGTTGATAGTTCAAAAATCCACATGAATTTGGCTACGCAGTGCATACTTATTTCACTAATGTAACATGAGAATGTAGTGGGTTATTAAAATGAAAAGGCTTTCTTAAATATGAGAGTTTTGAATATAGAACCCCAAACAAAAACAGTTAAAATTCGTTGAATATTTCTCCTTATACTCGAAATTTAAATTAGATCTATTTCATAATCTCCACATGCACACATCTTTTCTAAAAATGTCCAAAATAAGTCTCGGCTCATCATGAATGTCCATGATAAACTGCAATGCTTGGTCAGGACTATCCATACTGTTACCTTCTGACAGTCATGGAGACACAAAATATCTCTCTATATTAAAAAAAAGTTACCGCCGCCGCCGCCGCCGCCGCCGAAGAATTGAAATTTTTGTTGTTTAGCTCCATTCTTAGACGGTTTCCCGAGAAAGTACTGATCGGAAAAATATGAAATTAACATGCTTTGTTCTTCATCGTATTCCCTGGATAATTATTAAGATTTTTTTCCGATGCGGCTATTAGTTTAGGTTTTATTAAGTGTTAAAGTTGAAGAAGTGAAATTTCTTCCGCGAGTGAGCAAAACACATTCAAAATTTCAGTCGTTAGTCGTGAGTTTTTTTTTAAGAGTACCTCTCAACGTAAATTTTTGCAGCTCGTCGAGTTTTTTTTGAAATTTAAATGTGGTTCTTGATAATATTTTTTTGAAATTCGGGAAAAATCGGGACATTTTTGTTACTTTTTTTTAAAACTGCCGTGTCTATATCTAATTACTATTAGTTTTTAATTTTTAAAATATCGCAGTATACCTCAGAATATACTCTTTCTTACGGTACTATTATTTTTGAAATCGGTTAATAATTAAATTGGATGCGATCAAAAGTTCGTGATACAAAATTCGGAATCTTCGGATATTTTCGCTACGTTTTGTTAAAACCGTTATGTCTACAGCAAAAACCATTATTTTTTAAATTTGAGAACATCACTGAATACACTACATTACACTCTTTCTTATGGTACAATTATTTTTCAAATTGGTTAATAAACAAAATCGATGCAATTAAAAGTAGGTCATACAATTTTCGGAACTTTCAGATCGTAACTTCCGATACAAAACTAAAATGGTCATATCTATATAGTATTACTGTTAGTTTTTAATTTTAAAAATATTGCAGTATACCTCACAATGTACTCTTTCTTACGGTACAATTATTTTTAAAATTGGTTCATAAATAAATTCGATGCAATCAAAAGTTGGTGACACAAATTTCGTATTTTTCAGTTCGCATAGCTGGTTCGGCAAACAGCAGTGGGTTGCATTTTCTACTATCGGGTTTGCCAGATATCAAATTTATCGTAGCAACAATTGCCATAAAAACGATTTCTTTTTATTTGGCGAGGAAAAAGGCTCGCTTTTTTCCCTCTGGTCTCAAGACAGTTTACCGACAAAGTACAATGTATTGATATTAACACTGTTTACTTAAAATCTCTGAGATACAGAAGTCTTTTTTCTATTCAATCTCATCATATTTGAATAAAAAGTTCAAAACAACAAATATGTGTAAACATTCATCAGGTTGATGTTTAAAGAAATATTACAAAAAAAAAGAGGTTTTAAATTGATATTTCTATTTTGAATTTTTTTTAATTCAAAATTAGGCTTGTATTTAACCTTTGCAGTCATGTTAAGTTGTTAAGTTTTCGCGTGATATGGTTGTACTCTTTATGGGGAGATATATCACATATTTCATAGACCTATCTCAACCTATATCAATAGCTTTTATACTTCATCTTTGATTATAGTTTTGTCGTTATTCTTTTATATTACTCTTGTTATTTTGCTCTTTAAAGCTTCTTAGAAAACTGAAAGTTCCGTGTCATTCCAAACTTATGAGCATTTCAAACATCAGAAGTTGTTTAATAATTAATCATCGACGTAAATTCGTTGAGTATAGAATCGACTCTTTATATATTTGTGCTATTATTTAAACTATTTTACGACGTACAATTTTATTTCGAACTTAAGACCTAAAATTTAAATATTTGACCTAACAATAATGTAAATATTTTGAGTTACATACATTTTAATCTGTTTCTTAAGTCATTCATTACGCCAAATATGGTTTGTTTTGAACTCGAAACTAAGAAAAAGTCTGAAAACAAGAGCAGATTCAATAGCTTACACCGATTTTTAAAAATTCGAAAAGTTTCTTTAAAAAAGTAGGGAAGTTATTTTACTCAATAACTTAACCACTGTCTCTAAATCGGCTATTTTCAACTTTTTTCAATCATGACACGCATAATCTTATCACTAAAATTCTGCGGCTCATCAAAAAGATATCAAAATATCTTCATATCTTTTATGCCGAGCTTACAAAAAATATATCTGATTTGATAGATTTCAAAAGAAAAAATTACCAATTAATCTCCAAAGGTCATTCTGAAAATTATTTTTAAGCAATTTAATTATGTATGATATTTTGTAATAAAAATAATACTCAAAATTAATTATATGGGTATCACTCGAAATTTGTAAACAAAATCAATACCCCAAACGGTTGAAATAAAATCAATGCTACACAATTTCAAACGTTCTCACCGTTTGTAGAACACGGCAGTTTCATTCTGATGTTACACTGTTCGAAAATAGCTGTTCTAATTAATATTTGAATATTTCAACAATAGAAAATGCTTCTTTCAAAACGTGAAAACGTTCTCATTCGTTCATCTAACTGCTGTCGGGTCTACGCGCTAGATATTTAAAAGTAAATTTTAGAAACAAACTGAAATTCGGTGTCAAATTTCTAAATTCTACAATCGAATCTGCAATGTGCAGTGTGTGTAAGCGTTGTTTGTGGCACACTTAATTTAATACTTCAGTTGTCGAAACGGCACGTCTAAGGCGAAGCGAATAAACTCAGGGTCCACGAATAAACTCCGACATTTCCTATATTTCAAGAGCCGACACAGAGCTCTAAGTTTTCTAAGAAGAAATTCCTTATCCTCTTCTTACCTCTCTCTTTACTCTTCTTCTTTTTTCTCCTCTTCCTTTGCAGGGGGAAGATAACCGAAGAGCCACCAGATCCTCCAGGGGACCTCTAGGTAAGCGTCAACCGGTTGCCATGGCAACGGACCACTCCCGTGGTTCTTAAGGGTTTGCCTCTTTTTTTCCTGCCCTTCTTCGGGTCCATTAATCATTGTCTGGGCGCGCTTATTCCCAGGCTGGCCGCAAAACATCGCGTTTTAAGGTTTTGCCCGCAATCCCTCCGCGGGATCCGATTCCGCGGCCCGCGTCTCCTCACTGCTTATTTGCGACCCAAAAGAAACGCGTCTCTTTCTTTTCCTCCGCTAACTTCGACTGCGTTTGCTGGCAGGAATTACGTAAGTCACTGCTTGACCACGTATGGTGGTGGAGGTTTTGAATTGCACAACGCTCTGCAACTGAAGGCAAAGAGCTTCCGTGCTGGCAAGTTTGTGCAGTTACTTATCTCACTCGGTATATAGATGAAGAACTCGCACCAAGTCAATTAACCCGTGTGACTTTGATACCCTCCAAAACCAAATCTGGGTGGCAAATAAGCTTGTTTTTTCTTGAACTGCGTTTTCTGGTATGGAAAAAGTTACTTATCTCACTCGGTATATAGATGAAGAACTCGCATCAAGTCAATTAACCCGTGTGACTTTGATACCCTCCAAAACCAAATCTGGGTGGCAAATAAGCTTGTTTTTTCTTGTACTGCGTTTTCTGGTATGGAAAAAGTTACTTATCTCACTCGGTATATAGATGAAGAACTCGCACCAAGTCAATTAACCCGTGTGACTTTGATACCCTCCAAAACCAAATCTGGATGGCAAATAAGCTTGTTTTTTCTTGTACTGCGTTTTCTGGTATGGAAAAAGCAAGCATGATGTCTAGTGTGTGCAGTTACTTATCTCACTCGGCATAAATGAAAAACTTGCACCAAGTCAATTAACCCGTGACTTAAGACCCGCAAAAACCAACTCTATATGGCGAATAAGCATGTTTTTTCTTGTACTGCGTTTTCTGGCACGGAAAAGCAAGCATTCTGGCTAGTTTATAAATGAAAAACACACCAAGTCAATTAACCTGTGGGACTTCAGGCCAGAAAAAACAAGCTCTGGGTGTCGAATAAGCTTTTTGGATGAGCTACACTCTACGTTTATGAGCGATGGCACGGCCTTGGCGATTTTTTGACGAACTTCTAAAATTGCCAAGGAAATAATTATTTCCTAACTCTTTTTCTGTCACAAATTTTTTTCTTTTTACGACACACTTTTTTAAAATATTTCAGAACGTTTTAAAAAGTATATTTTTTAAAAACTTTCACAAAAAGTAGTAAGTTTAAGCACATATCAAAACACATTTGTGAACCAGCAGAGAAACTAAGCTACGAATTTTGGGTAAGAATACCCTGAAACTTATCAATTACACTAAATATAGTGGGTATGTTGAAAAAGAAAAAGATTTACAAAAGAAAAAAAAGCAAGAAATAATACAACCTGATAAAGTCAGAATTCTTTCGTAAAAAAAATAATGAAAACGAAAATGGTCAAAAAAGCAAAACTCTTAATTCTTGCGTAAAAATAAAAATAAAAATAATAAAATAAAATTCCACAATTGTCAAAATAAAAATAAATGGACCAATGGTATAACAGAAAACGATTTAAAAGGACCAATGCAATCAAAGGACATTTTAAAAACGAAATAACCAATGGGAGGAAAGAAAAAATTTCAAACGAATCGATGAAATCAAACGATTTTAACGGATTTTCGAAGAACTTTCTAGAATATTAAAAATTAAAATTGAAAGTTTCCGATTGCCGAGGTTCCCATGAAAACCACAACATACGTAACGAAAGATGGAGTGCCTTAATTTATTGTAACTCGCTACTAGAAGTGCGCCAAAAAAATCGCCAAGCCATTGCCATCACTCATAAACGTAGAGTGTAGTTGCACCAGCTTTTTTTTCTTGTACTGCGTTTTCTGGTAAGGAAAAAGCAAGCGGTGCTGGCTAGTTTCTGCAGTTGCGTATCTCATTCGGCATGAGTGAAAAAACTTGCACCGTCAATTAACCTTTGACTCGAGGAACGCAAAAACCAGCTCTGCGTTTTATGGTAGTACTGCGTTTTATGGTACGAATTACGCTGGTTAGTACTTGACCATAAATGGCGGTGGTCTTCTGTATTTTAAGATGCCGCATATGAAGATGCATCAAGCATGCTGATACGTTTGTTTTGTTGTTTCTCGCCTCACTTGCCATGAATAAAAAAATGTTGCACCAAGTCTACACGCCCGTGAGTCCACATGCCCTCAAAAACTATCTCAAGATAGTGAATAAACTAGTTGTACTTGTACTGCAAATTCTGACACAAATTTACGTAAGCTAGTGCTTGACCATACATGGTGATGGCGTTTTAGAAATGCAGGAAGCTGCAACTGAAGGTGAAGCAAGCGTGCTGATAAGTTTGTGCTGTTACTTAGCTCACTCGGCATGAACAAAAAATGCACAGTCTATTATTCCGTGAAACTTGATGCTCTCAATAACCATCTCAAGATGATGAATAATATTTTCTTGTACTCGCACGAATCACGTAAGATAGAGGAATAGAGCAAGAACGAAAGCAGCTGTTGACTTCTCTGCATGACTTCCAACCAGTTTTGAACTTTCTGATCAGTAGACTCTTTGTATCCTTTAACCAATAGTTGTGGTTATTTAGTCCTTCTGGGGGAAAAACAACATTACATTATTCTGAAATCTAAAGGCTCAAAGATGGAAGACATTCAATATTCTTTTGACTCTTTAGCAGTAAAAATATGTCCTGCCTAGATAGGAGAAAGCGTTTTTATTTTTAGTATGGGTTTCGAAGTTGATTCCCAAGCAAATAAATTACTAAATACCAAAATCACAAATCTAGATAAATTTGGTGGTAACATTATACAGTACGATCGCAAAATCGCTCAATTTAACATGTACGGGGTAATATTGGGTATGGTATAGTCCGATTTCCTCGAGGTGTTAGTTGGGCGTCACGTGGCTTTGGAAGACTCTATTCTTTAAATAAGGTGAACGTAAACAAAGCGCTTGCACAACAGTTGTCTTAGCACGGTTTCCGGTTCTTAATATATTGATCGTTGCCGTACGAGATAACAGTTATAATGAGTTGGCAGCTATGAAACCATAGTGATCTTCATACAAGCTTTTCGCATGACAACACTCCTCTTAACGACCTTTCACACCTATTCGAAAATCGACTGACCCAAGGCCAACTGCCTTCTCGTTTGGAGCCGCACTATTCGTAATGTACTGAAAATTTGGTATTGTACCATATGGTACTTGCCGACCCTTTTCCCTAACACGTGGACGCTGGAATGTTTCGGAATGCGAAAACAACTTTAGTCTTTGCACGTGCGGCTCCTCGACGGCCCATTTGATCCATTCACAGCTGGAGTTTCCGTCGGTTCCCCAATCTCGTATCTGGGATCAAGTTTTTGCGGTGGGGGACTCAAGTCGGCATGACAGACGGTTTTCGCAGCTGTGTGGGGGGTGTTTCTGTTCGGGAGAGAACATAAACATCTCTAGAGGGCTCGGAATTCACCCGTCTCTCGTTGTCAGCGGCGGTTCTGCGAAGCGAACGTGGATTTTGAGAGGATTCGGACTCGAGCTTCGACGAGGGACAGACGTCTCTGTTTTGCCAATTTTGTTACTTTGGCTTCAGGCAGGTTTCGGTTGTCGATGGCTGTGCCCATAATTATCTTGTAAATATTTATGTAAATAAATAGTTTAATTTTACCAGCTGTCCGTCAAATTCTTACATGACGGTACAGTATGTAATAGTATAGAAATCACATTGTTTATATAGAATATGACAATGTTAAATCGCATTGGATTTGGTTTCTCCCCCGTAAGTACACACATATAAGTACATAAAGTAGTTAAGCCTATAAGTTTTCATAAAATCATTATTTTCAATTTGTATTCAGTCTATCCATTTTCCAGTTTCTTTAGTTTTAAATCATAAATTGTTAACATATATTGTCATTACATAACTCTATGATCATTGCAATATATTTTTATGGGTGCAAAGTAAACGAAAATAGAAAATAGTTTTTAGTTTATCCTTTTTCAACCTTGCGTTTAGACCTTAAAAATGCTTTAACGAAAGCTTGGTATTTCTCATTAAAACTGTACTAATGCAACGTAAAATTTTACTAATAGAATGTAGTACATCAATGTAATACAATGTTGTATATAGATGTAACACAATATTGTATATCGATTTAATACAATTTTGTATATAGATGTAATACAATACTAATACAATATTGTATATCGATGTAATACAATACAAATACAATATTGTATATCGATGTAATACAATATCGTATATCGATGTAATACAATATCGTATATCGATGTAATACAATAAATACAATATTGTACATCGATGTAATACAATATTGTATATCGACGTAATACAATATTGTATATCGACGTAATATTACACATATACAAAACTATGCTTTCATGTAATTCTGTACTAATATCATGAACTACTTTCGATGAATTTTAACCTTCCAAGTGGTTTTGACAAAATATCTCGTCCATCAAAATCTGACCAGTTTTACAATGACGAGATACCTCGTCGAGATAAAACTGCGCTATTACTAAAAGCAGAACAAAATTCATTCAAATTGCCCCTTACCCAGAACTGGTAAGGTTTGGAACCGGTTTTTGTATTACAGGCTGGCCACTACCGGGCAGTTTTCGACACGAAGACAAACAACCAGGAGGGTTATGATTCAATTACAAACTACGACAAGATTAATGAAACAAAAGCAAAATAAAATTTCCAAATTGAAAATCTTTTCAATTATTTCCACAGAAAATGGTCCTTTTAAAGGTTTTTATAATTCTGCAATTATTTGAGAATTATTAGCTCTCAAGCGTAAATATTTCTTTCGGTAAAAATCCTACACCAACTTTTACTTTAGTTGGCCCGACGCATCCAAATTTCTCCCTTAACTTCTAACGCCATCTAAAATCTCAAAACGCGACTTCCAAATAAATACACTGATATCTTTATAGCTCAGTAAAAAGCACACCGTTCAATAGTAAAACTTGAATCGCATCCTCTATCACGAGTTAAGGCTTTTATCGACGGGCAAGAGCAAAAGTAGCGTCAGCATTAAAATCCGGCCTTAATTGAAAAGCATCAGACAACCAATAAACCAGGTTTCATAACGGCTCTTAATTAGGAGTAATTTAGCGACGTAATTAAAAACAAGCAGCCCGAGAATAAATTTAAAAGAGGACATTTAACTGAGATAGGCGGAAAAAAAGCTTCTTTTTAAAGCGACCGGCGTATCAGTCATTTTGTGTTAAAATTCTTTTAAGTAAAAGGCAAGGAATTTTTAATAAAGCTTTGGCGAAAGAACTCCGTTTTAAATGATACAGTATCTTATTATTTTGTGTTGTGTTTTCTACACTAATCCCTTTTCTTCTTAAATCCTATTTATTTTTTGTTCATCAGAAGTAATAATCAAATTATTCTCTCTTCAGCGTTGGTAACTGTAGCGATTTAATACAAAGGTTTGAACGAAGGAAAAGCCATTTTGTGTCGGATATGTTGAGGGGTATTATTATGTTGAGGTGTATATTTTGAAGAGTGCTTGGAGATTTCTAACATTATGGAATACTAGATTAGCTAAGTGTTTCAGTAAATGCATTTAAAGCATCTAAGAGAACATAGATTTCTCTCAAAGTTTGTCTGATAGAAACTTATTAACTTGTGAAAACTACTGTATTAGATATCGCTACTCACTGCTAAATCTGCACTTGATGTTAAATTCGGGTGGTAGTAAATCGAGTAGTATAAAACTACATATGTCTTCTCATGTATTGTCTTTCTACCACAAGAACTGCTGTAAACACAAAGTTTGCAATTCTAGTCTATTTTCCATAGTGGTTTCATGAAGCATTTGGGTTTGACACATTGACCCACTTGGCGTCAGTTGGTTTTCCTGCTTCAGGCTTTGTTGGTCAAGATTCTATTCTAACTCTCCCCATGTTCGTTTTTTTTCATAAAGGGGCGTCTGTTAATGAAAAAGAGAGAGAGTCTAATTAACACGAATGTGAAAAGTCTCTCTCACGTTTTGTTTTGAGCTCTCTAGGCTGTTACAGAATGGCTTGTACGCAATACGAATGTCAAATAAGTTACTATCACCAACAATCATGTCACCAAACTACTCATCCTAAAAACTTATATCACTCATCTCCACTCCAAATGTACGATAGTTGTTCCTAGATTGACCCCCGTTACCTAGACATTGTGTCTATAGCAATTCCTGTGTTTGACAGACATGAGAGTCTGATCAGGCTCAAAGTGCCCAATACTTTATCAAGACTTCCATATATCTTGCTGAACCAACATACTACAATTAGGGATCATCGTTCAGTGTTATATTTTAGACAAATTAGAAATACATTGAAGCCCTGAAAACACTCGTCTAATATAATGATGTCAAAATAATTTTTTGAAGTGTCCAAGAAGTCTTTTAAAAAATTAATTACACATTAATACTCAAAATTCGGCTGCTGGGATCAACTAAAGAGTTATTTTTAAAAACTTAAGATACTCTTTTAATACCTACTGTTGTCTTCCCAATTCCTATAAGGTTTAAAAGATTATAGTTTGAAATAGTTCATTGTTTTTATAATTATCTAAAGTATTCCACATTAAATAATTATAAAAACACAATAAAATAAAATTTAATTTATTAATCACTAAAGGGATTAAAGACGTTAAGTTTCCATTTTTTATAAATACAACATGTGTTCTAGACACATCACTACGGAAAAATACCTAATGCTAAATTTCCGTGCGCCATTCAGAAAAAAAAATGTTTGAAATATACGTTATGGCTTCTTTCTTGTATTATACACACTAGGCTAACAGTCAATCACAATCAATGCTGCTTCTTGCATATTTTTTTAGTCACAAAATGTTTTTTAACTACCAAAAAGGCTTTATTCATATAATATATGCCGACCAACCGGTATAGTGGTTAAGGTGTTAGCCTCTAGATAGGAAGGTTCCTGGTCTGGTTCGAATCCGGGTTCGGGCATGGATGTTTGTAAACGTATGGTGTAGAGGCGGCTGGTGCACCTTAAATCTATCGTGGCCGAAAGTCCTCACGTTGGGTTGGCGTGGAAGTTTGGAGAGTGGGGTGCCAGCTCAGGTGTTGCTTCGTCATCTGACCGTGCTTCAAAATTACGAAGTGTTGTCCTCGGATCTTTCCCTTAAGGGACTGATCCCGGACCGTCGTCAATAGCCCGTCGTTGTGTTGCTCTAGTACGACGTTAACTAAAATTACCAATTACCATATATAATATATTACTACCAAATAAGTGAGTTTAAATAATCTTGTAATTCACCCATAATATAATAATTTTATTATTATTTAGAATAGTAACTATTAATCTATTTTGACCTATATATAAATGTACCTTTGAACTAACATCTTATACACTCTAATAATTTCCACTTCAAAGTTCCACTTTCATATTTCATTTTTCGCATATTGTTTTATTTTTTCTTTCTGTTTTCAAACAAAAAAAAAACGCAAATATATCTTTTGTTTCGTTTTATTTCGTAGGTAATATCCGTATACATACTTCTCGTGTACTTGACGCCCAACTTGATACTCTGGGCGCATAACATCTGCAATTTTTACATTTCTATACTTCCTGCACCCAGGACCTAAATATTTAAAAGGTTTCTACCAGAGCTAAGAGCGGAAACTCTAGAATTTCGCGATCAGAATTGCCGCTCTTTTCTTTCCATCGATCTGAGAATTCTGAATAAACAATAGAATGGACTTCCTTTATCCCTCTGATTCATTCATGAAAATCCTTTTCCAAAGGTTGTGGCGCCATCTCTTATCAGTTGTAGACATCAAACTCCATTTTGAAAAGATTGGAATGCCAAACGTATCACTATTTTTAATAAATTGAACTTGTGTTGCATATTATCGAGTAAAAATATCCGAAGCTTTGTTTTTCTATGTAACATTCATTTATTATCTCTACCCTAAAGACATAAAAATGATTCTCATTACTCAGATTCAATGTGATTCAAAAAAAAATTGACAAGTCTGAGAAGTGTTCAAAGCTTTAAAATATTTGTCTCTTGTACAAATAATTCTAATTATACTTCTTATTGTAGATATTAAAATCAAATGAAATTTATTTAAATAGATTTTTTTTCTTTTACAGATTCTATTCAGGATGCACAAAAGTAAGTTGGTTATATTGTATGAACTTAAATATGCATTTCCACTTGTGGAACAATAATATATAAATGGTTTTGTAATTTAAAAATGTTATAACATAATTATAATAATAAATACAAGGGTCTTAATTTGGATAATTTTAGAAACTAAATTATTAAACACAAATAAAACAAATAAGTATTTTAAACTGTATTAACAATAAATATTCTGCATAACTTTTATTATAATGTGTTACTTTATCATAGAATATTGAAAAAGTAAAAACCAGCAAGATAATTTTTTCCAATGGGAATTACTTCAAGCTGTAACGAAATATTTTTTGAATTATTTTTATAATATATTCTTTTACTTTACAATGTAACCATTAAAGCATTGCTTTTATACAAGTCAAATTAAAAAGGATTAATTATTTAATCTAAAGACATAAAGGCGTTTCCTCATCGAACATTTCAAAAATATTTTGGTTTACATCGATAGATAAAACAGTCAAAAGTAAATTATAGTCTACAGGTGTACAAATTAAAAATTAGAGAGTAAAAGGTTTTGACATTTGCATTTGATCGGAAGATAAGTGCTTTCGCTAGTCAAGTATTAAGATTATTTTTATACTTTCAAAACTGTTACTTATTTTTGCAACACAGAAACCTATTGCCATAATTTTTCTAACACCCACATTTTGTTTTTGCAGCTGCCCATCTCGAACGTCGAACAGCTTACAAAATCATATGCCAAGAAAGGTGAATAAGTTGCGAGCGTGAGTATATAAAGTGTAGCTATACTTTCAAAAACTTTTATCAAGTTGTAAAACACAAAAAGTTGAATCTTAAAATTATTTTCCCTAGAAAAATGAAATTTTGCCTTCACTTATTAAATGGAAAGCCAAGACTCGTAATCATATTTCCTTCGCACCAGAAATTTTTAATTGATACTATTAGACCCACGCATAGTTTCCATGCCACAGTTTCTTATTTACTTGACTATTGATGACCAACATCGTTATACACTTTACAAACCTTATTTCAACACAATCTATATATACAAAAAAAAAGGTTTGTGTGTATAGTTTCTATACCAATCTACACCGTTTGACCAATCCACACCAAATTTGGTACACTTATACTTTAGATCAGTGCCGAAAATATCGGCTATTACTTTCCTGCCTTTTAGAAAAAATTTATAGCATTTACAATCATGAAAATTGTCACGCATATAGTCCTTAAAGTGCCCCTCGAAGCCTCAATTTTAAAATCTAAAGTTAGTTTTCTTGCAATAACTGAATATTTACAAGGAAACACGTTCTATAGGGTTTGTGTATTTTAGTCAATACAGGGAAATGTCGCGATCATATTTAAGCATTACTAAATTTCATAAATCACCATCGTCTTTATCAACCACTGACCTGCAGATGGGCCTTTAAATAGTAATATTTTAAAATTTCGTACTCTTACCTCACACATCCAGGTTCTTTACTAATATTTATACACTAGTTGTTTTACCATTTGTTATAATTTTAAACAGTAGTTTCAAGTTATTCAACTGTTATTCGCATTTTCCTACGTCCAGGAGCAAGTGTTGTGGACTGTTTGCTTAGCATCATGTGACGATGGACAGTTTTCTTGTTTGCAATTTGAGCGGGACAACAGTTTTATTCATAACAGTCTATGCTCTGTGCATCTTTTAACTGTGAAACTGCTGCCTTCAAGCCTTGAGCTGTGGTTGCCCGGTTGGAAGAGTAACGTATTAGCCTCCAGAGGATTGTATGTTCGAATCCAACCAAAGGCCAGCGTGTACAATGGGGCCTGATGCACTTTAAATCTGTCGTGGCCTAAAATGTCTTCACGTTGACGTGGCGTGGAAGTTTGGAGAGAAGGGTGCCAGCTCAGTCTTTGCCTCGTCCTCTGACAGTGGTGTTGTAATCGGGTGTTGTAACGTGGTGTTGTAATCGGATCTTTCCCTTGATGTTTGATCCCGGACCATCGTGTCAATAGTCCGTTGTGTTGCTCCAGTGCGACGTTAATTAAAATGCCTACATACCTTCAATCATTTCCAGGAAATGTGAGCCCCTGCATTAAACACAGACGTGTTTTAAATTCAGTGGACGCAGGCAACCAGAAAACTCAATTACCCTTCCTCACCCTATATCGATTCATTTTAATTTATAATTGCCATGCAGTTGAGAAACATTTTTAATTCAAAGCAACTCAAACTAATTTAACTTTATTTTCAAACACTTTATCACTGATTTTGTTTCTTAATGGAACTTACGCTAGAAATAGAACTGCAAAACTTTTTATTTAAACGAGTTCGACTGAAAAATAATTTAACCACCCGTGGAGAGCTTCTCAGAGTAATTCAAGCTCTGCTGAATTTCGCATTTCAATCCATCACGAACAAACGCATCCATCATATCCCGTGAAAGCGGATGGTATCTCACGAAGTGACATTTCACCCCCACAGGTCCTCTGGATGCCAGCTGTCTAACCGAAAGAGGAAACTGTCCAACGACGCGTACGAGAGCCCTTCCTGCAAGGAACCCAAGACCAATGACGACGCTCCCGCCGACCGAACTGGTTCCGCGGACACCGTGAGCAACAGACTCTGTGCGGACGCCGTCTCACCCACGCAGGACCCCACCACCTGTAGGCTGCAGCAGCAGGGGAGCTCCGAGGAGGAGAAGCAGATCGTGCAGCGGGTGGTCGAGGAGACCATGGAGGCCGTGGTCCGGGAGGAGGAGCGAGACATGGACGAGGACACTCGCCGCATCCGGGAGGCGGAGGCCGCCCTCCGGTCCCTGTCCGGCGACTTCGAGCCGGACGCCGGCATGGACATCTTCGCCGGGGTGTGCGGTGCCCCGGAGCGACCCTTCTTCGAGAACCTCTTCGAGAAGAAGGACGACGCGGCCCCCAAGACGGCCGAGGTGGTCACGAACTCTTGGAAAGACGTGGTCACCCTCAGCGCCTCCTCGAGCTCCTGCTGCAGCAGCGAGAGGTCGCCTCTGAGGTCGCCCATCCTCTCCCCCGTGGTCAGCATCCACAGCATCAAGGAGGAGCGCCGCGAGGAGCAGGAGCTCATGACCAGCCCCGTGTACCAGCACCTGAGGGACGAGGAGTACTCCCCCCAGGGGCAGCCCCAGCTCAGGGCCCAGCAGCAGCACCCCCAGATCCCCCAGCCCCAGACCCCCATCAGCTCGCCGGAGACGAACTTCAGCGTGCCGGCCTCGGTGGACGCGAAGCCCATGAGCTGCACCAGCCAGTACAGCTCGGCGGACGAGGTGTTCGACGAGTTCGCGCCCCTGCCCCAGGTCCAGCCCCAGGAGGACAGCAGCAGGAGCGTGGACAACGGCGCGACGACGGTGAACGATGCAGAGTCTTACGACGTCGCCAGTCTGTTGAAAATTGAAGGTAGGTTCTCCCTTTTCCACCGACTAATGAGAGGAGCCTTCAATTTTTCAGTTTTAGCACCAATTAGACTCTAACGACTGCAGGGGGCGAATTGGTGTGTAAGCGCGTGAAAGAAAATTTTTATTAATTGCTTCCTTCCCATTTGGATGCCGAATCGCCGAGAAAGGGTGGTGTCGTATTAAGTACCCGACTTTTCCCAATTACCATGGGCACAAAAAGAATCGGGCAAGCTCGGGTGATTTCAAAGTTTCCTGTTTTCAATTATATCATAATTATTCTTGCCTCGCAGAGAAACGACTGCGAGAGAAAAATTGGACTCGACATGACTACCGGCTTCGAGTAATAGGTTTCGGATCGTCAATAGTATCGACGTTTAAATGAGTGCCGATTTGCACGACAATAATTTTATTTTAATTATATGGGGTGTGAATAAGTCCGGGTCGAGGTATTTTTATACGGAAAACTTGAGTTTTCAATGAAAATTTGTGTATTAAAAATTGAAACAGAATTTACTCCGATTCAATGGATCGCTATTTGATGTTATTCTTCCCCAAATCGGAATGTTACAGAATGGAATTAGGTTCTTTAAGGACAATAACTACAATCCTTTTAATTGTAATTCGAAGTATTCTCTTAGCTTAGCTTTTATTGATGATTCATATGCTGTTAATATTTTTACTCAAAGTAAATGCAAACTTGATTAAAAGATTAAATTTGGCACTCCCTTTCAAACTACTGAGAACAGTAATTTAAAATTTAGGCAATTCTAAGTCGTAGTTGGTATTTTTTTCTACCCCCCCCCCCCCAATTTTTAAAATATAATACTTTTTTTAAGTGCGGGAAAACTTCGAGACGAACTGGAGACAAGTAATCCTTCGAATAACATCATTTAAAATTTAAGTTTCTATTTTATATTTTTAAGATATTTTAATTTATAAGGAGTTTATAAAGAAAACAGAAATGTGTGTGTTTAACTTTTAATTCTTAAAATTCAGTGATTCATTATTTTCAAAACTAGGAAATAAAAGCTTCACAAACAATGTTTTAGACGATGATATTTATAATTTGTTTTAGATGTAATATCTAGAAATTTTCCTTAGCTAAAAGTCAGACAAATCACTTATCGTGCTGCCATCTGTTGCATAACACATAAAGTATTCCTATGACTAATACTCGGCCTACTGAATTGATTGGAAAATAGTTTCTTTACTTCCGAATAAGAATAAAGGGAAATATATTTTGCCGGATTGCAATTGGAAAAAATATTTTTTTGAATATGGCTGTTAACTGTTAGTTAAGAGTCAGAAAGAAAAATTATGCGTACAACTTAATGAATTTGAATTTTCAAATTCTATCTAAATACTATATTCAATTCTAGTGTATTAATTTCTTCAGAAGTGTTAGATAAACAACATGGTTTTCGTTATTGTATGTTCTTTACAACATGTGCAAAAAATAAAATAATGCGTACCCGACTAGTTAACAAACATTTAACATTTACGCAACACCTTGAGTCAGATCAGTTAATCCTTTACCTTGAGTCAGATCATTTAGATCTTTTACCAGATCCTTTACGTTGAGTCAGATCAGTTAAAAGTTTCCTCACGTTGGCGTGGTGTGGAAATTTGGAGAGTGATGTTCCAGCTCAGATGTGATTTCGTCTTCTGACAGTGGTTCAAAATTACGTCGGATTGTCCCTCTCTTCACCTACTTACTACTTACAACTAGTTTCCTGTTTGTTTAATTGTTATGTACCTTGCAACGGTTTTTCTCTTGTATTAATGGTGTTGTGTACTTGTACACCAGTGAATGATTTGTATCAAGTGCTGGAAATATATATTTACTTAATATTATTACTATACTTATATTAACTGCCAATAAGATGTATATCAAAGCTCTTGTATCAAGGCTACGCAAAGGAGAACTTGACCGGGATGTATTACACGGTCCATTCTTATTTAACGATAAGTGTCATGTCTCCAAAATTTCCACCAAATAAGACCAAATTAGTTTCAATGGAAATGAGACCTAAGAGTCAAATAAATTGGGGAATTGAGAGAAGGATCAAGAAATATGCTAAAACATTCTGCATGCTGGCTCTTTTTTTAATATTTATCCCCATTGAAAGAATCCGTAATAATTGTTCTCATCTCTGGCAGTTTTGTTCATACTAACACAAAAATTTGCATTCAGAGTAATTTTCATATCGGACAAAAAAATTTTAATAGTGTAAATAAAATTGTTGCTATGTTTGAAATTTTAGAAATAATCTTAAAAATCTGATGGCTAACTCATGCAAGTTCACGTCTATTTATAGTAAGTATTATTCCTAACGAAATTACTTTTCGTCTGCTTGTGCGATTCCAGAGACGAACAAGAGGTGTTAGAATACTCTTTTTGTCCGACTGTATCACCCAGAAGATATTCGCTTTGGGGAATATATATTATATATAAGGAGATGTAGTTGTATGTATATGTGTGCATATTTTCTATACAAAACTACATCGTTTGACCAATCCACACGAAATTTGGTACCATAGAACACTGAGGAAAACATAGGCTATTTCTTTCCTGTCTTGAGACCAAACGAAAGCCATGAAAATTAGCACACAGGTAGTCCTAAAAGTGTCCCTCGAAGTCACAATTTTAAAAAAATCGAAAGTTTGTTTTCCTGCTATAAACGTACATTGACAAGGAAACACGTTCTACAGGATTTGTGTATATGAGTTAACACAGGGAAAAGTCGCGGTTATATTTTAGCTATCGCGGTCATATTTGAAACCCGAGCAACGACGGATTATTCTGCTAGTATTTGATATATTTAAATATATACAATACCCTACAATAACGGACCGGACGGCAGCGGATTTGCACAAAATCTAACTACATGTTCGTGATATGGCCTGGGACCTCTGCATGTTGTTCCTGGTAAATTGAACGCCGATGCCTACATGAGCATTTTGGGCAATAAGATTCTTCCTACTCCCTGGCAATTTGATAGAATGGGCGAATGTTACTTCCAGTACGACAACGCTCTATGTTATGTTGCAGCCTCGGTCAAGTAGTGGTATCAAGATATGGAAGTAAAACGCTTTCCCTGGTCTGCTCAGAGTCCCGATCTAAACCCCATAGAACATTTGTGGGACGAGTTAAAGCAACGCTTACGGACCAGGGACCCACGTCCGAAATCTACAGCTGAGCTGGTGACATTCTAGCAGCAGTGATGGACACAAATACCCATAGTTGTGTATCAAAACCTTGTTGAAAGTATGTCCAGAAGGGTTGCTAGTGTAATTGCAGCACGTGGGGAACCATCCCCCTATTAAAGCATGTATTCTTTCCCTTATACTACCACATCTTGCTGTCCAGTCCATTATTGTATTGTAGTGTATATATTTAAATGATATATCATACGTTGATATATATTTATTTTTCTATGTTCACATATTGTTATACATGTTAATAGAACCTGGTAAAGTGTTCGAGAGGAAGCCTGCGCATGCGCTGTAAAGCAATTCTTTGTATGTTTCGAGAATGCGCACTTATAGATATTGACTGCGCATTTGTACATATCGACAACCAGATCGTTCCATTATGAACGTATTCCTTCTAAGCTGCTTCCTTCCTGTCCAGAACACAACACATATCAAGACATTCTGATACCATCGACTTTCTAATGCAATAGACAGAGCATGTGGGGAAGTCACTGTTGAAAGAGCACAAAAGCGTAAGTCATGTGGACTAACAATTCGGTACGATTGGTTGTCGAAGAGCACACCTGTATTTTAATCAAGTTGGATAATCCCTTTAACCAGTCACTAATTTATCCCACATTAGGATTCGTGCCTTTTACCACAACCACATGACAGACTTTCAAACCACGTTACCGGAAGAACTAACGTGAAACTATTCGCAGGTGCTCTGTCTACTTCATTAGAATGCCAATGTCTTTTCGCAGAACGTCAGCCTTCCACAGGAGTATTTGTTCTTGGAATGGAATGGAACGGAAAGAAATATTGAGTTTCTTGGCTAAGGATCAGCTGACAGACTATGCCACTTTCTGTTATTGGACTTTGGACCATAAAACAGTTCAACCAACTAACCTCCTTACGCATTGACAATAAAATTCCTTACAAACCATGCATCATGAATATCCAAATTTTTAGTTCTTGATTTATAAAGTATCAAATATCTGTTTTACTTATAAGTAATCATACCCACATAGCTCAAATCTCATTGTATTTTCTGTCCTTTCAGAGGAATGTGCCAATATCCAATCCCTGGTGGAGTCCGATGGCTTTTCAATGCACACAGACGCCTACACCCGGGATCAACACCACATGCAGCACGATATCAAACCCAACATGAACGACCTGCGACACCTTCAGCAACAGCAACAGCAGCAGCAGCAGCAGCAACCTCCACTACCACCCCACCAGTCGTACTGCCGCATGGACGACGGATACCCTGGTGGCGACTACTTCCCCCCTTACGGATGCCCCCCTGCCAGCCCCGCCTCCAGGAGGTACCTACTCCTGGACTCTAAGCTGCAGGAACCTGCGAAGAGGCCCCTCTCGTTCGACGAGCACCTGTTGCCCCTGCCCGAAGACGACCACCCCCTGGTGATCGACGAGGGCAGGCAGCAGCACAGGTACGGGGGCCTGGAGGACGAGGAGGACAGTAACTCTTTACAGTCGTGCAGCCAGCAGAGCGGATCAACGCCTCACTACAACAACAGCTGTTGTGAGATGATGCCGTCGCCCCACTCCGACATGGGAGATGGGAGGAGAATGCTTGAGTGCCAGCAGTCTTCGCCCCAAGACCCCTCGCTTAGAGGTGAGTCACAATTCTACGACGCCCGAGTGGGCTTACAGGAAAGTACTTGCATAAAGTGACACATACTTCATCTACGTTTGCTTACTTACATGTAAAGTATTTCCTCTAACTCTTTCTGCTTCAACTAAGCTTACTTACATGTAAAGTATTTCCTCTAAACACTTTCTGCTTCAACTAAGCTTACTTACATGTAAAGTATTTCCTCTAACTCTTTCTGCTTCAACTAAGCTTACTTACATGTAAAGTATTTCCTCTAACTCTTTCTGCTTCAACTAAGCTTACTTACATATAAAGTATTTCCTCTAACTCTTTCTGCTTCAACTAAGCTTACTTACATGTAAAGTATTTCCTCTAACTCTTTCTGCTTCAACTAAGCTTACTTACATGTAAAGTATTTCCTCTAACTCTTTCTGCTTCAACTAAGCTTACTTACATGTAAAGTATTTCCTCTAACTCTTTCTGCTTCAACTAAGCTTACTTACATGTAAAGTATTTCCTCTAACTCTTTCTGCTTCAACTAAGCTTACTTACATGTAAAGTATTTCCTCTAACTCTTTCTGCTTCAACTAAGCTTACTTACATATAAAGTATTTCCTCTAACTCTTTCTGCTTCAACTAAGCTTACTTACATATAAAGTATTTCCTCTAACTCTTTCTGCTTCAACTAAGCTTACTTACATGTAAAGTATTTCCTCTAACTCTTTCTGCTTCAACTAAGCTTACTTACATGTAAAGTATTTCCTCTAACTCTTTCTGCTTCAACTAAGCTTACTTGTTCTTTGTGTAAGGTATCTGTTACATCGAAGCTTACTTGCAGCTTATGTAAGGTCTTTGCTTCTTCTAAACTTATTTGCTGTTTAGAAAGGTATCTGCTTCACACCTAAGGTTACTTGTTCTTTATGTGAGGTACTTGATTCATCTAAGCTTACTTGCTGTTCGTGAAAGGTACTTTCTTCATTGAAGTTTACTTGCTGTTCATGAAAGATACTTGCTGTATCTAAACTTGTTGTTTGTGTACGGTATCTGTTACACATAAGCTTACCTGTAGCTAATGTAAGGTCTTTGCTTCATCTAAGCTTTTTTGCTGTTTATGAAAGGTATCTGCTTCACCTAAGGTTACTTGTTCTTTATGTGAGATACTTGCTGTATCTAAACTTACTTGTTGTTTGTGTACGTTATGTGTTACATCTAAGCTTACTTACAGCTTATGTAAGGTACCTTTGCTTCATCTAAGCTTACTTGCTATTCATAAAGGGTACTTGATTCATCTGAACTTTCTTATTGTTTATGAAAGTAGTCTGCTTCATCTACGCTTATTTGCGGCTTACTTAAGGCTTCAGTTAAGTTTACTTTTTGTTCATGAAAGTACTAGCTTCCTCTAAGCTTATTTGTTCATGAAAGGTATCTGCTTCGTTTAAACTTACTTGCTGTTTATAAAAGGTACCTGATTCATCTAGAATTATTTACTACTTGCGAAAGCTACGTCGTCTGAGCTTACATGCTGTTCATGAAAGGTACTTCCTTCATGTAACATACTTAGAAACTATGATGAGAATACAAGTAATACGTTTCAAGAGACCGTTATGTTTTATCTATTTTAAACATTCATTACATGGTAGTTCTAAAGTGTCATCAATTTGTAAAACAAATACAATAATACAAGTAGTACAATGGTATAATACAAATATTCTGATTCGTCCAAACACATACAGGAGTTTACAATTCAACAGGCATGCGATAGGGCTAACACCCAAACGTGTATTGGTATCTGATCTTAATTGTGATTTACCTGTTCGAATATGCGTGACCAGAACAGCTTACTTTGCTCTCAACCACGGATAAATACCCCAAATTTAGCAAATACCCCCAATTCGCAAGTGTCAATAGGTTGTTTAGGCAAAGAAACGTAATTGTAATTCTCGGAATCGTCGTTTCCGTAAAACAGGTCCATTGGTCTTTGGGAAAGTTGGCTTTTACATATGCGTCAACTTGAATAAACTCGGAGACTTCAAGCAAATAGTCTGACATTAGTACCTGTGAGGATTGAATTTTACAAGTGCAATATGATCAAACGCTCGCCACCGAATATCAAGAAAATGTTTGCAAACAAATCATAAGCTACCCTCTTTGGCAACTAATCAAAACTGGGAGGAATCATCCAGTAGCGGTTAAAATTTGGTACTCAAAATTATACGAGTACAGAAAAGAAATTATTACAGTTTCAGGACATTGGGGGATTTATTCGTATAGAAATATTGACGCGAATTGAGCCAGTCAATAGTTTAAGAAATCAAGTCTGGCCCTGATGCAAACTGCTAACATGAAATTCACGGTTGGTATGAGTGAGGTTTCTTGCCATATGGCGTTCAATTGATGAGGTAATTCGTCCACATTATAGGATGGACGTTTGATATGTCTAATCCCATCTTAAATGTGCATATCAAAGAACAGATCTGGTGATCCGGCTGGCCATGGAAGTGTCACAAGCACTCGATATACGTACAGTGTGTAACCGGGTGTTAGTTTGCTGGAAAATAAAGCAGGGATGCTACTAAGGGAACGGTAGTACAGCGGGGTATAAAAGGTCCTTGATGCACCACTGTGCTATGAGAGTACTACCTAGTACTACCAATGGGGTCCGGCAATCATATAAGATGGCGCCCGAGACCATAACTCCTTGTTATCTAATCAAATGAAGTTGTTCGGTAAAAGCGGGATCAGCGCGCCGACCAGACTATCTCAAGATACACCTAAGCAGGTCATTGGAGCTCAGTAAAAAAAACGGATTCATCTCTGAAAAAAGGCTAAATTTCATGTTGATCGAATCTGGGACCACTGCTATCACAGTCTACGTTGCGCACTAGTCAATTATAGCCTTTGTGCGAGCATCCTCTTTCTTATTGCTGTATAGCAATGGTTAGAGGTGCACTTCAAAACCAGTTACACAATGGATGCGTGACAATGACAAATACGGTCTAGTTAAGCCGAGTTTACAACGAGTGTTGCAGACATTTGTCGACGACTTTCGGTTACAGACAAAATACTAGAAGGCTCTTGCAACTTTTGTTGACATCACAAATTAGATGAGCCCTCTTAAGCACAAACAGCCAATCAAAAGACGGTGTGAGAGACCACGGGGCACCGAAGGGCAGAGGGTAGCGGGGAAATGTCTGCAATATCAAAAATGCACCCGAATTTTTATCGCCGACAAATGTCGCAATCCTTTGATCTTTATAGACTTCTGGTGAAAAACAAAATTTGTATTGCAGACACGCCAAATCTGTCGACGACACAAAATATTGACGACAAAATTAGTGTCGTTTCTCAAAATATCGTCGACAATTGTGGTCAACTCAGGTATGCAACTCCGGTGTGTAAACTTTATAACTGAGGAAACAATTGCTCGATAGTCGCGTTCTGCCGTCGCTTTCCCGGACCGTCTTCTGCCCACTTGTTGCTGAAATGAAATCTACCGTTGCGACCATAGAAGATAGATGATAGCTGTTTTATTTGACCTCTTTGTGTTCGACCCGTTCCCTCCAATACTGTCCAATTGTTGACAAACTATGTATTTTATATATATATATATATATATATATATATACCTTAAAAATGTATAGTTCCGATTCCCTGTAGATACCACTATTCTTCAATTAGCCGTATGGATGTAATCCTTGGCAAGGAGGAATTTGAATATTTGTTTCGTCGTTATCAGATTATTTTTTTCAGGAAGATTCTTTTTTTTTTTCGAATTTTATAATTATTTGGAGAGTGCCAAATTAAATGATTTGACAAAAGCAGGTGGCATTGTTAAAACCTTGTTTTGAAACTAAGACTACATTTCTGCAACACATGCATGTTTTCTTTCAAATCCAATTCCCAAGAAAATAGATAAAATCGTCGTTGTAGCAACAATAGACAAATCAATTTAATCGAATCAAGTTTTTGTCACATTGAACTTTTAAAATGAATATAAATTTTAGTTTCAATTTACAAGTAAAATATTTTTCTTGTACAAACATATCTTTTATTATAAAAGCATTGATGACAAGAATTGTATCAGTGAAATTTAGTTTACAGTAAAAGAAAAATTTTTATTGATGATCCTTTCCACAGAGAAAAAATCTCCGATAGGTGATAAAAACTTGATGATTATATATTATATTTTGCATCGCGTCAGTCTATTTGTATTTCAAATAAAAATTTTGTTTAATTTATATTAAGTAAAATCAAAAGTTTTATTAAATCAATGAACTTCTAACGATAAGTTACAGGAAGTTCAATGCGGGAAAAGATAAATATAAAATCTGAATGAAGATAGTAAGAAAGATCATTTAAAAAGTAAAAAGCAATTGAGCTTCACATTAATGAATTGAAAATCCTATAATTAATATTTAATGCACTTTGTGTGTGAAAGAATCTTAAACTGGGCTAAAATTGTATTCACATTTTTCGTATGCTCATTTGCCTCAACTTTATATTTGGGATTCAAGAAATATTTCAGTGGTGAAAGCAGTAATTTTTTTTTTTGTGTTTTTTCTGTGTTTTCCAAAGAGTATATTCTCTAAATTAACATTTAGGTGTTAATTTCTAATTTGTCATACCTTAAGCTAAATATGTACTATCCTAAAATCATTTTTAACTTGCCGGGTATTTCAAAAACCGTTTTATTGCTTAATTTTTTAATTAAAAAAAATTAACTGACAAAAGTGGTTTTCAGATGCAAATATATTTTTAATTTTTCTCGATTATTGTCATAATTTTTAAATGGAACGTTACTGTAAACTTTGTCTGTAGTCTTCAATTTCTGTAACTGGGGTGAAGATCAAGTCTATTTCATGTCCATATTATGTTCATTACCTTTCACCAAAACAACTAATGCTTATCAAATGAGTTTTTAATGTCGCAAATTTTATTTTTGTAACTAAATTTCCGATATATTTTGGAACTACAAGTGCGTTAAGATAGATAAATACACTAGATACCTGATAGGTAAATAGTTATTTAATTTCACACTGGAGCAAGACAATGGGCTATTGACGAGGGACAGGCATCAAGAACAACACCATAGCTGGCACCCAACTATGCAAACTTCCATCCCAACAACACCAACGTGAGGACATTTGAAGCTCCAACAGATTCAACGTGCACCAGCCCACGTATACACGACGTCTTTTGCTTAACCGGGTTTTGAACTCGCGATCATCCGGTTGCTAATCCGTTGCTCTTCCAACGTCCCCTAGATACTTGGAAATGACAAAATAACACAGATTAGCACTTTTAGATCGACTTAAAACGAAACTAAATACTTCCGATCACACCGAAGTACTTCAATGTAAATTATCGGTCTCACGAGATAGATATTCAAGATATCGCACCCCGGCGATAAAGGTGACACAAGTCAAAAAATAAAAATGGTGATGTTATGTCATTGAAAAATATGTATAAGGTGTCCCAGCGTGGTATATTACTATTCTATAGAATAGAATAATATAATATAGAATATAATAGAATATTATAGAACATATAGAATATAATAGAATATTATAGAACATATAGAATATTATATTATATATAGAACATATAGAATATTATAGAACATATAGAATATATATATATATATATATATATATATATATATATATATATATTCTAAAGAATATAAGTTATATACATAGTTATAGTTATAGAAGTTATATAATAACTATAGAATACTATAGAATATATAGAATAGAATATCTATATTTCATTGAATATTTAGAATGTAATAGAATACTATGGAATAATATAGAATAATATAGAATATAATAGAATACTATAGAACATAATAGAAGTTACCACCATAAATACTTACCTAAAATTTAAAAGAAGCTTATACTATTTCAATATAAGTTTTATAGTATCCTTTAAGTTGATGTTTCGCAAATTCTGCAATTTTGAGTTGTGTCACTTTTCTTGCCGGGATGCGAAATGATATGAGCAAATAAACTAACTATAAAAATTGAATATTGACTTTAAAACACCTATACGCATTTTATTTAAGTTTGTTTTCAAAAGGGTTAATTTAAGGGTAATAAAGGGTATCCTTTCTGGTGATTGATCTCGACTACGTGTCATTAGAGAAAACTTATCAGATCTTGATGGACCAGATATCTCGTCATTAGAAGAAAACTTACCGTATATTGATCCTGTCATCATAAAAATTGGCAATACCGTGCTGACGAGATATCTCGTCATTAGAAGAAAACTTACCGTATCTTGATCCTGTCTTCATAAAAATCGGCAATACCGTGCTGACGAGATATCTCGTCATTAGCAAAATTGGTCAGATCTGGATAGACAAGATAGTCCGTCGAAATCACTTGGAGGGCTATTCATAGTTTGAAATATATATGTAAGTCATCAGTATTCAATTGCAAAGCGGAGTTTTATAAGGTAAAAATCAAATTGGTTTTCTGCGGGAATTTCGGTTTCGCATAAGATTTGGAATCGAAAACAGTTAGCATTGACTGTTTTTATGATTCAGTAAAGGAACAAATTATCTTTCGTATAATTATTTCTGTCGTATACAACGACATCGCATGATTTCATATGCAGTAGTCACAAACAAGCTTATACAAATAGTTTATTTTTAACAAAATGCAGGTCATTTCACATTTTTGGAACGTTTTAGAAAATTGTGACAGTACTAACTCGTTCTACTTAGAAATTTTCATCCCGTAGTATTCAACTTGTAGCTGCCTTTTCATTTTCGTTTTTTCCTCCTCTTCTCACAACATATTTTGTCTTGCGTTTAACAGTCATTAGTGAAGTTCACATATTTTTACTGTGAAAGAAACACCTATATCTTTTAACTACCCTCATATGTAATCTTGTTAACTATTTTGATGGTTATGCAAATATGCATATAGTGTGATACAATTACATTTTATTGTTCATTAGAATTCTAAAATACATCGATATTTTACTAGGGTAGTATGTTTCTTTTTTAGTTGTTTGTGCAAATGTGAAAAGGGTAAATTTAATAGGAACCCTTTATTTTTCCTTAATGCACTGTGGGCAATTTAATATAAATGAGTTAAAGCAAAACCAAATAACCTTTTCTTTTAATTTAGCTATTGAAGATTTGGTGCAAATATACAAAAGAAAACATTTTAAGCTCAAGTTAAGCAAGACCATTAAAATAAGAACTTTGAATACAACAAAAAATAAATATTTACATTTCGTTTTAATTCAGATTTCACAAATCAAAATAGATTCCTTTCGTAAGGACTTTGAGACAAATGTATCTTAAACTTGAAGTAAATTATGACAGAACGGACTGCTTTGAAGAAAACCGAGCCAAATCACTATTAAAAGAGATTTTGCATACGTTAATACAAAAGAATAACTAAGACTTTCAATACACAAATCTAAACTGACAAGCCAGAACATTATGACCATCCCGACATTTTTCAATGAATTCGTCTGAATGACATGGAGGGCACGTGATTAAGTGAGAATGGTATTTAACTGCTGCTGGAGAAGGTAAGTAATCATTCTTGCACTTACTTTTGCGAGTGATGGGAAAGGCTGCTGATCTAAGCGAATTTGATGGAGGGCAGATCGTAATGGCCCGAAGACTCGGAACGGGTATCACCGAAACTGCACGACTAGTAGATTTTTCACGATCTGCCGTTGTTAGTATTCATGCAATGTGGATAAATGACGGTGACACCAGCAGTAGACGCCAAGATGTTGGTCGTCCACTCGTCATCAAATAAAAAGGACGTTGGAGACTGTTCCGCTTGGTAAAGCAAAATCGGCGCGAGACAGTGGCTCAGCTGTCAGCCCAATACGATTCAGGTCCAAGGACAAGTGTTTCGGAACACACAGTTCATCGGACACTGTTGGATATGGGACTGTCCCACTCGTGTGCCTCTGTTGAGAGAGGTCAACAGAGGCACACGCCTCTGTTGACCAAGCGTCATCGTCAACTACGCCTACAGTGGTCCCGGGAACATCTAGACTGGACCATGGATCTGTGGAAGAGTTGCCTGGTTAGATGAATCAACCCGATTTCTCATTCATCACGTCGATGGTCGTGACGGGGTACGCCGTCTGCTAGGCGAACGGTTACTCCCCCCTTGTACAGCAGGTCATACACAGTCCGGTGGTGGCGGTATTATGTTTTGGAGGACGTTCTCATGGGCGACTTTGGGACCCATAGTTGTGGTAGAACAGATCATGAACGCTGCGAGCTATCTGAACATCATTGCGGATCAGTTGCACCCTTTCATGGTGTCTGTCTTCCCAACTGGAAACGGAATCTTCCAGCAGGACAACGCCCCATGTCACAAGGCTCGGATTGTGTTTGAGTGGTTCGAGGAGCATACTGATGAATTCCACTTAATGTCCTGGCCACTTAACTCGCCATAATAGAACACATTTGGGGTGTCATGGAGCGGCAGCTCAGAACTTAAACACCACCATGTCCTAATATCTCGACTTTGCGTGACCGCTGCTTAGACATTTGGTACAACCTGTCTCCAGTCATGTAACAAGAACTTGTGACATCTATGCCCAGGCGAGTTGCAGCTGTTTTGCAGGCCATAGGCGGCGCAACGCGTTATTGAGTAGGTAGTCATAATGTTTTGGCTTTTCAGTGTATGTACTGTTAAATGCTCACTTTCCTTATAATGGTTATCTCAAAGTAATTAAAGTAAATATTAATTAAAGTAGTGATATCTCAGAGTAATTAACTCTCTAAGATTAATTAAAGAAATGGTTGAGTAATTTATGATTAAAATTATGCCATAAAAACGCTGTCAATACATACCTGATTAAAATTTAAGATTCATTTTGTATTTACACTGCCTATAGGGCAATTAAAATTCTTAAGTATGTGTGATAGATTCATAAAGCTAATAAACATACCTTGCAAAAACTATACACGATATTCCAATGACAAAATAGAGATATGTAACAAATAATTTAAGATGTAATAACCATTTTTACATTGATTCATCATAAAGGTTAGTGATAAAGACATCGTATTAACAATAAAAAAATTTTCCGCCTAAGATTCTGAGTATTGAAAAATATATGTAATATGCAAAAACTCGGAATTGTTGTATCACTTCACAAGTGATGCCCCAGAGAATTTATTTTTAAATAAGTACTATTTAAAATAAAAATGCCACTAAACACAAGCTGTTAGAAGTAATGTAATCACACAACTCACTTCTATAAATAAAAAAGAGATTTTGACTTTCGCATTTGATGTATACATCCTTAAAAAAAGTTTACGTGAAAGAATGTATTTTTAAATAAGTAATATATTGAACAAAATTCTCTAAAATTTAAGCTTGGAATGGCTTTATCTATTCACAAATGATACCCAAAACAGGTTTTTTTAATAAGGACCATATTGAACAAAATGTTATGTAATGTGAACTTTAAGAAATAAAATTTTATAAAACCTAAACACGAATGATTCTATTACTCCACAAGTGATACCCCAAATAATTTATTTTTAAAATAAGGACTAAATTGAATAATATACTATAAAACAGGGCTCGAAATACCCGGGTGCACTGTGCACTGCGCACATGAAAATAAAATTGTGCACCTAATTTTTTCCCGCTAGGCACACCTGTGCACCTAATTTAAAAACTTAGGTGCACAAGGTGCACCTGTATTAAAAATATATTTCGAGGCCTGCTATAAAATGTGAACTCGGAATAGTCGTATCACTTTACAAGTGATGACCCAAAAAATTCATTTTTAAATAAGTACTGTATTACTAACATGAACTATAAGAAGCAATATAATCACACCACCTTACTTCTATTCCTAAAAAGAGATTTTGACTTTCGCATTTAATGCAGACAGCATTTAAAAAAAAATTTCCTTGAAGAATGCATTTTTTAAATAAGCACAATGTGTATTGAACAAAATTCTATAAAACCTAAACTCAGAATGGGTCTATCACTTCCCAAATGATACCCCAAATAGTTTATTTTCAAAGCAAGGACTATATTAAATAAATTGCTATAAATTGTGAACTATACGAAGTAAGAAATGTAATCATACTTCACTTATGCGTCTAAAAAATTCCGCAACCGGTGTGCGTAGAGCACGTGGAGAGAGCGCGAGTGCCCGAAAGTGATTAAAAAAAACCTCGCTCAACTCAAAGTGCCTCATTCCGTGCCAAAGACATTTACAGACATCGCCTTTTGCATAAAGCATGAATATCCCGGGTAAATTAACGAAATTCCGCATCGGAAACAATAGCTCATAAACAAGAGCAAACACAAACAATCGTGACGGGATTCAATAAAGTAGCGGCACAGCAGCGATTGGAAAAACAAATACTTGTCCGCTGCTCCCTTAAAACTATTCATGGCTCCGCGTAAACAGGCAAATGTTTTCATCTCCCAACCGTCTTCTGATGGAATCGAGAGATGGGCAAAAAAAAAATCGCATTGGGAGAGGCATTTGAATAAATATGGCGCGAAAAGCTATCGGCAGAACTAGATGTATATCGATCAATTTCCGCCAAGGCTGGAAAACTATCATTTTCATATTTAATGGTTGTTTTCTCGGTATTAAAATACTGTTACCTTCAAACTTTATTCTCCCGAAAATTGTTCTGGGGGAGGCGCAGAAATGTAAATAACCGAGCGGCAGATATCAGCAATGGTAATCGGACATGTGCGGAGTGTGTTTTTGCATCCGCCTGGCTTAAATAAAACATAAATGTTATAAAACGGAACAATAGGAACACGGAGATTAAATTGAAATCGTATTAGAGGGAGAAAAGTAGTTTTCGTAGCCTCCATTTTTACATATGGATGAATTTATTTTCCAATCATACGGCGAAAAGGAGAGCGTTTTTCCAAGCGGTTGCCAGTTATGATGTTTTGGAGGACACAGTTTCCATTTACTTCACCGGCTCTCTGGTAATCTCATTTCTACATTTCCATCACCGTGTTTAATAGGCAATAGAAATTCACGTCCCTCCCCCTCTCTTGGTGTCCCCCCTGGAGTTTTCTCGCGGCACCACCCACCCAGAAGATGATTGGTGGATTAGTAATTGTTGTTTGCGCCGGTCTTTTGCTTGCGTCTCAGTGTGGTCTTTTGCAATGACCATTTCATCTCGGCATGTTCCATCCGTACTTCTACGAGAAGATGAGGGCTCTGCGTCTGGCCTGGATTTGGGGACTCAAGTTGAGGGGATATTCCGGTACGTTCATTCTCATTCTCTTTCGGTTCCCACGATAGCTCGGAAAAGCAATGAATCGGGCATGAAATGAAAACTGACAATCATTACTTTATACTCCCTCACTTGAATATCAGAAGTGCAGCAATTTCCATCTTTCGCTTGTCTTTACTTCTGTTAACATTCCTGGTGGATGTCTCGAAGATGTGTATCGTTATTAAACAGAAATCGGCAATTTCGATAACGACGAGATATCTCGTCGTTATATCGAAATTGGTCAGGTCTTGAGGGACGAGATATTTCGTGGAAACCATTTTTAGACCATAAAAAACACTTTCAGCAAATATAGAATCAACCCACTCTTTCATAAGCATGAAAAGTTATTTGAAAAAAATTAAGAAGTTAAAAAGTTTTACATTTATTAATGTTTTTTTATTCTATCTTTACATTTCTATAGAAAGGTAAAGCGATCTATAAAAATTATGAATCGTATTAAAACTTTCTTACGTCTTTTTAATATACCCTAATGAAGAAACGAAGTGGTATTTCGTTCTGAATATTATTTGGAATTTTCAGAACCCATTTGAAGCAATTTAAATAAAATAAGAATTTTGGTCACTCTATGAATAAAGTTTAAAAAAATGTAATTAAAGTATAGCCTATTCGTCGATGATGAGTCTTCAGTCACATCGTAGCCCACTACTATTCAGAAATTATCGTAGTCCACTACTATTCAGAACCCAAATGTTATATTTACCATATCTGTTTGAAAGTTTTCAACTGAAAGAACCGTATTACCTTAATAACATAGCAATCAAATTAAAAATGAAGTCTTACTAAAAGTATTCAAAAATTATTTTAAATTCAGACTGTTATCTCTTATGCACAGTTATAATTTTACCAAATATTAGCATTTAGTCTGTAAATTTATAACCCCATGATACTTTATGGCCAACAGGATTTAAGGTATATTTAAAGGATGGTGTAATTTTGAGGGTTTGTGTTTGAAGGTATATATAATCCATAACTTTGGCATACATTGTATTATTTTATTATTTGAGGTTTTGTCTAAGAGCTGCTTTCATCATGTATAAACTAAATTGTAAGTATTATAAACACGAACCGTGACAGCTAGGGGCAAGAACGTATTCCCCCTATAGAAAACATAAAACAGAATAGCTCAAGTACTCATAATAAAGCTCCTTCTCTCAGTATGCATCAGTAGAATTAACCTAATGTCATCAATATCTGAAAATTATGTTGGCGTATCAAGATTTTCTTTAATTCAAACTAACTTATGGGCTAAAAGACGCTTGCTAAATTCTGTTTCATATTTAAACTCAATTATGAGTAAAATTTTAGGCTAAACTAGTTATTCAATCGAGACATAATCTTGATATCTTTCCCACCATTACTTTCATTTTTCTTTTGAAGGATACTGTGTTAAACACTTTTTCGAAAAAACTTTATGAGTGAAGATATATCATCTTATATGAATGTATCTATCACATAAAACTTTAGTCTTGTTATTTGCTGAATACATTCATATAAGGTTATAGATGGAGTAGGACTCATTTGTCTCTTGGCACTCTAAAACGCTTGAACCTGTCTATCACATAACTATGAATATATTTATCAAATAAGTATGAATGTATCTATCACATAACTATGAATGTATCTATCACATAGCTGTGAACGTATCTATCACATAACTAGGAATTTATCCATCACATAATACTTTATTCTCGTTATGTGCTGAATACATTCATATGCGATTATAGATGGAGTGGGACTCCTTTGCTCTCATGCCTATCTAAAACACTTGAATGCATCTATCACATAACACTTTAGTCTTGTTATGTGCTGAATACATTCATTTGCGATTAAAGATGGAGTGGGACTCCTTTGGTCTCGTACCTATCTAAAACACTTTAATGTATCTATCGCATAACTATGAATGTATCTATCACATAAAACTGTAGTCGTGTTAAGTGCAAAACACATGCATCTAAAGTTAGAGATGGAGTGGCACTCCTTTGGTATCATGCCTATCTAAAACACTCCGGGATGTTAGAATACCAACTGTGAGATAATATGTACTATACTTTAGAATCTTAAACATTCCTAAGGCATTTATATCTTCAGCCTTAACTAATTGATGGAGGTGTAACGCTAGACTTCCAACCACCCCTGTAATGTTTAACATAACTTGTTTTAAGTTTGGTATACTCCAATAGTAAGTTGCACTCAAGCTATATGATGAGTATTGAATCTGGATAAGGTTCCCACGCTTTCACTTCGGACAACGAATACTTCAAGAGGGAGTTGCAACTACCTCTTAAATTGACCGACTTGGAACTCTGACCAACCATGTTTTAGAGATTATTTTGCAAGCAGTCGTAAAGTGAGAACACTAAACCAAGCGATTCTTATAACTCTAGGTAGATCCTGGGTCAAGGAATCACAAACATTGAAATTTATTTCTGAGCCTGGAGAAATATATATGAACTCCCTTTCCACATTCATCTTGCAGATTAATTATCATCTGGCCACTCTCTAGATAGAATGGTAAAACCATTATGATTCAAATGCCCACAGAGAAAGGAACCAATTGGGTGGATGTTATGCCGTGGTATTGGAAGATAACTTGTTGAATATTGATTCAGAGATCCATATCTAATACACGTCATCTGACCGTGGTTCAAAATCATGAGATGTTCTAGGATATTTCCCTTTGGAATTGATCCCAGACCGTCTCCAATAGTCCGGTTTTTTTTCTCCAGTGTGACGTTAACTCAACTATCTACCTAATATATATATAGATTAATTAGTGTTCAATGGTACATAAATTGAATACCGAAACGTAATGTTAAACTCTTTAGACGTGCCAGTGGGACAAAGTTAGATTCCTCAACAACAAATAACGTCTTTAAAAGGCTAAGATGGTGGGTGATACTGTTCAAAGTAAAGATAGCCAGTAAAGTGGATGTTAAGTTTCCCTACATAAATTTGACAAAACAGGCGTGTTATACCCAAAGCAACGAATTGAACTTCTTCCCTTTCTCCAAGGACTATAAAGGAAATCAAAATTACTATTCTTCGAGGGTAAAACTTGTCAACAGCTATTATAAAACTTGCTATGAAATCAAAATAGTCTACTAGAGAATTGCATATGGTGTTTCATAAGAGAAGTGTAATCACAACTTTTATTAAACATAATATGACAGCATACATTCAATTTTATGTGTGCATTTACGTTACGTACGTTAATACCATGCAAATTTCCAACTTCGGATAATTGCCTATTATAATTCATAACAACTTTCAGAATATATATTCACACATGCATAACGTTTACAACACTTTAAAGATACAAAATCAAATCGATAAGAACTTTTATACTTGGAACTGAATTATGAAAACCAATTCTAAAATTAAAGCCGTTATTATTTAAACTACAATTTAGTTAACACTTTCGTAACAAAGGTAAAATTTTCATAATACTCAATCGAGCAAAGAAATAAGTAATGCATAGTTGGAAATTCTACATTTCATTCGTAGTATATTGAAAATAACAAAGAAAGTAAGATTCAACTATTATATTTTTGACTGAATTACGAACTTAATTATTTGAAATTGAACTTATTTTAAGACTAATTTAAACTATTTAAAATCTATCATATAACCTAAAAATTATTTTTTCATTTTTCATACATACTTAGTATATAATACATTACATAGTATGTATGTAATACATACATCTAGTGCAAAATTCTTTATAACATTCATAGCACACTGAAGGTATCAAATAAAAGTAAGATTCAGTATACAGGTACTTTCCTGTATGGTGTTTAGTGGATTTAGAGAGAACCGTGATAAATATTCAGTGAACATCTTCAAGAAAAGTACCTCCTAACTAAATTATACCCTTCGATTAATTAACAGGCACATATTTTGCCAATTAAAGTCAGCTTACATTTTCGAAACAAATGCGGAATTTTTATAATACCTAATCAACCAGAGAAACGAGCATGTACTGCAGTGAAAATGCTTATAGACAACGTTCTTTACAAGGACATGGTATAAAAAATGTCAATGCGTGTCCATTGAACATTTATTACAATTCTCCCTAACTGCATGAAACATCATCAAGAAAAGTATCTCCTAACTGGATTATCCCCTTCGTTCAATTAACAGGCACATATTGTGCCAATTATTGTTTCATCCGTAATAAACATACAAAATTGCGGGGAACTCATTTGAAGGGCGAGTGTTCCCATGCAATTAATCGACATTCCTTCATCAGAGCTCATTTACTCGCCAATCCCACCATCCGCATCGCATAAATGCACCGAGAAGAAAACTTAAAAGACAAAATGGGAAAACAATTTTCATCCGGCCTCTCCCTGAGGACTGAAAACAATTCGAAATTGTCTGCCGAAGACTCCGACCATGAAGAATGCTCAGAACACCCAGAGGAAGAACAGGAAAAATCGGGATCGGGAGGGAAAAAAGAGGAAAAAGAGGAGTCTAGTACTATCTGATTGTCGCAAGATGCGGTACTCCCCACCGTCTTAGGGGGAATATCGCCGGTGATGCGAAACTGGGATGAGGAGAGGTAGGGAATGTAGGTGAAGAAGAAAAGAAATTTCGGGGAGGCTTTTTCTTTCTTTCAAATTAGAAGGCTTTAATAACACGCGTATCGATTAAAAGAAGCTTTTGTTGCGAGTGAATCTAGGAGTTTCTTCGAAAAAACGATTTGTGTGATTCTTCTTAATGCATGTGGAGATTGTTAAGACATCACCATCGAAATGTATTTGATTGAATAGTATTTTTAAGAAATCTTACATGCCAAATTGGGATTTTTTTTTACTCTGAAAATAGAATTCGATTGTATTAATAAATAAGCTTTGAGGAATTGTGGAATGTATCATTCCAAATTGTAAAATTTATTTTGATTTACTCTGGGGAAGACGTTTAGTATCTTTATCCTACCTTACCATGCTAACGCTTTTCAATTTTTTTTTCTAATTAATTTTTTTTTAATTGGCATTTTTTTTGCGAAAAAAAAAATTTACTTGCAAAGTTCTTAATCCGCATGGATAAGTAGAATATTTTAAATGAATTTTAACTGATAAATCCAAGGGTGCATCACATTCATGTCAATATTTCATCATAAAGTGTTCTGATTAAATCTTATTCACTGAAAATACTTATTTTCTTACTTATTTTGATAAAACTGATTATATTGGGTACGTTGAGTAAAAAGAGATAGTTGAAACACTTACCAACCGATTGTAATGTAATTTAAAGTAATAAAGCAGTCAATTTTGATTTATATGTAATAATTTTTAACCCATGTTAAGTAACATAAAACGAGAAGCTTTATTTTAGCGCAAAATTCTTTCATGCTTTTTCAAATAGTTCATGAAGAAACATTCAATTATACATTCAAAGCAGTATCATTGAGAATTAGTCAATCACCAAAATATAGTACAAATAAGAGGAATCTTGAAATTTTAAAGATGACGTTTTACTAAAGTGTACGCAAAGTAAAAACTGACATTACACTTCATTAAATGCTCTGAATAAAAAACCTATTTTTGCAAGAGTATCGTTAAAGTAGAAATCATTGAAAATTATTTTCAATAATTTTTTATTAACTGCAAGGTAGGAAGTTGAATTAACGTCTTACTGGAGCAACACAACGGTTTTCTTAACTGGAAAAGTTCACAAATGAAAAATATCAAAATTTTCCTATAATCAAATTTCTTAAAATATTTTAAACACAAAATTTTTTTTTCCTTTAGTTTTTTTTTTTTTTTTTTTTTTTTTTGAAATTTAAATAAATAGTATTTAAAACAGTTGTAAAACTTGGTTTTACTAAAAACCAAAATTGTTTATGATGTGCCGTTAATAATAATCAGTCATTGATCAGGTTTACAATTTTCACGAATAAAGCAAGTAAATATTTTTATTGAATAAATGCTTTCTAGTATTAGATACCCTGTCTTTTCTTAAAAGTGAAACACACTAATACAAAAAACATAATTCAGAGAAAAAAAGGTGCGAAAAAAGTCATATCAAATCTTTTCAACCTAAAAATTTTGTATATTAACAATAAAAAAACAATCTTTTTAACTATAAGTGCTTTCAAGACATCCTAATTCATTGTCAAAATCGTTTAAACCGGATCAATCATATATACAATTTATTCTTGAATAGGAAAAGACACCTCCTAAGCTCCATCGTTATTTATATATGTAGTTACGTTCTTGCAGCGTCAATTAAAGTGTACGTACAGAAATTTTCCTTTCAAATTCAAGTACCGTTAAGTATAACTAAAGAAAACTAAAGAGATGCCTAAATAGTTCTGGATAAATTTAAGTAAAGAATGGAAGCTATTCTCCTTGACTGAAACTCCCAAGACTTTATCCCATAAACAATTCTAGGTTTCATTAGAATCGAAGTTTTGTTTCTTCCTCATAGGATTATATTTTTTACCCTTCCCAAGTAGGTGGCATGAATGCATTAAATTAATACACATTCAGTTAATTAAGCACACAATAACTTAATCAATTACTAATTAACAAATATTTAAAAAGATCGTTCATCGATAAGGAATATCAAAAAATAATTAATAATACATTTCAAGAACTCATGAGCAGTTTTGAATTTTTGGTGATTCACTACAGGAAGTCATTTTGACCAAACAAAATATCTATCATATTATATCCTTATATAAGAGTCCTGTGTTTCAACACCTATTTCGAGATGTCTTCTATAAACCAGTGTAGTAATAAACATCACATGAACATTAGGAAAACCAGTAAGGAAATAAGATTAACAACAAAGTTCTTTTTAAGATACTTCCTAAAAATGTTCTCTCCTATGCAGTCCAACAAGATAAACTCTGATATATCTTTCGCATCAAGGCGTATAAGGTACTTATAGAGTAAGTCGGATAAAAACGATTCAACTAGGACTGAGTTACAATGTGAACTATTCTGGCTTTAGCAGGAAAAGCGGCAGCTTCTCTAGGGAATATTATGAAGTAATAGAAGTAATTAGGCTCACTTATATTTATATTCTTCGTTGATGTCATAAACGAAATGTCTATAAAATATTCTGCTAGCGCCTATTGAAACAGTCTGCTCGTTATGTACTGCATAATGAGACGTTAATTGTCTTTAATTATTTGAAATGATTTTGCTCTCACTTTTTTATACCATTCTCTTGGTTTATAATTTGAATTTTGAAATTTGTTTAATTCATTTAAACTGCTGCAGATAGACATATTTCCACTACAATTTCGCCTTACGCCAGCGACATGATATAGATCTGTGTACGGTGAATGTTATTCCTCTTTTAAGTGACCGCTGGCATCGATCACCCTTTACGAGCTGTCAGCGACTGACCTTCTAGAGGATACCTTCTTTTGTTTGGTACCCTACCCGTGAGGTGTGAACGCTTTGAGGAAAAGGCAGAAGGTCGCTCTAGTGATATACGCCACACAATACTATGAAAGGAAAGCGTCAGTCGTAAATTCCACTCAAGGCTCTATCGCTCATGTTAGGTAATTAGGTAAGAGGGATTGGACATGCAGGCGAAAGAGTCGTTCTTGGAGACGATTGAAAAAATCTAAGCACCGCAGCGTAGAGGTTATAATTTTCTTTACATGTTAGGATTGAAAAATAACCATAGTAATGTTGGAATTTCTCCTTTTATTCGTTCAGCCCACTCGTTTCTTGTGTTATGTTCCCATTCGTGTTCCCCTTTGGTTGATTTCAAGACCCGCAACAGGCAAAAAAAGTTTTGGAACTGAGAGTTTCCTGTGCTAAGCGATTGAAATGTGTTCTATCGCAACTTTTTAATGCTGTGTCATACATTGTTGTTCTTTATAATGATAGTGATCTCTGGAACATGATGAAAATTTCAAATAAAGAATGTTGTCCACACTATTCCATCTATGACAATCATTTAGAAAAGTAACAATTTACAGTCCAATGTTTTTATTTTAAACTTGACTTCCAACTGCCTTAATTCAAGCTTAACTACATGTTAATGAATCTTCAATAAAAACAATTTTTCTTTTAACCCTTCCGGTGGTTGTCTTTATGAGATTTCTCGTCAGTAACAAAACTAACTGAATCTTGATGGGCGAGGTATCTCGTCATTTGAAGACAATTGACTGTATCTTTATCTCGTCGTATTTCAAAATCGGCAGTATCTTGATGGCGGTATACCTCACCATTAGAAAAACTGGTCAGATTTTGATGGATGACGTCGTTGGAACCATTTGAGGCGTTATATCTGTAATGGCCTCAAATATCCTGTGGTGTGGAAGTTTGGAGAGTGTGGTGCAGACATAGGTTTTGACCTCGTCATTGGAGCACCATAACCTGCGATTGGCAATCGTTGGGGTTCAATCCCGAAAAAAAATCCGAGAACAACATCTTGTGATTTTGAACCACGGTCAGATGACGAGATCAGTTGAGCTGACACTTCCGCACCACTCCACGGTCAGGCAGATTTAACGTGCACAAGCTTCCATGTGCACTACGGTGTTGACATCACAAGCGTTGACTTCGTCATCGGACAGCAATTCAAAGTTACGCGTTGATAAAATATAATCAGTCTAGTTTTCACGATACCGCGGAGCTGCGACAGCCAATTTGATCTGATTAACAACCGGAAAGTTACGAGTGAGAAAATAGATCCAACTATAGACCGTCGTGTACTCAAGGGCCACTGCACGTTAAATCTGTCGTGACCTACAGTGTCCTCACTTTTGCGTGGTATGGAAGTTTGGTATTGGGGTGCCAGTTCAGGGGTTATTCTCGTCATCTGAACGTAATTCAAAATTAAGAGACAATGTCCTCTGATCTTTCCCTTCGGTATTGATCCAGGACCGTTGCCAAAAACCCGTCGTGTCACCCCAGTGCAATATTAATTAAATACTTACCTATCTGACTTATGTGCAATAAAATAATAATTTCATATGTAATCACAACACACGGGATGAACAAAACAATAATATTATATTTCTATTGTGCATAGTAAAAGATATGAACCTGTAAATATACGAAGGACTAAACGCAGTAAAATGTCCATGCAACAATTTCTGAGAAAGAATGGCATGAGCTCTGTTCTAACTTCCACTAACAAATTATTCAGTGCAATATTAATTAAATACTTACCTACCTGACTTTTGTGTAATAAAATATAATAATTTTATTTTAAATCACAACACATGGGATGAACCAGACATTAATAATATTATATTTCTACTGTGCATAATAAAATATATGGTGTCTAACCTATAAATATACGAAGGAATAAACATAGAAAAATGTCCATGCAACAATTTCTGAGAAAGAATGGCATGAGCTCTGTTCTAACTTCCACTAACAAATTATTCAGTGCAATATTAATTAAATACTTACCTACCTGACTTTTGTGTAATAAAATAATAATTTTATTTAAATCACAACACATGGGATGAACCAGACATTAATAATATTATATTTCTATTGTACATAATAAAAGGTATGACGTAATATTACATATGACGACGGAATAAACGTAGAAAAATGTCCATGCAACAATTTCTGAGAAAGAATGGCATAAGCTCTGTTCTAACTTCCACTAACAAATTATTCAAACAGCGGAATAGGTTTAAGCAAATTACTTTCCGAAACAGCAAAAGCGAAGAACTCTTTTATTCCAAAGACAGCGGTTGAGGAGGATGCAATTATGTCTCTGAGGAAATGACATAATTTCAACGATAAAATTATTGATTAATGAGCATTTCCTAAACAGGGACACTTTAAGAGTTCGCGCATTCATTTCCATTAAATGAGTCGCCACCTTTACTCTTTGATGTCGGAATTGTTTGCGGAAGAAAGATAGGGAAGAAAACAAGAATGAATTCGAAATGTGAATATATATATTTCCTTCAGTTCCACTTAACCACAAGTACTCCAAAGAGGTGACCAATTTAGCAATCAAGAATAACAAAGATTGAGTTTGGCGTTTGGGTTCGTGACTTTTCGTTGAGAATATCGAGTTAAATGGTTATTTGATTTTTCTTGAGTGTAACGATGTTTATTTTAATCGCATAATGCGTTATCTCTATGTATTCAATGTTTTGGCAAAGTTATGAATAAAATATGTCATGTATCTGCGGAAGAGAAGTCACAGATAAAGATGAAGTTACAAACTTTCATTCAATTTGAATCACATAGCATAAAAGCAACTAGTATTTGCTGTGACTTTCACTACAATTTAGCATACACGTTTAAGGGAACCAGTGCACAAAAATCTTTCAAAATTTCGATTACTTTCTTATAAATGTTTATACAATTCTGTTTTAAATTATACATTATTTATGAAGATTCGTTAAATAGAAATATAAGGATGAAAATTGTTCATTTTTCAAAAATAAAATGAGTTGAAGGAAAAAATCTCAAAACTTCAAATTTTAAGTTTTTAAAAATCCCTACGTTAAAGATTTTTAAAGTGTCTTCATAACCTGTATAAAAAATTCCAATCAATACACATGAAAGATTCTGAGAAAATGTTCCTTAAAATCTGACCATTTTACCATTACGGAGATAAGGTTGCATTGGTTCCCTTAAAGCATTCTACGTGTAAAACGCATTTTGGGTCAAATTTCGTATGTATTATAAACCATACTTCACAGTTCTAATGTATGTTTTGCATGAAATACATGTTTAATAATACATGTATGTAATTGCATACAGCCAGGGCCGCCCATAGGGGGGCACAAACCCGACAAATGCCAGGACGTTTAAGGGGTCCGCGGCCCCAAGGTTTATTCAAGAAATTATCTGCCTCATTTTAGGGTTATTTTCCGAATTTGACGAAAAAATATCGAACAGAAAATATTTTTTTCAAGTCCGTAAAACGGCCCCGCCAAGGTCTCACATTTTCACCAGTCTCCGACAACGACTAGTTGGTTTACATGGCACAAGGAGTAATGAAATAGTAAGCACGTTCTTCAACTTTATAAACCAGCTTTATAATTTCTTTAGTGCGAGCTCACGGCAATGGAAACTGCTTCTAAAACACACTGATGGGAGGTCTCTACACGGTCTTTGTGAGACAAAATGGAGTGCAAGGATTGAGTCAGTAAAACCTATAACTGAAAAACTACCTGATGTTTTAAAGGCCCTTCAAGGTGTAAAAAATTAGTAGTTTATGGTAAGAGGAAACGGTGGAAAAGTAAATGGATTCCTCAATTATTTTTAAAAATTTGGAACTTTAATTTAGTTAAATATTTGGAAGGATATACTATAGTAAATTAATGCAAGAAATTTAATCCTTCAGTCATAATATATCTCCCTTGATATCGAAATGAATAACATTAAAGCGTTATAGATAAAGATTTAAGAAAACAATGGCCTGTATAAATAGAGCTAAAGAGACAGCTTCTATTATGGGTATAGATGCAGAATTTTCAAAAAAAGAGAACGGAAAAGGAAGCTTTTTTTCCAAAAAGGATGCTTTTGAAGTGGAAAGAGAAATGCTAAAGTACTAGAAACCGAAGAAATAAAATTCAAAAGTTCAGTTTTTGATACAGTAATCAATAAAATAGTTTCTCAGTTAGAATCAAGGTATGAGCAAATGAAAAAACATATGCAATACATTCGAAGCCATATTATAAATAAATTCTAATTCTAATGACAACAACGCACTTAAAAAATTAATTGTAAGCTATCCAGATGATTTAAGCCACAATCTCATTAATGAAATTCAGATGTACAAGACCGTTCGCGAAGCTACTTTTGCACATTAAGCTAAGTTAGAAAATATAGGTCTTCCACTTCCCTTTAAATGATATCTATAGATTAAAATTGCAATCTATTTTTACAGAACTTTGCATAGTTTTAAGAATTTTGTTTTATCTTCACATCACTGTGGCTTCTGGTGAAAGGATTCAGCAAATTACCTATAAACAAAAATCATTTACGATCTACTTTGGGCCAAGAAAAATTTGAATCATCTTAAAATATTTTCAATTGAGCATGAACTGGAGTGCAAAATTAGCTTCCTTTTTCGACGGCATCCATAAATTCATTAATTTGAATAGGAGATTTATTGCTCCCTCCTCAGTGCTGCAAAAGTGTTCGGAGTTTTGACTAGTCTTCAGCGTCCAAGGTAGGTTTTAGCATGGGTTTCTTACAATCTTTCTATAGATATATTTATTATAGTTTTCTGATTATACTTCATTATCCTTATTGAAGTTCTGCTCGATCGAAAAGTGAAAACACTTCGGGCGTTAGGCGTATAACACACATACATATTTAATTACATATTCACTAACCAGTTCATTATTAATTACTGTGTGTTTGCTTATACATTTCTGAAGTTGGGTATTTTTAAATATATGGGTACTTGGGAAAATAAAAATTTCCTACACAAAGAAAAAAAACTTAGGGGCCCGCGCGAAAATTTTGTCGGGGGGCCCGGGAAATTTATGGGCGGCCCTGCATACAGCATGGAAACTTAGTTACTTAAATTTCTACAAGTCAAATCGCGGTCACAGGAAACACCTGTACAAGCTATTTACAACGTACTTATCCCTGATGGTTTATATTCGCGTCGAAAACTGGCCTTTAGGCCCGGTGAACACATGCAGTTTTTCAACGTGTGGTGTCACTGCGGCACCGAAGCCCAACTATGCACGTATAACCATGAAATGACGCACGAACTCATTTCGCGCCATTTGCGATAGATAGTCTATCAAAGAAAACGTGTTTATTTCGCTTACTTGGTGAAAAAAAAGTATGTTTTGAAACAAAACAGAGGTTACTAGATACAACCATTTATTAATTATTATTTATATTCCATTTGTTTATGAAAACAAGGTACTTCAGAACGGAGACTCATGTGCGGCGCTTTGGGGAACTGCGGTACAAATTGCACGCACGTTGGACGTGTGTCGTCCCAGCGGCGCTGGAGGCATGTGTGCACTGCTCCATTGGATCTAATATATTTCAGACCGCACTTGCGTTGAGGCAGCGGTGCCGCACGTTGAAAAACCGGATGGTGCATCGGGCCTTACTAGCTAGAATTGGACTCAAAAACCTATTACAAAATTGTCCCCAGTTCTGGCAATAGACAATTTGTTTTTCCGACTTAGGTTTTCATTCCTCAGGAGTATTAGTGCAGTTTTGTTACTTTTAGGATTCCTACTTTTTGAATTTATTGGATTTTAATAAAAGGGTATAAGTGATTTCTTAAAAAATACTATGAGCTTATGTATTCATGATAAGCTAAAATTTTTAAACAGTTGAAAACTGATTATATTAAAGTTTATTGCCTTGTTTGGTAGGTATTTAAATTTCGTCACACTGAAGCAACACAACGGGCTATGTGCGACGGTCTGGTATTATCACGGTAAGTTGACGAGGTCATATCTGAGCTGGCAACACACTCACCAAACTTCCTCATCACGCCAACGTGAGGAAATTTGAGGCCACGACAGATTTAACGTGCACCACACTCCTTTATACACGATGGTCTTTGGTTGGATTTGAAATAGCAACCCTTCTGTTGCTAATCCGTTATTCTTTCCAACGGGTTCTCGTGGCCCTTTTATTGCCTCAAAAGGATGTAGATCTCTTATTTTTGTGTATTGGGATTAATTTTACAAACTTTTGTCAAAATTTGCTCAATTTATGGAAGTTACAGGAATGAATCATCTATTTCTTATACTTTTTATAATTTTGAATTGTTATATAAACGAAAATAAGCATTAATTATATTTAAACTGTTAGCTTCCAATATTGCTACGAACGCAATTAGATTCCTTAAATGTATTCAATTACTTCTTAGTACTTATATCGCACATTAACGTTTTTTATTCTGTATCAAAATTACATGATAAATTCAATTTAGTTCGAATGTTTACGATAAATGTATTCAAAATAACTGACTGAACATTTAAGCTTTCTCCATTAGAATTTAATCTCAAAAATATTTCTGGGAAAAATAATGATGGTTGTTCTTTGCTGTCATTTTCAGGAAAAGGACTAGATACGTTGTCATACAACATGCAAAACTATTCCCAATACCTCTGTGCACGAACCTACTCAAGTACAGATTATTATATAAAATCTAAAACGATGAAAACTCTTTATAGAAATTCAATTTCTGGTTAAACACTTGAGAACTAAGACTCAACATTATTTCAGTACACAATCCTTTCGAAGTGGATAGATAGCAGTTACAAGGGTTTACACGCAATTGTCATTTCTAAAATCTAGCCTGATGGTTATGCATGCATTATTCCCCCAGGAAACATGCAATTTTCCTGCATGACTCCAAATCAGTTTTTGACGTTTAAACCAATGTAATCCTTCTAAGGAGCCCATAGATGTGGCTCTTAAGTTATTATGTGTTTAATAGAGTAAACACAATAGCAGGCAACTCGAAATTCTCGTGACCCTCAGAAGTTTAGGATTCTTACAACCAATAGATGTAGTTATTTAGTCATAATGTGTGTAATAAAGTAAACACAATAGCAGGCTACTCGAAATTCTCGCGACCATCAGAAGGTTAGGATTCTTACTACCAAGAGATGTAGCTATTTAATCATTATGTGTTTAATAGAGTAAACACAATAGCAGGCAACTCGAAATTCTCGTGACCCTCAGAAGTTTAGGATTCTTACAACCAATAGATGTAGTTATTTAGTCATAATGTGTGTAATAAAGTAAACACAATAGCAGGCTACTCGAAATTCTCGCGACCATCAGAAGGTTAGGATTCTTACTACCAAGAGATGTAGCTATTTAATCATTATGTGTTTAATAGAGTAAACACAATAGCAGGCAACTCGAAATTCTCGTGATCCTCAGAAGTTTAGGATTCTTACAACCAATAGATGTAGTTATTTAGTCATAATGTGTGTATTAAAGTAAACACAATAGCAGGCTACTCGAAATTCTCGCGATCAGAAGGTTAGGGTTCTTACTACCAAGAGATGTAGCTATTTAATCATTATGTGTTTAATAGAGTAAACACAATAGCAGGCTACTCGAAATTCTCGTTACCCTCAGAAGTTTAGGATTCTTACAACCAATAGATGTAGTTATTTAGTCATAATGTGTGTAATAAAGTAAACGCAATAGCAGGCTACTCGAAATTCTCGCGATCATCAGAAGGTTAGGATTCTTACTACCAAGAGATGTAGCTATTTAATCATTATGTGTTTAATAGAGTAAACACAATAGCAGGCTACTCGAAATTCTCGTTACCCTCAGAAGTTTAGGATTCTTACAACCAATAGATGTAGTTATTTAGTCATTATGTGTGTAATAAAGTAAACGCAATAGCAGGCTACTCGAAATTCTCGCGATCATCAGAAGGTTAGGATTCTTACTACCAAGAGATATAGCTATTTAGTCATTTTGTGTTTAATAGAGTAAACGCAATAGCATGCTACATTTACTAGAAAATCTCCAGACATTCAGTGTAAGGATTCTCACAGCCAATAGATGTAGCTATTTAGTCATTATGTATGCATTAAAGCAAACGCAATAGCACAATATTAAAAAATCTCGCTAACCTCAGAAGGATAGGATTCTTATAACCAATAGATGTAGCTATTTAGTCATTATTTGTGTAATAGAGTAACGCAAAGACGCAACTGCATACCACTTGAAAATCTCACTACTCTCAAAGGGTTAGGATTCTTACAACTAAGAGATGTAGCTATTTAGTCGCTAGGTGTATAATTGAGTAAACGCAATTGCATGCTACTTGAAAATCTCGTGAAGTTTATTATTCTTACAACCAAGAGATGTCACTATTTAATTATTATGTGTAATAGAGTAACGCAAAGACGCAATAGCATACTACTCCAAAATCTCATGACGCCTAGAGTAGTTGTAGCTATTATGTCATTATGTGTGTAATAAAGTAAAAGCAATAAATAGCATACTACTCTAAAATTGTGATACGCTCAGAGTGTTAAGATTCTTACAACGAATAAATGGGAATATTTTAGTCATTACGTGTACTGTGGGGAAAAGCAATTCTATGCTACTTGAAAATCTTGTGATGCTCCAAGGGTTAATGGTGGGGATTCATGACTGTCTCAAATCTCTAAATAATCCATCATAGATTTCAATCAAATCATCTTCCGATCTATTGTTACCTATCCCAAATACGACGCTGATTTATAGAAATTTAACATATTTTTCATTTTTATCATAAATTAGTTAAAATAGGGTATTTTTTGACATTCGTGTTTTTTAATTTACAGACGGAAAATGCCCAACGCCAGGATGCAATGGTTCAGGGCATGTTACCGGTCTCTATTCACACCACAGGAGGTGAGTATTTTTACAAGTCTGTCATTAAAATAGTGTTCGACACATAAAAATAACACAAGCAATACTTTAAAGATTTAATTCTGTATTGCTGAATATAACTACAACAGTTAACAATTTCGCTATAAATATAAAACTCATTCTTTTACTATGATACAAAGTTTTCTAGATATATTTAATTAATTATTCTTAATCTAATTTTTTCTGTTTTAAATATAGCTTTTGCTTTTAATATTTTTTCATTTATTGTATTTTATTTTCCAACAGTTTGTCTGGTTGTCCTAGGAAGGATAGAATCACACCAGAAAGTGAGTAGACAATTCTTTATAAGAACATAAACCGCCAAAAAAGTTAATTTGTACCTTATAAATAAAGCAATACAACGAAGTTAAAATATTTTATTTATCAAGCTAATTTTCTTTTCATTTACTTTTATATGCGAATACTCTACCTACTTTTTTCTATAAAAATGGTTCATTGAGTTGTATTTAAATTAACTCTTTTAAGGAAAAGTTTTGTACAACTGACTACTTACCACTTAGGATATAATTTTCAGTTTCAGTTCAAATTCAAATTTCGTAAAGCTTTTTTACTTTATAGAATGCCTCATATTATTATAAATCACATAGTAACATAAAACACTATTTTTGTGTCATTTAGAGAGATGTATTTTATATTAAATTATTATTAAGTGGAAATTAGCTACGATTTCACTATCAAATATGTATATCTTCCCACCATATACATTTTATCCTCGTATGGTAAATAATATCGGTAGATATATACACCAAACCATTATCATATCTGGCACTAAATACATTCCACTTGTATAAATAGAGGAAGGTTTTAATATCATATTATAGCTACTTTTCCCAATTCGCATGTTTTTAGAGAAAAACTACCACTTCCAAAAATATTGTTTGTGTTAGTTTTACTCTACATCAAAATTTATTTCCTTTTAATACAAAAATTTAAATATAAATTCATAAGTACCATTGTTAACAATTTTTAATAAAATAAAAACTTGAAAATGTTTTTAAAAATTGTAAAAAAAATTGCAACACTTAAAAGGCATTATAATTTCTTCTTTCTGTCTTCTTGTCTTTATTTCCTTATTCACTATTCGACTTTCTTATCTTCTTTCTTCTCTTTATAGTTTTAGCCTTACATGAGACAATACTGAAGTAAGTTAATTTTTATTCTGTTATTCTAGCAAATTTAGAATCAAAATATGTAGTGAAAACTTTAAAGCAACGCTTTGAAAACTACTTTTGCATTAGATTATTCCTTTCTTCCAAAATTTGCTAAAAAAACTTTATAATCCATCCCATTTACCCTTTCTATTACCATATTCCTCATAGATTAAATACTTCAAATATTAACTTCTTGTGATATATGCTTGGTGTAGTAACTATCATAGAACTTCACGTTTACCTGTCTTGTTACCTGATGCTGCAAGTTCAGATTGAATATGGTCCTATACTTCAGCGATATTATTGCGTGTAGAGTAAACAATCACTTTGAAGTTTCTTACGAAATTGTGTAGTAAAGTCTTCGTGAACAAAAATTATAATTCGACAGGATTCCAAATTAGCAGTGGCGCAGTTTATCTTGTCTTGTACCTTGCACCATAAAATCCAAACCGAAATGAAAGTGTTTTATGTATTGGTGCTACTTTCAATAGATGCAAAACCCACTAGAGAGAATAATTTACGCCATTTGCACTTAATCCTTACACAAGAGACTTCAGGGCTTGGGGGCCAGGACAGGTAAAACTGCAGTTCCGTGTTTTGCAGCGACAGGAACTTGAGGTCGCGTGTTCTTCTCTAGGTGTCCCACCAACGGCTGTAATGGCAGAGGACACGTCAACAGTAACAGGATCTCACATCGGAGGTTGGTAACTGACAGCCCTCCACAACTTCATTTGCTTTATTTCCTCTGTTGTTTTTAATAATGACACGTCTCTGTAAGCTATTAGATAGTGACTGGAAGTAACTAATGAGCAGTTATGTCGTTACTGAACACACTCATCGAACTTCTAATGAAAAAGACCGAGCTTCTGGACTATCTTCAGATCTCAGGAGTACATGGCACGAGGATACATCAGAAATCGACTTTGACTATCGAAGCCCAATCTGGTGTTCATGTCGGTAGTCAATGTGTTGTGATTTAGGATTCGAGCTTTCTTATAATGCTACGTGATAGTCACCCGGAGATTAGATTTAACGAAGTCGTGTTGGCAGGTTCAGTCTAATTCATTAGAAAGTCGATGAATGTATGTCGCATGCAAATTTTGATAGTTTTGAAATGTGCCTTTTAAACTATTTTAGTAATTGTTTCATAATTATAACCTCTAATATGAAGGGTAAAATTCGTTTGAATTATAATATTCTAAGCAAACAAAGTCTTTTCAATGAATTCTGTTTTCATGCAAATATTTAAGAAACATTTTTCAGAATCTCTCATTTTTGTATTTAAACATTAAATAAGATCTGAAACAACAGCATTGTTTCAAAAAGAGACATGTTAAAACCAACAGAAGTATTATCTCTTTCTCTTCACAATTAAATCCTTCAAAATTGACAGATGGAACAGGTATGAAAAAACCTATCACAGATGAATAAATACAGCTTAAGTAATAAATTGAACTTTTTTCCTTTTCTTGCGATTCTCGTGATAAAAGTTTCCGTTGTTGATCAGAAATTTAATTTAGTATAAAGACAGAGATTAAGTTTTTCGAAAGATAAATAAAATTAAAGAGCTCGTATTAGAACAGTCACATACTAAAGAATCTAGATCCCCAAAAGGGATCTAGATCTCAAAATGTCATATCTGTCTTTAAGACAGGAGATTTCAAACAATTTAATGTAAGCGCATCTAGTACAGAGTTGTTTTGTACCTCACACCCCAGAACCTTTATTGTACTTTAATTGTACGATGTCAAAGGGTGATATATACAAGAAATTTTCGGCAAAACTTACAACCGCTTCAAAAGAGTTTTAAAATTATATTGTTTATCAGGGGTTCATCAGATGTCATACAACTCACAGAAAAAGGATATGAAGTTTTCTTGTCTGTAAGAGTTAGACTTATAACAAAGAAGACTCTTATAACAAATAATTCTATGAATTTTTTATGCATTCCAATATTGATTTAATTGAGTCGTATAGATATTTGTTACTTGCTTTATGTCAAGGATTCACATATTGACATCCATGTAAAATTACACCAAGAACAAAATGAATCCAAGGACACAACACCAATAGAATTTACTCTAGCCAAATTTTTATATCCTATGGAGATGCAAGATATGCATAATGACCCAACAATGGGATATTTTGAGGACGCCAAGACCAAAGAGCAGTCTACAGTGAAGACTTCTCAAAAAGACCACTATCTGGTGAATGATGCGTACCTAATGAGCATCAAAGGACAACCACATACCAGAGGCGAAGGCAAATTGCAAACGTGCAGCATAGAAACCTCTAATATAATATTTGAAAAGACGTCTAGAACAAACTAACGGCATAAACAAGTCCACCCTAGAAATTTAGAACTAGATTATGCAAGTCTACATCATAATAACGACAGTATCCTCAACCAGTGGATTAACTGCTTCAAGGTGCTTTTGCAGATTTGCCACGATCAATAACATCTTTCCCTCTCATCTAAGTATGGTACAAGGACTAAACCTTCCCACCTACAGACCAAGTGGATTAACTGCTTCAAGGTGCTTTTGCAGATTTGCCACGATCAATAACATCTTTCCCTCTCATCTAAGTATGGTACAAGGACTAAACCTTCCCACCTACAGACCAAGTGGATTAACTGCTTCAAGGTGCTTTTGCAGATTTGCCACGATCAATAACATCTTTCCCTCTCATCTAAGTATGGTACAAGGACTAAACCTTCCCACCTACAGACCAAGTGGATTAACTGCTTCAAGGTGCTTTTGCAGATTTGCCACGATCAATAACATCTTTCCCTCTCATCTAAGTATGGTACAAGGACTAAAACTTCCCACCTACAGACCAATGATGTAATGCCATTCCACCTTTTCATACCAGACATAATTTTCAATACTTTGGAGATTTGTCAATACACATTACCCTGTTCCTGAAGAAGTACAGGAGTTTCACCCCTACTAAACGAGGGATAACCAGAGATGATCGTGTTCGCGTTGTAATGAATGCGCGACTCTAGGAGCTATAGGATGAATTTTATCAATATCTTAAGTCTCCGATTGTTTCGACGAGATATCTCGTACAAGGTCTGGTCAATTTTGTTAAGAACGATATCTCATCAATACGAAAATGCCCTATTACTAGAAAGTAAAACAAAGTGAAAATCCAAGTGAAAGTGAAAATCCAAGTAGGAAAAACAAATTATCTCTCTCTCAGAACTCGTGACTGTTTGGAGCACATTATTGCTACAGAGGCTGGATACTACAGAGCATATTTAGACTCGATGAACCACTGAGAGGGTTAAGGGTTCAATCTACATAACCACATGGAAGATGGAATCCACCACGACACGAGTGCGACTACCATTCACTTTCACTCCGATAATCTGGGTTTTAAGACTTTCCTTTAAAACAAGGCCTCTTGACGAAATTGCAAGATTCGAATGAGGAATATGACACCAATACCCATCTGTTCGGCTCTCCTGAGGTACTAGTATTCGTAGTCTGGAAAGTCCAATCTTCTCTCTGACTAATACTTTCACCTGAATCAGCAACATTTGAAGATATATTGCAATGTATCAAAAATAGAAAGACTTGTATAGATTGATTGAAAGTGGCTACCGCATTTGTGACGTTTCAAGATCCTGTTCAGAAGACATTACATAATCTATCACGAACAAAATTTACACAAGGGAATGTCCTCGAAAGACTCTATAACCAAGCAGGTAGTCTTTTAATCAGACATAATAATAGCAAAAAAATAAAAGTGAAGGCTTTTCCAAGTAATATTTCTTTTGTTTTTGCCTCTGGTATTACATCCTCATAAATTCTGTCATAAATACTGGAGCACATCTTTTTTGATCCGTACATTTTTGAGTCTCGAAAAAATCATAATTTATTAGATGTATTAAATGAAAGAATTAATGGTATTATACATAATGAAAAAAATATATATTAAAGTTAGAAATTATACAAAAAATTTTCACTTCTTAGCTTATCTGGATGTCCCATTGCTGCAATGGAGAAAATGGTCCAAAAGGAACAAAGAGCCACGCCAAAACCTTCACCTCCCGTTGGACAAAGTAAGTGAACAGTTCAAATTTGTATGTTTTTCAACCTATACTTAGCTATAAACAAAAGTTTTTAATTAATTTTTATCATCAAGTTAATGAGTTTGTGAATTATTTCTTTCCCTCCTTCCATAATAACGGTATCGAATTAATTTCATTCCACTTCAGATACTTATGTAGCAATAAAACACTCTACGAAGAAGCTATCAGCTATTGGCATCACAACTCTAGAACGAGCTCGTTCCCCATTGGCTTTACCATTTTCTATTCATAGTTTTTTCACCATCGTTAATCCATCTATCTCTTAATTTAGTAAAATAGTGTTACTTGATGCAACTGTGTATTTTTCGAATTTCACAATAGTTGATAGATGTATTATGATTTTCAAATTTTATTATTATTTTTTCGAGGGTTGGCGAGCGTTAGCGAGCAGGGGGCAGGCCCCCTAGTAGAATATAATATAATACTATAGAATAATATACAATACTATAGAATATAATATAATACTATAGAATAATATACAATACTATAGAATAGAATAGAATACGATAGAATATAATATAATACTATAGAATAATATAGAATACTATAGAATAGAATATAATACTATAGAATAATATAGAATACTATAGAATAGAATATAATACTATAGAATATAATATAATACTATAGAATAATATAGAATACTATATAATATAATATAATACTATAGAATAATATAGAATACTATAGAATATAATATAATATAATGCTATAGAATAATATAGAATACTATAGAATATATATAATACTATAGAATAGAATAATATAGAATACTATAGAATATATATAATACTATAGAATATATATAATACTATAGAATAGAATAATATAGAATACTATAGAATGTAATATAATATAATATAATACTATAGAATAATATAGAATACTATAGAATATAATATAATACTATAGAATAATATAGAATACTATAGAATATTATATATATATATATATATATATATATATATATATATATATATATATAATAGAAGTTACCACCATAAATACTTACCTAAAATTTCAAAGAAGCTTATACTATTTCAATATAAGTTTTATAGCATCCTTTAAGGTGATGTTTCTCAAATTCTGTAATTTTGAATTGTGTCACTTTTCTTGCTGGGGTGCGATATCCCTTCTTGTAAGGTTGAATATCATATTCCTAGACACATTTCTTTTATCACATGATTTATTTGCCTCTCCTGGTGGTTGCATCGACGAGGAAACTCGTCATTTGTAAACCTGACCATATCTTAATGGACGAGAAATCTTGTCATTAGAAGAAAACGGATCAGATCTTGATTCCGTCATCGTCAAAACATCGACAGTATCTTGAGGACGAGGTATCACGTCATTATCAAAATTACTCAATCTTCATGGACGACATTTCTAGTCGAAATCACTTGTAGGGTTCACTAGCGTTCAAAGAACTTTCTAATGTTGATAGCTTAATATTGATGGCAGTATCTAAGACATGATATTTTTACAGTTCCTTCTGGACCATCGTCTCCGGACTGCGTAATGAGGACGCTTTGTTACGTGAAGCATACGGACATGCCAGACTACAGGTATCCCATGTACGGGCAACCAGTACGATCCCCTATGGAGAAGTATGGACGCCCACAGACTCCTGACTACAATTCGTACGACAGCCAGAGGTTCTACTCTAGACCAATGGTGCCAAAGATTAAATCTGAGTCACCGGACGGAAATATGCTTAACAAACCTAAGTAAGTACTATTCATTTCTCTTTCTAGATCATGCTTATTTTTCTTTCAAGGTTGATATTTGCTATATCGACGAGGTTGTTTGTTTCATACTCATAATTGTAATAGGTATCAATAGCAAACTGAGATACTCGAGAGTGGGAAAATAAAAATTATTTAATTTATCATACACTGATAACATGTATGACAATTATGTATCAATTGTTAATACAGGAAATATAATTGAAATATAAAGTAAAAGCATTCCATATAACTGTTTGGATGTGGATATTTAAATTTTTTGTTAGTGGGTTTAAACTTAAACTTTTATGAATAACAAACTTTTTATAAATCATCAAAAAAACTGTATTTTAATTTTAAGAGAAAAGTAATTTTTCTTATTTTGCAATTCTAGAACAGGAAGTTATTTTTTATTTTTAATAATAATTTGTAAGACATGCATATCAGAACAAGTCCACGTCTTTAGAAATTAACAACTTCTATCTTACATTTACATTTCTAATAGTGCTTGCTGTAATTGCACTGTGAAAAATTTAGAAATAGATAACATTAATTTTTGAAGTACTTTTTGTTCCATTTCTTAGATATAAACCTAAATTATTTCTACTGTACTTAGTGTAACTTTCTACTGTTAGGAATGAAAACTTTTTACAGCATCGTCTAGTGTTTTTTACACGTATAAAATTGAAATAAATTTGGTATTAATAAATGGTATATTTGCAAATAATTAATAGATAAACAATGGATAAAATTATTGTCTTGCTCTTATATGCATGTCTTACAAACTATTATTCAAAATAAGAAACAATTTGACTTTTACTTTGAAATTAGAAAGGACTATTATTTGTATGGTAATGTTATGCTAGGGTATATGTGAAGATAGCATATTTTTTGTTTGATTCTATTCTTTATGATAAATTCCACGTTGCTACTTATATTACTAAGCACTTCCGCACAATTATGCACATAAATTTGAGTACTTTTGAGCTTTTTTAAAATCATTTTAGTGTTAAAAGTCTGTGCTTTGTTAAGCTAATTCACAGCTTTCGCTTTACATCATTGCTATAGAGACAAAAGTAGCTACATACCATAACTTTTTAACCCTCTGGGTTGTTTTTTCGACTATGTTGTCCTTTCGACTATGTTGTCCTTTCATTAGCAAAGATAACCAGATCTTGATGGATAGGAGAAGTATCTGGTCATTAGAAAAAATTGACAAAATCGTGATCAGTATCTTGATGACGAGATATCTCTGAATTATGAAGAAAACATCATATTTTTATGGACGATACCTCGTCGAAAGCACTTGAAGAGTTATAATAGCCAATTCAATGTTACACTCACCTTAAATTTACATTAATCTGTAACTATAGAAGCATCTGGTGATATCGAAGTGATCAATTTATTTCTCCCACTTCAGCCTTTGCTTGTGATTCCATTTGTTGATAGCTAGGGTGGAATCCAAACACACAACAGAGTTAAAGTAGAAAAAAATTTAGTGAAGGATTCGATCGGTGGATATAGATTGGATCAATATTGAAATACTATAGTGGATATATATTGAAACCAGTCGATCTTGTATCTGTCAATTTTCAAAAAGGTGTGAAAGCTGTTTAGGAGAAGGTTGCTATACTCAAAAAAATGAATGGATGGTTAATCTCTGTAATGGATCGTTATCACTGTTGTCGCTTCAGGCACCTAATGATAAACTTAGACCCAGAATCACGTTAACCCTAGAAGTGTTTTTTACGAAATATCTCGTCCATCAAGACCTGATGAATTCTTCAAGTGACTAGGTATCTCGTCATCAAGATATTGCCGTTTTTTGTAATGATGACGAGATCAAGATCTGATCAATTTTCTTCTAGACACGAGATATCTCGTTCATCAAGATCTGGTCAGTTTTGTTAATAACGAGAACCCTCGTCGAGACAATGCCACCCTGAGTGTTAAACAGGATTGGTTCAAAGTTTATCAAACTGGAAAGCCACAAGGTTATGGAATGTTTTTGTTTAGTTTTCAACTAATCACCAAGTTTACAAAATAGACTCGTCCAAAACCACGTGACTCCACTGCCGACTCGCGGGAACAGGTCAATTACCACCATGGTATAAAGAGCGCGTGACATTGAGAGACGCCTATTTTAAATTAACGTATTATAGTCTCGGTGCAGGTATTGACAGTGTCGGTCTTGTTTCAGCATGTCGTTACCATCCATGTGCGGCGGTGGTCAGAGGAATTCTGTAGTGGTGTCGTCCAAACAGATTTACTCTCCACCCCCACCCCCTACGAACGACTCGGAGCAGACGGAGCCTGTTGATTTCTCTACTGGACACGACGAAAGAGTTCCCCACATGATGCCCAACGCCGCCCCATCACCCTCGCCGCGGTCGCCGGCCACGCCCCACTGCCCCACGCAGCACGTGCCCTACCCACAGAGCCCGCTCGGGCCGCCACCTCCCACGGACAGGATACAGCACCATCACCTCATGCCCTCACCACCGGAGTACGTACCCGAAAAGTAAGTACCCTTTGCTCTTCTATTATTGTATGTCTTGCCCAATTCAGCTCAGGTGTTGACCTCGTCATCTGACCGTGGCTCAAAACTATGCGGTTTCCTCCTGGAATCTTTCCCGTTCGTGACTGGTCCCGAACCGTCACAAATAGCTAATTGTGTTGCTCCAGTCTGACGTTAATTAACTACCTAACCTAGCCATACACAATTAAAGTAAGCAAGTCTTGACTTGCAGCGTATGGGAAATCTCAAACTAAGAACTAAGCAATTCTATTTTAAATTTCTAAAATTACATAAGTCGCCATTGAAAATTCAAGTCATTCACAACGGTACGCTGGCACGGCTTCGTGTGCGACACAGTTAGAACAATAATCAAAATTGCTTAATGAATAATCTGGCAAATAGGTTGCAAGAGAATCGGGAGAATCTTTCTTTTTAATAACCTTAAATTACACACGTGTCCAAAAATAATGTATAATACTGAATGCGCATCAAGAAAGGTAACCTGATCTCAATCCAATGCAGTATGCTTGAGATGCTCTTCGATGTCACATTGCAATGCACACAACGTCACTAAAGACCCACAATTGAGAAGATGTGCTCTAGTGCACGAATGGTATTTCCTGGGCCACAGAAACTCTTGAACAGCCTTGTGGAAAGCTTGTCTTCATGTTGCGAGCCCTGCATTAGGGATAGACCAGCTCATAACAATAGCAAAAATCTACCTACTACGGATGTTCACCTCAGCAATTTTTTTTATTCCTTTAGTTTCCTGTAGCATTAGTAGGCATGGGGTGTTCTTATTTTACTCCATGTAGCTTGTGAGATATTCATTAGTCATTTGAAAAACTTCTGTGCTACTTATCACGGGATTGAACTCGTTATCCTTAACTTTTGGACATGTGTGTAAATGAATAGAATTTATACACTTAGAAATGCTTAATCGCGCATCTTCATATTGGCTACTTGATTTTTAGCACTGAATTACCATATTCAAATCTCGACTTGTCGCCTTTATGGCGAAACTAAAAATTAAACGGTTCCATTGAAGTTAACAAAAGGAACCACTGAAAACACAATACATTCGCAACTGTAGCAATCATGTGAGACGCAATCAGCACGATAGTCTATATTGCTTAATAAGTTATCCAGTAAAACTATGTAAGGTGATCTATACTGATAAACAATCCAGCAAAACGGATGTAAGGTGATTGGCATCATAGAAGGTTTGGATCGTAACTTAAGCAATTATGTGAGACGCAATCGGCATAGTAATCTTTATTGATTAATAAATAAACAGATAAACGGATGTGAGGTGATTGTGAGAGTTTCCTCCTATTTTGAACTATCTGAAACTAAATGATCGTAATATTTTTGGTACGTAATATTGGTCCCCGAAAGGCCCCACTTCTGCCAAAGTGTCATTATAGTTCTACAATGGCTGCTGCCATGGCTTCAGGCGTCATGCAATATGCACTGATTGACTAATGAATAGTTGAGTAGAAATATTTACAAGAAATTTCTGAAGAAGCCTTCTATCTATTTAACCTCTGCCACAATCCTAACAGTAAAATTCAAACTAAATCAATTGAATTCGTAGACATAGAAACGTAATTTATATTGGCCACAATCTATTTCTCTCTTTTGTCAGTAACACTTCATTTGTGCGTATGGGCTTGTGCAAATATTATCCATCGAGCCGTAGAAAATAACTCTACCAAACTGTCAATATGGAATCCTACATTCATCATGTATGTTCCTTGGCACAATTTCATACCTGGTGCAATAAGCACAGGTTGTCGAAATATTAAAGAAGCTAAACAAATAAATTCGGACTAGCAGGCACAATTTTTAACTTGATGCAATCCAAGATACAAAATTCAAACTGAATTAATGGAATCAGACTTGTTTGATTCAAATGATTCATCATGATTTCGTAAATATGCAATATTTTTTATAATGTGCTATATGGCAATTATCGTTCGCTCTACGGTCAATTTACAAAGTATTTCACCTGAAAGATTGTAGCAACTGACAGATCCATTTCACTTATGAGATATTTATACCTTTATCTATGTCACTAATAATCACTGCAGATGCTTTATTCGAATTCTTTACTTATCACTTCAGCTATTTTACAAATTAAATCATAATTTTAAAAAAGATCAAACTTTTAAAAACAACACATATTTGTCCTTTGTCCAACACTTTTGTGAATGAACATTGGAGCTCTAAATTCTGTATATTTCTGGAAGTATTTCGCAAAACCAATGAAATGTTGTTGAAATTTATTTATTTTTCATTTAAGATTTTCACAAAAACAAAACTATTGTATCGTGACTGGATTTCTTAGAAAAATCAACAGCATTTCAATGCATTTAATATTAAGCTGAGAGGCTGCTTTTGCATGTTTGAAAATAATAAATCTCGTAAGATAAAGGAGCTTCAATATTTAAAGTGAATACTTATCCCATGCATGAAATGTTATATTGCATTTGTTAGTAAGTACTTTGAATATTTCTTGTTACATATATAGAGAGAGAGAATTTAAATCTAAAATATCGATAGAATATGTCATTTGCAAATCCGATATAATTATTTTAGCCTATTTCAGTGATTTCAGTTCTGTAGCATAATTTATTTATATATTTTGTCATTAACATCGAAATATTCCGAAAAACTTTCAGAAAATGTCTCATTATACTTTTTTGTACATTATGTGACTCAGTTTTTAAAATTAATACGTTCACTGAAACATAAATTTCTCATACGAAACTTTATGCAATTTTTTGTCTTTCCAGATGCATGCAGCCAAAAATGAAAAGCAGAGGAAGAGAGGGAAGAGAATTGATTCACTGCCCAACACCTGGCTGTGATGGAATGGGGCACATATCCGGCAACTATGCCACGCATAGAAGGTGAGAAAAGCATATTTATACTTTTTTCGCAGGCCCTAGTAATTTACAGCTATGGTTCAGTTCTTTTAAAAAAGCATCTCACTTTCAATTTGATGTCCACATTTGGAAATAGCACTTTACTTTTTTTTAACTTTGAGGGAACGACCCATTAGTAGCACATATAATAGGCCCTGAAGAATTCAGATTTCAGATTCGTAATAATGTAAAATTGTTTCAAATGAAGGAATAAAAATGTCAACTCATATGACATCCTATGCCCCTTTGATTATTTGTTGTGAACTACAAACTACTGTGTTCAAAAACTGGCAAATGTAAAAAATGTAATGAGGGTTGAAGAAACATAATGAAAATTTGAATCTAATAAGGTGGTAATCAAACATTTTCTGTACAAGGGTGGTTGAATCTATTTAAATCACCATTTACAAAACTATCCCATTGCAAAAACTGTTTAAAATCTAAAGTTGAGATAGATGGAATTTTGAATACATGTTGTTGCTAAGTTAAATGTTGAAGATAGTCTAGTTGAAAAATGTTCGACTACTTCACGTCATGGTCCGATGAGAAGAATCGACTTCTATAGGACAGGGTTGGAAGTTCTTGAAAGAGAGATAGTGCAACAGTCCTCTCAAACGGCATCCTGATATGTCAAGCGCAGGGTCTATTAATTTAACTTACTTTGAATGTAATTCTCTCTTCTGTGTCACTTAACTATTATTGTGTGTATGTCCTTTACTTGACGTTGTCTGTCTAAAGCTTGGCGCAGCTTGGCCAATTATGACCTCTGTGCCGTAGAAATGAAAAACCAACCAATCTGATATGTCAGGTACTACAAGTTCAGGATTCTTTCATTGTACTTGTTCAATATAAAAATAATTTTTTGCAAATATGAATTTGTAAACTGTTTATTGCACTCAATAAGCACACAGAAGGTGTCTTCATAACTCCTCTGCGTTACAAATAAGGCATTATTTTTTCATTTATTTTACTTTAGTCGAGATAAGAAGAAAGAAGTTGCAATGTTATTTATTAAACCAGATAAAGCAGAAAATATGTGTGTTGTTTGTGAAAGAGCATAACCTATTTCACATGGATAGTCATTTAACTTATCTTCCATCTCCGGGTTAGGCGTTCGACCAAAAGTGTCCGATTTTTAGGCACAAAATAAAACTACTGTGAGTATTTAGTTTGACTTTGACTCCTTCAAAATAGACTCTATCTCAGTCGATACAAGTCTCATAGTGGATCTTCTACTGCTGAAAGCTTTATCAAATATCACTTTTTAGGACCTTTCTTCGACTGCTTCGTCGCATTTTTCTTTGTTTCTTCTGCGTTCTGTATGCGGCGCAGTTTTGAATTCCTTAACTTACCATGTGTGTACATATCTCTTCTGCGTCAATAAAAACTTTCATTGTGTGTATCTTGTTTGGATCTTATGTCCCTTATGCCATAATACCCAACCTCACCAATCAAATCATCTCCTGAATTCTGAACTGCCTTTTGAATGTAATCTTCGGCCTGGAATTTGGTCCAATGTCACTTGTAACTACACCTTCAAAGTAGGACTGTCGAATCGGTGGACAGCCGTAGTTAGTCAAAAATATCTCAGTGAGATCCAAAGAGAACATTGTAACACTGTGGTGAGGGATCTTCTTGTCCCTACTTTATCAGTTGGGATCTATTTCGTTTAAAGACTTCGCATACACGATAGACAACATTCATCTAACTTTCCTTGTTGAAAGATTGTTTCTAAGGAATGTTCTCGTGAAAGTAATGAGCCCTGGTTTCAAAAAATTGTTGACAACATCATGATTTCCATGTATTTTTTGTCCATGTGTCCATGTATTTTTTGTCCACTTATGTTTTTCCAGTAAGATAGCTGTACCTTTGTTTCAAGGTAAACCGTAGTTCCATAGACCTGGGACTCATCTCCAATCGTGATTTTGTCTTGAAATCAGCATCACCATTGTAGCATTTCAGTATATCTTGTGAAAGGAAAACTGGAAACAAAACTAGGCTAAACAGAACATATGTGCAGGTATAAGGCTTCCTCGCAGCAAGATTTGCATGGTTTAGAAAATAGTTGCTGCGTGCATGACCCGTCCGAGTTTGCATATGCCAGACTTAAAGTTCAAGCAGCTCAATAAAAAATTAAGTCGAATACTTTCAGATTAAACCACGTGTTATTAGTTTGAATATTTTTTATTTGTGTATAGGGCAGATGTTAAATGAGCAGTCAAAGTGTACGTTTTCAATAAACGTATTAAAGCATTTTACATTTTTGATTTGCATTGTAATTTCTATTTTTGCATGGTTGGGGTGAATTTTACGTACTCTCCACACTTGTGACTACATTAAGGTATAGAATCCTTATTCTTTCTCTAACCTAATACAAAAAGTACAAAATACAAAATATGTTTTTCGTGTATTTTTCTTACATGAGCAGAGAACCAGCTCAAAATATTTTAAAGCCTATTTTATCTAAATAGCTACAACATTGAATTTTATAAAGCAAATGAATTGGGATATGATTAAAAACTATAGATTTGACTGAGTTAATATTTATATATATTAATATATTGGCATTTTACTTACAGCCTTTCTGGTTGCCCGCATGCCGATAGATCCCAAATCCAGGCCCAGCATCAAGAATTAAAGTATGTTATATAATTGTTTAGATTTGTTTAACTTTATTATAAATATTAAAAATCATCAATAAAAGACACATTTAATGAATTTTGTCCTGTTTTCTTAACAAGTAATTTTTTTATTCTTGATAATGTCATAATTTATAAGCAGTCTTATTAAAAGTGGAATACTTTGTTAAAGAGGAAGTAAACAAGATATTACTAGTCTGAAATCTGATACGTTTTCCAAAAATTCAAGATAATAAATTAAAACGTTTATGGGAATTTCGTATGCATCTTTCAGTTTACCATCAGACATGTATGTGCTAAAAAGCTTTAAAAATAGAAGAAAAACCCAAACAACATTTCATTCCATTTGGGTGATAAATTTATATTTAAATTAATGCAAAACAGACTATATATGTGTGTGTCATATGTTTTTTAAATCAATCAAAACGCACGATACACATTCAATTACTCTTTATCGGTCTCTGAAGGTTTTTAAATACTGTATAAATATCTCTGAAAAGTTAGAATTCGAAATGTTTCTTTGATCACAATCAATAATGAAACATATTTCCAGTTTTATTTTTAATATCCGTGATAGTTAATTTGTTTTCATTTCCTGTTTTGATAAATAATTCGTTGAGAGATTATTCGAAAGTTATTATTCTGTATTCAGACTGTATTCTCAGGTTACATGGTTTGTCAAAAGTTTAAAATGTACTAATCTTCCACTATTTTTCATTAAGTCGGGAAAGTAATTTCTCTATAAATTATATTTATATTTCAGGCCTAATTTATGTTATAATGAAAAGCCCAGTGGTCAATGGTATCGATATCCAAGCAGCCAGCATGATAAATCAATGTCTCCCATCCTCAGGTGTGTTATTTTGTAATAACTTTGATACAATTTTTCCATCGACAGATAGTTCATGAAAAAGAGAACCAAACATTTTAATAATAATTATAAAAATTTGTAACGAAAACTGACGGTATTCTGATGAATTTGAAAGTGAATAAAGTATTTTTTATAGAGGTAACATCTCGTTAAAGCGTTTCATATAAAGTCCTTTACAATGCTATAAATTTCATAATCTGTTATTTTGTACATAAAAAAATTTTAAATGTCAACCATATTTTGTCTTAAAATCTGGTTGACTAAACTAAATCAGTCAATAGTTTAAAACTAAATCAGTCAATAGTTATAAAAACCAACGAAGTAGGACCTAAGGTAGATTTTATAATTACTATTCCAGATTTTAATTCATTAATAGTTAGTAAACTGATTTTCAAACATGCAGCAAGAGCTCAGCAAGGTACGTAATATGACTGTTTTATGGTTTGTTAAAAGGTTAGATTTAAGTACCTCTAATAGAGATATATTTTAATTAATTTGAACTCACAGCATTGATTAAATTTGCTCTTTTATCTATTCATCTCTTGAGATCATGGATACTCACTACTTCAAATTAAAATATTTTCCTTTAAATAAGTAAGAAGTGAAATAAGTAATCAATCTTTTCCTATATGAGATCTTGTCAATGTATTCATAAGAGGCTATCTTTGGTTTTTAGATTCGATTTACACGAAAAAGTAACCAACTGGAATGTAACTATACACTTAACACATTCAAAATGAGAACTAAAATCCTGAAAAAGAGCAACAAAAATACCTATCTGAAAAGAAAACAATATTAAAGTATTTCAAAGAATATTTCCGTATTACTATTAATATGTTTATCTCTATTTTGTTTGCATGTCTCATGTAATGTGAAAAAAATCAGGAAACTTAGCTAAGTACAATAGTGTGTTCTCTGTACAAAATGTTCCAGCCTTAAAGATTTACACAAGCTTCTCAATAAAAATAAAATTTTAGTTTAAACATGCATTTTGAAAATAAGTCAAATTAACGATTGCATATACTTCTAACCCAAACACTGTTATGAAACTGAAAATAGTTCCTTGCAATTTTTCTATTTCGTTGTTCTTTTCTAGTGTTTTAAAAAACAAATAAATAAATAAGAAAAGCCTTCTATGTTTTATCGAATGAACCCGGATATTTTATTAATAAAGTCATGTTTTTTTGTTTAATAAATCTTGATGTTACATTCATTAAAAGATGTATGCTTAATTTTACTATCTCTGAATTATTTAGATGCCCAACACCCGGATGTGATGGCTCTGGTCATGTGACGGGAAATTATTCTTCACACCGAAGTCTGTCTGGCTGCCCCAGAGCAAATAAACCGAAGAAAATGGTAAACCGGGACGAAAAGAATGATTCAGAACCTCTCAGGTAAGAGATCCATATCTTTAATTAAAAAATGGCAGCACACATAATTAAATGAACCTCAAAAAATAACTTACAATTTTTCAGGGCATTTTATTTTAGTTTATTTTAAATGTTTTATGTTTATATTAAATTGAGCGAATATTAAATAAAATGAAAATCTTTTTTTTTAATCCCACGCCCAGCTTAAGGCCTTTCGGCCATACGCTGTCTTGCCGTCCAATAGAGCGAAGAAAGTCCTTGGGGAGAAGGATCCCTGGTGTCAATGTCCTGTAAATTAGAGCACTCCGCAAGGTGTTGTCTGTTCATAAGACCATCGCAACAAAGCGGGCAGATCTGGGAGGTAGCCACACCATTCCTATGTAGGTTGAAGGTAGTCGTGTCCTGTTAACAAGCGAAAACAGGCCACTCCCACACTTCTTGGTAGATCAGTAGGAATTCTTCCCTAAAACTCAGCAGGCAGTCCCAACTCCTTCCCTGTATATCCCTCTGATACTGCAGTTTTCTTAGTTTCTTGAACTGAGATTTTATGTAAGTTCTGCAGTTCCGCAAAGGGAGAGGTGGAGAAGGTTGGGGCAGGGAGAGGGCCGATTTAGCCAATCTGTCAGCTTCCTCGAAATAAAAATCTTAAAGCACATGAAAGTAGTTAAATTTTAATACAATTTTAATGCTGTAGGTTTCTGATGAAGCAAATAAGAAACAAAATAGAAAAAATTAACTATGATATCCAACATTTATTAAACGATAGTAATAAAAATAGCAGTGTATTCCTTCCCACGTCGAACTTGAGGGAAATGATATTGCGGACACTTTGGCTAAGGCTGGTGCTTGTGAGGCCTCTGTGCCGTCAGCACCCCTCACCTTTTTGGAGATCTTCTCAAAAATAAAGCACAAGAATAAGATCAATGTCCCCCCCAGAGCACCCATGGTATCACTGTTCACGACCTGGAGGCTCCCTGGCTCAAGGTTTCAATAGGCAGGACCAAACTATTCTTGCCCGCTTTCGAAGTGGTCACCTTAAATCAATGAAATTTTCCGAAGGATCCAAGATCTTTGAGATTTGTAACAACTGTTCCACTGAGCAGGCTTCGCATCACCACATCCTCTCGTGCCTGGGGCTCTCCAAACAGGACTTGACTGTCGATCCATTGACGGTGTTGGATTTTTTGAGGGTGTATAACGTCATGGACCTGGTCTAGCACTGCTGGCCAATGGGGGCGTGCAACAACAGCAACAACAATAAAAAAAGCATATGAATATAATTCTTATATTGATAACATTAAAAACTGCATTTTGAAAACTATTATACCCCCCTTTAGATTTAGATAAATCATACTAGCGAACAATCGCACAGTTTTAATTATTTGTAGTAAAAATTTAAAACTTCGTCATCAAGATATTGTCAAGTTTTTAACAAGGTCAAGATCTAGTCAGTTTTCTTCTAATGATGAGATACCTTGTCCAACAAGATCTTATAAGTATTACTAACGTCGAGATAACCACCATAAGGGTTAAAGGCATACTTTCATTTAATTGGAGCAATAAAATAAATCTATAATCTCGGGTTATTTCTAAATATACGATATTATTAAATATTCCGTTCATCAAAGGGCCCTCGCAGCTTATGGGACGCTCTTTTCAATCGTCGGTTTCAATTTAGAGAATTCGCCTCATTTTAGAATTTTTAATTAAAAGCTACCGATCTCTACAAATTATAACACCCAATAGCTTAATAAATAACGATTTCAAAAAAGTTTTGATTAGTGAGTATTGACCGACTATTTTTACTGAGCAAGTAACGTTAGTGAAACAAGACGTATGCGAATGTACTAAACATATGTATTTTCTTAACAGGTGTCCCATTCCGGGATGTGACGGCTCAGGTCATGTCACAGGAAAGTTTCAATCGCACAGAAGGTAGGTTCTGTTTCATTTGAGCATTTACTAAAACTTCTAAAATCGAAAGCATGTTAAATAAAAATTTACCTAGCTATAGACGCTCCCCTTATGAAATCACCTTATTTACCTCTCTCCAGCACTGCATGATTTTAATAACAATCGAACTATTGCCTCATTCGACATATTCTTCTATCTGAATGCATTAGATTTTAGAGAAATAAGCATCCTCTTTTGAAATTTGAGGGACGCTTTACTTAAGTTTAGTTTTTACTCTCCGAATCGCTTCAGTTATTTAAGGAGGCTTTGTCTAAACTTTGCATGAGCATGACTATATTTTACTCCGTTCAATGGAAATGTAATGTATTGAAGTAATACATAACGATTCATTGCAACATAAAGAAACAAAAAACATGTGCCTAAAGTCTATCCAAAAATAATGAAATTATAAAAATTATTAAATTGTTTCTAAAAATAAGAAAAACGTTTTATGATATTTTAAGAGTTGTTTCTAATGTCAAATCAATATCTAGATGGTGATAAATATCTTCTCAATATTTTTTCGGGTAATTTCAACTAATTTGCACCTAAACTTGTTTTGCACTGTGTGATTGAATAAGCAGTAGCGGTTTTTTTCTTCATCTAATATGCGGCAAATTTCAAAAGTTGCAATTTATTAGAACAAACATCGAATCGCTTAATTTGGTTGGCACAATAGGTTTCACGTTACTTCCACTAAACTGTATATTGAATTTAAATTGCTGCCAACGAAATTTATCTTCACGTTGCAATACTAAACAAATTTGATCAAATGCGATCAGCTATTTAGTTTGGCGTAAAGTGCCTATTCACGGACCTTGTGTCAAAACACCCGAAATCCAATCTAATTCAGATTTTAAGTTCCAAGACTTAATCTCTTCCATCAAAACTAAAATTAGGTATTTTCAATGACAATTAATTTTTTAAACATTCCACTTTTAGTTAAATTTTACTTGTCCGCTGTAGACAGAAACCGATATAAAAGATTAAGAACAAGAAAATAACAAGAGGACAAGAATAGCCCCACCATTGCCATTCTAGCCTACAATAAATTCTTAAGGTCATTGTTTCCTTTGTATGTCTTTTCCTCGTGTTTCTCCATTAATTGACGTTGTTTGACCTGTTTGAAGTAACTTGTCCAAATATTTCTCTTGATCCATGAAACACAACCAGTCTATGTACGTCTTAGGAAAGGATTTGGAAAATGTGGGCATTGTAATTTCTGAAGAACAGTTTCAGTAGTAGTTCATTCAATAAACTATCATTTAATACTTACAAAATATCGTATCATTTAATACTTACAAACAAATTCGTCATAATTATATTCCATAGATTCATTACACGGTCATTTCTAATTAAATAATATTGTATTGTTCAAAATAAATATGTAAATAACTTCTCAGTCTTAGACTATTCTCGGCTTAACAGATCCTACTTTGTATTCTTTCCCGATATACAGAAAATGCAATATGTATAAAACAGATATCATATAAAATAAAAGTTACATCAAATACGTCATAAGGCGGAAATACGTTTGGTATTTACGTCACATGTGGTTTTCGCAAGTTTGCAAAGGAATCACTATAAAATTAGCTCGTTCAATTCATGCGTAGTTTCGAGTCTCTTTTAATTTAATTTATTAGAAGTCTACCCAGTTTATGTTCTACACATTTGAATAAGTCATTTCAATGCAGTTTCCAAGATATCCATACTCCCAATCATACAAACCCCAACACCCAAAGTATCAACTAAATGTACTGAAAAAGTCTTAGAACTAAACGCATTCATTCTTAGACTAGTTTGCTTCATTTTATAGACATAGATCATTTTAGAGTGCTTATCATTGTGAGTCGAGTTGAACTAAATGTTGGTGAACTGCGGTTTTCAGTTCTTCGGGCTGTCCCATTGCCAGCCACAGCAAGATTCGACTCGATCCAAACCCTAGTGAGCCTAAGCCGGTCATAGTTGAAGGAACGAGTATACACACCTAATTATACAAACCCCGACACCCAAAGTATCAACTAAATGTACTGAAAAAGTCTTAGAACTAAACACATTCATTCTTAGACTAGTTTGCTTCATTTTATAGACATAGATCATTTTAGAGTGCTTATCACTGTGAGTCGAGTTGAACTAATTGTTGGTGAACTGCGGTTTTCAGTTCTTCGGGCTGTCCCATTGCCAGCCACAGCAAGATTCGACTCGATCCAAACCCTAGTGAGCCTAAGCCGGTCAAAGTTGAAGGAACGAGTATACACACCTAATTATACAAACCCCGACACCCAAAGTATCAACTAAATGTACTGAAAAAGTCTTAGAACTAAACACATTCATTCTTAGACTAGTTTGCTTCATTTTATAGACATAGATCATTTTAGAGTGCTTATCACTGTGAGTCGAGTTGAACTAATTGTTGGTGAACTGCGGTTTTCAGTTCTTCGGGCTGTCCCATTGCCAGCCACAGCAAGATTCGACTCGATCCAAACCCTAGTGATCCTAAGCCGGTCAAAGTTGAAGGAACGAGGTAGGCTGAGCCAGTGCTCTCTTTTATTGCACTGTCAGAAGCAACTGACCGATACAAGCAATGTAGGCTCGGCAGGGAAACGCACTAGGACCCTTCGTGATTGTTGTGATTAATATTGCATGAGCGATCGCTTATACTTGACTTGTTTACCTTGCATGGCTCTTTGAAATAGTTGCATGGTTTTTGCTTGACAACTTTTTAAAGGGTATGAACACATAAACATCTGACGAACAATCATAATGCATGGTTAAGAAAAACAAAAAAAAATACGTGTTCTTCAGAAGCAATTTTATTAAAAACCAGCAAAGTCGATTGCGTATTTTTTTTTCAGTTTTTTTAGAGACTAAATTTTAAATTGGTTCATTGGAAATCACAACAATGCTATTGATTTCGAAATACGCAGTATTTTGATAAAACCTGCGAAAGTTAATTCAAAGAATCTTATCACGTACACATTCCTTTACCTTCTAAACCTATAATTTAACCATCAAAATTCTTTTATGAACAAAAATATATTCATGAACTGTATTGATGGGTGAATGAAAAGAAAATTAATTTTTTTTAAGTAGATTATATACGAGAAAAAATTTTGTTCCATTAATAAATTATTTGAGGAGATTAAATGTTCGACATTAAAATGTTTCTTTTCACTACAGAAAGAAACCAAAATTATCAAAATCGAATCTAACAATATTTCTCAAAATATCTAAGAATTCAATACTAAGTTCAATAAAAATATTAATCATCTTAATCTTAATTTCTCAATTGACTTGAATTCCACTTCAATTGCTATCCTTCAAAATCATTGACAATTCAGTTGAGCTTCGTATACAACAAATCTTTACAATTCATGATTGATTTTTGAGTTCATATTCTTCCTTCTTGATTTAAATTTAGATCATTGTCGACATTTGCCGGTAATTGTTTAAAAAAGGAAGAAACAGGTGAGTGAATTTCTGTGTGTGGAAAAAAGTAAATTTACTAATTTAAACTTATGGTGTACTTTTAACGAGTCCAAGTCATTTCATTAATGATATATTTAACTATTTGAAAGTTTATCTATTCAACCATTTCGTTCCTTGTTGAGAGACAAAGGCAATACAGAACCTCAAAATTTACAATCAGTAAACTGCATGGCTATTAGAACCCGTGTTAGTAATATCCATACGATCATAAACACGTGATCTTCAACATTTCTCACTTATGCTCAAAGTGTTCGAACTGGCTAGGCCCTGAATAGGCTGACGCTTGTAGGCGCTAATTCTGTTATTTCTTTTCTTAACAATTAGTACTGTCTGCCGGGTCACTTAGAGTAGCTGCCCTGAAATGCTTAGAACTGAATGCTTAGTGTAATTGTCTGTACCGCATTGTGGTATTAAGGTGGTACCCTTTATCCCTGCAGTTGTCCTACGCCCGGCTGCGATGGTAGTGGCCACGCTAACGGTACTTTCCTCACCCACCGTAGCCTATCTGGCTGCCCCCGGGCGGCCCAGGCGGTACGTAAGGCTAAAGCAACTGTCGATGAAGACGCGCCTGCTGTGCCGGTCAAGCATCAGTCAGGTACGTACTGTTCCTCATGTTTGATGAGTCAGTACCGGTACACCACGCGCAAAACCATCAAACAATAGGCGAATATTTAGCGCATTTTTAAAACTGAATAAAACTCGCAAAATATCTTAATTAAATAGAAAGACGGAATCAAAAATTGATAGCTCCGAAATGGGTATTTTGTTTCACAGTTAGATTCGAGATTATTGTTCGACATAATATAGATGGCATAGTTTCATTCAGACTTCAAAGTACAGTCAAAGTATACGTTATTTATTGAAATTAATTTTATGGAAACGCATTCTTACTCATGCCTAGTATATATTTATGTAGCAGTTGGCTTCTTGAGCAGTTGTTTTCCTGCATTGCCTTTGTCTCAAATACTGATTCCCCATGTTAAAGTCTGCAAATAAAAAGTAGCAACCCCAAACGTTTTCATAAAAAAATATAATAATGTGGATGTTGGTAAACACGCAGAAGAGAATGAATATATTCTGTCCTCCTCCAACATATTTCCATGCCAAAGTATTGCTTTAATCGATTATTTGAATGGTACAATCCAAGTCCCAGGTATTGCTAGTTGATAAATAAACTAGGCTTAAAGTATGCCTTAAACAGTAAATATTTAAAATTTGATAAACGGGTTGAAGTTCAAGGAAAATTAAATGCCTAAAATCTTATCTCTGTCTTTGGAATATTCCTCTTGATATTGAGAGAGGTACTATTCATGTACGTACTTTGTCAAAGCTATGCTATCCATCGACCTTTAATTGAAATAGACGTATCAAATGAATGGAGTTGTTGTCGAAGGGAAATCTCTGAAAGGAAAATCACAAATCAGCTTAGCCGATTGGTTATAGAAGCGCAAACAAGTGCTTTTGATCCCGGCGGATAATCACTTTAACCAATCAATATTTTAGGATTCATGCTTTTACCCACAACCACGTCAGAGTGAAATCGAACAACTGGAAGAAATAAAAAGAAGCTTCGGACACATGCTCCTTTTATTTCGTTTAAAAGTCGATGATTCTATCCATGGACCTTCTAATGATATAGACAGTGCATGTGGGTAGAGTCGCTATGGTAAAATCTTAGAAGTGTAAGTCAAGTGGACTTACGAATTGACTTGGTCTAATTGGCTACCGTAGTAGACTAGTGTTTCCAATCAATGCTGGATAATCACTTTAACCCATCAATAATTTGTTCCACATTAGGATTCATGCTTTTTGCACACAATTACGTGACACATTTTCAAACCAAGTAACCAGAAGAAATTACACGAAGCTGTGTGCACATACTCCGTCTATTTCATTAGAAAGTCTTAGATGTTACATAGGCGGTGTCTTTCCTTATGTGTCCGTTACCCGACGTTGTTTATCGAATCTTTGGTACAACGTGGCCAAGTATGGCTCTTCGCCATAAAATCCAACCAACTCAGCGGTGTCTTATGATGATACAATCTCTTGCAGTAACTGGTGCGGAGGATCTTTCCAACATCCGAGCCCTGGAAGAAGAGATAATGGAACTCCAGGAATACAATGCCAGAGTGGAATCGGAGATGTTTCAACTCCGAACAGATATCACCCAAATGGAGCCACCTCAGAGGCCTACGGACCGAGTAAGTCACTGTACCATCGTTAGAATTACAACGAAATTTTCGAAATATGTCAGAATTTTTTGTTTTGCTTGTTACTGTGCCAGTCCTTTTTAACGCGATGATAAGAGCTGAAGAGTGTAAAGATGAGCTGTTGATATCATTACAGTTTTAAGTAACAGAGTTATTCACAAAAATAACAATTATCCACTGTTGTCTATAAATGTTTTTGGAACAGCACCTGAAGCAACTTAAATATTTTTTTAATTTAATTGAAATTCATAAAAAATGTTTAGTAAAAGTAAAAAGTTAAAATAGCTAAATTTTTAAACATCACGCAATAGCTATTTTAAACATTTAATAACCCTTCAAATAAACAGCTGGCTTTAATTCTTTAGTCAATATAATCTTTAAATTTAGTTGCTAACTGTTGGTGGTAATCTCTATTTGATAAAAAGAAAGTTAATATTAATAGTTATTAATAACGAAAAATTGGCAATAACCATTAACGCTGTTATAAAATAGCTTTTTTGATTATTTCTAATAGATTATCGATAAGTTATGGATCTAATAAAAGAAGTCGGAACCCGAACAAGAAAAATATATTCCCTTTCTAAAATCAAGTCGAATTGATATTCTGATATCTTCAAGCTCATTCTTTGAGCGAAACTAATAATCCCTTTTATAAATTAAACCGAACTGTTGTTCAGATATCTTCAAGCTCATTCTATGAGCGCGATTAATATTCTTTCAGAACTGAAGCTGGCTGATGTTCCTATACAATCACGCTTAACGTATGAGCTTGCAGATATTTTAACATCAGTTCGGTTTCATTTTTTAACAGGAATATTTTCTCCTGTTGTTGTTCCGACAAAGGATTTCGTGTCTATGTTCAATTGAAACTCTAAGCCTTCTGGCGAGTTCGGTCCACGAGGGTCTTGAAAGGGAACAAATGTAACACTTTATTCTGAATACAAAAAAAAGTATTTAAGTTTGGTTATACGGCTTAGGTTAATATGCGAAATAAAATGTCCAGAAATTTTAAAAATTACCTTATTTTGCTGTGTTATGCATTTCTACTTAAATGTGCTAAATGGCTAGGCTTCTTCGATTTTTTTATCAGGCATATGATCAATATTATTTTTTAAGAATGCCACGTATACTTAAGAAATTTATAAACTTTGAAACGACCAAAGTGAATACAAGTTATTGTCTCTTTCTTAAATCCAAGCAATTTATAAGTACACAATACAAAATTAAAGACGACATTTCTAAGATATGAGAGCAACCGTCTCAAAGTGAAGTGCTGACGACCGGGTTTTTCTTGTTTCAGGAGAGTCCCCTTTCCACTGCCCAGAAGACAAACCACCTGAGCGAGTACTACGAGTCCCTACGGAACAATTTCATCAACCTCCTGGACAACGTCCGGTTAGCCAACTTCGACGAGAAACCTACCCCGGACAATTTCGACACGTACTTGAACAGACTTCAGTCTCTCTGTGCGGACAACTCTAAGGAGGAAGATGGCAGAAACGTTTTTTCTACTGTTAAACAAGCGTTGCAGGACTTCTCCGCACCCACGTAAGAACTCCTAACTTTCTAACTGTAGGCAGCTGGGCAAAAAGTAAACTCGAGCCTTTTCGTAAACATAACAAGGAATTGGTTATGAGATACACAAGCCATGTGTGTTTGCCAAGTAGAAGTCCAAATCCAAGGCGAGATTGGACACATGTATCACGGCGCACATCAGAGATTAAAACCAACCGACAATTTCATCGAATTCCACAAAACTAATTTTATTGTACTTAAATTTTGAATTCCATATCCCGATTGAATGGAAAATTAGATAAATTATGTCAAAAGTTGCCCACGTAATAAATATTAAAGGTAGGTAGTTGAGAATTAACACCACACTAAAGGATCACAACGGGCTATTGACGACGTTCCGGAATCAATCCAGAAAGGAAAGATCCCACGATAAACGTCTTCTTGAAATTTTGAGCTACGGTCAGGTGACGAGAACACGTGAGCGGGCATTCCACCTTTCCAAGCTTCCACACCAAGTCAACATGAGGACATTTGAGGCCACGAAAGTTTAACGTGCACCAGCCCCTGCACACACGATGGTCTTTTGTTTGGTCCTAGTTTAGAACTCGCAACCCTCCGGTTATTAATCCGTTACCCTTCCGACTGGCCTACTCTCTGCTACACAAAAATATTAAAAAAGAAAACTCAAATGAACTAAATATCAATCGCTCGCTCGAATTCGCACTCTCCAAAACTGTCATTGACAATTAGTCTACAACTATATGAAAATTAAATTTCTATCATGAGAGTTGACTTCGGCATTTATCTTCTTTAGGAAAGTTGGCTTCTTTTGGGTTGCAAATGAGAGAACTCCCCCGATAATTTCATTTCTGCCCATTGATATCAATAGTTATTCTTATTAAACACTAAATAAGACGCTGAAGGTCAATAAAGATTGAATAGAGCAACCTCCCAAGTTCAGTTAACAACTGTCTAAAATAAGGTAATCATTTCCAATATAGCGTGATGTAGAAGGGGGAAACGTATATTTACTTGGTACTGTAATACAATAAAAAGATCATCAAAAACTCTTTCCAAAAAGGGTCGCAAAATTGGTTGATCTAAACCAGGGTCAGGAAGTAAATCTAAACTCTGTGAAATATAAGTAGATTTAGCATTGCTATTGAGAGGAATTCCAAATATATTATCAATATTTCAACTAGTACTCATGAGACGTCTCTGCGAAAAATTGACCTGGTTGGCCTATTTGGAATCTTATCGCCTCGTTTGGCGATAATAACATCTTATGACATTGTAGATTTGTGAATGTGTACTTCAATAAAGTGGTGACAAAAATAGTGAAGTCGCCCAAGTCTACTACTATGTTGCGAGGACCAATCAGATTATGAATGTTCGTATCCACCCAGCAGGCGAAAGTAGTCTAAGGATAATTTTACTACTAGTTTTTGGTCACATGATCCTAATCACATTTTAACGTTACCATTGATCACTCTATTTTTGTATTTCCTCTATGTAAGCAATGAGTAAGTTATACAAAAATACAGCGTCGTGGTAATAAAAAAAAATCTTCAATTTCTTTTCTCCCACGTGAGGTTTCATCCACTTTCAAGTTCATGTTGAATGAGAAATTACCGAACACTGGTATTCGCCATACAACTGCCAACGAGCGATGACATCTTGCCGGGCCATCTCCATCACCGAACTACCACTGCGTGATTTCTTCGTAATACCCCTCTATTCCTGTGTCTGTGTCTTTTTCACGAGATTTAATGGAATTGAAACAACGTGTTACCAAGGCAATCCCTTTGTACTAAGGTGGATCAGACAATTCTAGAACTAGTGTAGACCGAATTGATGATAGACATTTGCGTTTAGGATGAACCAAAGAGGGACACGTCAAGCATTTTGTGATGGAAATTTAGCACACACACTTACCTTTCGATTACTATTATTAACTATACTACTCTCCCTGTGTAGCTTTATACTTTTCCATTACCATGCAATGATGCACTAAAATCCAGAACACAATTATGTCTCACCCTATATATTAACAACTCTAAGACAAAAATGACTATTAACAGTTAAAAAGCATATATATATATATATATATATATATATATATATATATATATATATATATATATATATATATATATATATATATATATATATATATATATGCTTTATATATGTATATAAAGGTATATTTATATATAAAGATAGATAGATAGATATAAACAAAATTCACTTATGAAATTTGAGTCGAATTTGAGTTTCGAATGAAAATAAGTAAGTAAAGTAAAATTTAATTGTATTTTCAAATTAACAGTACATAAAATTTGGATTCGGCGAAGGTTTGTGAGGTCTGACTAGAAACATTCAGCATGTAGCTTTCGATTACTATTAACTATATTACTCTATACTCCTTCCGCTAAAATGCAATAGTTCACTAAAATCCTGGACACCATTATTATTCACCCTGCATAGTACAACTTTTGAAACCAAATAGGCTAACAATTTGTTTTTTATAAAAGATGCATGTAAGATGCTGTCTTGCGTATGACTAATATGTGATATCGTTTTATTTAAAAAAATATTTCGGCTTTTTATTATGATATAAGATATTCTTTAATATACAGGTGTTTTCTTATTGTTCATTTCAGGCAGCAAGCCAACGGCTGGGTAGCATCCTGAAACCTGTTCATTGACTGCCACACATAAACCCCCACTCTACCTCCCAACAAACTGCCGACTGAAGCTCTGTTTTACAACAAAGTGTGAAACATTTGTACATAAGAAAACTATGCTGCAGTGACAAAATCATCAAAACATACGTGTAATTCTCAGAAGAAAGAGTTTTTAATAAGAAACATACTGAAAAATCCCTTATAGTTTAAAAGAAATATGTATTGTAAATAAATGGAAGACTTCTCTCTCCTCTTTAGAGTGTAGAAAAAAACTTATGCAAAAAATATATGACAACGAGTTCAAACGCAGAGGTCAACTGAAGAACGCTCACTTTCAAGTCATTTCTCTTCGTTTGACACTCATGTTACTGTTGAAGTTTAAAAAGTTAGATCCTAGAGGATAAGAAAGAAAAGAAAATATTTGTAGATTGCTTCCACAACTGTTAGTTTTAAATACAGTCTTTCAAGTAAAAATGGTTACCAAGCAGAATCAAACGATCTACCCAAAAGGAAAACATATTTGTTACGCCAGCGTGGCATCACAAGCACTCCGGAAACTGCAAACAGTTTTCGGAACTCATAATACGTAAAACAAATCCAAAAAGGAAACCATGAAGATTATTCAGAACTTCATAACACGACAGAAAGCCCAAAACAAATCGGAAACAGCTTTTAGAATGGACGAGGAGTGTATAAAATGTAGAAAGTTGAACGTCGGAAATGGCGTCAAATTCTCGATCTCTGGAACATTCGTCTGTGTTAGTTCATGTACATAGCTTCTTCCAGTGGACTTGAACTTAGTTCAACTAATAATATGATGTGATTCACACACACCTGCAGGGATTTAGACCCATAGTGATTTATAAATCACTTTTGTTGTTGGCGCTTTTTTTAAGTGTGTCCATGTTACTGACGAATGTATAGTGTTAGACTGTTTTGTTTCCTCATCACAAAGATTTATGTTTCTCACAATCGCATCACAGTCATACATAAACACATTTTTTCGCGATCTATTTTTATGGACTGAAACCATGTTTATGTGACTATGGATGAGTTTTTTCTGATCTCACTTTAGCTTTAGAAGGGATTTGCTCATTTATTTAGAACATAGCGACACTTTTTTCGGAGGAAAACATTTAAGACAAAAGGCATTTGTAAACACGGAGAAACAATGAATATTTAACTTGGTGGAAGAGTTCAAAACATTTTTATTGTACTTTTCGATTGAATTAAAACAAGGTTTTGTTTTTGCGCCAATTCTACCCGAATCCCTACTTATTAACTGACTTTTCAAATAAATTTTTAATAGGTTACAAATTAAATGTTTCATCGTTCGCATAAAATTTAGATTTTTGATTTCTCTCAATCAGTTGGGAAAGTTACCTAAACTAAACAGGCAATTAATGGTATTTAGCTACAAAGAAAATCAGGATGATGAATTCCTTATTTTAAAGACCATTTGGCTTACAAGTGAAGTACACAAAGTTAAAAAGCATAATTCTGAGAAAACTATGACGGAAAATTTTTACTCACTAGCTAAACTCACTGTTTGTGTGTTTTCAAGAAGAAATTTAACATTGGTACCTAGAAAAAATATCTTAGAGGACACTTCGTCAGTCTAAAATTCTTCACATTCCGATCTAGAAAAATTAAAAAGTTTTTATTTTGAAAATGTTTTGATTTAGTAAACCGATGATTTGCTAAATGCAAGGGAAAACCGGACATGATAGTGAAATTGGTTAATATAGTTGAGAGATAGACTTTGAGAGAGCATACCACTTTCATTATTTTCAAATCGTGCAATGACACCGAATACAGAAGGTGATCTTAAATAATTTTCCCTGTACTGCAAACTTTCAGATTTATAGCGAAATGTAATATACCGATGGATACAAATATTGGTATGAAGTCCCATCTTATAACTTAAAATGCGTCAAAATATCTATAAACAAAATAATGAAATCAATCATAACGAAATAAATCAACCTAAATATCAGAAATTATAAAATTATAGGATAACTGTCAGTTTTTATTTTTGAATTCGTGAGACTGGTCCAATTTATTTTTAAACTAAAAATAGAAATGAACTTTGCCAGATATCATCTGTGTTACACTTGTAAGCCGATTAGTTATCAAATTCGTATTCTTTTGGAAAATGGTTCTGAAAACATATTCTATTTTTCAATATCTTATCGTACTTTCTTTGTCTATACGTAAAATAGTTTCTTAGAATACTCTTATTCGTATTCATAAGAAATTAATGATTAATGTACTCTATATTTGAACCTAAAAACCAATACCTCATGGCACTAAACCTTGTCTGCCAAGCTGAATCGTCAATGTTTCTCAAAATAAATTTGTGAGCGACATAGTATTCTTTTATGCCGTTTTTCATTAGCGAGAGTAACAGGACCAGAGCAATACGGTATTAGCACGAACTTACAAAGTTTAGAGTATGGAAATTTTAATACTATGATAGATTGATTCAACTCGTACAAAACAGTTAGGCAAAGCTTTTGTTGCAGCGAAAGTTGCAGAATCATGCGTTTTTAAAACGATTGTTTTTTTTTTTTAATTTAATTTTTGCCAGATATTTCCCCGTTGTTAAACACAAAGCAGTTTCGATATTTAAACACAATTAAAAAGCGAATTAGTACTTTCTAGACAAGATTTTTAAGAAACATTTGTTATATCAAGAAACAGATGAGAAAGGGCTAAATGGAGTTTTCAATTAATCGGTTGCATCGGGTGGTAACGGCGTTTTGACTCAGGAAATGAAAAACCCTTTTGATAAATTAGATACCAATTAAACATACCTTTTAAAAAATAAAGATTTTCAGTTTTCTTTTAAAAGTTCTTCTTTAGATCTCTTCAGAATATGTTTCTATTTTTCAAAGGATTAATCATTCCACAACAGGAAAAGAAATTTAAAACTTTTGTGCTATTTTTAAAAAATTCCAAAACTCTTGTCAATAGTAAACATTTATAATTTATGGATTCATCTAATTATTCGGAGCACAACAGGTGGATGCATTAACTCAGAGGAATGCATAGAATAGGTTTTGAAAAATGTAATACATCAATTAGCCAAACTTTTTGAATACACAAATTCTAGAATTTATTTTATTTTTTACTACTAAATATGATATGAATTCATTCTGCAAGTAATGTGTTATCAAACTAAAAAAAAAACATAGTGAAATCTTTAACGCTTTCCCTCACCTCATTGATTCTCGTGTATTGTTTTACCCAAGATCTATATAAGCTCTTTGAAAAAGGAAAGCATTTAAAAAAACTGAAGAAAATTTTTACTTACACTAATTACTAAATATACTATTAAAAATAAAACAGCTTCAATCATTATTGAAGGATAAACGTTTAATCTAACTTTAATCTTAAAATCACTAAAATTTCTGTTGAGGAAATGCAATACTGTCAAATTTCCAATTGAATACCGGATAGTAAGCATAGTTTAGCATCTGAATACTTAGCCAAAGAATGCTTTGTGGTAATGTAACAAAATAGCATTTTTTCATCACATCGGGACCACATACATAACAGGGTGTGCATCTGAATGCCTAGCTGCTGCCAGAACAGTTGTCAGTAGCTAGAGTAAAAGTCATTAAAGGATGTACAGCACAAGGTTTGTAGATAAAAAGGGCTGCATTGTTCATTTATTTTGATCTTCAGAGACAAATTCATATGGTACAGTTTTTTGTGTGCTGGCTTGTATTGTTTATTCTTCTAAAATTGTTGATTGGTTCCATTGTATACATGTTCTTTCCACCAGAACTAATATAATGTTAGTATAATCGGTAGACCACCATCAAAGACTATAAAAGGTTTTAGCAAATTTATTGTAAAAAGATAATTACTTTTATTGGTGTGCCAAGGATGAAGTTTTAAATTAAATGTGTATTTTAACAGTAGCAAGCACTGAATTCAAGAAAGTTTAATAAAATCCACGTGTCATTTTAATAAAAATCTATTTGAGTTTTCAAAACGCAGTTTTTTAAATATTGGTGAAAAATAATTTGTATTGTTAAATATTCCGAAATTTTTTAGGATTAAAATGCATATACGTTAACGAGATGGCTTAAGTAGAAACTATTCATGTTCCCATCAAAAAATGCTTCTCAAAATACAAAAATATTTTAATGCAAACTAAAATTGAGATTGACCTTAAATCTTAATTTACTTTAACAAAACTAACTCAATACATCCACTACCAACACCTTTTTACTTTTATGCAATTTGTCGAAAAATCACGATGTAACCTCAAAATTTTAGGAGTATGAGGTTAACATCAGAAGTGTAAAATCAAAAATAAATCGTGAAGTTCAAAATATTGTTATTTAAAGTTAGTTATTTATTTAAACAAAATTAATTAAAGAACATTAGTCAGCAAAGAAAATCATAATAATCTTTTGTAAATTGATGCGTTAGAATTTTAAATTGTCTTATAAAATATGTTATACTTATATACTCTGTTTTATGTTAGAAGTATATGTTTTGAAAGTTATTGCAACAAAAATACTATAGAAAATTTTATGTAAAAATTTTCAATTGTAGATGGGAAAGTGCAATACATAACTTGAGTTATAACATTATTTGATCTCGTTATTTTAACGTCTTCTGCAATGTACAGAGAAGCTTTGATTTTTCTAACCCTAGCTCACTGGAAACTCAAGGCCTTATTGTCTCTGGAACAGATGAATGCGACACGTTCTCATTCACTATTGTCTGTGATCTTGTTCATGTAATCAATGCAAGCAATGTAGAATGTATATCATAAAGGATGGTTAAAAAACTTTGTAAAGAAGTTTTGTTGAAACTGGTGGAAGGCAGAGAGAATGAAGATTCGATTCTAAAACAAGTGTTCAAATATTTTATTCTTCAGGTTCCGACTATGCTGGAAGTATCAAGAATTTTGCTTTGAAGTCAATTTTAAAAACGGTTGAAAACAATTGAATAGATATCGTCATATTCGATAATAGTATCAAGTTTTTTATTCGAAGACATTAAACTTTCTGAGCTCAAATAAAGTAAAATTACAAAATATTAAAAAATTCTTATTTGTTCAGTTTTTCTAAGGCTTTTTTTACGCTTTATAACTAAAAAACGCTTTTTTTTTCTATTTTACATGAAATTGAATTGAAAAAAAGTTCAAAATACACTTACAAATGTTTCTCGTTAAGAAAATACAACGCAAGAGAACGCGTGTCATTTCTACCGTTTCACCATTTTGGTAAAAATCCGAATTTCTTGTTTTGGCTTATAAATTACATTTTATGCATATTATACTAGTCTAAAATCGATGCAATCAGACCATTATTCAATCCCATTCATTCAGAAAAAAATTAATTTTATTTTCATAAATATAGCTGCAAGCAAAATTACAGACAAAACATTAAGCTGCAATTTAAGAAGTAACAGCAGCTTTCAAAACGGGTTATAAGCAGGATTCGTGATTGACTCATCTCCATCCTCTCTGCCCGGAAGTGTATAGTAGCATTGTTAATGAAAATAGTCAATTTTCAGAGTGTTAAGTGTAAGAATAATTTATACATAACTACTGAATTTTATTTGCAAAAGGAAATAAAAGGTTTTAACGATTCTGTTCTCAAATGCTGAACATTCAATGGCTGTTTCAAGTTTTTTTAAGAAAAACTGTTTTACTGTAGATAGATTTTGCGAGCAGGTTGTGCTCACACGATCACCTGTGCCATTTGGATTTATGATCAGCAATGTACATGTAACCCAATGACACCACCTTTTATTGTCCAATAAAAGTAATGAAGTGTGTTACTTTGCCTTTATTCAATACGAAACTCAGAATCAGCAGACACATAACACATACACAGACACCTACGTTCATCTTGGTTTGCTTCCATTTTCACACTGAGGACGCGAGTCCCATAATCAAATCGGGCCTTGGTAACTAGAGATGCGACATCGATAGCAAAACATCGATGTTTTGAAACATCGATGTTCAAAATTAAAATATCGATGTTGATAATACATCGACCCAAAAACATCGATGTTTTTAAAATTCAGTGTATTTAAACTTTTTCCCCATTTCTTAAAACTGGTTTAGGAACTATTGATACGACATCGACAGCAAAACATCGATGTTTTTAAACTTTGATGTTCAAAATTAAAACATCGATGTTGATAATACATCGCCCCAAAACCATCGATGTTTTAAAAATTCAGTGTATTTAAACTTGTGTCCCCATTTCCTAAAACTGGTTTAGCAACTAGTGATGCGACATCGGCTCCAATACATCGATGTTTTTTTTCTAAAACTTCAATGTTTAGAAAAAATCGACATCGATGTCGCATCCCTACTTTTCAGACCCTTCATCCTTGGTCAATTTGATCTAAAAGTATGTTCAATTTGCTGAATATGAAAATTATGCTATTTAGTTATTTTTTAAATTTTTATAACGGTACTTTTTTCATTTAAAAATGAAACATCGACAACGTAAAAACATCGACAAGTATAAACATCGATGTTACAAAAACATAGACCCCAATACATCGATGTTAAATACATCGATGTTTTTTAAAAAAACATCGATGTTTTGAAAACATTGACATCGATGTCGCATCCCTAGTGGTAACCTGATTGGGAGAGTAACGGTTTAGTAACCGGTGTGTTGTGTGTTCGAATCTAACCATTTTGTAGAAAGTGTACTGTCCTGTTCAAAAGGGGCTGGTGCATGTTAAATTTTCCGTGGTCTCAAATGTCCTCATGTTGGCACTGTGTGGAAGTTTGGGAGTGGGGTCCCAGCTCGGGTGTGACCTCGTCACCTGACTGTGGTTCAAAAGTACGTGGTGTTGTCCGCGGATTATGCTTTCGGGTTTGATCCCGAACCGTCACCAATATCCCGCTGTGTTGCTCCAGTGCGACGTTTATTAAAATACTTACCAACCCATACTCAAATCGTCCATCAGCAACGATTTAATTGAAGTGGAACCATTGTTCAAGTCCTCTGATAGCTTAAGAATAGAGCCGCTGTAAGCTTCAAGTTCGAGATTTTCACTTTTGTTGATGGAGCACCCCCCCCCCCAGACAATTCTTACTCCTCCTGGTGGTGTATCTTTATGTCGAAAACTGTTCTGTAGTAGCCAGCGTCTGGTGCAAGTACCTGTTCCGAGCTGTCACAAGTTCTAAGCATGAAACGATTCATTTTTCATATTCGGATGATGTGACAGACTTCTTGGCCGTGTTAGGGGAGATTATTAATTAATGTTACACTGTAGCAACACAGCGGGCTATAGGCGACGGTCCGAGATCATTCCCGAACGGAAAGATTCAAGGGCAACACCACGTTATTTTGAACAACAATCAAATGACGAGGCAACACCTGGTGAGGCACCCCACTCTTCCATACCACACGAACTTGAGCGCGTTCGGACTCATGAACATGGGCTAGCTGTTTAGCTTGGCCCTTAAGAAATAAGTAATATCCCAGCCGATGGAGCATTAGATATTATCAAACTTGATTTCATTAAATAGATCTTTGCCTCTGCGGAGAACAGTTGACCGTAATATATTTTTTAAACTGGAAATACTACATTAAGTCAAAAGACTTAAAAAAATCTAATGAATACACCAATTTGGAACTGATCAAGAACAAAAGTAATAAAGTGTCAAACTTAAAATAAACTGATGCAAGTATGCAACACAAAGAGCTATTGGCGACGGTCCGCGATCAACCTCCGAAGGGAAGGAACCGAGGACATGTAATTTTGAACCACCCTAAGCTGAAACAGATTGCTCTAGAAAATAGTGAATATGAATCTGAATTTGTTTCTCTCATTTTTGTATATTCTTTCTTGTTTTCTATTTTAAATACAATAAAAAAATATGTGTATTTTAATTGCCTCAGGTTTTATGGTGTAAGGACCATGTTTGGATTAGCTGAGTGAAACACAAGACATAAAACGTCAAGTAATAGAAATGAACACTCACAAGGAAAGTTTGAATGACACACAAGAGGAGAGAAATACACTTAGAGTAAGTTATAGAAATGAAACCTGCATAATTTACAACTCGCAGGTTTCTTGCGCATCGGGCAAACTCACAAAGCCGTAGCGGCCCTTAACGGGACACAGATTTTAAATCTAAAAAAATCATATGATAGAAACTGTCACATGAACTTTCATTGCGATATTCGTGAAGTTGGTGGAATTTGATACAATTTTATAGTTTGATTTATTTCGATTTGTCAAATGCGACAAACAATTTTACAAAGGTGTGTTGAACAAAGCACTATTGTAAAAAACAAGAGTAAAAGTGAGGTCGACTGATTCTAAGTTCACTAAGCCAAACCAATTCCTTTAAGCACATGGTCTAAATTTATGCAATTTGTCCGGATTTTTCCGTACTTACGGCCACGACACTCCAGTTGGTAGAGTGGCAGTTTAGTGACCAGAGGGTTACGAGTTTGAAACTCGATTCAACCAAATACCGTCGTTTACATGAGGACTGGTGCATTTTAAATGTATCATGGCCTTAAATGTCCTCCACGGTGGCTTGGTGTTGAAATTTGGAGAGATATAGTACCAGCTCAGATGTTGAGCTCGCCATATGAACGCGGTTCAAAATTACCATCCAAGTATATATTCCTTTTGGATTGATCACGGATTGTCGCAAATAGCTTGTTGTGTTGCTCCAATGCGACGTAAATTCAACTACATATCAATCCGGATACTTAGTAATCATTCCTCGTATATTTAATACTATCCACTGCGTGGCTAGCCCGGTTGGTCGGCAAGTATTAATTCGAATTCTTCACGAATTCGAAACAGAGTAATATCATCAGATTTGACAACCACACAAAATAAAAACGCGTTTTAAAAACAAACAAAAAATCAAAATGAGACTAATCAATATTTATTTAAAAAAGCATAATTGCATATTTTTTTTTACATCCCAAGGTTCTTTCTCCAATATCACTTCTTGAAATGCTAAAATTAACTAAGTTCTTCAGTTCATCAGTTCATGCATAATACACGTTGAAACCCTTTTTCTTTTAAATTAACATATTTTGTGTATCAATTTGAAATAGCTACATTGTAAAGCCAATAAGACGGGTATGGTATTTAATTTTATCGTTTATCAGGATAATTATCCCAAATATTCTTCAAAACAATGTGAGATATATCACTTAATACAAGTCACATAGACCATCTGTCTCGAAATTATTGAAAACTAGCAGAATTACCCGGCGTTACTCAGGTTGAATTGGTTAACTAACTTCCGATTTCGTAAATTTGTAATTCCTATTCATCACATGTAAGAACTACCACACTCTTATTAAATAGCACAATTGTTAAATACACAATTTCACAATGTAAATAAATGTCATACTTAACATTTTACACTGTTGTAGAATTTAAATATTTTTAGTAAGAAAGAAAAGTCTTTAGAAGCGTGCCAATGTTACTCAAAATGTATACAATACTTTAGAGTATACATTTAAATGCCTTGAATATGGCATTTAAAAACAAAAGCGCTTTCCCAATTTATCATGTTTAGATTTAAAATGTTTTTAAAGCCAATTAGGTCATTACCTTACCTTGTTTAGTTTTCGAACGAAAAACATCCAATTGAAAATCCAGAAATACTTCTTAAAACAGATTTAAAAAATTCTTCGAACGAAGAGTAATGAATCTGTCTGTTTTTCACTACAAAAAAAGATTCTTGGAATATAAAAGACACAAATTTAAAAAGCAAACGATAAAAAAATACAAAGTTGCCATATTAGCTACCAGTTCAATTTTAAAAGATCTCGTTCTGTATATTTTATTTATGTTTTACTCTCTATCGTCTGTCCCAAATATTCAGAATTTTTTTATATTTCGTAAAGATAAAAAGGCTAAAATGAAAAGTAGAACTTAAATTTCATAAAAAATAGTTTGGGGAAACATACTTGATTTTGAGCAGCACTGGTAAAACAATCCTAGTAATTGCAACGCTCGATATACATTTCCAGTTACTCCAAAACTACTAAATTATGGTTGATAGGTTACTCCGATATTTTAACTTGAAACTTGCCTACATATGTTCGCAAAAAAAATTTCAAATAATGCATTCATTGAACTAAAATATGGCGTATTAAATGAATAACATTGCATTTTAACACATGTTAAATGCTTTTTATGCGATACTTGTACAAACAAACACACAAAATAGAACATGGAACGGGAAAACGGACAGACAGACTTACGCAACGCAATTCAGTCACTAAATAAATGTAAGTACTCACAGTATGCGAAGTTTCATGAAAATATATTCAACCATTTGGAAGAAGCATGGGCACACTCATACGAACAGACACACACCAAGCACGCAAGAGACAGATTTTTTTCATAAGAGCAAAATAGGGATAGAAAACGTGAAATGGGTCGAAAATATTCAATGTACAAACAAACACTACATTCGTATTTATACAGATTACTCTTTGGATAACGTCGATAAGCAGGGTTTGAAATCTAATTATATTGTGGTAGCATGTCCACAAATAAACATAACTCGCGTGGCTCTGGCAATGAACTCCAATTTAAGGGGGTCCGGGACATAAAAATCGTAAAATTTTCGGAATTGTTTTTATTATTTTAAGAAATTCTCTGTGTTTTTCTGCTTAAAATGACGTTTGAATCATGTTTCTATCTTAATTAGAACTAGAGATATAATAATTTTTGTGGTGCGTTGTTTTGAAAATCTAACACTCTTGACAGTTGTTGTCATGGCAACAACATCTGTCTTTAAAACTTTAAATGCGTTTTTCTCCATGATGCATTTCTTCAAGATTTCCTGTATTCAAATTGCTATAAGTCGAAAACCGATAAAGTTTAAGGGTTGAAATTTGGAATATATCTTTTTCAAACATTATACTTTAATTTTGATTCAGCAAATTTAAAACAAATATTTATTTTTTAAAATATGACACTAAAAAAAAAAAACTTAAAATTTTCAAAAATTTTCATTTAAATATTTTTTATTTTTTATTAAATTCATATTTTTTTTAATTGCTGAATCTTAATTAAAGTTTATAAATTTGTGAATAATTAACTGTAAGAATTTTGAAAATGGATCAAGAATATTTTGAGTTTTAGCAATTTAAAATAACCCCTCTTTTATTTCAAAAATTTCAATTTAAAATTTTTTTTTAACTTTTGGAAAATTTTTGTGTTGTGATTTTGTTTATTAGTTAGATGGGTAATCAGTACAAAAACATTCACAATTCTAAATTAATTAATAAAAAATTTTTTTCAATGTGTCCCGGACCCCATTAAATGATCATTTTTTTCAGATGTGCTACGCATAAGTCATTTGCTTTCAGCAATAAGCTGCTAATTAAGCTGTAAGACTTTAATTTGTTGTTCTTAATCAGCGTTATGCTTGTAGACTAATCAACTCATGTATATTTGCAGTTTTATTAAAGTCACTGGTTTTATATACGTCGTCAGGTCATGAATCAGTTGACACATTCATAGAGTATGAGTATTAACAATCTCTCTTCCTACCTATATCTATCAAGATAATTATCTCGGTATGGCTACAGTCTACTGCTACAGGCAACAACCGTGGACCTTTTTTTGGCGCACTTATAATGTCACCAAGGAAAGAATGATTTCAAAAATATTTGTCTTTTTACAACGGAATATAATAAACTTTCAAATATATATATATATATATATATATATATATATATATATATATATATATATATATATATATATATATATATATATATATATATATATATATATATATATATATATATATAATACAACAGAGACAACAGCACTGTACCGTGACTTAAATGAAAACGAAAGGAAATTCCTCAACTGGGGAAAAAACATTAAAAGAACCAATGAAACCAAAGAAAAAATTTTAAAGAACCAATTAAATCAAATGATGGTTTTAAATTAAAATAACCAATGGAATCAACGAAAAAATTTATAATCAACCAATGAAATTAAAAGCCAATTTAACGTAAAAAGAACATTCTAGAGTATCCAAAATGAAAATTTAAACTTTCCGCCTGCCGAGGTTGCCTTAAAAACCGAAATAAGATTGTTTAAGAGCATCACATCCCGAGCAAGGAGCCTTTCGATGTGTTTTCAAAAGCTGCTAAAAATATAATTTTATAAGCCTTACAGTATTTTATCACGAGATTTTAAAACAATTTCCTGTCGCGCATGCTGTTTTCAGTATACATTTTCAGGCCTAGAAATATTTTTGCATTGATAAAGTTCAAGACAATTGTTGCGTATCACTACTGCATGCTCAGTGACGTTCACAGCAATTTATAAATCATGCGCCGATAACCGTACAAGCGTCGTAGGGCACGACGATTGTCGAGTATCGATATTTCATGCTCAATGATGTTTGCAGCGCTTTTTAATCCATGCGCCGATAATCGTACAAGCGTCGTAGTGAAAGACAATTGTTGTGCGTCGACATGATCAATGATGTTCGCAGCACTTTTTAAGCCATGCGTCGATAACAGTACACACATCGTAGTGATTAAGTCGCCAGTTGCACACAGCACTCATTAGTTGTGCGCATTTCAATAGAAACGGTGATTATGAATAAAGAGACGCGATTGCATGAAACAGAAACTAATACCTGATTCTGATAGCAAATCTTCAGTTGAGATATGTCTGATAAAGACTGTCTCCATCGAACTTTTATTGGAAACAGTTATTGTAAATACAGTGGGAAATGTACATATAAATCATACCTCAATTTCAATGTCGTAATGCTGAAAGAAATAGATTATGTATTTATGTTACTAGAGTTCTAACACATCACAAACTAAAAAACATCATGACGTTCTGAAAACATGAAAAAAGATAATGGCAATCCAGAGCCAAAGCGAAGTTTCACTTCTTACTGTATACAAAATGTAAAGAATTTCAGTAGTAAAATTACAAATGCTACAAAATGGATTGTGATAATTGTCCCGACAACCTCCACATTTGTCTTTGTTATGTTAAAAAGCCTCCGTACCTTCGATTATAAGCGAAAAACATTAAAAAATGTATATTACCTGTCAAAAATGAATATTAGTAAGTTATACTTTCTTTTATGGATTGTTTTATTTTCAATAAGAAATAAAAATATTTGTGTTTATTATAATGTGCATTTAGTTTCATAATATTTGCTCTACAAATAAATTTCATTCCAAAAAGCGAAAATATAAATAATTTTTGCATATTTATAAAACTCTATCGGTTTCGGTACAAATAACAGGAATTATACTAGCTCTTATTAACTCGATTAACATGGCCTGAAATAATTGTACTGTAGTGTTCGTTAGGGTGCAATTAATATTTCAAGAATTACAACGTAATAATTTATTTGACAAGACGAAGAAAACTCAAGACGAACAACAACCGAAAGGAAACGTTAAGAATATTTTCAACGCGCTCCGTGTGTAATGCTTCGCGCATGCGCATTACAAATAGGAATTGCAATCCGATCCGGCATCGTTTGGCTACCTACCGGATCCAGCAATATCTATTGGATCCGGTCCGGATCCGATAAATCCCATTTTTTTTTTTAAATTAAATAATAGATTATTCAAACCCCTTTAAAGTTGCAAAATCGTTTATTAAGCAATCGATTGTGAATGAATCGATTTTATATTTTTCAATCATCAGTTTGGAGAGTTCTAGAAAAATAATAAATTAAACTGTCAGTAATTTTTTTTACGAAGGAAGGATACTTACTAAAAGGAAGGATACTTACTAAAAGGAAGGAAACTTACAAAGGTTTAAAAGTACATTTAGAAACAAAACACGGCATCAACAAAATTTCATCAACATCATATCATCCTGATCTATCATGCATTGAATTAATCCCTAAATACAGTTATCGTCTTCAAAAAGTGTGGAAAGTGGTAAAGTTATTCAAAAAGTTGCCTACCAAATATGATACATACCTTTAAAAGTATGTGAAAGAAGAAACAGGCAAAGAATTAAGTCTCATGTTGTTGTTCACGCTGGAACAGCCTTCCAAGTACAGTACAAAGTCCCAAATCCGGAATTGTCCGAAATCCAGACGTATTGCTAACCGGCGTTTTTTTTATGTTTTACTCATTTTTTTTTTAACATCTTTCCGATAATTTTTTAAAGAACAAGGAGCTAAACCTGGACCTGATTGATGAAACAACTCAAAATAACGGACGTGTTCAGAGTAAATACCACACAGAAAAATTAGAGTTGCAAATAAAATTTGTTGCATTGTGTTAAAAAGGGTTTTTCCTTTTTAAAAAATGATTCCTATTTATATATCTGCTATTTTACTATTGCAAGGAGGTTATATTAAGGTTTTTTTTGACAAAAAACATGCAAATAATCTGAAAACCAAAATGGCCGAGGTACGGAGGATTCCGGATTTGGAACTTAGTACTGTATAATCGAATGATTTTATAATCTGAAGGCCTGCATAGATAAATCTTTAATTTGTATACAATCTGACATAAAATTTACCAACCAAGAGTGTGGTTAACAATGAAAGATTTAATTAATTGTTTGTAACCATTTAAATTGGCAATGGAGGCACTATACAGAAGAAATGCTACCCTTCTTACTGCTGGAACAACATTAAAACTCATTTTAGAAAAGCTGGAAAAACAAGACATTGTCTTAAGCACTGAATTATCTGAGTCACTGCGTGTAAGGGTAAAAGAACGTCGTTGCACAATATGACAGGAATGTTACTTTATTTAAAGAATCCAAAAAAAAATATATCAAAACATGAGACGAGCTGACAATACGTTTCTTATGCCAAAAAAGAATCTTATGCGACAGGAAATGAAAAAATATTAAAATAAGTCATTAAAGATGATAACGAAAATGTGGAACCTGCAGCAGAAGAAAGCTTAAATTCCAACTTACTTTCATTAGAAACTAATTTAACATTAAAAGAGGAATTAGAAAAGCAAATTATGCAAGAAAATGAAGACTATTGCAAAAAGACAAACTTTAGGAAAAAAACAGATTTTGAGAAAATACTGTAGAAAGAAATGACTTCATATGAAATAGAGGGAGTTAAAGGAAAATATTTGTTTCTTATGTACTACTTGATGACGGTTAAACCAACTAGTGTCGAAGCTGAGAGGGCCTTCTTGGTCACTGGTTATATTAGCAGTTCATTGAGAAGTTGGTTGAGGGATGACACAATTAATACGATTTGTTTCCCCAAGATCGTTCTTTCAAACTTAAACGTGATTTTCATAACTATATAACTTCGATTTAAGCAATTAATCTATTTGTTTCCCAATATCGTTCTTTCAAACTTAAGCGTGATTTTCATAATTATATAACTTCGATTTAAGCAATTAAGAAGAATTAAGAGTTCCCTTTTATGTCATGTTGACCAAAACTGCCAAAGATTAGATTTTTATGTTAGTATGAGACAAGGTGTTAGGTACAATTTATGTTATTTGCTCAACGACATTAGAGAGAGACTACTTAATTTTAAATAAATAGAAAAGTACTACGTATAAAACATGTTTGTTGATGTTTTTTGATGAACTGATGTTTTTTGGTGGGGAAACTAGTAAGACTGATCATATATCATCAATCGTTCAATACTTTCTACTAGTAGTTACTATAATTTACTGTTGATGATTGATTTCCTACCTATGGATAATCTATATAAAAAAGAATGGAGTGTTTGTTTGTACATTGATGGTTACCTTCTGATGCCAAATCAGCCTCTTGCGCGTTTGGTGTCTGTCTGTATGCATGTGCCCTATACACGTCCACACGGTTTAATATATTTTTATGGAAATTTTGTATACAATGAGTACTTATCTTCATTTAGTGAGTGCTTTTGGTTGCGAAAGTCTGTCTGTCCGTCTTTCTGTTCTATGTTCGATTTCGTGTTTGTGTGTTTGTGCATACATCACATGAATTGAATACCAGATATTTGATTGCCATGTGTTTTATTTTATACATTATCAATTAGTTTAGTGAAAGCAATATTAAACATTTCTTTACTGTTATATTTAGATGCATTTCATGCTAAAACACCTGAGTAAGTATACTTAAATCAACCATAATTTGGTAGTTCTGGAAAAATTGGAGCGTCTATTGAATATTACGATTACTTCGATTGGTTTACCAGTACTGCTGAAAAACCCATCATTTAAAAAAAAAAAATTTAATGGAATTTCAGATCTGATACTTTATTTAATTCGAGTATTCTTTTTGTTCTTTGCGCATTGTAAACGATTTCCGAATATTTCTGACAGACGATATTTTTTTAAGAACGGGAACGAAACTGAAACTTGTTTCTTTCGCTCCGAATAAATTTCGTATTTCTAAATTTTTTGTACTTTTTAGTTATAAGTTGTGGCAACTGCGAGATTAAGATATATAAAGGAATCACAAATTAATATCTTTAGAACAACTTTTCCCGACCTCTTTAATGGTAATGGTAATTTTAGTTAACGTCATACTAGAGAAACACAACGGGCTATTGACGACGGTTCGGGATAAGTCCCTTAAGGGAAAGATCCGAGGACAATACCTCGTAATTTTGAACCAAGGTCAGATGACGAAGCAACACCTGAGCTGGCACCCCACTCTCCAAACTTCCACGCCAACCCAACGTGAGGACTTTCGGCCACGACAGATTTAAGGTGCACCAGCCGCCTCTACACCATACGCTTGGGTTTGGGCACCGCAGGTGGCCCCCTCGTCCCCGCTGTGATTGCAGGTTATGAGCGGTTTTTTGTGGCCAACCACGGAAGGAGAGTATTCCCCAGAAGTGGGGCGAGGACTGGGGAGGGGGCACCTTAAACCGCCCCCCGGCCATTGAGGTGCTATTTGCAAAGGTGTTTTCTCAGCTTGGCATTGGAGTTTTCTAATATGGCGTTTAAGTTTGCTATGAATTCAAAATTGATGCGAAGCGATGCATTGAGGAACTTTAAAGTTTAACTTTCGAGAGTCTATGGCAGATGGTAGAGTTAAATCAGTTGTCCTGTCCTGACAATACTGTTGAAGAAAGCCGTTGTTAAATGGTGGTGTTAAGTTGGAAGTGTGGTCCTGTAATTATGTCTATATTGTTGAAAAGGAAGTGCACTACTTTCATTATTTTGACTTGGGCTTTGTTGTTGGTGGCAGTATTATGTTTCCACGCTATGCTTAAGTTGATGTTTGGTTCTTTTAAATGGTTGGTTGTCGTTAGAGGGCAGTTGAATAAGTAGTGGTCCGGAGTTCCCGGCTCCCCGCAAATGCAGTTATTGTTGGTGATGAGGCAGAATCTGTGTAGATAGGACGAGAACGGGCCATGTCCCGTCAAGTAGGCTGTTAGGTAGGGTCCTGGTGGGTTTCTGTTGTGATTGACTTTGTTGAAGAAGTCGTAGGTTCTGCGGCCAGTGTCTCCCCTGTCCCATTCATTTTGCCACTCGATCATGATGAGGGTTTTTAGACGGTTTTTGAGGAATCCTTTGTTGAGTTTGAGTTGGATAGACAATGGGGCATCGCCCGCAGCTCCTTCTTTGGCGAGTTGGTCTGCTCTCTCATTGCCCTTAATTCCTGCGTGAGCTTTGACCCACTGTATTTTTATGTCTTGGTTAAGTTTTAAAACTTGTCTGATGTCTTTCGTAATTCTATCCTTGTTCTGGACTCTTTTGATTGTGTGGAGAGTTGAGAGACTGTCAGTATGGATGGTTGTAGGTTCGTTTTGGTTGGAGGCCCAGTTGGTTGCAAACAGAACTGCTATCTTTTCCGCCTGTGACACTGTGTTATTGGGATGGAGACTGGTTTTCCATGTGAGGGTTTCTTGATTTCCTGTGTATATGACGAAGGCCGCACCAACTCCTTCTTCTGTCTTAGATCCATCTGTGTATATATTGTAAGTTGCTGGTGTTGTGTTTAGTTTGTCGATGTTGGAGAAGTCCATTTCCTCTGGGTCTTCTTCCCAGATGTTTAAAGTTGTTTCATAGTCTTGGGCCCTTATTGTTATCTACTCCAAAACATTGAACAAAACAAGAGCAACCAATACCATACATGTTTGATTTCCTTAGATACACCATACGCTTACAAACATCCATGCCCGGACCCGGATTCGAACCAGGAACCTTCCTATCTAGAGGCTAACACCTTAACCACTATACCGGTTGGTCGGCCCTCTTTTATGTAATTTTATTTCGTTGTTTTCTGTTTTAAATATTTATTTCTTTAATAAATTGTGTTTCTTCACACGCAGCACCACCACAAAGTATTCGACTTAAAGTGGCAGGTAAGTCAGAATAAAGCACATTTTAAGTGTAATTATGCCATTATTGAAAAAATAATGCCGTTATTGAAAGAATAATGTTTAAAAAATCTAAACTTGAACTTTTCAAACATTAAAAAATTCTTTATCATAATGACAGGAGAAGATTGCGAAATTCCACAATGTTGCATGCCGGATATAAGAATGCCACAAGTAAAAAATATTATTTTGTTGACTATGAATGCGAGAGCACTCGCCGTAAATCGTCGTTTTTATTAATTGAGTTGAACATGAAAAAAACTTAAGGGAATTCCAAATTCCCTCAAAATTGTCTTTTGTAGTAGTAACCTTAATGTCACCATGCGTTATTTTGTAGCTTTGTCATACAGCAAGGGTGCGATGTATGTGAAATGTATTACATGAATGGATATGCTTTTGTAGGATTTGTGTCCAAAGTAAGTAGTAAAAAAATTTAAAGATTTTTATTCTACGAAAAGCGTAAGTCATTATATATTTTGATCATCTCTCCAATCTAGAGTAAACCAATTCAAACCGAGTAATGTCGGGTATTTTGCTAGTTATTAATAAAAGTTGATTTTCTAATTCTAAAATAAACTTTTCGTCAATTTGAAATAATATCCTTTTTAATTACTTTCACTCAGCCGATTTTGGAAAAATACATACTGATTAGATAGACTTATTAACAAAGTACCAATCCGGCCGGATCCAGCCGGATTAGCGTCAATCCCTAATTACAAACTTGCGCCGCGAGAGAAATGTATCGCAAATCGTCTGCTCTTGGCAAGCAGACACGATTTCACAATGCGTACTTTCCATAATACACGGTCTGAAAATTATACTAACTTGCCAAAGAAAGAGTTAATTACCAGCCAATTCTTGGATTTCTTATGCCACTTCGGCAAGAGGTCTGCTCGCCTCCATCTATTTATAAATACTTACACCAGGGCTCGAAATACCCGGATGCACAGGTGCACATGAAAATAAAATTGTGCACCTAAATTTTTCCCGCTAGGTGCATGCAGTGCACCTAACGTTAAAAAAGGGGCGGGAACGTTTTATGTTATTTTGATGCTTAAACAAACTATTAGTATCGACCTCTCTCGCTCTGAAGGAACGTAATTAAAATTCCTAAATACACACAATGCAAAAACAAAATCTCTAGGCCGTAACGGGTTTATACAGGAGGAAGGTTTACTTGTGCCACTGCCACCAGAACTTCCCGATGATCGAAACATTTTCCAGAAGGCTCTGTTGAAGCGACTGTCGCGCGCCGGAGAAGGGAGAATTTAGATGTTTAAATATTTTTATTTACTATCTACTACTAAAACCTATCTAAACATACCCAACTAATAAAGTAGTTTACATTATATCAATGCTCTTATATTACTTTTTATTATGTGCACCTAAAATATAACCTGTGCACCTAATTTAAAAACGTAGGTGCACCTTGTGCACCTGTATTAAAAAATATATTTCGAGGCCTGACTTACAGTGTTTTGAAATCAGGAATTGGGAACTTTTTAATTAAGGGAATCATTTTTGGAACAAAATTTTCAGATCCTTCAAATCGAGTAGTAGCATTTTTCACTCCAAAGGCCTGTCTCGTTTTTTAAAAAAATGAATCGTTATAAACTTTAGAAAATATTGTTTAGTTATAAAATGGTATCTTAGTGATCTGTCAAAATTTTCAACTTCAATATTTTATAGAGCTTCAAAGGTATCATTATACCAATCTTCAAAATTATTTCAACCATTTTACAATTAAACTTTGTTTGGTTTGATTTGACGCTATAGGGTCAATTTTTGCTACACGAAGGCCAATTAGACCAGGATTATGGGCTGGAAGAGGATTTTGAATTGCTACGAATATCCATCCATGCCTAGACCGGTAGTCGAACTCAGAGCCTGTTAAATCACGGATCAGATCACTAACTATTCAGCAGGCCAAGTAGAATGAAAGAACAATTTTATATCCACAAATCAAAAAAGGTTATTTATTTATTTCGAAATAAAAGAGCATGTTATTGTTCAGTCCTGAAAATTGACAAGTTTATAGCTACATTCCAACTGCTCTTTATATCGATCCTTAAATCACCGGTCAGTTGGTTCAATTTTAAGGCGCAAAGGTTATATTTGGCTATAACCTTTATTAGCTTAGATTCCCCAAGCAACTTCAAGTAGAGACATAAACAAGGAAATTTTTGATCACACAATAAAGAAATATACCCTAGGAGGAATCGAACCTCTCAAATCATCGGGTAGCTTTTTGCATTTCAAATATGTTGCAAAGTGGACAGTAGACATGGTAGGTAGGTAGTTGAATTAACATCGCACTGGAGTAACACAAAGAGGTATTAGTGATGGTTCGGGATCAGAAGGGAAAAAATCCGAGGACAACACCTCATAATTTTTAACCATGGTCAGGTGACGAGGTCAACACCTCAGCTCCAAACTTGCACACTAAGCCACTATAGATTTAACTGCATCCAACTCACATATGTACACTACTGTATTTTGTTGGATATTGAGTATAGAACCCATCAGTTTCTAATCAGTGACTACCAACGTGGCTCTGACAGCATAGACATGGAACTCGATGGATAAATATAGTTAATTTATTCATAATATAGTTAAGGATACAAATACCCATACCCTATTATTAATACAATATATAGAAATAATAATATGTGCTAGATCATAAGTCTCAGTCTGATTTCAGGTAGATTATCAGAAACTAACAAAATATTGGATCCTTTCTTTTTTATTTTTTCAAATAAATTATTTGAAGGAAATATTTTTCTGTGAAAATTACAATTATAGGTATTGCATTTGAATATTAGTGAATGTGTTATTTAACGACTTGCTGCAATACAAAATCACCAATATAGCATAAATAATAATTATGATTTTTCATGAGGTTTAACTTTCTCCAATATGCATTAATTCAATGCAATAATAATTTAAATTAATACATTGTATTAAAAAATAAGGATTGCACTTTCCATCATGTGGAAAGCAAACATATCAAAGTTTACTTTTTGAATAGAATAAAAATTTCTCATATGGCACTAGGTCTATTATTTAGCATATAGCCTCACCATCAGTCTGTTTAATTATGAGTCTTGTATATTTTAATGTACCAAAGATAATTTAAAATAAAAGTACATCATATAAATTTTGTGCACAAAACTAAATCAGCTCTTATGGGGAATAAAAACATGAAATGTAAGCATTCTACACATTATAGTTGAAAATCAGAGTTACAGTGTGCAATCTATCTCAAGACTTACAAGTTTTAGAAAAGACGATTGTGTGTAACACACAAACAGTGAATGCTATTAACACAATAAAGAACTTGAACTTAACTGACAAGTTTCTAAAGGATGAGCTCTAAGATCAGTATTTAAAGATTTAAATCTTAATCCTCATGAAACAACTGTACTCATTTAAACTATGATTTCCAATGAAAAAACTAAACAACCATGCAATACAATCTTTTATTGCACCAAAAGTTTATATATTATTTTCCAACAGCAGTTTTCCAAATGTAGTAACGCGAATCTGTGTAGTAACGTGATCTTTTATTGCATCAAAAGTTAATGTCTTTTGCTTTTCAACAACAGTTTTTCCAGATTCATCAGCGGAGATTCAAAAGTAATTGAGAACAGAAAAGCAAGTCCAAAAGACATGATAATGAAGCCCATTCCATTTGTAACCTAAATAAATAGATAGAACATTCCATTAATAAAAAAATTTGTAAATAAGTAACAATCAAGTTATGCTTAAGGTAAAAATAAAACCTACCATCACAAGCTGGGTAAAAAATAGCTCAGTTTGGTAAGCTTGATAGAATCCATGGATAAGAATGGGGTGAATCAAGTAGGCACAGTATGTTAAACGACTCAGAGGAATAATTGCTTTCCAGGATAAAAGCTTTGCAACAAAACCTAAAGAATTGTAAGAAATATAAGCAATCTGATAAGAGAACAATTCATACTCAATGACAACTTAAATATGCATATCTTGTAAACGTTTTCATTCAAAAAATTTCCTAAAAAAGCTTACATTTTAAATTCCAAAATAATGAATTGTTAAAAAATTATATATTATTGTGTTTTGAGATGTAGAAATCTGTAACACAATACTATATATTTCAACACTATACATTAAGTTTATAAAAATGTCCATTCATTATTTTTTTAATACCATCATTATCATTAATACAGAAAATGTGTAAAACTTATATCTACCGATCAACAAAGTATTAACTTAAACAGTGTCCATTTTTCTCCACCTTCTGATACTCGGCCACTGGCCTCTTTGGGGAGGGGGTGACAAGGGTGTGGTTCTAGAGGTGACACTGGCATCTATTCGAGAAGGAGCAACCAGTAGGTAATACACCCTTGCTCTTAACAGGGACAATCACCAACCTCTATGGGCTTACAAATTAAGATTCGAACTCTAGACCTACTGGGAGACAAATGAACGCTATAACCACTAAACCAAGTAGATGGCTGTATACTCAACTGATATTCTACTTTAATTGCAACTATTATATATCAATATACAGGGTGGTCATAAAAAAACTTGGCCGACATATGGACCTCTAGCGGCCGTTCCGTTCAACCGATCGAGATGAGATTTCAGATATAGTTATTCAGAGGTATGAGCTCGGGATTCTGCGAACGGCAATAAAGTGGCACTCACAGTTACGGTTATAGGTAGAGAAACTCGAAATTTTCGAATGGCAACACTCACTTTTTTCTGTCTCAAAATGCTCAGCGCATGCGAAAACCCTAAATAGCGTTGGAACGGTACGTGTATCACAAAAAATGGAAGCGTTATGCACTCACAAAAAACCAGCACGATCGGGGCACACGAAAGAAATTTGCATATGTTGGAGGCAAGACACCAACCACAGAACGCCTTTCGCCAAATATTCAGCCAGATCTTCAGTCGGGAGCTCGTACATGCCAACGAAATGACTCTGTCAGCGAAAGTTAATGGAAAATTGGTAAAATTCTATTATTAAAATGGGATGAATGCCGTGGAAGGGACCTTGCGCGTTTACCGTCGAAACCGTCGCCACATACGAGGCCCATGTATCTGGCGAAAAGCGTTCTGTGGTTGGTGTCTTGCCTCTGTTATATGCAAATTTTCTCCGTGCGCCCAGAACGTGGTTTTGTTGGCCGTTCGCAGAACTGTTTTTTGTGCGTGCATAACGCGTCCGTGTTTTGTGATACACGTACCGTTTCAACGCTCTTTAGGGTTTTCGCATGCGCTGAGCATTTTGAGACTGAAAAAAGTGGGCGTTGCCATTCGAAAATTTCGAGTTTCCCTACCTATAACTGTAACTGTGAGTGCCACTTTATTGTCGTTCACAGAATCCCGTGCTCATACCTCTGAATAACTATATCTGAAATCTCATCTCAATCGGTTGAACGGAACGGCCGCTAGAGGTCTATATATCGGCCAAGTTATTTTATGACCACCCTGTATATCTTATAGTATATAAATGCGAAATATATACAAACATATAATGTATTTATTTGTATACACACATGTGTTTACTTTTTTTCACTGTAGTTTTCAAATAAAACCTGGATCTAAAATATTTCATGAAAACAAACAATCGAAAAGCAGAATTTAAGACTTTTTTATAATATCTACTAGGTCTTGTTAAAGACCATAGAAGGATTTGAAATTTTCAGAGAATTAAATATTGAAACTAGGGAAACAAATATTTTGCAATGAAATCCATTATTCAGTAAAAATATCAAATTCTAGACTGCTGTTCTAGTCAATCTCCAAGATTGATCTTAAAGATTAATGGTTGTTAAAATGTAGCATGTGGTAGTTAAAATGTATTAAATAATACCTTATGATGCTCGAAAACAGTTAGGGTACACTCAATCAGCAGTTAGTTGAGTGATGATACTGTTATTCAGATGTAGTTAGATACTTATAAGTGCAACAAAAGCAAGGCCAGTCAAAGGCCTATGCGACAGATGCAGTCTCATCGGGGGCGAAAATGGGGGACACTGGCCAGTGCCGTATCTAAGATTTGGCGCCCGTTATAATAAGGGGCACCGATTATATATATAATCTAAGGCGGCCAGGAAGGAAGTAAGGAAAAGGGCACCGATTCGAGCAGTAAAATCGTCCACACAGAGTCAGAAGAATTTTTCTGATTTTTTTTTTCTTTTCCAACGAAGATGTAATAATGAGAATAACAAAAGAAATAAATACTCTAGTCGGAGGAAGGAGGGGGGATTTTGGACTTAAGTATTCAAAGGATTTTAATGTTGAAGACCCAGTTAATAAAATTCAATGTTTCAAAACTCAAGTTGTGGAACTCATTCAGGATATCGAGTCAGCTACCCAACTTTGATTTATTAAAGTGTATATGCAAATATTCTCTTAAAGATCCATATCAGACTATCAGGTATGACCCATCAGGACCTTTTTTACCTTACCGGTTACAGTCCTGTGAGCGCAGTTTAAATAAGTTCAAACATATTAAAAACTAGATCCGGTCTAGCATAGAGCAAGAACGTTTGACAGACCTTTGCGATTTCATCCATTTTACAAAAGGTGGCGGAAAATGTGTACTTTTATGACATAATCACAGAATTTGCCTTGCGTAAAAGCAAAAAAGTAAAGTTATAGGTTTTAAATTTTACAACTTTCCATGTTGTTTATTTTATGAAATTTTTTTATTATAAATCAAGTAGGTATATCCAGTTACGCTTTTTATTTTTAGTCCTAGTTCTGCCTAGTGACACCTTTTGATGTGGGGCCGCCATGTGTCCTACCTTTGCCAAGGGCACCAGAACCCTATATATGGCAATGGCAAGGCCGGCGCCCAAAATACACGATACCCGACACACACAAAAAAGCTGATTACTTTTAGAGGCCATCCATATATATCGATATCCATTTTTCGTAATTTTAAGACACCTCCCCCCCCCTAAAATATCAAACTATATCAAAAACCAAAATCTCTCCCCCACCTCTAATTTGATATCGATATCATTCCCCAATAAAATTTCAATTTTCTCTATCAAAAAATAGCATTTTTTTTATGTAGAGATGATCCTTGAAATTGAAACTAACTTCAGCATTGAATATCTCAGAGCATATAGATAGTAAAATCATGAAAATTCTTAGACTAATTTAATTATGTAGAATCTTATTATGACATCAAAACACGGTGTTTGCATTAAAAATTTCGTTGTAAATGCAAAATTTGATGTGAAGACATCCCTGTATGTAATTGTTTTGGATTTTAATTTGAAGAGGACGTTCTTCCCTTGAATGATACATTTGGAATTTGCTGTAGTATGAAAAGTGCTCGAAATGAAGGAGGTCGATCGTATTTTTTTTTGTGACTGTACATATTATGCTATAATTTAAATGTAATGTTGAATTTACAGAATTAAATAATTTCGAAATGAAGAAGAGTTGAATTTACAGAATTAAATAATTTCGAAATGAAGAAGAGTGAAAGTTTCGAAATGAAGTGAATGACTTTTATGTAAACCAATCACCATGGCATAACTAGTTTTAAGTATAATGGATGTGTTTAATGTCACAAAATCCATTAGCTTGTAAAGGCGTAGCAGAAAAAAAAAACTGTCCATATAAAGTTCACATTTTTGCAAAAATAAATTAATTTAACAGTAGGCAATTCTAAGGGGGATAAACAATATGGTGAATCTTTGAAAAGGGGGAGTGCCATACAATCATCTCACATCTATCTACAATAAATTGCTCTCAGACCGGCCCTGAACAACAGTCAATCATCAGCTCATAACGATCCAACTTAGAAATTCTACCTTTTAGCACCACAGTATACAAGTACTTGAAATTCATAGAAATCGTTATATAAATTGGAAAATGTGAGAACACATTCAATTTAAAGGTGTTAGAAAAAATTCAATACATAACAATCTAGATAAACAACCATTAAAAAATAAAGTTTTCATTCTGCAATGGGTTCCAGTCCATTGTGGTATTTATGGATATGAGATGGCCAACAAATTGGCGAAACATGGACAAGTATTTTGGTCTTTCACAAGTGAATTAATTCCCTATTTATGTATTACACAAATTATAAAACACACAAGGGAGAAAAATTCAAGCTAGGCAGGCAGAAGAAATCAAAGATAAAGTTCCAACTGCCCCCTATTAAGATGCTGTTGTTGCCTTCTGATTGAAAACTGGACATGACTGAATAAGCAAACACCTGTATAGGTTCAAAATTTTCCAATTGTATCCTGTGTGGAGGTAGTGACGAAATAGTCTCCACCCACCTTGGGGTTTGGCCAAAAATGTCAGGAGACATTTTTCAAAGAAATTGGAAGGCAAGATATTTACTTCAAAGCTGACCTGTTTAACTGCTGTTTATTTTTTTTTATCTTGCTTTCATGTTTTGTCCCTTTTTCTTGTCTGTATTTTTGTACTGAGTGTTTACTCTATTAGATGAATGCATTTCAAAAATTACTGCTAAAAATTTTAAAATAAAACATTCTTGATAAAATATGTAAATTGAAAAGTAGAAATTATAAGGCCAGACTGAAAACATACCTCCATGACCAGTTTCACAAACAAATATGAGCCACCCTAAGCCAACAGAAAACGAAGATCTGCACAGCGTGTTGTAAAACATTGAGGTATGCTTGCTCATTTCAACGTGGTAAAGTCCAAATATGACACTCAGAGAACAAAAGCAAGCTATGGTCCATCCTATTAATTGCTGCCACTGCAATAACACAAATGTAATGAAATCATGAATTATTCTTTTAATACATTTAACTCAAATAGACAACTTTACTCAGTCAATTGTATCGTTTATCATCACTTATATGACTATATATCAACGCTTACATGTGCTTTTCTCAGTTCATTCAGCATTTGATAATTTTTTTAATATAAATGCAACTTTTAATCTAAATTACTTTAATAATTTGACACATTTGTATGGAACCGTTTTATATATTCAATAAAAAAGGCCAAAATGTTCCTTTATACACATAATTGAAATCATCATATTTAGCAAAAAAGTAATGGCATGCTTCTGAAAAAAAGGTAAATTGTTTTGTTTCTAACATGCACAATAATTCCATTGATTTCAAAAAAAAAAAATTCAAGACAATTATAAATCTGGGGTTAAGGAAAATAACTGGAGAAGTCGAAATTTGGCAAAAATGAGATAAGTGCATCTGCTGGATGATTTGTCTCGGGGCCTTTCACGTTGTGGATAAGTAACGGGCATGAAAAAAAAAGACCAACAAAGAATGCAATCAAAATAAATTATTACAAAAACTTTATTTACTAGAAAAGTTTAAATCTTATATACACACTCCTGAAAAGTAGTTTTTAGACTTCTATCCAGTTATTCCCCTTGACCATAAAAATATAAATTACTGTTTTTATTTTAATCTTTATTGCATAATCTGATATTAAAACACAGCAACCTAAATCTGCTATTGAAAGAACCAACTAAAACATATATTGCAGTAGAAGGTAGTTCTAAAACAAGACAAATCTCTTCAACCTATATCAGATTTCATTAACAGTAATCTTGCAACTGTTTATGCTTCATGAGTTCAATCAATTTTTAACTCAAGTTTATTACAATGAAAAATAATAGCTTTTATTCTCTCAAATACATTTGAGAAAAATAAGATCTGGTAAATATAACTATGCTACCTTTGTATGTGCCAAAATAAAGAAAACTAAATTTAACATTGAAAATTAAATGAATGTAAATGAAAAATTAGATAAAAAGGAAAATAAAAACATTCAAAAAAAAATTTTGCAATTAAATGTAATAAAGTTTGCACTAAACCACTATTTGTATAGCACTATTTTATTGTTGCACTATAGCACCATTTTATTGTTGCACTATAGCACTATTTGTTAATCAAAAATATTTCTTGGAAAAATTAAAGATATTTTAATTTTTAAATTGCTGCTCATGCATATATAAATTAAATATAAATTATAAAAAGTTAGTATCCCTGTATGAAATGAGTAACAACTACTTATTTGCCTAATCGTGCAATTCACAAAATGGTATTTTATTCAAAATTGTATATTAAAATATTAAATATTGTATTTTATACAATTGAGCCATCAAATTCTTTTCATACTTATTTAATATTTAGATAAGGTAAATCAAAGATTCTGCATGTAATACAAAAAATTGTAAAAAGTATTTACCCAACTCAGAAAGTTCTTTCGCTGATTTACTTTGTACAGCATGAAACCCACAATAACACCAATGAGGTATGGAGCGATTCGACAATAAGGTTTGTCATATATAAGATCAAAAGAATCCCAGGTTCTGACAAAATAAAATAAATATTCACCATAAAAACGTCCACATTTCATCAAAACAAGTGTTGAATTTGTTGCCATTTATTTACTAAATAACAGGAAATAAAATAAGGATAGAGAGAAAATATTATAACTTACTTTGTTACGTAAGCTTGAAAGTCCTTTGTCTGAGTAACACCCACAAACATGGGGATTATATCATATATATTACTTAAAATAGCAGTTGTAGTCCATGTGCCTATAAGAAGTGCAGCAACCAAACTAAGGCCAATGATTGGCCACCTAAAGAAAATGAAAATACAAAATAATCCATATCCATACATGACATATAAATGTAAATAAATGAAGTTAAAAACCTTTATACATAGATCTCGAAATTAGAATAAAATTTTATAAATTATTTTAATATAAATTACATTTATCAAAAAAAGCATAAAGTATTTCAGTAATGATTTTGAAGTTAGAAATTTTTCAAATTTTTCTTTCAATAATAATGAAATTATATTAGATAGGATGAAAGTATGTCATCATTACCTCCAAAGTGGGTATAAGAAGATTGGGCTAATAAGATAAAACTGCATGTCATTGGCGAGATACCAGGACCATCCAACACACTGTGGAAGTTTTTTAATCAATTATGTAATATCAAAAGAACTTGTACATAACAATTTCAAAGTTCATATACACTGAGTGGCCAAATAGTTAGAGTATAAATGGTATGTACAGGAGTTTTCTGTTTATCAAGTACTGTTAGCTTGAATATGGGTAAGATAGTTCATTAGCTGGGTATCCTGCACCACACACAAAACAGATTGCATCAAGTAATGAATCATACACAAACAAGGTAGGTTTTTCTAGGAAAAGGGAGAGATGCATACATGGGGAATCGAACATGTGCCACCTACAAAGATAAAACAAAAAATTTAATGACTTCAAATTATCACGGAGGCAAGAGTAGGTTCCAGTTTTTCGGAGACTGCTAACATCCTCAGCTTCTGCCAGGCAACAGGATTTCAGAATTGCCCCAACTGCTACTCTTAGAACAGTGCACAGAGAGTTGAAGTTGTTACAAACATCTCCAAGCAGTAACTGCAACTTCAAATGTAAATGCTTGTAGATCAAAGCTGTACCACGCGAGTGGCATGAATCAAGGTGGAAAGATCCACTCGAAGCCAAGAAATGATGCTATTCAATATGAAACAAATAAGTACAGCTGTTGTGTCAGCTAGAGCCAATATTCCTGCACAATGGTTCCAACACCTAGTAGAATTCATAACTAGAATAATTATATATGATGCAAGCTAAAGGATCAATTCATTATTTGTATGGAGTCTTAACAATTTGATCCCTCAGTATATATTAAGCTTTGAGAATACAAAAGATATTAAGCATATAAATGCCAATTCAATATGAATAAGAATATATTGAGATTGACAAACTTGAGCAAAATGTATGATTGAAAATATGATTTTATATAAACTTTGTACAGCAATTCTCAATGTAAAAGTGTGGATATTATGCCTTTTTCTTAATAACAATACTATCTTCCGGTCCCCCTGATGTAAGGTTTCCAACAAGAACATTTCTCATCAATGATTAAATTTCCGCAAGCACATACTTTTCAAATCTACTTACAAATTATATTAAACACTATCAGAACTGAAGACTGTGGTTAATGCTTAAAAGATGTTTTCATACTTATTGATACTGAAGACACAAAATAGTTTTCAATAGTTCAGATAGTAAGGCTTGTATAGATTACACATAATACTATTATATAGTATCGAAAAAGTACTATAGTTAAAAGAAAGTTTGAGATAGTTATGTAACTGATTGGCTCTATCAAAGACTCAATTATGATGAGATTAAGCATTCCTTTACCCCTTATTCAAAAAAATTATCTACATTTATTTCAAGTAGGAAAAATATTTTAAAATCTGCATTAATAAAAATTATCTACATTTATTTCAAGTAGGAAAAATATTTTCAAGTAGGTTTCCAAACATTAAAAAGTGTTTGCGACAATTTTTTCTGAGTGCATTCTTAATAATATAATTTAAAAAGAAATATTTAACATACTTAAATAATAATTAAAATAAAAAAATATTTAAAAAATTATATTCAAAGCTAAGCAGGATTTTTTTTACATTGATAATTAATGCAGTAATTTTTAACTCTGGTTTTTAAGGAATCAAAATTTTATTTGCTCTTAGTGCATATAAATTAACATCTGAAAATGACACATAACATAGTTACTGAACAAAAATATGCTGTCGACCTTTTAATAAATTTAAATTCAATAATTAAAAAAGCATAGTTTTTAAGAAATTAATAAACACAATATAATCAATTTTGAAATTATAATAAATTCAAATGACATGTGTAAAGGTTCTGAATCTTGGAAAAAATCAATCTTTTGAAATTTATTATACATTGGATACCTAGTAATTGAGACACTAAGGCACAAAAGATCAAATAAAGGTATAGAACTTACCATTTGATGAATTGGAATGAAATTATTAATGTACAACAAGTATTTCCACCATGAGCTGCGTGCTGCATCACAATGATTATCTTCCCAAAAGGGTCCAGATCCTAAGTACTTGAATATGTATATGTAAAAGAAAACTACAACCATATAAACTGGGGTCAGCCTGAAAATAAATTAGGCTCTTTTAAAGACAATTCTATACTGGTTACTATAATTTTCAACTCTAAATGTACAGAATCAAAAAACACTTGATAAACCTAATTTTTGAACAGATGTTCAGAAAAATCAAGGGTGGTGATATTTTAAACGAAAATCTGTATGGTTTTTTGATATTTTGATTAGATTCATATTTTGTAAAACACTGAGATTATGAAAAATGAATATTTTATTATTAATAAGAATAGATTAAGAATGAATTAGTCAGCAGCTTTTGTAGGAAAATATGACCCAGGGCCTTTTAGCTTCCAGAAACTGCTTTTTAGCCTGGATTCTTTTTTTTTTTTTTTTTTAATTTTTTCATTTATTAGTCACTAAATCAAATATAAAAATGCTCTATGCAAACACATAGTTAAGCTCTGTTGCTAAATATTCCTAATGGTCTACCTAAACAGCTAAGGCCACGAGCCCAAACATACTCAAAAAGTCCAACACTACATCAGGACTTCCAGGAATACATTTTAACCAGACAAAACACATGACAGAAGATAAATTGGTGAAGCTTGTTCAGTGTTACATTTTAGCCATGTTTCCCTTGAATGCAAAATAGAGGTTGTATGTGGCCACTCACAAGTTTAGAAAGGATAGTCAGACATTTTTTGTCACTTGTATACTCAAACAATGCTCCAAGGTGGTCACTATGGTACGAGATGAGTTGTCAGGGTTCTCCAAATTTTATTATTTGAGCTCTTTAAGGTTAATAGCTCTTGAAAGATAAATGAACCAGGTGAGTGAAAAAACCAACAGTGGCTTCCTTGGCTAGTCTATCTATAGTTTCATTAAGTTTGGAAACTGAAATGGAATCTACTTTATATGAATATCTCTGATTTAAGCACACTTGAAAATTCTTTAAAATGTTTCAAATGTCCAGCTCCAATTTTGTCTCTAAAGACAAAGTTTAATAATAGTAAATGAAGACTGAAGGTTGAGTGAAACATACGAAGTATAGCAATAGAAATAAGAATGAGGTAAAGATTGAGTGGTTACATAATTTGAAGGTGATTTGTGAAGTGTTCAAGATTTTTGTTCTTTAAAATATTTAATATCACTTTTGAAAGAGCATGCATGTAAATTACATCAACCAATGTACAACAAAAATGTAGGTTGTATCAAAGGCATTTAAAAAATTGTATGCAAAACTATAACAATTTAAAAGTAAACTCCATACCTCCATAACCTATGCAGATAGAAGTATACCCAATTAATCTTTCCGTTCTTTTTATCTGCTTCCTTCAAAAACAGGTACGTCAGGAGGAAGCCACTAGAATAAATTGTACATTATTACACATTTGTTAATAAATATATTTTTAAGCTGGAAATGACACTTTTCTTCTTTAAAAATCCTTCATTTCTAATACCTCACATTTATACACAGATATTGTATTTAGATAAAAAAAATAGTTTTATGTTGGAAAATTTTACAAATTAGTTATTTCAATAGATATGAAACTTACAGATTCGTACAAAACACATAGACATATTTCATGAGGCATTTTTTAACATTTACATTATGATACTGCTCTAACTTGGACTTTGGAAGTTGCACACTTCGAAAGATTTTTGCCCCTTTACGTACACTTTGTACTCCTTCTATGATTATGAAATATGCAATGCAATTCATTTGGATTTGTTTTATCCATATATTAGAACCTAGATATAATACATCAGAAGTACATCTAAACATATTTCTAAAAACTTAAAATACTAGTAGTTTGTTTTTAAAATAAATTACCAAATAATATGTATTACAGCAGTATAACGACTAATATCGTAAACAAAAGGTAAAACCAGCGACAATTTTTTTAATGTTATAAATTTATCTAAAACATACAACTTGTGGAACAAACATGTCTCTTTATATTCAAAGGAACTATTTTAATGTCAAAATTAAAATCTTTGGAGTGGGATTTATTCACATTTTTTCGTTTGAGTAATAAATTATCATCTAAAAATGTAAAAGTGGATCTAATTTTTTTCATCCCATTATGTTCGTTGATGGCACAGTAATTTATTATAGATATACTAAAACATTGATTTAATGTAGGAAAACAAACTTGCTTCACATTTAACATGAAGATAATATTGGCATTAAATATGTATAATTATGAAGCAGGAAACACATAATTAAGAACAGAAAATAATATTACATCGCTACATTAAGTATAAAATCTAAGCAATGTATAATCTTCATTATTAAAATAATAAACTGACTATCACAGTAAACAGTAACTAGTTTCTCAATCTGAATAAATACTGGCCCATTAGAAAGCTATCAAAATACATCTGCTAATAGAATAGTGTACTAAAGCCTTAAAAATAATCATGCAGTAATATATTGTACAAGCATCTTGCATTCTTATTTAATATAAAACAGGATAATTCAATTGAAATGCAAATTAGATTTTACTAGAATAAGCATATTTATTTTCTTAAGTAATAAATAGATACCTCAAAAGGAAAAAAGAATCTACTGAAAAGGGTGATTGCAAAAGTATTTGAAAAGGAATACTGTCCATTTGTTTCAAAACATCCAGCCTGTTTCCTGAAAATAAAGCATTTACCTTGAGTCAAACATATTGCAGAAATTTTTAAAATCTACATTTCATTGCACACATTGAAGTTAAAAGATTACAGTTGAAAATACTATGCAAAAGAAAGTATCTTCATGTATATACATCAATATTTTTCAGATATAATGTCTTTATTTGCAAAGGAAAAATGTGGAAACAAACACTTTGAAATGTTTTGAGAACTACAATTAATAGATGGGTCTCCTGCTACACTCTCTTAAAATTAATAAGTGGAATATGTTTATAAGCTACACAAAAAATTATCTAAGCAAATATAATAATGCTATATTACTTGTTTGCAAAAAAAAATTTATGAATACTGTCATACGACATCCATCCTCTCCAAAATTTTGTATCAATCGCGAAGAACAGAACCCAATTTCCCAGTTAACATTATATGAGAAAAAAGGTTTGGAGGGGATTCGAAAGACCCTCCAATCTCACATCTGCAAAAATCGCTTAACGAAACTTTCCCCAAATGAGAAAACCAGATGTGTAAAGTTACAACGTCCGTTGGGGCTGACAGAATTGGAGTGGAATCGCACAGTGTTTGGCGTAGGACAACACTCCACCCAACCACGGCACGAACGCTGTTGCCAACCTTCGAAACTATTCAGTTCTCAAAACTCCCGCGAAAGAAGGTTTCGTTTCTTAGTACTGGACGGTCTGGCATGACCCAACAACTCAGGTATGGAAATGCTTTGAATTACATTCTCCCCTCCTTAAATTTTTGACAATTTCATATCTCTAGTGAGACTTGTCACCTCCCACGGAAGTAACGATTCTATTCTTGGACGTTAAAAAGACTAGAGTATTATAAGTATTCATTTCAACTCCCGCTGGAACACCACCAGCCTTTGAATAACGTTGTACTGTCAACCACCAGTATTACCAGTAAATTGGACGACTGTGGTCCCGAGAATCAGACAGACAAATAAGTTTTAAAAACAATAACAAATTTAATGTAACACTGAACAAGTTGACAAACGTCCTGCCACGCTAAGTGTGGACGAGTAAGTTACAAAGGTCCTGCCACGTTGAGTGTGGACGAGCAAGTGATTTTATTACAGTAAAAAAGACATCAGTTAAGAAAAGGGACCTGTAGCGAGGCTAAGGAAAAACAACACATTACATACACTGCTTCTAAAAATAGATTTCTCTCAGCACCGCTATAGGATAACATAGTGTAGAATCTGACCCTTGAGCGAGGCTAGGGAAAGGAACCCCCTTTTATGACCTCTAAAAATAGATCTCGAAGGACCAACAAGTGGGAAAATCTCATGACTGTAGCGTAGACAACCAGTACAAACCATATGTGTATATATATATATATTCTCAAGTGAATAAACAAGCGTTCATATCTCACCAGTACTCTGTGTTCCTTACAATTACAGAAAACCAACGCAATGAGCTCTGATCATTCTTTCTTAGTAAACATTTTTGAATCTCCACTATACGAACCTTAATCTGAAAATCTCCATTGTAATCATTGTTACAAATACTAATGACACAAGCAGTATAGGCAACAAAAGATAATAAAATTAATTCAATACTTTTTGAAGCATTCTTACCAACAATAGGAACTGCTGTTATATACGTATGCCCCAGTATGACCCATGTCAAACTTAAGAACCTAATACCATGGATACTTAAAAGTTGACCTTCTGATGAGCCTGTACTCAGTATTTTTTCACCATTGTCAATAGCTGAAAAGCACATCAAGACTCTTTTCCAAACAGGAACAACTGTACAAAGAAAACCAAATTAAATCTACCACACATTTTAAAACATCTTGGGCAAAAGCATAGCACCATGTAAAAATCAAGTTTATATAATCTACATATATACCTTCCATGCAATCACACCCCATGGCAACTACATTTTCTCATATGGAACTTAAGGAGCAGACAATATATTAATAAGTGATTAGAATCTTTCCTTCTGAGATTTACCACAAAATTAGTTTTTTTCTTTTCAGAAATTACCACAAATCTAAGAAACATCTCTTGATGAATCCCGAAATGTCTATCCAAGTGAAGCCTCCATTATTGCTGATTCTACAAGTATCACAAAAGTTTGTTTTGGGTCTGTTGTTCTTTTTTGTCACTAGGGCTAATTTAGACCGAGATCTAAAATATCAGAATATTAACACTGTTGTTACTTATTCCTTTGGTCTATGTATAATCTAGACTAATTTAACAACCAACTTCACATTAGCCATAACTTGCCAGACACTATACATTCCAAAATCTGAAAAGGAGTCGATGGTGTAGAGCACAGACGGGGTCAATAACAATATTAACACAAATTCTGTTTACTGAAATGGAATGAAACTTATCTAAGTAATTAGGAATGTTTCTCTGATTTTTTAACAACTGTCAAACTCTAGATAAATTAAAAATTTCAAAGATACAATGAACACAGGAAGAAAAAAAAGTAAAGGGCCAAAACAAATAAAAAACTATTTCCTGCAGTCCATCTTTCCACAACACACAGAAGGTATAATTTTAAAGAAGCAGGAGAATTGAAATATTGCATTGCTAGTCAAATAGGCGATGTCCCTAAACATCGTATTTATTAAAAAGCTGCATATAAAGTATCTGGTATTTCACCACTTGAAAACAATTATTTTGCTATTGGTAATCTCCTTGGTTAAGATAAAATGTACACCAGGTCCAAAAGACCATGAATTTTAAGTCATACAGTGACAAACATATGTTCATCCAAGCAATGATATAATCTAAAACATTGGAAGGAACGTCTAAAGTTCTGCAACATGGACAAGTTAGGAAGTTCTTAATACCTCTCAAAGCCATATATATTGTGTGCACCTTTGTAAGTCCTACAAGAACAGTATGGTGCAGTCATGAATCTTTAAAATGCACTGACAGTCCAGGGCACTTTACAGAATACCAAAAATGTTTAGAAGAAACAAGCTGGTTTTTTTTATTCTTTGATTTGTACAAGTAAATTTTCACAACAGTGAGATTACTATTAGCTGGATCGATCTCCTTACAACCGGATTTTACCATCAAAACATCTCATTACTAAATAAGCCAATGTGAGATTATGTATTCACTGCAAGCAAACAGAGCCTATGTGTACCAATTAAATCAATAGTAGAATAATCAAAAAATGTTGGAGCCCACATAATTAAAGCACAACTGAGTGATTATGGGGCTAAATTTTGAGCGATTATCTACTGTTGGTCAGTATCAGATACTTATACATGCAGCATTTTAATAACAGCAAATTCAACAAATCAAACTTAGACATGCTGCCTTTTGAACTAGCATGGCAGGATTGAAAATATATGCAATATTCAAATGTGATATGACAAAGCATCAGTCATAAAGCTTGATGCACATATGAACAGTTCATTTGACAAACAATTTGGATGGTATGTAGTATCCGATACGTTACAACTTTCGAGCGATGTATTGCCAATTGTGGTAACCTTCCCGTTTTCGTTTTTTCTTAGTTTTAAGGCAACCCTAGATATTTTCTCCTGACGATAATAAACGGGTCTCATGATTGGTTAAGGAAGAAAATACGCTTTTCCACTTTTATTTTTAATGTAGAACGGAATTAAAATTTAGACAGTCTTTGAAATTGTTGGGTGCATATGAATTTTGCTCTTGATTTATAAAATCGACTTGTTTTATTAATTTTCAAAATTTTTAGGATGAGTTTGGAAAGCAGAATGTAAGTTACAATTTTTTAAATTTGTCACTTTATTTAAATTTTAATTAAAATTTCGAAAAAATATTTGGATTAAATTTGATTTTTGAAATTGCAGATTGGAATTTAGAATTTTTTTCCCCTTTTGGTTGCTTATTTCCCCTTAGTTGATTTGATATAGCAGTGGATATTGTTATTGAACGTTAGAAAATGTTTTTTTTTTTTTTTTTTTTGCAAACATGTAAGTAGCTTGATTGGGAAGAAGGTGAAATGTCTTTCATGTGAGAATGATATGATTTTAACATTGAGAAAGGATGCTGGTGATAGGTAGGAGTGGAAATGTAGAAAGATAGGACAAAAATTTGGCAAAAGAAAGTATAACAGGAGTAAGAAATTGGAGGGTAAATGGGTGTTTGGAGGACTTGAACGAGGGATGGATAAATGTTTTATGGTTGAGGTGAAAAATAGGAACCAGAAAGTTTTGGCTGAGGTAATTCAGAGCTGAATTTTGCAAGGAACTACAAAAATTTCTGACTATTGGAAGTCATATGCTGGTATCAATACCCGAAGGACAAAGAGTTCAAGGGTTATCGATTCGAGCATATGACTGTTAACCATTGTCAGAATTTCAAGGACCCGGCTATGAGGGTAAGTTTGATTTTTGTTTAGCTTTTGGTTATATTACAAACACTGGACTATGCTTGGGTGGGCACCCAATACGGTGACTTATACGCATGGAAGCCAACGGTGAAAGGTCCTCGCCGGCCCCGGAGGGGCGGCGAGGTAGCCGGCAGGCGGGGATCGCGCGTTATACGCTGTGACTTATCTACAAACAAATTTCTCCCGGTATACTGGTTTAAATGCATTGAAACCTTAAGCGCAATACGCTTTGACTTCTCTAAAAAACAATTTCCTCTTGTAAAGTCGTTACAATAAAAATATTTGTCTTGCTTTTCCATATATGGCTCTATAACCTGGAATATCCCCATTGAGTTGCTCACATAATGCTTATTGCTAGAAAAATTGTGAAAAAATATTTTTTCACACTTATGCATAGCAGAAGAATTTTTAGATTTTTGGTTTCTCATCAAAAACCTTTGTGTGGATTATGATCACAGAAAAGAAGTACCTTATTAAAAAAAGATTTCTTGTTTTGAATTTTCTATGCATTGCAAAGTTTCCAATTCAAAATTGATGAAAATCCGGACGTTTTAAAAAAATCACGGTTTTTTTATTATTATTATTATTTTTTTTTAACAATTATAATTTTTTTTATTTTTATTTAATATATATTTTTTTTAAGTGACAAAACTAGGATGAAATTGACGCAAAATTGCGCACATGTTCGGAGAAAACCAGACTGAAATATTAGAAAATTTTCAAGTGAAATTTATATTGCTTTTTTCTTAATTTTTAAACAAATTATTATTATTTATGCACTGTATGCAAAGGTTCACGTTGTATATGGCGGCCATCTTGGAATTGCTTACATCGGCCGCCATCTTGATTTGGCGTAAACAATCGCTTTGGCGGCCTAACGTTGCGGATGCTACCACTCCACCAACAATTTTATCACAAATTATGGAACAAAAATACATAAAAGAATTGAATATAAAAAATGCGTACAACTTGATACATAAATTAGTCATAAAATATTTAAATGATTTGTTTTGAAAGATGAGCACATAAACTTATGTACAAACCTGTTCTGTTTAGAATGGCAATTTTTTCAGGACCTAATTCAGGATTCTGTGTTAAAGAGATTGTATCACTGCATGCCACATCAGCTTTTGAATCTTTAGGAGCGATAGCCTGATAGTTATTCTTGCTTGAATTAATTGCTGATGTTTCAGAACTGTGGGTGATTAAACTTGAATTAACTTCAAGGGTTTCAGGGGGGCTCAGCTCAGAATTGGCTGAACTTAAGGCATGTTTCTTTCTGCGATGCATAATAGCTACGATACTCCCAATCACAGATAAAGACAAGAAGCAGGATATCAAAACCCTAGAAGGTAACATTTTATTCTAATTAGTGAGAAATGAAAAACCACTCATACTTTAAAAAAATATGAGAAAATGAATATACAAAGAAAATATCTACTTTTTAAACAAAATTTTTAGTTTTTGTTTATGCATAATGATGATTTAGATCCAGAAAACACAATTAAAAGTATCTTATAATTTATACTCGGTAGTCAAAAATTTCCATACAAATAAATAATGCTTGGCAGATCTAGTGATTTTTCTTTCAACTTGCATGATACTTTTGTTAGGCTCAATAGGGAAGAAACTTTTTCCAATGCAGGAATACCATCTATAAAATAGGCACATAATCAATTACATTTAAAATTAATTATAATAATAAATTCCAGAAACTATTTAAAATGTAATTCAAAAAGATATCAAAGAGCATTTCGTACTAAAAATATCCAATAGATTTATTCCATAATTTTTTATTTCATCCTCAGGACAAGAATCAGGAAGGCATAACCCAATGGTCAGAGGAAGATTTGAAAACTGAATAAAACAATTAAAAATTAATTCATATAAATTTATGACACAAAAATATAATTTTATACAGTTATTGCTAAATGGGAAAATATGTGAATGATTTTACACTTATAAATACTTAAAATGCAATTAGATAAAGATTTTCTAAGTTTATTCTTCATGTTAAACATTTTATTGTAGTAGTATTGTATTACATTTTCTTAATACACAAGGGAAACATAATGTTTTTTTAAATCTTTCATACGTAACTAAACATGCCTTTCTTTTAAAAGTAAAAAATTGCATTAGTGATTTAGTAATTATTTTGACAGTCCCTTAGTCCTACATGTTTTCTCAAAATATGCATTCAATTTTTTACTGTAGATATAAATATTTTATTTCACACAAATGACATTTTGAAAATAATCACTATTAGATATACTAACAAGCACTTCTAAATACATTAGAAGTTTCATCGAAATTGTTAAATATTCAGGAAAAATTAACTCTAAAAACTCTAAAATTGGAGGCAAAATTTAAATAATAAACTCAAATTATAAATTTTTAAATAAACAAATTTATGAAACAATGTAATGAAATAATCCATCAATGGAAAAAAGTTTTATAAAGATCAAGAGTAAGCACACCTTTTCAGTAAGATTCACAGCCCAAGTTGTAATGCAATACTTTCCATAAAAACCGCCATGACCTTCTTCATCTTTTGGCGAGTACACAGAGTTGCATTCTCCAAAACGCCCAGGCCATGATATAGAACCTTTCAACACACCACTGCTTAATTTTCCACTTGAATCCAATACTGTTAAATACAAACTATGTTATATGATTTGCAAACAAATCCTTAGATTTATTCAAACATAAATTAATTTAATTTTTAAACATTTTCTTTGTGTGATATTGTAATTGAAAAGATAGGCACTGAGGTTTGCATGTCCTTAAAGATCTTTTAACAAAGAATTTTCTACTGCAACAATTCTTAACCTTTTCCTAACTAATTTTTCAAACATTTTTCCTTTATGTGATATTTATTACTTGAAATAAAGGCAGTTTTGCATGTCTTCTAAAGATAATTTAGTAAAATAAAATTCTACTGCAACAATTCCTAACATTTGCCATTCAAATATTATTACCCCTATATTCTTATTACCATAAATCTCTACAATGAACATACTTTTCTCCCTTCTGACTATGAACTTTGCCCAACTTGAAAGTTTCACACATGTGTCAGGATTGAGCAATTTATTTTCAAAATGTTCAATCATTTTATATCTAATTTCATCAACTACATAGTTGTTTCTTTTAAATGTTACATTTATAAAGAAGTTTATTAAATAATTTGCATAAAGTTTTATGAAAATTAAGAGAGAAATAAAATAGATGGTAAATTTATAACTAAGGGTGAGACAGTTAACTTTTATTTTGGGCCACTAAACAATACCAAAAATAATATTACTGGTTTAAAATTTTTGTTCTGTAGTATTAACAAGTATTGCATAATATATTAAAAGTGAAAAAGTAAAATATTTGATTTTTCATTAGTATCAATTTTCCATTTATTGCAAAAAGGTTGCAAACATTCAAAGGATAGAAAAACTAAAAACACATATCAAGTTATACAACACCAAAATTGACATGTAATCAATCCAAAAAACAGGCTCTCAAATAGAATATATTGTTTAGAAAGTTTCTCAAAAAGTGCTCAAGACTCACAGAAGTTAAATTTGTGAAAACAATTAAAATCACATAAGGTTATGAAATTCACATCCAGTAAATTATTTTACAAGAAAAAGTCCATATGCAGAATAGGAAAATCAGCTTACTTTGCAAAGCCCAATCTGAACCTAAATTGTAAAAAATTTGTAATATATCATCACTACAGCTTCTGTTACTTGGATCTTTCACTGGTGTTTGAGATTTATTACGAGTCTCTGTGATGTCAGGAACCGTAATGTTGTCCAGTAACTCCTTGGAATAGTAATTGTAAGGTGGATACTGCAAAAACATTGCCATTTCTGGCACAGAAAGTGCTTGAAGCCATTTTTCATGCACATCACTTAAGTTTTGAAATACTTTCAAATAGTCCTCTGCAGCACTACAAGAGCAGAACAAAGTAAACACAGGCACAATTAAAAGTAAACTATTCATGATTAATTAATTCTTTAAAAAAATTCTACACACTAAAATATGTTCAGTTAGAAAGCTAAAAAGGAAGGAGACAGTGTCTGACAAGTACTTATAGGAACAATGTTATCAACTTTTAGGGTTTGATAAAAACATATTTCAAGTGGTGATTACAGTATCAGTAATCATTTTTTACTTATCATTCACACATATACAGGTTCTACTTTACCCTGCACACACACACACAATAAATGTGTAAAAATAATTTAGTAATCAATAAAAAAACTATGACAAGAGAAAAATTTACCTATACAAAAGTATGACTTGCTAACACTTTATTTGTAAACAACAATAAAAAAAATTCTTACAGGTCTTGTATTAAAAAAGTAATATCCAACAAATTAATTTCTAGAAAAATAACATTTTTAAATTACAATTTTATTGCTATGAACAAGAAAAAATTAAACACTTATGTGCTTAAAATACAATAAAAATGTTGCACTGCAGTTGAAATTGTTATCCGCTAATGGGAAGGAATTTTCAATCAAAAAAGAAACTCCCAACTAACTCTAAACTTCATTTCATACTGTCATATTTTTGCATTGACTATAAATCCATTTTTAAAATTTGCACCACTGCATCTATCTGCAAAGCTCTGTGGATTTCACTTGAAGATGAGATCATAACCAGAAATCCAGATTATCTAAAATATCAAAACTATATGGATCCATTTATTGAACTAAGCACATTTAATTACCCAAATTTCTTAAATCAGAGCACAAAGAATAGTTAGTGACTTCTCAGTGGCTGTGTGTGTATGCCATATTCATATAAGCTCTTGAATATACACGAAACGTTCTTGACTACTTAATAAATTAACTTTAAAATGTTATTGTATTTCAGAAATGGCATAGTAGTAGTAACCAACAGGCAACAAATATGAATATGGAACTAAACTGAGCTGGAAAATTATAATGGAATTTGATTTCAAACTAGGAGAAAGGGGGCTTTGGAAACAAATTCCTGTCTTTTTTTTTTCTCTAATTGGATACCTTATGCAGTACTTAGTGTATTGGAAAATTATGCATACACTCAACTTTATACAACAGCTCAGAAAGTTAATGCAAAAAGCTAGTAAATAAATTTTAATGTGTTGGTGTTTTCAACTTCTTTCCCCATTTTAAAAAATGTACACGATCTTAAATATTATTTATCCAAGATTAAAATTCATAAAACTTGGTTTAATAAATGTGTGTGTGTGTGAATTTTAAAAAAAAAATTTCAAATAACTTTAAGTGTCTTTGTAAGATAAAGATTGGTTTAACTATGCAATACATGTATTGTTGGATAATCACCCTTCTATATACAAGAATCCTAAAGATATTTAATGGCCAAGACTGAAAAATAATGTACCAACTTTCTTCAAGGAGAAAATTGTGTTTGTTTTTTTCAGAAAGAAATTAAAAATTTAGAAAGAAAAATTGGCTATAAAATAGTGTTTTTCTAACTTATCCTTGAAAGTATTTTTAAGTACTATTTGGATAGTAATCTTAGAGATTTTTAATGGTTTAACCTAGAATAAGTAGAGAAATCCTTCATGAAGATGATATGTACCACAAACCAGAGTTTTTTAGAAAAATCCAAAAATCTTAAAATTTAAAGAAAAATATTTTATTTGGTCCAGACATATATTGGGACACATACAGTACAAATTTTAAAAATATATTCTTTTTCTATAATACAAAACAATAGTGTCATGCAAAATCAAAATAACACATATTTTAGGAACATCAAATGTAAAACAGACATAATGATAAAAAATATAAGTAGATGCAAACATAAAAGCAAAGCAATAACTCTGAAAATAATACCATGATTAATAAGTTGGTAAAATGATCTTAAAATGTCACAGTGACCAAATGTTTTAAAGTTCACATTTTAATTTACAATTATCCCTTCCTTTTAAAACACAATTTTTAAGAGATTAGTACTGGTAAAAGAAATAAATAGAAAATTAGTAAGTAGCTATTCAGATTCTCCAAGCAATAGCTGCCAATTCCATTCACAAAATAATGAAACATATAGCAAAACAAAATTCCTTGCATAAGTCCAATGAACACAAGAAAAATCAAAGAGAAACTAAATTAATGCATATTATCTGAGAAGTCAAGATTCTAAAAGTGACCATATAAAAATTAATAAAATGTGTACTTTTGCACCTTGGTAGAAAAAGGGTATGTCCAAATTTGTTGCTTTTGAGTAATGTCAACAAATCACTTCAAGGTAATAAACATTATAATAGAAAAAGAGTATCAAAGTCCTTCAATCAATGCAAAACTTTGGAAATATTTAGTATGCCGCATTAAAACATAAAATAAAAATTATTTAATCAGCAGTTACTAAAAACTTGCAAAATGAACTTCAGTCTTTTTTCTACCAATGCCGATTTAAAAAACAGTTTAACACACAAAATTCACAATTTGAAGTTTTGGGTTTAATTGATAATTAAGTAAGTATAGTGAAACTACAATTAACTGTCACTCTTTTTTTTTTTTACCATCCATTTCTGTTAACCGTTAGTTTGTTATTAAAAATCTGTTAACCATCAGTCCATTATTAAAAGTTAATTAATTAGAATTAAAAGTTATTAGTATGTACACACACATTCTATATACATATACAGAAACCAGATTGCTGTGAAAAATCCTCCTCGCTTTATTACAGAGTGGCGGTAATGTAAATTAACTTAATGTAAATTGTTTGTTTCTATAAAATAAAATACACTGGGCATTTTTTATCGTTTGTTCATATGCAATGGATGGGGGTGGGTTGTTGTTTAAGATTTTTCTGTTATCCGTATATTCAATTAAACGTCACGGTCCTGAAACTGACGGTTAATCGAAATTTCACTGTACTTTGGAGAACAAAACGTTTAAGAGAATTTTACTTATCCATATCTTTTAGTTATCTATAATAGAAACTAAATAATAAGGATATAACATGTTAATGCCTTGTTATTTTCAAAAAGAATTATCCACTGCTTTTTTTTTTTTAATTTAGCCACACAATATTTAAATACCACGTAATACAATCATTTTTACAAGATTTAATCAGTACTAAAAAACTTCTGTTTCATAGCCTAACACCACCCCTTCTTCCTTGTCAAAGGAAGTCACCTGCACCCATGGCCATAAATTTTGGGGCTTCAACAAAGCTGGAGTTATCCCCAGAACATAACCAATGAAAGAACAGGAGACTGGTCCATTGGTAAGAAGAGATGCTTAGTAAATAAGCGTATTTAACTATATTTTCAGATTTACAGATGAATTCATGGATTCAAACGGTATTTCAACCACAGCTATGCTTTATCAAATTGGATGTTCTGCTTATATATACATCATTCCATTGTTCATAGGAATGATATAGGAACAAAGTCTGAGTCAATGAAATGATATAATTATCATAATTACCATCCAATTTGGACTTACGTATGCAATAACAATTGTAAATAGTCACTGGCTACGGTATATGAAAGTAAAAAATTAAATGTTTGGTCTATTAAATTATTTTTGCCATAACCACTCATTTCTCTATTAAGTCACAAATAATGGAAAAAAGCCCATCCATGACATGTAAGGTACATACAAAAAAAATAACATGCCATGGAGTAGATACAGCTCTTTGAAAATATGGCTTCATCTCAAGTTATTAAAAACAGAAACTCATTAAAAACATATTTTAACAATCTAAAATCCACACAAAATAAAGTTACAGTTCAACTCGCTTATAACCAGCCCTGTTTTAACAAGAACCCGGATTTAACGAGAAAATCGGAAATACTTGGTGGTACAATGTTAAGTCCATGGGAGCATAACTCACTTTTAACAAGCAAACCCCGGTTAAAGCGAGCAATATTTTTGTGATTCATAACATTTCTATCGACTTCCACCTCTCCATTTCAGCTAATTCTTTTTTGGAATCGAATTCCACAAGTGTTATTGAGCCTATGGATCAAGAGGTCATCAGAAGTTTTAAATTGAACTTTCGTAAGCACATGATTTTGATTATCGATAGAAGAGAAAAAATAGTAACAACCTCAAATGCTAATGTAAACATACTCAAAGCGATACGTTTAATGAGCGATGCAAGGGGAAATGTTACATCAACATGCATTACCAATTGCTTCCGTAAGGCTGGATTGAGAAAACTTTAGTCAAAGAATTCCTAAAACGGATGGAGATACACTGACAATCATGAATATTCTGATAAAAATATGCTGAAAACATTTTTATACAATATATTGTCTTAAATTGTATTTAATCTCAAGCATACATAACAGCATGTTAAAAAATACATAAACTATCTGCAATATTTTATGCATAACAAATCATGTCCTATAGAGGTAAGCATCAAGAGCACATAACAAATTCTTTTATTTGTTCTATATTATATATAACATCATTTGGATTCAAGTTCTCAGGTATTTCATCAACTGTGTTACTGGCTAGTAATAATGCACTCCAACCTGCCTCTTTGGCTGCAAAATAATCCAAGTATACATTATCACCAACATACAATGCTTCTGATGGAGACACGCCAGTACACTTACTCAAAGCTAGATCAAATATCTTCCTGTCTGGCTTGGCCACTTTAACAACATATGATGCCAAAACAAAATCAAAATAAGACGTTAAATCATTTGATGCCAAAACACTATCTAAGCGCTCATCAAAATTAGATATAACACCCAACATTACCTGTTTCTGCTTCAAATGCTTTAAAAGTGATTTGGCACCAGGTGCTACTTCCCAACAAGAATTCCCTTTGTACAAATCAAATAAATGATTTGAAATAGAATCCAACTGATTTTCTGTGAGCTCAGAAGAATCATGTACGAAGACCTTTTGAGCCATCAGCTTCCACCATTCACGAGAAGTAAGTCCAGTGCTATGACCATAGTTTGGATGAGCTGCATTCATTAACTTCCAATGATGTTGAAAGGCTCTAGACATACTATGAGGATCTCTTTCCACTCCAAACATTCTGCCCACGCGTGAATATTGGTCTCCCACAGATATTCGGAATTTCAGGAGGGTGTTTGTAACATCAAAGGCACAAAGTCTGAAGCGAGTATTCATAGTTGATAATCCAAAAGAGAACAGTGTGAACTGTAAGTAAAAACCATATTCTGATAAACAGAACACATAATCTGTCAAGTTATTCTAATTTAAATCTCAATCAAATACATGCAACAAGATTTTGCTAAACTTTATATTAATGTATGAATCACACTCAGAAACTGTAAATCAGCAAACCCCAAATTGGCACTACTGCCTCTTAGAGGGCACTAAAAATCAAAGGTATTTGATACACAATGCTGCCACCAAAAGGCAGAAAATCAAATTCTTATGTATCAAACATATAAAAGCTGATTTAACCATAGCTCAGTTTAAGAACTTATATTTTCTGTGTTTCTGACTAAGAAATATTAATAACTTCTTAATCAATAATTTAACTATGTATTGTAAATTAACACTAAAACAACATAATTTTTTTTTAAAGGAATCTTCAAACAGCACAACACTGAGATCAGCTTTTCGTACATGACTTCACGCTTAAGAGGTCCTAAATATTTTTACTTATTCCCTTTTTTTTCAAAACGGATTAAATAATCAAAGAAAAAGAAAAGACACTGCAACTATTCAAAACCAACAAAAAAGTTGATTTCAACGTAAAGAGCTGATGCATGTGTTATTACAGCTTGATTATTGAACAAAACAAATGTCAGGGTTAGGCGGAAATGCGTTACTTGTAATAATTACATTTTACAGTAATCTTACAGGTAATTCGTTACATTTGAAAACCAGTAATTTTACAGGTAATTTGTTACATAATTTTCGATAAAGTAATTTTAGTTACAGTAACGCGTTAAAATTTATTTTCATTTTATTTTGTTCGAAAATCTAGTGTACAAAAAGATTGTTTCATTCTACATTTGTAAAGTGTCAAGGTTTCCTACTGATTGTACTGATGATGGCCAACATTCATCTAGCAGTGACGATGAATTTTTTAAGACAGTGAAAACTAGACATCCTTCTGTCGATTTTGAGTTATCCACTATTTTCAAAACAAAGATTGTACTTTGTCTGCTTTCTATTCTCTACCTACAGTAAAACGCATGTTTGTAAAATATAATACTCCCTTGCCAGCCAGTGCGGGTGTTGAAAGATTGTTTAGTTCTGGTGATCTGTGTTTCCAACCCAATCGCAGCCGCGTAAGTGACAAAAATTTTGAGATGCAGCTTTTGCTGTATGACAATAAGTAGATTTTCTTGTAATGATGTAATAAAGTTGATAAAAAATCTTTTGTTATTGATTCCAACATTATTTATAAAACATTTGTAAATATGGAATTTTTTTTCGTAAAAAGTAAACTTAAGAGTAATTGTAATGTGTTACTATTGAAACTTAGTAATTTTACAGGTAATTCGTTACTTTTTACGGAAAGTAATTGTAATTGTAACAAGTTACATTTAAACAAGTAACAGCCCAACCATGACAAATCTGAACACATAATTTTATTATTTTTGGAAAAGACACTAATATATACTGCAAGAGAAACAATTATGGCGTACCAAGTTTTCTTAAAATTCCAATTTTTAAACAGAAAGTAAAAGGAGGGAATTTTTTTATTAATGCTATTGCTATCATTAAAGATTCTGATTTAAGACCAAAAAAATCATAAATGAAAGAAAAGGGACCAAACCTTGTTTCAACGAAATTTAAAGCGTACAGATGACAGATCGATAAAATATTTTGCAATTTGTCACAAAATCAACTTATATCCAACTTATAATATGCAAAATGAGAAAGCAAGAGTACGAAGAATCAATCACAAACGAAAACATCGAAACAGGAAAAGTCCTTCAAGTGGTCATCTCACCGAGTACGAGAGTTCCAATTATACAACCAAATTAATTGGACTCGTTTCTTTACATTCGTTTGTTTACACACGTTTGTTTATTGTACGATAAACAAACACACGAGATAAGACTTATCTCAGGTTTTTGCTCTATTCAGTGATGATTCTTAACTCCATATTTCTTGTTTTACTTTTTTTTAGTCTGCATCTACAAATTGCCAATAGTTGGTATTTTTAATTAATTTTACACTGGATCATCAAAACAGGCTATTGGCGACAGTCCGGTATCAATCCGTTGAGGGAACATTTCGAGAAATATACCACGTAATTTTGAACCACGGTCAGATAATGAGGTGTCACCTGAGCTGATACCTCACTCTCCAAACTTCCACACCACATCAATGTCAGGACATTTGAGGTCGCGACAGATTTGACGTGAACCAGCCCCACTTTGTACATGACTATCTTTGGTTAGAGAAATCTGCCGATAAGAGTACGTGAAGCTTTTTCTGTGAAGCTAATTGTACGTGTCGCTACTATTTCTGCCGTGGAACGTGCTTCCTGTGTGTGGCAGGACCGTGGTAGCCCTCAGATTTGCAACCGAAGGTTTATGAAATAAAATACAACAAAACACAATTGTTTACAAGAGGGCTTTTGAACTTTAAATTGCCGTGCCCCCCCCCACCCCAGTCCTCATGTTGGTGTGAATGTTTGTAGAGTAGGGAGCCAGTTCAGGAGTGGCCCTGTTATTTGACCGTGGTACAAAATTATGGGATTTTCTCTCTGTAGATAGGTTTGGAAGGCTCCTGGTTCGAATCCGGGACCATTCGTGTATGTTTAAACGTTTAGTGTAGAGGCGGCTGATGCACCTTAAATCTGTCGTGGTCGAAAGTCCTCACGGGGTTGGTGTAGAAGTTTGGAGAGTGGGGTGCCAGCTCAGATGTTGCCTCATCATCTGACTGTGGTTACGAGGTATATTCCTCGGATCTTTACTTTAGGGGATTGATATCGGACCGTCATCAATAGCCCGTTGTGTTGTTCTAGTGTACGACGTGAAATAAAAAATTACTCTGCGGATAGGTATTTTGATTAACGTCATACTGGCGAAACACAGCGGGCTATTGGCGACGGTTCAGTATCAACCCCTGAAGGGAAAGATCCTAGGACAACACCACATAATTAAGAACCACGGTCAATTCATGAGACCATAGCTGAGCAGGCACGCCACTCTTCAAACTTCCACACCACTAGGTCATGACAGATTTAACGTAGCTCAATGGTTTGCCCACTGTGCTAGCAACTTTCCGAGTTGCACTAGGCGCAGGTTCGATTCCCTTCAGCATTCCTCGTGTCAGGTATTTAATTAAAATCGTACTGGAGCAAAACAACTGGCTATTGTCTGTTCGGGATTAATCCCTGAAGGGAAAGATGCGATTCTCTTATCTGTATCAGTAAAACTGTTATTGTGTCTATTACTTGGTATTGTATCTCTGGCGCAGAATGATCAAGTATGGCGCTAAGGAAGGACAATCTACCAAGAAAATACCTTTATTTCCGTTCAATTTATCACGAAAAGCCTCAACCCATTTCGCGCGATACTAACTTAATTTAGAAACATCTGAAACTTCATCTAAACTGAGAAAAAACATAATAATCTTACCGATCGTCGCTATTTAGCTGTATTGAAATAATTTCAAATCCTGCTATTCCAATCCGTGTCTACTCAAGATTATTACAAAATCAACGAACCTCCTAGATTACTGTAAAAGAGAGAGAGATCAAAACACTCAATTTTCAGCTACACAGAACAAGCTACTTTTACTTTTATGTACTAAAATTTATAAATCAAAGCTTCTGCAATGGTTTTAGCTCAGAATTCTCACTATTTGGTTAATGTTTCCAGATAAATTAGTACGAGTATTTTATAAATTTGGAGAGCATATTTTCATAGACTATTCATATATGAAGTTAATATTTAACTAGTCAAACATTCAAATCGATTTTTTATTTCATATAAAATTATACCTAATCTCATGTTTTAAAAAAATGATAATAAAAAAATTTTATAAGGTAGGTTATGCTGGAACAATTGTCTTAAGAGATTATTTCAATGAAATAAAGCAATGAGTCAACATTATCTGTGTATAACAAAAACAAAGTTAATGAAAAGCAAGAATAAAGTTAATATCAACAAAATGATTTATATCACCATCCCCTCTTTCCTGGTACAAAAAAGTCATAAAAGTTGATTTTGAGTTTGGAGGTGATTATGAATATCTCTAGAATTTATATTTAAAAAAATTGCTATCACTAATCATAAATATGACAAATGTACACTAAAATAAATCTTGCAATGTTTTCCCAGGTAAAAACTTTTTAAATGCTTCTTCTGGAAAGCAAATTTAAATTGTGGCATCAAAAGTGATATATTTTAGATTTTCAAACAATTTTTTTTCTCGTAGCTAAAAAGAGATATGATGTAACATAAATATGTGAAATTTCAAACATGTTCACTGAAATGAAAGGTGATTGAAAATTACATAAAATAGAAGTACAATCAATTTATGTAATTTAAATGAACTAACTATAAGTTTAAACAATTGGATCAGGTATATTTAATATATTTTCATTCAAATTACAAGAAACTAGACAAAGTACACTAGAAAAAAATATTTTTTATTTTTAACATTTTATAGTAATAAAATAAGCGAATATTTAAAATAAAAATACACTACAACATAACAATCACTTGTTACATTAAGATCGAAATCTTAAACAGTGTATCAACAGATGTAAAAGAAAAATGAAAATATAGAATACTGATCTCACAAAAAATGAAATACACAAAGAACTATGGAGACAATAGGGCTTAGAACTGAAAACAGTCTATTGTTGTCCAGTAAGGGAAATTCGGTTCAGAGTGAGTGGTCACTAAAATGTTTTTAGACCAATAACTAACTTTATTGAAAAAAAAAAGAGAAAATAGTTTCTTGCTTTATTTTTATTTACCTAAATCAAATGCCTTGCCATGCTTATTCATTTCTTGTTCAGATTTGCTAATTTTGTGTTTTCATGACTAAGAGCTTTAATCATTTTGACAAGAAAGTTTGCTTTACTCTATTATATAAAAAAAAAAACTTAAAAATTTGAGTCATTTTAGTATTTTTTTAAAATGAAATTGCAATTTGTTAAGTTTTATATTAAATGGACTTTGCATGGGTATAAGCAAAGTCTTAACTAAAATATTTAATATCTATACAGCTGTTGGATCTGAGAAACCTAAGTTGGACAATTATGATATATAACTATTTAAAAATGCTTTAGTTATGAGTAAATTATATTTAGTCTGCTCCCTTTACAACCCTAATTTTCTTTCCAATTGAATTCATTTTTATTTGCTATTAAGAAATTATCATATTGTCATAAAATATAAAATAGCTCTTGAAAATCTTTTCAAAAAGAAATATATACTTAATACTGAATCATCAGTCCAATTTTAATTGCTAAAGTTAAAGAATGAGTAAATGTTATATCAGTCCAAATATATTAATATATTTTAAAGCAACATTCTTTAAGGACATGAAATGAGGCTGTTACTTAAAAAATAGTTTTTCAATAACCCAAAAATGTAAAATTATTTTTCACACTAGGTCAAAAACAAGAATTGTACAAAGCACTAACATCTGAAACAAGTAAACAATCTTGAGTAATCAAACCTTTTAAACATTATAGCTGAAAGCAAGATTGGGAGAAATGAGGTCAGAAATGAAAATCTAACTTTTAAAGAATATCAGCAACATAAATCTAAAATATAAACAAAGAAAGTGCAACAAATACAAAAACACTTAATTAGTTATAAATATTCTGGATGATTAACTAGTTATAAATGTCATGTACACAATAAAATACAATGAAAGAATCATACAAGAAAGAGAGCATGTATTCATAACTTGATATAAATAATATGTCACTATCATTACTAATGTTAATAAATATACTTATTACAAATTCATAAATACTATTGAAAATGTTATAAAACAGATGTTATTACAAAATATCTCAAAATTCATCATGGTTTACAATATTCTGAGTTTTCTTTTCATTAGTCAATGGAAAGGCCCAAAAAGATGATTGTAAGTTATTCACATCACGCTCCCGTTTCACAAAGGCACTGTATGATGATATGCAGTTCCCAATAAAATGGTTGGAAAGCCCTAGTATAGCTAAATCCACATGTGGTTTTGATTCTGGCAGTCTATATACTTTCACCTGAAATCAAGAATGAAATAATTAAAAACAGATTGTAAGCATTGCAATAATTACCATACTTTGAAGGATAGAAAATTTTCAAAACCACATAAAAGTAAAGTTTTTTTTTTGTTATCCTGTGCCTAGCTCAAGGCCTTTTGGCCATACACTGTCTTGCCGTCCAATATAGCGAAGAAAGTCATTGGGGAGAAGTATCCCTGATGTCAATGTCCTGTAAATTAGAGCACTTCACAAGGTGTCTGTTCATAAGACCATCGCAACAAAGCAGACAGATCGGGGAGGTACCATAAAAGTAAAGTATAAGAGTATATTCAATTTATTAGAGCTCAAAGGAAAATCTGAAATCTATATAAATAAGAATGGAGTGTTTGTTTGTAAATTCAATATTTTCGACCCATTTGAAGTTTTCTATCCGTTTTGGACCCTTCTAATGCCGAATCCGCCCTTTTCTCGTTTGGTGTCTGTCTGTATGTTGTGCCCTATACACGTCCACGCGGTTTAAGATATTTTCATGAAAATTTGCATACCGTGAGTACTTATCTTCATTTAGTGAGTGGCATTGGTTGCGAAAGTCTGTCTGTCCGTCTTTCTGTTCTATGCTCGATTTTGTGTTTGTGTGTTTGTGTAGACATCACATGAATTGTATTCCAGATATTTGATTGCATTGTATTTTATTTTATACATTATCTATTAGTTTAGTGAATGCAATATTAAACATTTCTTTATTGTTATATTTAGTTGAGTTTCATGCTAAAACACCTGAGTAAGTATACTTAAATCAACCATAATTTGGTAGTTTTGGAAAAATTGGAATGCCTATTGAATATTACGATTACTTCACCAGTACTGCTAAAAAAGTAATTATTCTTCAATTTTTTTTTTTTAATGGAATTTTATTTCTGATACTTTATTTATTTCGAGTCTTATTTTTATTCTTTGCGCAATGAAAACGATTTCCTAATATTTGGGACAGACGATATTTTTCAATGAAACGAGAATGAACAAGATCGCGTGAGCAGTGATATTTTTTCTGGTTCTTTCGCTCTGAATTAATTTCACATTTCTAAATTTTGTACTGTACGAGATCAAGAGATAAAATTGAATCACAAATTAATATCTTTAGAACAATTTTTTGCGACATCTTTTATTTTGTTCCACTTCGCTGTTTCCTGTTTTAAATATTTATTATTTTAATAAATGTGTTTTCCTTCTCATCACACGCAACAGCACCACAAAGTATTAGACTTAAAAATGTTAGGTAAGTCAGTATAAATTTTCAGTAAATTTTAAGTGTAGTTATGCCATTATTGAAAGAATAATGCCGTTATTGAAAGAATAATAATCTTTATTAATCCAAACTGGAACTTTTTCCAACATTAAAAAATTCGTTGTAATAATGACAGGAGAAGATTGCAAAATTTCACAATGTCGCATACCGGAGGCAAGAGTGCCACAAGTAAAAAAATATTGTTTTGTTGACTATGAGTGCGAGAGCACTCGCTGTAAATCGTTATTTTAATTAATTGAGTTGAACATGAAAAGAACTTAAGAAAGGGAATTCCAAATCTTCCTATAAATCGTCTTTTATAGTAGTAACCTTAGTATCACCTTTCGTCATTTTGTAGCTTTGTCATACAGCAATTGTGCGATGTATGTGAAATGTATTACATGAATGGATATGCATGTGTAGGATTTGTGTCCAAAGTAAGTTGTAGAAAATATAAAGATGGTGAAAGATGTTAAAATAAATTTTTATTCTACAAAAAACGTAAGTCAATATATATTTTGATTATCTCTTCAATCTAGAGTAAACCAATTCAAATCGAGTAAGGTCGGGTATTTTGCTAGTAGAATATAAAACTTGCACTGTTATCAGAGACTGGAGTTTGCCAACAATTTATCTTTTCGTCAGCAATTCCTATATGGATAGACATTTTGTTTGCAATCTCCTAATTCTAGAGTTGTAGTTTTACAGGTCATATTTGAGATTTTTAAGGTCATTTTTGAAGTTTTGAGCAGCTTTCCTCTCTTGTCTTTTAAGGTATAATCGAATTTTCCCTTGAAACAAATTATTTCAAACTTTCTTTATTGATGGGTGAATCAATGACACCAGAAAGAGGCTTTAAGTCAATTCTGGTCGTAATAGAAGAAATCAAAAGATCACATTTCACTTTAAGATTTCTAAGTCATTCGTCGAACTGTTTAATAATTCCAAAAATAATCCAGAATGATTGCACCAAAAATGCACAAATGTATAAGATTTAACTGTTCAGATGGCCACTTCTGGTGGTAGGTAGGTAGGTAGTTGAATAAATGTAGCACTGGAGCAACACAAAGGGTTATTGGTGATGGTCCGGGATCAATCCCGAAGGAAAAGATCAAAGGATACCAGTTCAATGACAGGGTCAATAACTGAGCAGCACCCTACTCAACAAACTTCCATACCGCGACAACTAGACTTTTAAAGTGTCTGCATAAAAGCTTGCACATAAAACATAGCAAAGTCAAGGACATTCGAAGCCATGACAGATTTTCCAGACACGTGCACTAGCCCCATGTATACAATGGTCTTTGGTTGTTTTGGATTCTGAACTCGGAACCATCAGGTCGCTAATCCACTACTCTTTCCAACTGGGCAAGTCATTAGTCACTTCTGGTCAGCAAGTTTTCTTAATTGAATTTTTGCAACACTGCTTTGAAATAAAAAAAACCTACATGCTTTCAAATTCTTTGGCTAAGTTGTATCGAGTATCTAAACTTAAATGAAAAACACTGTTTTGTTGTCTTCATAAAAATTATTTTAATGCTTATAGTTATGAGTGTTTACGAATGTGCACAAACCTTTTCACTGTGCGTATGCAATAGAAAATATTTTGTGATAATCATAATATAAATTATATAATTTAAGTTATCTTTTAGGTTATTTGCAAATATTTTTTGGTCAAGAAAATCTGAAAAGATTGGGATTGCATACTGAATAGTAGATTTCTTAATCAAGAAAAGATTTTGTTACCAGAAAGCACCATGAGGTGATAAAAAAGCCAAGCGAAATAACATTTGCTGAATTGCGCCTAACCACTGGTCATCGACCCTAACCTTTTCTGCAGGTTCTGATATCTTCAGGAGGAAATTGACAGTAATCGTCTACTTTGTTCTCCTGCACTCATTCTTTTTGTTCGTAACGCCTGTGACTATTTGGTTTTCTAGTTGTCCTTGTGTGTGTTGGTTTTACTATATTTTATTTTTATTGTAATTTTGTAATTGTTTTTTAATTTTACTGTAAAAAAAAGGCCAAAACCCCAGCTAAAACTTAAAGGGATAGACAGAAGACAAGCATTAGCAAACACATTTTTGGTCCTAATAAAATCCTCTACCCATGTTAGCCTTTTATCACAGAAATCAAAGCCAAAGCATTATTTATCCAAGCAATTGGATAGAGAACCAGGAATGCAGCTTACAGTACTCTTAAGGCACTTATACAGATAATTAGCTACATCAGTGAATAGTATTTAATTAAAAAATATAGATGGCTTACTTTTAAATCTTTTAAATGTTTTTCAATATCCTGAATCATATGATCATCATCAGATGCAACAAATACTGAACGTGCTTTCAAAGCTTTAACTACACTCTTCAGCTGCTTCAGAACTTTGCTCTTAGTTGGGAAACACAATTCCAATGTGGCTTTCCCAAATTCATTCTTATACCCAAGACATTGAGGAGCAGCAAACAACAGTGGACTGTGCTCAATATGCTCACAAGCTCGAACCTATGAAATAAAAACAAAACCATGTAGACTTAAACACAAGCAAACACGAAAACTCTGGGAGATATAACCAATTAGCCTAATCCTTAACACAAGCTGCTAATCTGCTCATAAACCAATGAGATTAAAATAGGAAGATTTCTTTGAGATTCATAATAAATTACTGTTATTTATGAAGTGTTTATTTTTCATTTAAAGAAACCTTATATAGGGTGTCCATAAAGTATCTTTACAATTTCAAAAACTTAATACAAAGGCGAATGAAAAGACAGATAAGTGAAAATTATTACAAAATGTGACGTATATATTAAGATTTTATTTGCCTCATTTAATACAACTCAATATGGGTACATTTGTTGCACAAAGCACCTAAAGACAGAACTTGATTTCTTGTCATGTTCATTGCAGCATATCCTTACATATGGCACACACAATACCTTTAACATAATCCCATAGAAAGAAGTCGAGGGGAGTGATGTCTGGTGAACGAAGTGGACAGAGAATTGAGCCCACCTTTCAATCCACCAGTCTGGAAATGTTTCATTTAGGAACCCACGAACATGCAGTCCTCAATGTGGTGGTGAATCGAACAAAGGTACAGGACATCACTAATCTAAAGCAGGGGATCACTGATGCCATTGAGGGTAGGCTACAGCGAACATGGCAAGAAATCGAGTATTGTCTTGATGTGCTTCATGCAACTAGTAGTGCCTGTATAAAGGTATACTAAATGAGGCAAAAAAAAAAAAAAATTTAATATATACGTCTCATTTTGTAATAGTTTCCACTTATCTATCTTTTCATTTGCCATCGTAATGAATTTTTTTAACTGTAAAAAGACTTTATGGACACCTATAAAATGAGTTAAATATTTCAAACCACATATTTATCACCATAAAAGTAACTGCAATAGAAGTCAAATAAGGCAGCAGCATCCAGAAATGGAACTATTGCAAATTTCAAAAAATGATATTTCCAGTATTCAGGCTACAGGGTTTTTAATTATTTTAATGGAACAATACTTTAACAGCATGATATACTTAAAAACTGGTCATATTGTAGAAATATATAATAAATTTTCCAGTGAAAAAATGGATGCATTTGTGGTCATAAATGTTTTTGATACAAATATGGTTCCTATTTTAATGTTTTTATTAGCCACCATTTTAGCAGAAGAGCATTTTAAAAATTTATAAATGTTTCATGACTTTGTATCAATACTATATTATAAACTACTGTATATTATCAATACTATATTATAAACTACATTATATATATATATTATAAACGGAACACACCCAATCAAGCCCATTTCGAAGGTGAATTCCCACCATAGGTCCTTTGGGGTGCATTGAATTGATAAAAGCTTTAGCCTCTTTCAGAATTGGATCACTCCAAATTAAGTACTGCTGCAAAATACGGTCTTCTTCGCGAACTGGGAATGAAGCTGGAGCTCCGGTGAATGCCAAAACTGGAAATTTATCTGCAGGAAACCTATGGTAAAAACAAATACACTGCCTTCAGATGTATTCTTGAAAAGCCAGAGAAATTAAAAAAAAGTCGAGTTTAATGTGGAATTTGAAAAACACAATCGTTACATGGCTTAACTTTAAATATATAAAACATTTTAATTAGAAAAATAAAATGTAACAATATTTCATCAACAAACATTTTACAAAACATCAACATTAAAACAAACTGCTTTATCTTTCTTTAAGAAAATGATTCCTTGAGCAAAAATGTACAACTATACTAAAACCTATGAGCTGCAATACTAGATTAGCATATGAAAACATGTTTAAGCTTTTTGAACTAATAAAAATATAATATGTAGGATACTTTTTTTACATATATTTGGGCTTCTAAAAAAAGATCGGAAATTTACATAGCCTATAGTTAGACAAAACCAACTGCTAACCATAGGCTTACCAAACCCATTTCATGATGACATGATACCTCCAAATTTTTGAGGGAACCTTTCAAACCACATTTTGTAATCTAAGCAAATTAAGATCAACATAAGCAGCCCATTTCTTGATGACATGATACCTCCAAATTTTTGAGGGAACCTTTCAAACCACATTTTGTAATCTTCGCAAATTAAGAGATTAACATAAGCAGCAAACTAGTTACTTCATTGGAACAATGATATCTCAAACGGTGAAAACTGACTAGATGATGTATGTACCAGAAATCCCCTCAATATGTGTCATGAAACACATATTTAAGTGTTTCAAAGTTTGTCAAAAACTGCTTTTAATTTTCTGTAATACAATTTTTTTCAGTCCTCAAGTATTACTGTAACAGTCTCCTTGTAGTGAAACCTTTAAAATGCATTTAAAACCATTGTATGAGAATCACTCTTTTCATACCAATACTTATTGTAAAAGCAGATAGGTCATAAATATTTGTAAAATTAGTATTATGCATGAAACATTACTAAATCACTCACTTAATTTTTCTCTTTCATTGTTCATCAAGATGCATGTGCAGTTGTGGTAACAGTCCCTAGGCAAATTTCAAGCACATTCGCACACTGCTGTCATCTGACAGCTCTGTGCGAAACCCAGTATAAAGTCGCACAAGCACATGCTATTTTCTCTTTTCCTCACCCTCTCAAAAATGTAATTCTTGTTCTAGATATCTTTTCTCAAAGAATATAAATGCCAGACCTTTTGGATTTTATTTATCATTTTCAAGTTTAGGTTTGAATAAATTGTGTAATCCTGTTCCTTGGGTGGGATACAACTTTAGGGAAAACGACTATTCTGTCAATAAACATTCTTAATAGGTTTTCTAATCCCTTAATCTTTCTCTATAGCCTTAATTCACAAGTGGATTAACTTATAGCTACTCATTTTTTCACAAGCTGCTTATAAAAAAGATGGCAAGAGTCACATGTCACACCTACGTTACACAGAACCCCATATACCCTGATGTTTAACTGTTTCAACTTGTATTTAATAAAATTATTTTCCCTGGATATTTTTCTGCCTTGTTATTAATTGATTAATTTTCAACATGAATCATCAGCACGCAAAAACCCTAACTGCCTTCACCATTTCTGTCAAACCCGTTACTTTGATTTATGTTGTTATGACATGCAAATATTTAGAAGTTTTGATAAACTTCTATCAAAGGAACAGCCATAAGACAAAATCTAAACTCCCAGACAATGCGGCAGTAAAAGACAAAATACAAATAACTTAATAATGTTGAAAGAAAGTTTTTTTTAAGTAATTGGTAACAATACATTCATATCTTTCTGAAATGCTAATAAATTCACAAGATGTTATTCAATTAAAGTAATCAACAAATACTTTTCATTCCACATTTCAACTGTATCTCGATAATGAACATCATAATGTAGTGGTTGATAGAAAACAGATTCATCAAAATCTACTTGAAAGGTATCCCAAAATGGACCAAATGGGTTCCCTTCTTTTGCATTACAACTATCTCCTGCACCCCGTGCTGTATAGCAGAAAACTGTAAAATACACATTTGAATAGTTAGTCATTCTATATATATAAAAAGAATTCATAAACAGCATATCTTATTGAAATTGTATTAGTATGAAGACATTGAAATAGAGCAAACAAAAGGAAATAAGAAACTGAAAATCAAATGTTAATTTATGATTAAAATTCCTTTTTATAAATAAAATTGTAAAGTATTTGTAATTAATATCAGAAGCACTGTTTTTAAATTCAATGAAGTTATTCAATTTTTTATTCAAAAAATATTAATTTATTAGATTTTTTTTAAATACATGAAAAACTATATATATTATTTGGATCAACATATCTGATGCATACAGTTTACTTAAAAAATCCATTTTTGTACAGTAAAAAAAAAAAAAAAAGGAACTCAAATCCAATATAATAAAGTCACAATATAATTAAAACAGACTATCTAATTTGTTGAAAATAATTACTTGAGAAAGATATTTTGTTATAAACTTTGTCTATGAGCTGAAAGAAGTTCATAGCTAGCAAGTTGAAGAACTGAATCATGTGTTTGAGATTTACAAGATAGCACTAGAAAAATTGTATTAATGCACGGAATGAAAAAAAAATGTTTTGGCTCCCCTATCTCTGACCGCATGGCATGATGTACTGTCATGTGACCAGGGTTTGAAATTAAAGGTCAGTAGTTGTATTTTGTGGCAGTAATTTTGGTTTTGACATAACTATGTACAGATCCAGTAATCATTTTTTACTCCCAGAGCTGAAACTTTTCTGAATCATTTTGCTTGTTTGGTGCAATTTCTTGATCAACCATTTCGTCTTCCATCTAACAATCAACTCTTATTTTAAAAGGCCTTATCAAAGTCCTACATGGCCCTATTCATTCCATGTATTTATATGCATATATCCACAAAATGTAAATTAAAAATTGCACTCAAATTGAACACTTTGTCAACTGAGGGGAAATGTTCAGTTGTCATTCACACATTTCTACTCCAAAATAACCTTTAATGTGACATCAAAATGTAACATAAATAATTGGCAAGCTCTCAACTAGTGTTTCAAGATTTGTACAAATTATCCCTTGAAGAAAACACTTTTTTTATCAATTTCTAATATGGAGCTTAAAATTTGTTTTATATAACAAACAGATCAAAATGTATCAAAAAAATTTTTTTCCCATTATTTCGCCTTCAACTACTGATGTGACATATTCATAGGTAAACAAGAACACCATTCTCATTTCTAAATTTACTTTTATTTGTAAATTTTTTAAAAATTACACAAAAAATTTTTTGTTACCCCAAATTAGTTTTGTTATAAACGGAAGTTTTATTTGACTATCCAGTTTTAGTTGTCTAAAATCTCAGTCAGTTGTTGACAACCATAGAATATATTTACATTTCATAGTGAGTGCCCCACAACTACTCTTCAAAGTACTTACAATGCCTAAAGCCTCTTAAATGGTTAATTTTGAAATAAAATATTTTGGATAACATTATTTACGCGTATGCTCAGCCCCAGTACCAAATTTAAAAACAGGTCTGCATATTACGACAGGTTTTTATTATTTCTGTCCATTTCACATGGAATAACCCAGAGGCAAGTATGCAATCCACAATGCTATGCAATAACTCACTAACTACTATACTTTCCTAGATTGATCAAAAATGTTTCTGATTCTTTTAAAAATAAAAATAGAGCATTTAAATGAATTCGGGAAAATTAGAATAGTGCTTCAAAGCTGTTACAAATTTTAAAATGAATAAAAAAGAAAAGATGAATAATAATTAGACATGCAATGCTTTCACAAATCAAACTACATACTTAAATCTGTGTCACAAATAAAGTTTGATTAGAAAAGTCGAACCTTTTCTCTTTCCTTTTGGCCATACCGATGATGCAATATTCTTCATAAAATATTCCATTGTTACGACACGGTGATACTCATTGAAAGGTTCCACTTCAAAATAAGTATCAAATGGTACTTGCACCTAAGGAAGGAAAAAAAAGGAATAAAAAAAAACTTATGTTTTTGCAGCTAAGATTATGGAAGCAAAATTTCAAATTCGATGCTACTACACTTATGAAAAATTACAATCCATTCATAATAAATATGAACACATTGGTCAATGAATTCGAAACCTGGGGTCAATATTTTATCGGACCTCCTTTTGCATGGATCACAGCATGTATATGTTTAGGAATACATTCTACAAGGTTCTGATCTACATTTAAGTCCAGTGAACACCACACATTGGATAGACTTTAAGATCATGTCAAGTGGATGGCAGAGGAGATAGCCATCAGATGAGTCTTCCCAACATGTCCCAAACATTCTTTAGAGTAAAGATTCTGGCTCTGCAGCAGCCAGTGAAGATGTTGGAAGTAAGAATGATGTTCTGTGAACCCCTCTCGAAAGTTGCATGAGCAATGTATGGTTGGTTTATCGTCCATGAAAGATCTGTCACCTTCAGAGTAAAAATGTAACATTGCAGAATGCACTTGATCCACCAGGATTTTCAAATATGGCATGACTGACTGTCTACCATCTAGAAACACCAAAGGACTAGTACCAAACCAGCAGAACTTGTCCCACAACATGATACCCCCACCAGATCCGTGAACTGTGCAAACAAGGACAGAGAGCTTCACGGGGCTCTCAACAAACTATGCCTTCAGACAGTGCAAAACAAGATATATAGTGATTTGTCTGACCACGTCCTTTTTCCAAACCTCAGATGTCAAGTAACGTCTTTCTCGATACCACTGAAAGGGAACTCTGATGTTCCTTGCAGAAATCAGATTTCCTCACTAGCCAATATCGATCCTCTGCACATTGTTTACAATGAGATCAGTTGGGACAAGCCTTATGACTTGTTAAAGGGGTGACTCCGCAGAGTACCAGCTCAGTGACTAAGTCTATTGTACTGAGACCCCTACTGATCAACTAAAGACCGCTTGCTGAAATAAATTTCAGCATGTACCTGATTGGAATATTTGACAGTTCCCATGGTTCAATACGTTGTGCAGAGTAATAGTAACATTCACATAGAACATGTACAGAACACTCCTCTACCATCCAACAACCTTTAAATAATGGGTCATCTATAACACCCATAATGTTGAGTTTCTATTCAGGGTACAATGGCCATGGGACAAGCCTTTGTTAAAGGTTTGTCAGTAGCAGCACAATGAAGTTCCTTTTTTCTGCAGTACAATCTATTTGAGAGTTTTTTTAGCAGTTACAATTTTTCCAAAACCTTAATACAAAAATGAATTTTACAGGAAATAAAAATGCTATGTCACAAAACAATAAATCAAATAAATACTAATTTTATTAAATAGCATAAATGTTATATGAAAAAAATAAGTAGACACTAAATATAAAAAGTGACAATGGTCTTGGCACTTTTTTGGTGCATATCCAGCAATGACAGGTTAAGGTAACCCATTTGCATTACGGTTATTGCGGATTTTAATACAACCTTGGCAAGTGGAAAGTTTAAAATTTTCATTTTGAATATTCTAGAAAGTTCTTTCAAATTCCGTTAAACTGTCGTTTGATTTCATAGGCTGATTTGAAATAATTCTTACATTGGCGACTTAAGTGCGCCAAGGCTGTTGCCACGGCTATAAACATAGACTGAAGCTGTACCCCACTGCTAAATAAAATATAACTTAATTCATTTTAAATTTACAACCTATTTTCGAATATAAAAAACCTTTTTAAAAAAAACCGCTAATTAATTTTCGTTGGCTTATATTTTCCCATAAATATTCTTATTTTCCAATTAAATCAACTTTAAATCAAATAAAACTTTAAAGTAATAACTCGTATTATCCAAGAAATAATTTAAATTATTAAAACAATCATAAATATTGCCCTTAAAAGAAGCATTTTGAAAATTTTCGTTGCAAAAAATAGCTGCAGTCTTTGTTTAAAACGGAGGCCGCCGTCTTGGCGCACTTCTAAAATTGCCAAAGAAAGTTTTAACCAATTTTGAAAGTACTTTCTAGAATATTCAAAATGAAAATTTAAACTTTCCGCTTACTGTACATCAGAAATGATCTCATTCTTAAAATTCTAAGGGCATGGATAAGTGTAAGAAGGGGCAATTGTGGCTAATTGGGGGGAGGGGCACTGCACTAGCAAACTGTTGGTAGCACATGTTCTATTTCACTGGGTATATTTCTCGTTCTTTCTCACAGTAAGACTTTCTTTGGATGTGCACTCAATTCAAGAAGTTTAAAATAAGTTTCTGGGTGCATACTACACAAATTATTAAGAATATGTGAAAGCACATAGAATTTCAAAAGTATGTTGCCTTGGACATTATGCAAGTTAGTTTTTCATAGCTAAAAATGTAAAGCTATCAGTGAATCAGGAACACATATCAAGATCAGCAACACCTGGTAATTTTGATATAGTCAGGTGATGAGGTTGACAACTGAGAGATGTGTAACATACACAACGGTCTTTAGTTGGATACAATTTCAAACACACAACCCTCCAGTTGCTATAATCTGCAACTCTACCAATTAGGCTACCATAGTCCTGTTAAAAAATATAGAACTAACATATTTGGAAACAGATTCCAATTACATTTTTAAATAGTCATATATGTACAAATTACAAACTAATGTTTCACAAAAGTATAGTGCTTCTCTGAGAACAGTCGACTTGGGGTCAATTGATTTTTGAAAAATGTGAAAGCAAGTTAGAAGGCAAGGTTACACAAAATCATGAATCATGATTGTCAAGGATGTTTTCCCCAGTCCATTATCAATACTATCAATTAGAGCACCAAATGATTAACTTGGAATCAGCACTAAAGACGGCAGTTGTAGAAGTGTTTGGTTTATGTTACCACAAATCTAATTTGACTAAACTTGTTCAAAAAATACATGTCAACAGCCAACTTGTAGCTGTCTGACAAAAAAATTTTAACTCAAATATATTCTTGGAATCACAAATAAAAGTGTGGAAGGGTGCTAGGTTATGCTTCTGGGCACAGTAGATGAGCTGAACAGTACCTACACACAAAAGTTAGAAACAATTATCACATGTTTACACCAGTGTATTAAATAATTAAATTAAATTAAATTTTACAATAATGGAAATTAACAGGTTGAAATGTTAGGCTTGTTTCTTCAGGGTAAAATTTTTGTTGATCATCAAACAGGTTCATAGTGTATATACTTAACAAATAATTATGAGTACCGATTTTGGGTATCCTGCTTTGTATTCCACCCATGGTGGCAGAGCGAGAGTCCTATTTAAAGCATGAGCAAATGCTAGGGAACCAAGAAAATGGTCAGCTTGATTTCCAAAACGTCCTGAAAAAATAGAAAAATCCACATTTAATGTTTTATAAAAGTAAAATTGAACAGTATTAATACATTTTTTTAGGTAGAAAGAGGATTCAAGTTCAAAATAGATAGATATAGTGCCCATTCCATCAAACATGCTGTGCTATTTGTTTTAATTTGCAAGCGTAACCTTCGTCACAAACAGTAGGTTACCGATAAACATAGAAAATTCCCAGATGTGAGCTACTTGAAAGTCTTCATTTTGCTGGTCCAAAAAATCTATTTTTAACCATAAAAAATATTGAAAAAATTTCTTCACTTATTAAGTACTTTATCATTTAGCTAGCTTTCTAATGCATTTCTAGTAGCTGTATATACAGCTTTTGTAACACTTATCGTTTACTAAACTGATGAAAATTTAACAATTAGATTGATTGATAGAAAATTTATTCACTTTGAATGAAAATTGAAAAAAAATTAAGGATTTTTTCGCTCGAGTGCAGACAGATTGTCAAAATAAATCACATGGGAGGAAAAAATATTTAACAATATGACATTGCTAAGTCGCTACCAATTTGGCACCTTTGTTGTTCTGTAAACAAGTCCAACTTTTAAGGAATTAATGTTTAGTTTCAGCATGATTACAAAATACGTGAATTAACATTAGGTACGTTCGGAAAGATATTAATACAAATCAAAGCTACAAGTAAAATATTTTAGTATGCTAAAAAACAATAAACAAACCCATGCAAGGACAGTAAAGTATGTAGCCATTGTGGTCAATTTGTACATTTTCAGAAGAAAGAATTATTTTGAAAAACAACGAAAATGCAACTACAAATAACATCATTTTAGACCGGCGCCAAAACTTAAGTTTGAAGGAGGAACAACAAAACACACAATATTTGTGACGTAACTATCAACATTGCTAACTCCGCCTACTAGTCTCGAACTCAAAATCAATTTCAAATGTTACACCAAAGTGGCAAATAAAATTTTTTAATTAGCTAGCGCCACTTGTGAAGAAACATTAAACTAAAATAGAAATTTTATTTGAGCCATAGAGCTTATATAAGATGTCTATGATCTGAGCAAACTAGTGCTAGTTTTGTTTACATAAACTAATCAAAATTGCGCATAGGTAACGGTAATTAATGAACGTCCCACTTGTGTAACACAACAGGCTATTGATAGCCCGGTATCAATCCACAAGGTTAAGATCCGAGAATAATCCAATTTGAACCACGGTCACATGATGGACCACATCCGAACTAAGACACCCCACTCTCAAAACTTCCACACCACGCCACCGTGATGACATTTGTGCCACGACAAATTTAACGTGCATTAGCTCCTTTGCACACGACGGTCTTTGGTGGATTTGAACTTGCAATCGTCCGCACTAATCCGTTATTCTTCCAACCGATACTGGGCAGGTACCACAGATCTCTTTCTGCTTTCCAGTACTTTACTTGAGACTTGCTTTCGATTTGCCGGTGGCTTAAAAATTTATATTTAGACATTGACTGTCTTCAACATACATGATCGACTTGCCACTGCGTGGCTAGCACGGCGTTGCCCGTGCCCGTGGTGTAAGGTATTAATCTGGTGTAAAATTTTCCTTAGATTTCAAATCCGTTGAAGATATATTCAATTAAAAAATTATTTATTTAAAGAAAATCATATTTTTAGGTATCAATCTAAACTGAAATTTTCCGCATGTTTAAAATCCGTTGAAATTTTTACTCTATCTTTAACGGTCTAGGAGATAGAAAAAAAGAACTGTGACTGCAAATCATTCCTAGGGCAAAATCAAAGCAGAAACGAAAAAAATAATTTTCTCCGCGTTCTGTCGAAGGAAAAAAACTTGGCATGTATCCAACGGCTGACATGGCAAAGGTCATTTCCGATGTTTCTTCTCTCTCTGGTAGAAACGCTTTGAAAAACCGATAGAGAATAAAACTATTAAATCCATTGGGAAAAATTAAAAAGATTGAATTTTAAAATTTCGCCATTTTTTTTAGATTGAATAAAAAAAAGTGCCGTAGATCGTCAGGATTTTGCGGCCGCGAAACAAACAGACAAACAAACACTTCCTTTTTCATAGTAAAGATTTACAATCTATGTTCTCAAGCTCTATTCATTTTTATTTTATCATAGTTTGGAAACTATATTTTGTTAGTCAACTGAGTCTCCAGGATTCCGAAATTTTTTTGCTTGTAAAAATTAACAGAATTATGAATCGGAAATTAGTTTTGTTTCAGTTTTCATCATCTTACCAAATTACCTTTATTTGTTAAGGTTGGTAGGTATTTTAATTGACTACGCACTGGAGCAACACAATAGGCTATTGGCGACGATCCAGGATCAATCCCTTGACGGAAATATCCGTGGACAACACCTCGTAAATTTGAACCACGGTCAGATGACAAAGCAACACCTGAGCTGGCACCCCACTCTCCAAACTTCCACACCAGCCCAACGTGAGGACTTTCAAATTTTTAAATTGTAAATATGAAATTGCTGTTCAAGTAAGTATGGAATTAGCGGTAAGACACAAAGGTAGTTACTGTTTAGAAGAGTTAGTTAATGCTGGAAACTAACTAATTAGTTTATAGAAGCATTTTCCACACTTATCCAAGGCCTTCGAACAGTTTCAAGAATTAAAGCTTGATATGAACAGGTGGCAATGTCACTCCCTTCTGCTGTGGCAGAATACATAAGACGCAATAGGCGAAACCCAGAAAGTTTTTTTGTAGAAGGGCCTTTAGATGGGGGGAAAATATTGTGGTTAAATAAACACTTCATGATATTCCAGTAAAAGATAAGATGTTTTTTTTTAAACAAATTTTCTGTTACTGGGGATAAGTTTGGTCACACTTGCTTGACTATAGTGTAGGATATCCTATCAACCCTCACACCAGCGCTCTCTACTGTGCGTGGCGACCCCCCCCCCCCCTTGTCCTGGCTTGTCAGTAGTAAGATGTACTACTCCCTGATGTTCAAATACCTTGTTCCGATGCAATGAGTAATAGAAATTGAATGCTTTTAGTCCTTCACCATCTCTCCGTTATGATGTACTAGCCACTGCGTGGTTAGACCGGCTTTGCCCGCGCCCGTGGTGTAAAGTATTAATCTGATGTAAAATTTTCCACAGATTTCAAACACGTTGAAGATATATTCAACTAAAACATTATTTATTTAAAGGAAATCATATTTTTAGGTATCAATCTAAACTGAAATTTTCCGCAGATTTCAAATCCGTTGACATTTTTTTCCATCTTTAATGGTAATGGTAATTTTAGTTAACGTCTTACTAGAGCAACACAACGGGCTATTGACGACGGTCCGGGATCAGTCCCTTAAGCGAAAGATCCGAGAACAACATCTCGTAATTTTGAACCACGGTCAGATAACGAAGCAGCACCTGAGCTATCTTTAATGGTCTTGGAGAAAGAAAAAAGAACTGACTTCAGTTAAAAGATTTAATGTCTGGCTGAAAATTTATTCGTCAGCGCAAAATAAAAGCGGAAATGAAAACAATAATTTTCTCCGCGTTCTACGGTTGAAATAAACTTGGCATGGCTTCAAACTCTGACTGCAAGGTCACACGGGTGGAAAAAGTTCTCCGCGTTTGAAAAAGCAATAGAGAATAAAGCTATTAAATTCATTTAAAAAAAATCTTCTAGATTGAATTTTAAAATTCGCCGCGACCCAAACATTGCAAATAATTTGGACTACCTGTTTGCCAAATTTCATTGCTGTAAGTGCCATAGAATCGTCAGGATTTTGTGGCCCCAAACAAACAAACACTTCCTTTTATAATTTAGAGATAAACAACCCTAAACTCCCATTATTTTTTTTGTTGTGGGGATATTTTTCTCCTACGATTTATTCCGAGCTATGTGGTTTTAGAGAATACTTCGTGTTTGGGCAGTTCTACTGGTGTTTTATTCAGTTGTGAATTTAGTATTACCAAGTTTAGTCTCAGCGTTTGTGAGGTTTTAGGATATTATCCATTTCGACCTTCGACGCACCAGCGCCCTCTGTTGTGCGTGGTGACTAGTTTGTCAGTACTAAGACGAACTCCTTGATGTTCAGCAAGTGTAATGTTCAGATGGAATAAATGTATTCAGTCCTTCACCATCTCTCCAGTCAGGGACGTGCCAACGTTTTGAATAGAGGGGGGGGGGGCGAGCATAGGCGTAACTAGGGTTGTTGAATGGGGAGGGGGTTTCTCCCGAAAAGTACCCCTGTAAAAAGTGGGAAGAATAAATTAATTATATTAATATTGATTAATTAATAATAATAAATTATAAACAATTAATTAATTTATATAAAAAGATATTCATCAATTGACACTTGATTTTTTAAAAAATCATATTTTTTTCTTTACTACAATATTTACTAAATGACTTTATGGTGATTTTTAAAACTTACAATACATTTAAATTAGAAATTAAAATGTCGATTTTTTCCTAAACGTTTCGATTTTTCTGAACTTTTTTTTATTTATATTTGATTTGCTTGAATCACATGGGTAAATATTAACTCGATTCTGACTCTACCGCCTATGAGTGCTCAAAATTTTTTTTAACAGAATATATATTTAAAAATTCGGTTTCAATGAAGCACAGTACGCAAGATTTTAAAAAACCAATGAAATAAGATAAACATTAATTTTAAAAAGTTAAAAATTATTAACAATAGTTAAAATATAAAATGTATTTGAAAATTTGGTTTTAAAAAAGCACAATTAACAATAATAAAAAACTCCATTTTTAATCGAAAAATTTTCTTCTGACCTTTTACTCTGCATAATCTCGTATGAGTTCTTTAAAACACAATTTATTACAAAACTCATTTTCGATAGTTATAGTCAATCTACTTAGTCTATGTAGAGTTATTGTGGATCTTAAATAATTTTTGATGATTTTAATTTCTAAAAACTTTTTTCACCACTTGCAACTTACATAAACAAAGTTTTAAAATTCTAAGTGCAATATTAATATAAATATGATAGATAATAATAAACCCCTGCGGAAAATTATATTAAAAATTCCCCGTTTTTTCAAGAATGTGGAAATAACTAAATTTTCTATTAATTAAATTTTAAGACTCATGTCGGTAATTGGTAATTACTAGTTAATGCCGTACTTGAGCAACACAACGGGCTATTGACGACGGTCCGGGATTAATCCCTTAAGGAAAAGATCCGAGGACAACATCTCGTAATTTTGAACCACGGTCAGATGACGAAGCAAGACCTGAGCTGGCACCCCACTTTTCAAACTTCCACACTAACCCAACGTGAGGACGACAGTTTTAAGGTGCACCAGCCGCCTCTACGCCCTACGCTTACAAACATCCATGCCTGGACCAGGATTCGAACCTGGAACCTTCCGCTCTAGAGGCTAACACCTTAACCACTATACCGGTTGGTCGGCGGATCATATATCGGACGAAAGTTTGGAATATAATGGTTCAGGTAGCCAATTTATTAGATTTATTATTGCCTAACATTTATCAAAAATTAGTCGCAATTTTTACTGCTTAGCGACCGCAAATTTTGTTCATACTACTTATATGAAAATAAGAATATTTTTGTTACCTACAACTTGGAATAGGTATTTTTATTGGAAACCCGTTTTTCAATAATTGGGTATTATTGTTGTTTTAAGATAGAACTATTTAAGAATCTCTCTATATTAAAAAGAGTTACCACAGCCGCTGTCGCAGGATTGAAAACTGGGTTTTTTCTCTCGATTCTCAAGATGGTTTGTTGATTGAGAGCAGATCAGAATATTACGAGATTAACATGGTTTATTCAAAATTATACAGGGAACAAAATGGAGATGTTTTTTTTTTACTGATGCGGCTATCAGTTTAGGGTGCATTAAGTGTTAAAGTAAAAAAAAAAGCGAAATCAATTACGACAGGAATGTTGATTTGCGAAGCAACAAGTTTTAACAATACACTGTTCTCACGTTTCCGTCATTTAATTACTTCACACATTCAAGTGTTCACTTTCAAAACATTAAGCTCGGAACCTTACTCGTCAAGGAAATCCGTAAAACTAAATAATCCATCGGGCAAAAATTCAGAACAGTTCACTTGCAGGCAGTATACCGTTTTTACTTCAAATAAAAAAGCCGACAATTTAAAAGACCCTATATTGTAAATTTTCAAAATAAGCAATGGCAGATTTGTTGCGATTTCCGGAATGCCCTTATCTTCAAACGACATTTCCGTCAGTTGGTCAGGCGCTTCTTGTCCAGTTTGGGACCTAGCACAATAAAACCCTAACATACAATCCGTCAGTCGGTCATAAAAATAAATCGTTTTTCTCAAGACATGCCGTCAAAGAAGTTTGCACTATACAGCAATTTCTTTGAAAATGAGATAATCATCTCGTAGCATTCAAGTGCGAGTAACACGTGTATTCATTTTGGGGGTAGAACCACTTTAAAGCCTTAAAAAAAAGTGATAAAGTATCGGTATGCTGGGCCACCTTTCTCCACCTATTCAGAGGAATAATTTATTTTTCGGTACTTTGGATCTTTGATACAATTTTTTTTTCACTTTTACTTAAATGTATATACTTTTACTACACAAATAAAATTCGTTCGAAGTTTCTTGATAAACTTTTCATACATTTACGTGTTAGGAAACTTTCAAATTCGTTATTTTCAAAATCTAATTTTGTGTTTTTTGCCCCTTGACCCTTCATTTAATACCCCTTTCGGGGAATTTATCGAAGCTCTCAGAATGCGCCCCCTCCGTGCTTTTCTCTCTCTCTCTCTTCTCTCTCTCTCTCTCTCTCTCTCTATATATATATATATATATATATATATATATATATATATATATATATATTAATTTAAGGGCGGGCTGCCAACTGCGTACTTCATAAAAAAAGCGCCCACCCCGTGCATTTTTTTACAAAAAAAAGTCAAAAACTATCATTTAAACAATTTTAAATAAATCCATTCAACAACGCGCTGGAGAAAAGTCATAAGCCTTTATGATAAAACCTTTGTAAGAAGTTTTTAATGTTTGTGGATATTGAGGCATGTGTGTGTGGAGATGTACGACGGAAATGACTGCGGTAATTGTTTTATTTTAATTAAATGATCTGCATTAATTTGTCAATGTCGTCGAAGGGTCACCCAACTTTCTTGAGTACATGCAGAGTGTTGACAATGTACGAAAACCTTCATGTCGATAATTTTTTATTTGTTTCCATACATTATATTTTTTCTTTACACTAATTTTTGAGCCCCACCCACGAAATCGGCTGCCCAGAGCAAATGCCAAGTTTGCACTCCTCTAGATCTGAGCCTGCATCTATTGACAGGAAATGAAATTAGTCAAAATTTGCTTTAACGGTACTTTTTAATGTTACTTTTGATGTTAAAATGTTAATAATGTTCCTTGATAATGTGTGTAGGGGGCTAAATATGGCTTTCGCCCCTTCTCCTCAGTGACAGGAGGGACCAAATACCCACTGCCCCCCTGTTGGCACGTGCCTGTTTGCCCTTCTCCTGATCTGGGCCTGCATCTATTTACAGGAAATGAAATTAGTCCAAATTTTTCAACGGTGCTGTTTAATGTTACTTTTGAAGTTAAAATGTTAATAATGTTCCCCGATAGTGTGTGTGTGTGTGTGTGTGTGTGTGGAGGGGCGAAATATGGCTTTCGCCCCTTCTCCTCAGTGACAGGATGGACCAAATACCCCCTGCCCCCCTGTTGGCAAGTGCCTGTTTGCCCTCCTCCTGATCTGGGCCTGCATCTATTGACAGGAAATGAAATTAGTCCAAATTTTTCAACGGTACTGTTTAATGTTACTTTTGAAGTTAAAATGTTAATAATGTTCCCTGATATTGTGGGTGTGGAGGGGCGAAATATAGCTTTCGCCCCTCCTCCTCAGTGACAGGAGGGGCCAACCCCCCCCCCGCTCCCCCCACTCCCCTGTTGGCACGTGCCTGTCTCCAGTTATCATGTACAAACTCCCTTAGACTCTCTCAATAGCAATAGTGTAGTTAGGGGGGGGGGGGTGCCTCTCACAAATCAGTGTTCTTATCTTTATTCAAAGAATCGGTTCTAATCAGAGCGAGAATAGTGTTTTCCCCCATAGACCCCACATTTAGGAAAGCAAGTAAACGACAAAATGGGTTGCGATTGTCTAAACAAGTAGAAGTCCTGTCCAGATTGTCCAAACGTGTTTCCTCCGATAAGACACTAATCTGAGAATTCTTCACTACCCTTCATCTCAACTGTGAAGGAAATTACCCTCTCCCCCATATTTCCAAGGGGGTGCTTCGAAGGCGGAAATGTGCTCAGTAGGGATGGTTATTTCAGATGATTAAAATGTTGAGCGTGAGCTTTTCATTGTGTTAATACGAATTTTAAATTTGTTTTCTATTTTTAAAGATTGAGCTGTGTTTTAGATTGAGTTACTTGACACAATGCTATGAGGACTCCATGATTAATGGAAGTTGTCTAGGAATGAAAAGGTGATCCACGTCCTTATTAATAAAGAACACATTGAATATTTTTCAGTTTTATATCAATGTCTCCAATCCTCTTTCATCAATATTTATCCATATGTGTTCCATATATGACTTTAAAAAAATTATAAGCCAAATATTTAAATTGTTTTTACCTAAATAAGATATAAAACACTTATGGATAAATATTTATTTCACAAAAAAAATTGGAGAATGTTTGTAGACTGAAAAAGTAAGAAAATGTCAAGAAAACTTTACATATGTGATTTTTATAGTTCATTTGACTTAATGAGGATCCTTTTTGCTTTTTCCAGGTCTGGGAGGGACTTAAGCACCGGAGATCACACGGATGGGGTGATAGGGGCTCACCTGGGTCAGATTAGAGAGCCTATATAGGCACTCTAGGTCAGATCGGTGGTCACTTTGTTGTCCACTTTGTGGTCACTATGTTCGCACGATTCCTACAACTCTAGTATTGCATGGAATTTCGTCGCACTTTTATCAATAATTGTTGATCCTTGATCAATATATAGTACATCAGACTTAGTTTCGGAAGTATTCTTAAAATATTAAAACGAGTTGAGTGATCAAGTGGAAACTTCAGTTGAAAACTGATTTTAGTAATTAAATGGTGAGAGATTAGGCAAGTATTTCTTAGAAATGACTTCTTTGAGTAATGACTGCATTTAGAAAATCCATCCAAGAAAATTGAAAACCGGGCAAAATTATTAACTCGTTTTTAATTATAGGGGTCATTAGCTGTAGTCCCAGACACCTGCGTTACTCCTCCCACTCATTCGTACGTGCTCCCCCGGGAGCAGAAGGGCTTTAAACTGCGACGTACGTCGCACAGCAAAGTCTTTGCAGAACAATTTTTCGTAATTTTAGCAAAAATTTGGCCGATTTTTTAAAAATCGTAAGATACGATGTTCTGCAGAGTAAAGCGCGCTCTTTGCCATACCTTTCTTTCTTCTCTAGCTACGGAGCAACCTCCCTACACCTCCCAAATTACCACAAACACTTTATAAATACTAACACATTTTCTATGTCAATGACAAAATATTTAACTTCAAGAGTGATCGACGGAATTGCAAATTCTGAAAGTAAAGTAGTATAAAGTTAATTAATTTGTATGTGTTTTATTATAAACTAGGGGGCGCGCCCCCTGCTCGCTAACGCTCGCCAACCCCCGGAGGATTGCTTTGCAATCCTCATTGGTACACTGCGCGAGCATGCTCGCTACGCTCGCATCAATGAAGACAAGTGTCCTAGCAAAAGGAATTACTTACAAATATTATGTATCAAAAAAATATTTTTCAAATATAAGTTTTTTGTATTACCGAAAAGTTATAACAATACCTCTGAAATCAGAATTCAAATGAAAACTTTGAGCAAATTTTGACTCGAAATGTGAGCGATGCTTTGGAATTGAATGCCCAACATGTTGTTTGTGTGTACATTTCCCAGCACTCGAGCCACCTACACTTTTTCATCGAGTTTGTTGTAGAAAGTTGTAGTGCAAGCGTCTTGTTGAACTATAATTGTTGGCCCTGAAAAAAGCTGTATTTCAAATGGCACTGAAAAGATCCTATGCTTTCTTTGATTTCTATTATAAGCTGCAACAGCTCGACTAAAATTCTTTTTTTTTTCAATAAGACTTCCAACCGATAACAGTAAAAATTCAATCGAGGCGCGAGGCTTTGTTGTAAGCAAACAATCATACAATGTTGCCAAAACGCGATAACAAATAACGTCGTTTTTGTGAGCCACGTAAGAGAATTATATATATAGATATGTAATACATATTTAGCCGATAAATGTGTTTTACGTCTGTTTTTGGTTTTTCTGCAGTTTTCAAAATTCGGACAAAATGCTTGCAGGACAAATGCAATTGCTTGGAGTTGTGTTGCAGAACACTGAATATAATTTTTCACCTGGGCTTGCTCCTAAGCATCGGAGTTGGTTGATAATAGAATATACAAAACTCTGGAGCAACATTACGGTCTATAGGCGACGGTCCGGAATCAATCTTGAAAGGAATGGGGGGGGGGACACCTCGCAATTTCGAACCACAGTTTGATGACGGAGTCAACGTCTAAGCTGGCACCCACTCTCCAAGCTTCCACACCACGCCAACGTTAGGATATTGAAACCACGACAGGTTTAACGTGCACCAGCTCCCAAGTACCAGACGGTCTTTGGATCAAGTTTCGAGCTCGCATCCCTCGGGTTGTCGATCCGCGACTACACCGAGTAGGTTATGTCTGCCCCGAAGAGGATCATGAAATATTCAGTTTCAATACATATCCGGGTAGTTAAAATTACCGCATGTAGAAAGGAAGCGAGTGAGGAGGGGGGGGGGGGCTCTCGCGCTTTTTATTAGTTATGGTTTAATTATGTGAAATGGAAAATAAGTGGGAGTACAAACCTTTTTTAGGACAAATTAATTAAAGTAAAAATGTTTAGTTCATTTAGTTCTAAAATTAGTTACATTATTACTAGGATAAATGCCATACGACGGGTGCAGAGCAAAATTTTTTTTTTCAAACTTCATTTATATTTTTTTAAACCTGACGGTGCGTGATAACTTGAAGTTAATAAACCTTTTTTAACCACTATCTGTCAACTTTTATTGATCACTAGCTATGTATAAACCTTTTCCCACCACTATCTGTCAACTTGCCTTGCTTTCGCATGATATTGTTTTTTGAGCAATAGTGGTAAAACAATATTGTTAGAAAACTTAATTTTTCATCAACACTAGTAAAACAATGAGCTGCGTACGGCCTTCATTTTCTCTCAATATTATTTCCATGGCGATTTCGAATGTAACGATTTTTGATATTTCGTATCTCGTTTCGCTCGTAACATCACACAACCAACCAAAACAACTAGAAACTCTATCTTCTCGTGACGTCACACAAATAATCAAAATTTTAATAGCCATGAAAACACCATGAGAATCTAAAATTTTATATTTTAGAACATTATTTAGTTCATTTAAATTGCAATAGAATACCCTTGCCTCTTGTGCTCTTTTCAATGCGCAAATGCTCACGGGTAATCTCTCTATATTAAAAAAAAGTTACCGCCGCCGCCGCCGCCGCCGCCGCCGAAGAATTGAAATTTTTGTTGTTTAGCTCCATTCTTAGACGGTTTCCCGAGAAAGTACTGATCGGAAAAATATGAAATTAACATGCTTTGTTCTTCATCGTATTCCCTGGATAATTATTAAGATTTTTTTCTGATGCAGCTATTAGTTTAGGTTTTATTAAGTGTTAAAGTTGAAGAAGTGAAATTTCTTCCGCGAGTGAGCAAAACACATTCAAAATTTCAGTCTTTAGTCGTGAGTTTTTTTTAAGAGTACCTCTCAACGTAAATTTTTGCAGCTCGTCGAGTTTTTTTTGAAATTTAAATGTGGTTCTTGATAATATTTTTTTGAAATTCGGGAAAAATCGGGACATTTTTGTTACTTTTTTTTAAAACTGCCGTATCTATATCTAATTACTATTAGTTTTTAATTTTTAAAATATAGCAGTATACCTCAGAATATACTCTTTCTTACGGTACTATTATTTTTGAAATCGGTTAATAATTAAATTGGATGCGATCAAAAGTGCGTCATACAAAATTCGGAATCTTTGGATATTTTCGCTACTTATTGTTAAAACCGTTTTGTCTACGGCAAAAGCCATTATTTTTTAAATTTGAAAACATCACTGAATACATTACATTACACTCTTTCTTATGGTACAATTATTTTTCAAATTGGTTAATAAATAAAATCGATGCAAATAAAAGTGGGTCATACAATTTTCGGAACTTTCAGATCGTAACTTCCGATACAAAACTAAAATGGTCATATCTGTATAGTATTACTGTTAATTTTTAATTTTAAAAATATTGCAGTATACCTCAGAATATACTCTTTCTTACGGTACAATTATTTTTAAAATTGGTTCATAAATAAATTCGATGCAATCAAAAGTTGGTGACACAAATTTCGTATTTTTCAGTTCGCATAGCTGCTTCCGAAAGCAGTAGTGGGTTACACTTTTGACTATCGGGTTTGCCAGATATCAAATTTATCGTAGCAACAATTGCCATAAAAACGATTTCTTTTTATTTGGCGAGGAAAAAGGCTCGCTTTTTTCCCTCTGTTTTCAAGACAGTTTACCGACAAAGTACAGATCGTAAAGTTTGGATATTAACAATGTTTAGTTAAAATTGTACAGGGAACAAGATGCAGAAGATTTTTTACTGATGCGGCTATTAGTTTAGGGTGCATTAAGTGTTAAAGCAAAAAAAAAGTTAAATCACTTGCGAAAGAAGTATTGGTTTGAGAAAGCAAACCAAACGGATTGCGTAGCAATCCCCGGGGTCGGCGAGCGTAAGCGAGACGCAGCAAAGCCCTCGCTGTGACGTCATGAACCGGAAAGTGAAATCAGCATAATACGAATTATTCAGATAGTTTCACTCTGTGAAAGTAATGTTGGTTTGCGAAGCAAACCAAATGGTATCTGTGACAGGAGTGTTGGTTTGCGAAGCAAACCAAATGGGATTGCGCAGCAATCCCCGGGGGTTGGCGAGCGTAAGCGAGCAGGGGGCGGAGCCCCCTAGTGTAGCAAATTATAAGATTCATTAGGTGGCTTTTTAAATATTGGCAGCTGGTACAAACCCTTTCCACCTCTTATAATTAAAAAATAAAACATTTTTCTCCAATGGCGGGAACTAGCCACTACAAGGCCGGATGTGATGGTCCCTTGTGAAGGGGCACCCAGTGGGAGGACCATCATTGCCCCTAACAAAGGACAGCACAATTTACATCCATGCCCTGACCCCGGATTCTAACCAGGAATCTTCCGATCCAGAGGCCAACACCTTGACCACTAGACCTGTTGGTCGGCACATTAATTAAATTGATTAAACTATTCATTATGTTTTAAAGTTTTGCACGTGGATTTTCCAAATAGAGAGTTAAAATTATTTTAGGATAGATTTTCTCCCCAAAAGGCTGCTTAATCTCAATTGTCTTAACGTCTTTATTTCATAGAAATTGGAATTCACAACGATCAGATACTTTCGACTTTTAAATAAAAAAAATATAATAAAAGTACCTCCGTTTCTCTTTATTAAAGTGGTTTAAAAACCCAAAAAGGAATAAAAATGCAAATACAACTTTTTAAATTGTTTTGAAATTTGTAAATTATTTATTATTATGGTTAAATACCATATTTATTTTCAACTAATGCATTTTTCATCTAAAATTAATTAACTATCGTACTTTCATAACCACTTTGTATTTCACTGGAGTCGGCGCTTCGACCTGGCTAAAGACCGTCGTGTTCACTAATGGTGACTGGGGCACGTTAAATAGGTCGTGGTCACAAAGTCCCTCATGTTCCTATACCAAATCAATACCTCTGGGGGTACCTGATCAGGGGGTTATCGGCCTCTGATTGGGATCTAAATTACGATATGTGTGAGTGAATGGATGTATGAAAGGGACCTTCCTGTAAAACGGATGTGTCATGTATGTCGAGCTATATCGGACTTCCTCCCAATGGGGCTCAATAACATGGAAAGTGCACCCCCCTCGCCTCTTGCCGTCTTTGACGGGCCTGGCACTCCTCCGGTCTGCCAGTGTAGGCATAAGAAACAACAAAATTTCACTGGAGTTGACGTCTGATGTGTCTGTTTTTATTTTATTAATCAAAACAGATGTCTCTGACAGTTGAATTGATGATACTTTTTGCCACTATCAAATCTGATATTTGGCACTTGAGTTGATATTGGCTCTGGCAACAGTTTTCTAGCTTCATAAAAAATACATCTGTGTCTTGTTAGGGAAAGAACAAGCTGATAGTAAAAAGATCTGAAAATACAAAGAATTAGTTACAAATATTCATTTTGCTGCTTCTCTAGACATTTTTCTAGAAAAACTAAAACTAGACAGCTAAAATGCTGATCAGATCATTGTTTTTGCGTGTTTAGCTTCTCAGATAACTGTACAATCAGCAGTAATGAGTAGGATACAGTAAAAATACATTGAAGAAGTATCCTATGGACCGATTACTGGCATGTAAAACCATTATAAAAAGTTAAGTAGTTTCTTTGCAAAGGTATCAAACATCTACGTTTATATTACACTAGTCACTGCGGTGACCAGCACAGCGTTGCCCTTGACAGTTCTTTTTGTGGGGTCAGGTGTGACCTCTGCTCGCTAACTCCCGGTGAATCCTACGAATTCCTATTTGGTTTGCTTCATAAACCAACATCACGGCCAATTTAATTCTGTTTTCTGTCTCTGATCAAAATCCTGACGAATCTATAGCACTTACAGTAATGAGATTTGGCACACAGGAATCCGAATTTTTTTGCAATTTTTGGGTTGCGCTGAATTTTAAAATTTAATCTAAAATATTTTTAAATGAATTTAATGGAATTTAATTGTTATTGTTTTCCGTAGAATGAAGCACCATAAAGATATGGCAGATTCTAAATTTATTTTTTCCGTGTTTCCGTTGGAACGCTTTTAGCCGAAGAACAAAATAAATAAAAGGTTTAACTGGAGTTATGTAGGTTCTTTTTTCTATCTCCAGATCGTTAAAGATAGAGTAAAAATTTCAATGGATTTGAAATCTGCGGAAAATTTCACATTAGATCGATACCTAAAAATATGATTTTCTTTAAATAAATAATTTTTAAACTGTAACTTTTATATTTTTTCCCATACGAATTTGACCTCCATCGTGTTCGAGAAATCACTGATTCCGTTTCCTGCGTTCAAACAAATCCAACCAAGGAAAGCAAAACAAAAATTTTTTGACTGGCATTGTTTAGCTTTTTTTTGTAAAATTGGGATCATTAAAGATAGATTGAAAATTTCAGTGGATTTGAAATCTGCGGAAAATTTTTACACCAGATAAATACCAAATACATTTAATTTTCTTTTGATAAATAGTTTTTCCAAAAATATTTATATTTTCGTAAGAGATTGTGACGTCACGCCGATTGGATCTCTTTGAAATTCGAATTTGGCCACATTTGACTATGGGCAACGCCGTTATGGTTGTTATCCAATAGGCTACAAATTCCCCATTTAATGGGAATTCGTAGCAATCACCGGGGTTTAGCGACCAGTGGTCACACCTGACCTCACGAAAAGAACTGTCACAGGCAACGCCGCGCTGGCCACGCAGTGGTTAGTAAATTATAAAGCCAATTTCTCTTTTGAAAATGGCTTTAATTAATACGATTTTGTTCTTTAACTTAACTTGATCTTCTTTGCGGAATTACAGTACTGCAGATTTTCCATTAACCACCTCAGAGCCGCGGAAGCCCGGTTGAAAAAATAGCGGGTTAGCAATAATTTCCATTGCTAGTTCGAAATTGGATCCAACCAAAGGCAGCCATGTAATTGAGGGCTAGTGTATGTTATATCCATCGTGGACGCAGATGTCCTCACCTTTGAGTGTTGTGGTAGTATGGAGAGTTGTGTGCTATTTCACGTGTTGACCGTGTTATCTGAACATGGTTCAAAATTATGTGGTGCTACCTTCCGTTGGGGATTGATCTAGGACCATCGCTTTTAGCCCATTGTGTTGCTTCAGTGCGATGTTAATTTATTCCCTGTAAGACTGCTATATGGTTGGTAGGCGAATTAATATCGCACTGGAGCAACCAATCGGGCTACTGAGGACCCAAGTTAAGGAAACGGAAAGGTATTTTTCTCAGGGTATTTTATTTAGACTTTAGTAAACGTTGTATTAAACATTTAAAGTGGAAGTAAAAAAATATATCAAATTAAAAATTTCAACAAAGTAAACTAGAAAACCACAGGCCTTTAATCTTGTGACAGGAAAAATTAATAGTTTGTGAATTAATTGCATAGTTTTAGAAATTAAAAAATGACTCTATAGAGTAATAAACTGAATTTAATTTAATTGCTGTTGAAGTTCTATAAGGGGACATTAATCCTGATTCAAATGATAGCTGGACAATCCTATTTTATAAACTTCATCAATACTCATTTTGATCATATTTTGGGGATGCCCCCGTCGTTCTAAAGATATTTTATTTGCTGTACGAGCATTATTCTCGAAAGTTTACCCCACGTGTTTCAGACCGCGTGTTGAGATTGGTGTTGCTGCGCAGGAACCCTTCCCGGCTAACACCCCTCGAGAAAGAATCAGGCGTTGTTTGCATTTTCCTGTTTACAATTTCTCGGAAGGGTAAACACCAGATGGGATTTTGAAGGTCAATGTGTTTCCTAGAATTCTTTTTGAAACTACTGGAAGCTCACAATATCCAAATCCAATCTGTATGTAACTATATGAGCTTTAGAGCAGGGGTTGGAAAACTACGGTCCGTGGGCCAACTCTGGCCCACCACCTGTTTTTAATCAGGCCCTATGGTTAATATTGTTTTAACATGAAAAAATTAAAAATATTATAAAATTATACACTCTGAAACGCAATGGGCGATAGTCGAGTTGATAAGTTGTGAATAATGGCATATTCGTATTCTATCGTCTGCCGTTACCGTAGAAAAAGTGAGGCCAGCGTCTCAAATTTTCAGTCAGGTAAAAAAATGTAAAGATTTTTTTTGTTGGCTCTTGATGAGTCGACAGACATTACTGATACTGCTTAATAATTGCTGCTGTTTATTCGAGGGGTCAATTCTGAGTAAAAACTGAGGGGAAACTCAAGAATTAGCTTCTATGAATAGTCTGCATGGAACAACAAGCAAAAAAATCTTCAAGAAAGTCGAGAAAACGCTAACACAGTACAATTTCAATGGAATCAGTTAAAATGTGTCACAACTGATGGCGGCAAAAATATGTATAGAACAAGGTAATTTTGTAATTTTTTTTAAAATTATCGTCGTACTAGAGCAACACAATGGGCTATTGATCAACAAATGGCCGGGATCAATCCCCAACGGGAAAGATCCGAGGGCAACACCACGTAATTTTGGTATGGAACAGGGAAAGAATTGGACAAATTTTTAAGGCCTGTGAAGAAGCTAAGTGTTTAAAACCTCAGGTAATTCCTCGTATTATTCACTTGGAGGCTCTATGTGGAAAACATCTTCATTTGTCATGTGTTATGGAACCAGTTGTGTCAGTGGTTAATTTCATTCGCTTCCGTGGACTTAACCATCATCAGTTTTGTGATTATTTATTAGAGATCGAAGCAAAATATCAAAACTCTCCCAACCATACAGCAGTTTGATGACTCGGCAATGGAAAATGTTTTATTGAGATTTTTTGAACTCAGAGAAGTTATAAAAATTATCCTAAACGAGAAAAACTAGTCCCACAACCACTATTATCGAACAATAAATATCTATGGAAATTAACATTTGCTACAGACATTGTGGGATACCTTATCGAATTTAACATAAAATTACAGAGCAAACAGTCTGTAATTGTGAAACGTATTCTATTCGTTAAGTCATAGTCGCCGAAAATTTACATTGTTTGAAACACAGTTCACATTAAACAAGGTTGACCATTTTCCACGCTTAAAGTTTTTTTAAAATAGTATTGGGGAGGGGGGGGGGGGGAAATCCTCATTTCCAAAAAAATACAAGGTAGGTATATTTTTTTAACTTAATCTACAGTTACATCAGCGTTTTTCGGATCTTGATACAAGTACAAAAGACATTTCCATATTTCAAAATCCATTTGATTGTAGAATGGAGGAATTTCCGTTCGATTAGAAGTGATTGATCTGCAAAATGGTGATAAACTTAAAATGATGTTTAAAGAAATGGATCTAACCCAATTCTATAAATATCTTTCGAAAGATACATACTGTCAATTAAAATCATATGCAAGGGGCTTTATATCTGTATTTGGTTGTACAACGTACCCCAATGTGAAAGGACACTTTCGAAAAAGAAATATGTTAAATCGCAGTACAGATCATTATTAACAGATGATAATTTGCAAACAACTTTAATCATAGAAAGTATTAACTTCGAACACCAGCATGATAAAATATTATCTCAGGAAAAAACAATCACACATTCATCGCATTAGTATAAAATATAACCTATTCTATAATACGTTTATTAATAAATATAAGTATTTCATTCGTTTATTTTATAAGTGTCAGTAAAATAGTGTATACATATTATGTAAAAATGTCACTTCCTAAAAAAAAGGGTTTTTTTTTTTTTTTTGCTCTATGAGTAGAATTACTCATGTAAATATCTTCGAGTTTGCTACCTGGCACGCCGAGCCTAAATTTTCTACACTATGGCCCGTTCCAAAAAAAAAAATTCCGACCTCTGTTTTAGAGCATGGAACTACTCTTTGTTTGAACTGAATTTTTGCACCTTTATCACGCGAGGAGACAACATTCGCGGCCTCCTTGTAAGCTGCACAGATCTTTCCCTTGGGGGATTGATCCCGGATCGTCGTCAATAACCCTTTCCAATACGACGTTAATTAAAATACCTACCTACCTCCTTGAGAGTTGCGACACATTTTTAAAAGCCTCTGGTTCATAGAATAGTCATCTAATTTAATGAGTAAAATACGATAGTAAACTTAAAATTGCCTGGAATGGAGGTTGGTTGGTAATTGTAATGGTAATTAATTAAAGTCACACTGAACACACTATTAACACTAGCGCAACACAACTGGCTATTGGCGACGGTTCGGGATCAATCCCGAAAGGAAAGACCATAGACTCAAACGAGAGAAATGCATACAGATAGGAATGAATTATCTGTATAATAAAGTGTAATTTAAATCAAATTTTGAATTACGTTTTAAGGGGGACCAGTGCACAAAATTCTATCAAAATTTTGACTATTTTTTATAAATTTAAATAAATGTTTAAACAATTATGTTTGAAATAAAAGATTATTTATGTAGATACGTTGAGTAGAAGTATTTAAAATAATTTTTTGGTAATTGTGGTAATTTTTTGTTAACGTCGTACTAGAGCAACACTACGGGCTTTTAACGACGGTCCGGAATTAATCCCTTAAGGGAAAGATCTGAGGACGACACCACGCAATTTTGAACCACGTTCAGATGACGAGGCAACATCTGAGCTAATAACTTTTTGAAAAATACCTGTACATTTTGAAGTAAGGTTCATTTTATGCTTTAAACTTCAATGTCTCGATGCCTCATCTCTTCAATGTCTCTCCTGGAGTGGTTAAAAGTGTCTTCATAACCTGTGTAAAAAAGTTCAAATCATTTCACATAAACGATTCTGAAAAATGTTCCTGAAAATTGACTAGTTCAACATTGCGGAGATAGGACTGCACCGGTCTCCTTAAAAAGACGTTTGTTGACTCTCCCATATAGGTTTTTAGCTGATAAGTTAAAACAGTATAGGTAGGTATTTAATTAACGTTGGAATTGACTGTGCTCGGGATCAATCCCGAATTGAAAGACCCGAGGACAACACCCTGTAAATTTGAGCCACGGTCAAATGACGAGGTCAAGCTTGAACTGGCACCCCACTCTCGAAACTTCTACTAGGATCTACCCCTTCTTTGTTAATCCCGGACCGTCGCCAATAACCCATTGTGTTGCTCCCGTGCGACGTTAATTAAATACCTACCTATCCAACATACTTTCACACCACCCCAACGTGAGAATATTTGAGGCCACAACAGATTTAACGTGTACCAGCCCCTTTTATACACGATGCTCTTTTGGTTTTATTCGAATTCTCAATCCGGTTGTTTGTTACTCTTCCAACCGGACCGCCCCGCACGGGAGCAACACAAGACGAAAAGGTAGGAACGTTTTCTAATTAACGTTACCCTGGAGCAACACAATGGAGTATTGGCGAAGGTTAGGCATCAACCCCCGATGGAAAAGATCTAAGGATAACACCACGTAATTTTGATCCACGGTCAGATGACGAGGCAACATCTGATCTGGCACCCCAAGCTGATTATTTTTTGGGAAAAATTGTCCTCCGCGCGGCACATATTTCGTTTCTTTCCCAAGCGGAAAGCTCACGTTGGGTTGGTGTGGAAGTTTGGAGAGTGGGGTGCCAGCTCAGGTGTTGCTTCGTCATCTGACCGTGGTTCAAAATTACGAAGTATTGTCCTCGGATCTTTCCCTTAAGGGACTGATCCCGGACCGTCGTCAATAGCCCGTTGTGTTGCTCTAGTACGACGTAAACTAAAAATTACCAAATTACTTACCCAAGCGGAAAGCCGGTATAGTGGCTAAGGTGTTAGCCTCTAGAGCGGAAGGTTCCTGGTTCGAATCCGGGTCCGGGCATGGATGTTTGTAAACGTATGGTGTAGAGGCGGCTGGTGCACCTTAAATCTGTCGTGGCCGAAAGTCCTCACGTTGGGTTGCCGTGGAAGTTTGGAGAGTGGGGTGCCAGCACAGGTGTTGCTTCGTCATCTGACCGTGGTTCAAAATTACGAGGTGTTGTCCTCGAATCTTTCCCTTAAGGGACTGATTCCGGACCGTCGTCAATAGCCCGTTGTGTTGCTCTAGTACGACGTTAACTAAAATTACCATTACCATTACCCAAGCGGAAAGCCGACCAACCGGTATAGTGGTTAAGGTGTTAGCCTCTTGATCGGAAGGTTCCTGGTTCGAATCCGGGTCCGGGCATGGATGTTTGTAAACGTATGGTGTAGAGGCGGCTGGTGCACCTTAAATCTGTCGTGGCCGAAAGTCCTCACGTTGGGTGGGCGTGGAAGTTTGGAGAGTGGGGTGCCAGTTCAGGTGTTGCTTCGTCATCTGACCGTGGTTCAAAATTACGAGGTGTTGTCCTCGGATCTTTCCCTTAAGGGATTGATCCCGGACCGTCGTCAATAGCCCGTTGTGTTGCTCTAGTACGACGTTAACTAAAAAGTTACCAATTACTGTTCAGATTTTATGTCGCAAAGGTCATATTTGGCCAAGCTGGGTCAAACTTTAGACGAACATCGAAGATAGGTGGTTGAATTTACGTAAATACTGGAGCAATACTACGGTTTATTAACGACCGTACGGAATCAAACCCGAAGGGAGACTGGAGGAATCGAAACATCCAGGGAGGAATTGAACTTGCACCTACTACAACCCGCAGTTACTTGAGCTCTAGGCAAACCACAGAGCAAAAATGCGCTTCTACTGTATATGGTTAATAGGTAGTTAAATTTAAGTCTTACTAATACAATTTTAAAGGCTATTGGCGACGGCGGAGTATTCATCCTGAAGTGAAAGATTCGAGGACATCATAATTTAATTTCGAACCTTGGTTGGATGAAGTGATCAAAATCTGAGCTCACACTCCACTCTCCAAAGTTCAACAATGCGCAAATATGAGGCCATAACATATTTTAACCACCCCTCTTTTAACACATGGTCTTTGGTTGGATTGGAACTCGCAACTCTCCGGTTAGTAGTCCGTTACTGTTCCTACTAGGCTACCATGGCCCCTATTTCAACGGAGATATCCGAGGACAACACAACGCTATTTTGAACCACGGTCAGATGACGAGGAGACATATGATTAGACACCCCAGTCTTCAAACTTTCACACCACATCAACGTGAGGACATTTGAGACAGCGACACATTAACGTGCACCAGTCCCCTTTGTACACGGTGGTGTGTGGTTGGATTCAAACTCGCAACCCTTTGTTAACAAATCCGTCACTCTTGGAACCAACAATGCTCCCGTCTAAAACGCTAACTAGATCATCAGTAGTATCAGAGAGTTATAAGCATATCGCTTAAGGCCCTTTAATTATCGTTATTAGATGCTAATTCAGTAAGCTAAACTGTCATTTATTATGTTAAATACATTTATGCGACTGGAGTGTCATATCTTTAAGTCTTAACGATTTGAATTCATTAATCTATGCGTTTCTCTTTTTGTTTCCAAATCAAATCGCCGACCAACCGGTATAGTGGTTAAGGTGTTAGCCTCTAGATCGGAAGGTTCCTGGTTCGAATCCGGGTCCGGGCATGGATGTTTGTAAACGTATGGTGTAGAGGCGGCTGGTGCACCTTAAATCTGTCGTGGCCGAAAGTCCTCACGTTGGGTTGGCGTGGAAGTTTGGAGAGTGGGGTGCCAGCTCAGGTGTTGCTTCGTCATCTGACCGTGGTTCAAAATTACGAGGTGTTGTCCTCGAATCTTTCCCTTAAGGGACTGATTCCGGACCGTCGTCAATAGCCCGTTGTGTTGCTCTAGTAGGACGTTAACTAAAAATTACCATTACCATTACCATTACCAAATCAAATCAGTTGAGAGGAAAATTATTCGTTGAATTGTTCTGCATATTAATTTTGCGTGATTCATCCTTTTTTTTAAATCATTACCTGAAACTAAGAAAAGATCTGACATTAAAGTCACGATAGATTCACTTATTAAGAATATATAAAATCAAATATCAGACGTGGAAGTCATTCTAGTCTTAAAAAAATAAAAACTATGAATTGCTATATTGTAATTATATATTGAATAATAAAAATACATTTTCTCTGAGGTAGGTATTTTAATTGACGTCGTATTGGAGCTCAACACAATTTTCTAACATAATTTCTTTGTTTTTGCTTCGAAGATTAGTTCTGTTCTGCTACAGATAGCGGCGCTGCGTTCGCAAAGCATGATGTCAGTTAAAAGCGAACTGAGCTGAATTCAACTGAAACACGTTGTGCGCATAAATGCTGCTCGGTTTCTCATCTCGTCAAACGTTCTGTTGTGGCGGAAACTCGAAAGTAACGCCGGGTGAAGATCGCGCACCGCACGAATGGCTGACACCGGTGACATGGAAACTGAGTTGATGGCACAAGGCGACGATTGGATCGAGATGGGGCGCAAAGCGTCTTTGACAGATCCCAAACAATCTCGATTTCAGGTAGCAAAAGTGGATTTTGCTTCTGACACGCCAAAATGTAAGTTTGCAGGCGATGCTGATGAGGCGGAGAAGCAGCCTTTGACAGATCAAAACCAAATGTCATCGGGCGGTGAGGCTCGAACTTACGATACTCACAATGTCCGAAGTTTGAGACATTATACCAGGGAAGCCCTGCCACGAGTTGATCACTACAGAAATGTCATGTCAATACATGGTCAGTTGAATCGTCCAACCCTTGATGAACTACATGATCCGTCCTTAAGCATGTCACCTGATCACAAGGTAAGTCTTTTCATTTGATTTTCTGAATCTTTTAACATCATTATTCAGAAAAATTCTCTGTCCCGCAGTTAGTCTATCCAATAGTTATTTGAATAAGATGATCGCCGCAAATGTGAATAAATATTAAATTATTTTAAACTCGAAGGAAGCAATTTGTTTATGTATTTAACAGGAGGGGCCGTCGTTGCTCAAAGGGTTTGTCCACTGCACCTAGTTGTAGGCGGCGCAAGTTCGATTCCTCTCTAAGTGTATTTCTCTCTTCTGTGCTAGTAAACTATACATTGTGCGAATATATATTAATTGACGCCATCTGGCAAGCCACATGGCCCTTGCGCCATATAACCTAACTAAACATTTAGCAGGAAATGTGGAATTGGGTTTAATACCCTGGGCCAAAACGATGTGTTTAATTTGAAGCAGCTTTGTAGTCTGTTCATGAGGAGAGTTTCCTGCCTTCAGTATGCATACATTAGCATTTAAAACTTTGAATGAATTAGATCTGTATTGTCAATTTATCCTAATTTTTTTAATGATACTGCATCCTTATTTAAAATGCTGATAAGCATTGCTAGAATTTTAATTTAGCCAGTAAGAGTATTGTATAATTTTACTATACAATGCAACATGCACTTATAATATCTTGTGAATATTTATTTACACCCATATCATTTCAGTCTTCATATGTATAATTTTCTCATTAATTCAATTAAATAAAATTCCCCATTAAACAATTCTAAAGTGATATTTTGACAAACTGGTCATGCCTTCCTTTTTCTAAGTAGTCAGAATGAGAGTGAAAATGTTTTTCTGGGGCATCAATGATGGTAATTTCTTTGAAATTGTGAACTCGTACAACACGGCAAATTATCTTCTGCTGGTATAAAATATAGCTAATTCGAATTTGCCTAACGAATATAAATTGTTGCTCACTTGGTTTTTTACCGCCATAAGCATCCTTTAAATTATCACTGAAATAACTTCTGTATTTAATACTGAAGTGTTTAGCACATTTTGAAAGTAAATGCAATAAAAGACGAGGATTTTAAGATTATAGATTATATAAAATTAAAATAAACCCAGTCAGTCTTGTGGGTTTGAGTCTATTCTTATAAATAAGATGATAGGTTTGAATGTATAAGCAAAGCACACTTCAACAACTAGTACCTTTAGTGCAGATTCTGGTTCTATGTTTATCGTTCAGTGCTGTAAGCAATAGCAGTGATTATGTGTTAGTGGCGAAAACCACCCAGTGATCTACATTCATGCTTTTGCAAATGGCATCTCTCATGACCTTGTCAGAGCTGCACTATATTAATTTTGGATGTATTTTTATTTAAATAACTGATTTTGCGTGAGTTATTTTTGTTGCAAAAATTAAATTTTGCAAAGCAGTATTCCTCAAATTTCATTCTGCATTACTGTTATTCAATCTCTATTTCAAGTGATAAGGTGTTCTATTAAAAAGTTCTAAATAAATGAATTCCATTAATTTAATATTAACGAAATTGAACCTAATTTTTATCTTCTGTCATGAGATATGATCAATAAAATTTGAATTTATAAAAGTTACAACCATATTTATTAAATATCTATTAACTCTAGATGCATTGTTATCGTCACTGTCTATTCCTTCGATACAAGACATAACTATCACCTTAACTTTGCAGTTTATTTGTGACATAGTTTAGAAATATTTGTAATATGTATTTAAAGGGATTTTTATTCTTGGGGGAGCTGTATTTACACTCCAAGCTAAACCATTTGATTTAATAGCCATTGCTAAAATTAATATGTATGAACGAATATCAATACGAATGTAATTAAATTGGTGCATATGTAACGATGTTGAGTGAAATTTTTGTGTTCTACACAATATGTAACAACGTATAAATTGTTTACTACTCTTGGAACTTCTAAGAGTTTTTTTCTTGGGAATAAATTACAAAAGGATCACCTTTTTCATTTGGGCCTTTAATGAATACAAAGTAATGCAAAATTGTTTTGGCATCTCATTTTTTAAATAGAAAATACCAGCATGAAATTTAGATAATCAGTAGTCCTGTTTAGAACATTTTTCATGCTTCAAAAGTTATGAAAGTAATTCTGCAATACTTCATATTGAGAGCAGGCCCCAAATTAAATATGTGTTAAACAAAGGGGGGGGGGGGTGCATGTTAAATCTCATGGCCTCGAATATTGGCATGGTGTGGAAGTTTGGAGAATGGGAGTACCAACTTAGGTGTTGCCTTGTCTGCTGACCATGATACAAAATTTTGTAGTGTTGTCCTTGACTTTGGGGATTGATCCTGGACTGTCATCAATAGCACATTGTGTTGCTCTAGTACAACATTAATTAAAATACTTGCCTACAAAAAAAAATTTCGCACCACCGGTTATGGGTTAAAATTGGAACTTGTTTAAACCACTTGAGAACCAAATGAGAACATTACTTTGGCATAATATTTGTTGTGCCAAATATTTACTCTATTTTTTGAATAACTTTGCTAATTCCTATATCGAATTTTAATCTTTCCAAAATTTATACTCCTATGTTTCCTAACACATTTATTTTTAGGGTTAGAAATTAATTAAAATCATAATCATGTTAATAAAAAACATGATTTAAATAAAATCCAATTTTTATAACTAAAAAATGATTTTTCATACCCTGTTGTATATTGATGCTGTTTGCTAGTTCTTAAACATTTACAATTGGTTCACACACAAAATTTAAGTTAAAGTGTGATTTAATCAAATATTTTGATGCAATAGTCTGTTTTCTCTAAGGTTCTTACTTACATGCTTATGGGATCTAGGGTCTTGGTACATATTTGTTTCTTGTATATCTATAATCTAAAATTTTTTTTCGCTGACTGTTTCATTACAAAATTTTTATTGCATAAAACTAATGTATTAAGCAATACTTTCTTTCAGTGTAGTTGTATAATTGCAAATACTCTTCCTGATTGGTGCTAAAAGTTTAGTTGCAAATCCATTTTGTAATAAGATTGAGATGCTAAATATGTTTTTTTTTTTTTTGGGAGTGGGGCATTGCATACACTTATTCATGGCTAGAAATTATTTTTTAAATTAGGAATGGTTAAATATTATTTTTAAGTATCATGATTCATTTCTTTCTCATTGATTATGCTGATTGGAGGTGAGAATAATATTCATGCCTCGTTTCTTTCAAAATTCGCTTTCATAAATAAGTCAAAAATTTCTAGGCAGGATCTAATTTTAAAATTCCATTCACATTTCAATAATCTTGTTTTTTTCGCGGGGTCATTAAAATAAAGAATAAATTGAAATGAAATTTTGATATTGTTTGTTACAAAATTAGTTTTCATATTTCGTGGGTAGTACTAGTTCAAAATTTTTTTGTTGCAAAATAAAATTAGACTACTTTTCTAAGACATTTCTGAAACTGATTTCTAAAAGAGATTGTGTGTGTGTTCGATTTCATCGATGAGATTGCACCGCGTATCTTAAGAAAGTGTTAATTCATTTTGACTGTCACCAAAAGAGATTTTCACCCGAACAAATATTGATTTAACCACTGCCTTTATGTGCCCAAGATAGTTTATCTTGTCGGCTTCCTAATAAAGCTTTCTATCTCAATGACAAGTCAAACATCCATCATTTAACGGAAAGAGTGAATGGGTGTTTACTTAGAAGCGCAGTGTTTTTGGTTCCAACTCGACGACCGTCGTTTTAGTTCGTGGATGAAGTGATTAAAAATTCAGTTTGGGGATTATAAGTAATTTTTCAATCTATCGTAGAATAAAAAAAATCTGTACGATTTGTTAAACACTCCCCCCCCCCTACTTGTCCTGTGTTTCGCCGTGTTTAAAACCGCGGCAAAAGGACAATGAATTCGTCAATCGCGAAGTTCCGAAACAAAGCATTATTTGATATGAAATTGCTTTTTAACTGTTGCAGAAGGTACGTTATTACGTGCATTTCATACATAATTTTTAATCACAAAAATCGCGTCGCAAAATCTTTGTTTTTTCGTATTCTCTCAATAAGGCACCGATAGTTGAAATTTTCTGAATTTCTCTTGACCTTGCCATGCAAATATTCACTTTTTGAATGTGGCGTAATTAAATTGTAACTTGTGTTTGCTAAAGGTGATTATAAACGGGAGTTTTTTTTTATCTTTTTGATGTTCGCGAAACAATTCTAAATAAATTAGTTATAAACTAGCCATTTTGGCTCGAATTTAAAGCAATGTTCTAATTGGACCAAAAGAAGAATATATTTTCCATACAAAGCATATTCGTTTGGAAATATGATGTCCTGGCGACCGTGCTAAATTTCTGGCACATTCCTACATTTTAATTTTATAGATTTATTAATCTGGTCTCGTACACATTCATAATCTTGAAATTTTTGATGAGAAAATGTTTAGCTCGTAACATTCACTATTTCAAATGCGTAAAAAAACATTGCACCTCACGGAAAAAGTTACCATTCAAAGAGCAATCCTAGTGTGACGAAAATTAATAAATACCCCATAGCAAAAAATATATGGTGTGTTGATGCTCACTGCGTTAGCCACCTGTGAATTGTAGGCGCGCAGATTCGATTCCTGTTACGTATTTCTTTTTTCTGTGTTAGCACAAATTTCCTTGTTTGCGAGTCTACTTGACATTGTCTTAAGTTTAGCGCAACTTGGCTCATTTTGCCTTTTGTTCCATAAAATCTAACCCAACTAACATGATGTATCATTACATAAAAGGACTAACAGATCGCTGAGACTTAATACCACTGTCCTATCCCAACGCGGTATGTGTTTTGAACAAAATTGAGGAATGTGAGAAGCATTATTACTTTTTTTTTTGTTGTAAAATATTTCTTACCTCAATAAAAACTTAAGAGAGAATATCTTTGGCACGGCTGTTGGACATAAAAATCCGCGGAGTAATTCTTTGTTTCAGTGTCGTACTTTGCATGAAAATCGTCGCTTACTTGTGATTTTCCAAGTTATTGTAATTCCTAGTGACGCAGGCATACTTTTATGCTGTCGTTAAACTAATGATTTCTTTTTTACTGCTTCTTTGTTCTTCACATGCCCCCATTTTTCTTGTTTTTCGCTTTACTGTCCAAACCGCGGCAAAGGAACAATGAGGGTTCTTTTTGAAGTCAGCTGGCGGCGTGGAAATATATTGGATAGACTTATTTTCTGTTCTCTGCATTCACCTCTCCACATCAAGTGTTGCGAAATCTATATCAACAGAACTATAACAGAATAATTATCCTGACTGTTTCTATTGGTTCACTATTCCAACCTTTTAGTTTGTCGCTCTACGGCCGTTCTTTCCTACACGAGGGCCAGTTAGGCTAGTCATTTGGCTTAAAGTGGATTCCGAATATGGTACAAACATCCATACCGAGACATTCATGACAATGAACCTCGAAAGGGGTGGGTCGCCACGGGTTTTGCCCGCTGTATTAATAACCTACGGGTTATTGGCGGTGCAAGTGGGATTTCCCTTGGATGTATTTCTCTTCTGTATCAATAAACTGTGTTTATGGCCATTTGCTTCACGTTGTGCTTGGCCAAATATGGTCTAAACCAAACCTGGCCAAAACCAAATATGGCCATAAAACCAAACTACCATCGAACCCAGAGCCTCAATCTGTGGGTTGCAAGGTTTCGTTAGGGATTTGGCATGATTCTTAGACGTAAAAGTATATATATTTATATAAATATATGTACTTAATATATATCCTTGATAGATAGAAGGACAACGTCACCCACAGCTGATTTTGTTTACGTATACAGAAGTCGTGATAAAATTTATAGAACTCCGGTGGTATCTGACATTTTGGCTTGAATGGACCGCATTGAGGGAGGGCAAATTGTCTTCGAGCGCATGTAATTTTTTATAATTAGTGTACAAATTAGTTACGAAATTTATTTTGTTGCTTTTTTTACTTTGACGTTAAAGAGGGCAACATAAAACTTGTGGAATATCTACCATGTTTTTCTGAAACTACTGCAATTCTTAGAGTTCTCAAGGCGTTCGTCTGAAGATATTGATGTAATTTTACTCGTTCTTCATCTTTGGAAATGGTTGTTCATAAATGAGTTAAAGCATGCATTTAATCGGAGCATGGGGTATTGGGAAGCGAGAGAATTTTCGATTCTTGAAAAATATAGCTAAGAATAATAAGTTAACAATCTTGTTAAGTTTCATTACTAGCTGTCCGGCCGGAGCCGCAGTTTGGAAACTCTTGGTTTGGAACACAACAATATGAGGCTGGAGAATCTAAGCAATTTAGACAGTATCTCATGTGATAAGACGTTAACTGTAAAAGGAATCGCGATTCAAAAGTTGTGAACATCTTGCTCTTAAAATTCAACTTGTTTGAATAAAATTTCGTGTTCAGTTTGCAGCCCACTAAGAGTAATTTTTGAGGTATTGATGTATCTAAAAGAGTAAGTGCACAAAAACTAGAGACGTTTCTTATGCCGTTCAATCTACTATTAGACTATTAGTCATTGTTGGAGTGATAAAACGAACAATGCAGCGAAACCTGTCTAGGTACTTCCAGGGACTAGGTTTCGTTTTTAATTTTAGAACAGGTTATCGACTCGAGCACACGTTTTTTTTTCTTTCTATTCGAATCGATAGTCCATAAATTTTTTGTATGCTAGTACTGTGTTTCAGTTTTCAGATAAGTGTTCATGGAAGTTTTTCAATATTTCCCACATACGTGGATGAATTGAATGCGGTAATTTTCCTGGAACTAACATTAAGAGGATGATTTCTCGTCAAATCCGAGGTTATTTGGGTAGTCATCAACTGTATTATAATGCAGGCGATGCAAATCTAGTTTTATTGCAAGTTGTCTCGGTTGTGAAGTGGATCAAATCGAAATAACAGAAGCAGCATTCTCAAATGTTTTTGTTCTAGTTTTCACTGTTTCGAACGTTTATGAAACGAATTTCGACCCATTGGAATTGTTTCAAAGCAAAAACGGATCAGTTCAAATTAAGCGGATTGAAACAAAACAATGTCCAAGTGAAGGGATTGTTTGGAAATTTAGTACGAATTTTGTATTTGAGCGCTTGAAGCCCACACTTTGTCGGCATGATGAAAGCGTTCGAAATCATAATGATTTGTCGACATGTGTTGTTTCACAGGCGGTTTATCGTGTGACGACGGTGGGAAATAAAACCATATTGATCATCTTCCATTCTCATCTCCTTTCTGTCTCGATAAATTGCGCACACAGCTGTTGCGGCTATTCGTTTGAAAGTGAATTACTGTTTTGTTGTATGTTTGTATCTCTTTTTTTTTATATCCGTACCCTAGACATTTTTGTAGCTCGTAATTACTATCGACAGCCACCTGTGGATCATCTGCTACCCTTTTCCAGTTTGGCGATTCATAATAGGTAGAGGCTAAAATTTACATGATGTCTAGGGCAACTTTTTACAACAAATGCAACTTTTTTTCACTCGTTCTACGCTGCATGTAAAGTGCTTTAACCGAAATTCCTCCAACATAGGTGTTTTGTAAGTGAGTTATAACCGCAACAGAAATGCAACTTTTTTCCATGAATGCAACCACCTGCAACTTTTTAAAATTTAGCTTAAAGTTAAATAGGCAACTATTTAATTTTGCTAATTTAGATCAAAATTAACTAGGCAACTATTTAATAACTATTTTGTAAAGTAATATTTCCGAATGTATATATATATACATACAATGCAGATTATTGGAATACAAAACTTAGTTCACCCAGAGGTGCCAAAACGTTTGCTAAAAATCAAAAGGAATATTTTTGAATATTGAAGACAACATCGAGACGGCGAATGAAGATATCAGATCGATGGACTTTAAAGAAAATCTATGCAACATTAAAACGTATCTTATAAAACGATTTGAAGAAATAATGACCTGACAGTTATTGCTACACTTTCCCGAGATGATTTCCCCCAAGTCGGTATTTGCTGCTGCAACAACGTTAAGCAACATCTGTCTCTGTTGAGCTCAGTTTTTCAATGTTGAAGAGATTACTGGCCAAGGATCAGCCATTCAACAACGTCAGAGTTCTTCTGAATTTAGTTATGAATAATAATACTTTCATATACCACTAAAATTGTCTATAAATTCTGATTTTTTTTTTTTTTTTTTTACGAATTATTGATTTTAGATTATAATTTTTATTAGATTATTTATTCCCATAAATGGAACTTTAGGGAATGAGAAATGCAACTTTTCCCATTTTTACTGCAACAAAAAAAATTGCCCTACTGATTGATGTCTTAAAATTATAAAGTGACTGGATTCCCTTGAATAATGATTTCACACAAAATGCATGTTTGGTAGTGGTTGGTCACTTTTCAATTGTAACGAATGGGAATGTTATTTTTCAAACGTATTCTACCGAAATGACGTAAAAAACATTTTTTATCTTCTGAAAAAGGAATAATAGGATGACTGCAGCCATTTCCAGTATAGATAATGTAGTTCTGATGCAATTAAACTCACTTGAGTGTCATCGCTTCCCGGAAGCTGCAAATGGCAGGTGTGAATTTAACTTTCAAGATGATTTCTATCTTTTTACAGGCAAATTTATTCCTTTCCGTTTTTCTTCTGTTGCGATTGAGGCTGATCTCTTCTCCTAAGTAACTACTGCTACAGAAAATCTTCTTAAAGTTGTACTTTCATATTTATATACAACGAAAGAGTACCTATCACCTTCTGACGCTGATGCGCTTAAAAATGTATGTACCACTGCCGTAACTCATGCTGTCATTCCATGGGGATGTAGGGAAGCGGTAGAGTTGCGTATTATCAACCTGAGGGTTTCAAGTTCTAACCAAAGACCTACCATTGACAGATTTAACGTACAAATACAAATGATCAGCTACAGGCTCAAGCCCAACAAGGCTGGTCCTTTGTTTATGAACTCCCCAATTCCCACTGACTATCCAATTGTATCTTAAATTCGTACACTCCCTTTGAATTAACTACATTCTCTGGCAACGCGTTCCAACTGTCTATTACCCTATTAAAGTAGTAGTTTTTCCTTAAATCCCGATTAAAATGTGTCTTATTCAATTTATACCCACGGCCCCTTGTTCTGCTATCTCTATTGAAATTTAAGCCCTCTGTGTCCCCTTGTTTTACCAACAACTTGAAAAGCTGAATCAAATCCCCCTCCCCCTCTTCTTTCCAGTGTATACATGTTTAGCTTACTTAAACGTTCATTGTAGTCGAGATTTGCTATCCCCTTTATTATTTTTGTAGCTCTGTGCTGAACTCTTTCAATTAATGGTTGTGCACATTAAATCTGCTGTGACCTGAAATGTCCTCACGTTGACGTGGTGTGGAACTTTGGAGAGGGGTATCAGCTCAGTTGATCTAGTCATCTGACCGTGATTTAAAATGACGAGGTGTCATCGTATTCGGGGATTGATCCCGGGCCATTAGCAATAACTGTTGATGTTGTATTGTCCGACGTAAATTCGACAGCCTACTATGTACAGGGGAGGGCGTCGTAGCTCGATGGCTTTGCCGACAGCGCTAGCAGCCTGCGGGTTGAAGGCGCTGCAAGTTCGATTCCTCCCCTGTTTCAGTAAAACTTTCCTTGACGTTATCTCTTGTGTTTGCCGCCGTTTGGCCGTTCGACACCACCTATTTTTACGTTTATTGCTCTGTTACTTCGTCTGTCTGCATTGAACTACACTATTTGTAACTGAGCTTTTATATACGCCATTTCATTCTCAAACGCTGTTGATAAAGGTTCACAAATGTCATCACAATGTTTGCTGAAATGTCGGAAAAGTTTTCGAAATCGGCGATGTGTAAACACAAGACCACATGTTTCGAACCATCATTGTAATTAGCTTGGAATAACAGCTGTCGTATGTGCATTTGAGGGTAAAAAAATGGCATTCATATTATAGTCTTTCTTCTCTCTCCTAGTTCTAAGTTAACCTTTTGACTACGGCTATACATATAGATATAGATATAACTGGCGCGATTCTTACAACTTTCAAGATACAACTGCTGTACTGGCCCTAGTCTAAATTCTTTCTTGACGCGATCACTGTACAACTGCTGTACCGGCAGTAATCTAAATGTTAAAGTAGTTCCATGATGCATTTTCAATGAAAAGCTGCCCAAAAAATATCTCGTATTACCATGAGTGTCTATCCATGACACTTCTAAACAATGCTGTGCGATGGTCAAAACGATGTAGTACGTGGAATTAAATATGGTATTTTTAGCCTTGCTTACATTAACTTTTCTGCACTTGTACAAAAAATACCGAACAAATGAACTCTTTATTAGAACTTTTGGGTGTTGGGATATTATTAGGGCAACTTTTTTGTTGCAGTAAAAATGGGAAAAGTTGCATTTATCATTCCCTAAAGTTGCATGTATGGAAATAACTTATTTTGCATGGAATGCACTTATTTTTGATACACTAAATTCTAAAATAAATTATTTGTTAAAAAAAAAAATGAAAATGAAAAAATTAAATGTATTGACAATTTTAGTCGTGTACAACAGTATTATAATACATTCTTAAATACAGAAGAACGTTGAATGGTCGATCCTTGGCCAGTAATTTCTTTAACATTACATGACTGCGGCTGGCGCAGTTTTTCAATGTGCTGTATCGGATAGCAGAAGCGCAAAATCCTTTCGCTCAACATTCAGATATTTTAAAACGTCATCTACAAGGCAAACAACACATTGATGATGGACAATCACCTCGCAAACTCTGCAGTAAGTTACTCAAGTTTCCTCTGGATTATCAAGAGTGCCAACCAATGTGTTAAAAGTTACTACTTGCCATTACTTTCGTCTGTTAGGACGAACCCCTTCTTTCCACAATACTTTGGCGTTCGCAAGATCAGACACACGCAATCGAAGGGTTGGTTCAGAGGGCAAAAGATGAAATAGTAATTTCATATGAATTAATTTTAAAGCTACGTTTTAAAAAGTTGCAGTTGGATGCATTTATGCGAAAAGTTGCATTTATGTTGCGGTTATAACTCACTTACAATACACACCATGTAGGAGGAATTTTGGTTTTAGTACTTTACATGCAGCGTAGAACGTGTGAAAAAAAAGTTGCCCTCGATGTTATGAAAAATTCTCAGAGTCACGCTCAAATGTTATAAAAGTCGATTTGATGTCCTTTAGATGTCTTGAAAAGGTACGCACTCCCAGTAACGCTGCTACTTACGGAGGTGCTTGTAAAGTGTTCGTATGGCGGGTATCGTGTTATCTAAGGCCGGCTTTGTTTGACGAAATGTGTGGAGAGTACATAAAAATAGAACCTGAAAACTGCTTAAGAGGAAATGTTAGTCGTTTTTTAGCATTGTAAAATGTAATGTACACTTGTAAGGATCCGTACATTTTTGGAATTCAGTCGGTGACCATTTACTCCGCTCCCATGATTAACCGTGACTTTTCAGTGAATCTCCCTTCGGCAATTGCCCGTTTAGTAGCTTTTAAATGCGACGTAAATTGACCTTCCTTGCTATTTTACGATTCGCTACGGTATTCCTGATCGTTTTCGAAGAATCTCTGAATTTCCTTTAAGGGGTTCAGGACACATTGAAAATTTTTTTTTTTATAAATTAATTTATAATTTTTTTGTACCGTTTACCCATCTAACTAATAAACAAAATCGCAACACAGAATTTTTCCAAATATTTTTTAAAAGTTTTAAATTAAATTTTTAGAAAAAAAAGAGGAGTTATTTTAAATTACTAAAACTTAAAATATTTTTGATCAATTTTCAAAATTCTTGCAGTAAATTATTCACAAATTTATAAACTTTAATTTAAAAAAGTCATATTTTTAAAAGTATTTGTTTTAAATTTGCTGAATCAAAATTAAAGTATAATGTTTGAAAAAGATATATTCCAAATTTCAACCCTTAAACTTTATCGGTTTTCGACTTATAGCAATTTGAATACAGGAAATCTTGAAAAAATGTATCATGGAGAAAAACGCATTTAAAGTTTTAGACAGATGGTGTTGCCATGACAACTGTCAAGAGTGTTAGATTTCAAAACAACGCACCGCAAAAATCATTATATCTCTAGTTCTAATTAAGATAGAAACATGATTTAGACGTCATTTTAAGCAGAAAAACTCAGAATTTCTTAAAATAATAAAAACAAAATTTCGAAAATTTGACGATTTTTGTGCCCTGGACCTTTTTAAGAAATGATTTGTTAAAATTATCGTTTGAATGAATTGGTTTATCTTTTTAATAAATTAGTTATTTTCACTTGTGTCCTATTTGATAAAAAGTTGTATTGCTCTTTTTACTTTTTCAAAAGCTGACTAACCGGTCTGTTGGTTAAGGTGTTAGCCTCTAGATAGGAAGGTTCCTGGTTCGAATCCATGTCAGTGTATGGGTATTTGTTAGCGTATGGTGTAGACGCGGCCGGTGCACCTGAAATCTGTCGTGGTCGAAAGTCCTCACGTTGAGTTTGTGTGGAAGTTAGGAGAATGGGGTGCCAGTTCAGGTGTTGCTTCGTTATCTGACCGTGGTTCAAAATTACGTTGTGTTATCCTCAGATCTTTCCCTTGGGGTATTGATCCTGGACCGTCGTCAATAGCCCGTTGTGTTGCTCTAGTATGACGTTAATTAAAATTACCTTACCTTTTGCTCAGAAAATAGAAAAATGTGTTCTTTTTTTTTTAAATAATAAAGACGACCAACGTGGCAGTTTTTGGTTTCCTAAGCACTTTCGTATCTTGTGAGATTTGTTCCCATTTATCAGTTGGGTATTTCTGCTATTAATATTAGAAATGATTCTACCGTGAAAAAGTTAATGTCACGATATTGATAAGCCCTCGTGTAGCACAAAAAAAATTACCATCAAGTGACGAACCAAATTAGCAGCTAAAGAGAGATCTTTATGTAACGGGATATTTTGTTTCAGGAGACTTGATTATTATTTCATACAAGGAAACAAACTACCAGGGAAGATATTTTTTTTGTCTATTTATCCCCGTTGTAATAACGTTCTTCGTTAATTTTTAATATTGATGACCTGCTTAAATTGTTTTTGAGCGTACCAAGTTGCACTGAGTTTCGATAAAGGTTACCAAAATATTTGTGCCCTCTGCATTTTGCTTTACAGAAAAAGCTTCTTGTATGTTATTTGAAGTCGATTGAAGGACCTCTAGAATTGGTATATTGTAGTAAAATGTGTTCAGCTTTACTGTAAAGGACTTAATTATTTGCGCATATAAATTAAACTTTTACTGTAAATCTCATTGTAAACAAATTACTTTAGAAATTCGATCCATCTAAACCTGAAAGGTGTTCTGCGGTGAGAGGTTTTGAAATTGGATTCTCAACTCGTCAAGAATCCGCTCCTCTCATGCGTCACAAAAAAAAAAACTGAAAAGCTGACGATGGAGAAATTTGAAACCCTTCGCATCAGAAAATTGACACCGGCCCATAAAAATTAAGAAATGAGACGTCATCCAATTACTTCATTAATTTCTATGTGAGAAGCAGGGTTGATCCGAGTTGTACCATCCAATCTGGGGCAAATCTTTATGTGTACTGACTTCACTTACCCGAGGTAAACTTGTAATCTGTTCTTTTCCCATGGAGTTTACGGCCTCTGGCAAACACGGGTTGTGACCCTTGAATACCCAAGCGATCTTTCTCTACTTCTATCCTTCATTTCTTTTCACAATTACTTGGCATTGTTTTGTGTTTGACGCGGCTTGGCCAAATATGCGCAAAATCAAAACCAACCAGGTTTAACCTCGGCCTCTGGAAATTGTAAATACTTAATTTTTATCAGTCTTTATTTTATCGAGATTTTTTGTCTTGTGTTTGGCGCAACTTGTGGCCATGTGTGGCCCTAGCGCTATAAAAGATGAAACCCCAACTAAACCAAAGCCTCTGAAGGAAATTTAAATTGCTGTTAATGGGTCATTATTCAAGCACACAGGCGCATGAATAATTTCGTGCCCAAGTGGACGCTTATAATTATCGGGCTATTTACTTACGGAAATTTAGCGAGTTCCCAATTTAGTTGGGTCACTGCAAATCTGGGCCGGACTTGGGTTACCGTTTTGCCACCTGCAGGCAAAAACTATCCTTCCTTATTTCTATGTGAATACAGCGTATTTATCTGCTTAATATATCATTGAAAGAAAAGAAACTGGTAGACAAGCCTATGAAACTAAGTAGCAGCACCACTGAATGTCGCTGGTTGTGTTTGCCAGTGTACATCTGGTTGTATCTAGAGCTTTTTCAGCCGTGAGAATGGCAAGTTATCAAGGTTTAAACGGTTTTCAATAGTTGAAGGTCGTGAGAGGGATCGTTAAATCGGTAACTTACGATCGCTGTGTGGCCGTATTCAGAATCGGTTGGCGAGAACCGAAAATTCCAAAAAAATGAATTCAAAATTGTGTGTAATAGTTGATTGGTCAACGCCAATTGGATTAAACTTCCCCAAACAGTGATTAACTCCATTTTAAGTCAACCCCACTATATAACATGCGAGAGTATAAAGTATTCCTGTCTGGTTTGTTTGCATTGAAAATCCCTCGAATTTTCGACTCTCAGTAGAGTAAAAGTTGCTGTTCCTGGATCTGTATATTTGTATATAAAAAAGATGTGTGTATATTCTCTATACAAATCTACACCGTTTGACTAATCCACACCAAATTTGGTTCACTGAGCCTTTGTTTTCCGCTGTGTTCTAAAGTATATTTCTTTCCTGGCTTCAGATCAATCTATAGCCATGGAAATAGGCACATAGGTGGTGCTAAATGTGTTTTTCGAAGCCCCAATTTTAAACTCCAAAGTTTGTTTTCCTGCAATAAATGGACATGGACAAGGAAACGTGTTCTACAGGGTTTGTATATTTGAGTTAACGCAGGGAAATGTCGCGGTCATATTTTAGCTGTCGCTGTAGGAAACGCGTTCTACAGGGTTTGTGTATTTAGAGTTAACGCAGGGAAATGTCGTGGTCATATTTTAGCTGTCGCGATCATATTTGAAACCCGTGCAACGCCGGATTATTCAGCTAGTTGGTAATAAATTCCACGAGTTATGAAGCTAAATGTGCGTAGTGGTGTGTTTTTGAACCGAACTGTGTTTCATTCTCGTAATCGGTACATGAAGCCACTTGGCTAGTTTTTCAGATACAATTTCAGTACTTCGCCGTTAAAAAAATGAATCACGAGTTGGTTTTTGATAGCAGGTGGTCAAATCCAATTGAATTAAACATTAAAACGGCGAGAAACTGCCTATCCTATACGCATCATGCGAGATCAATTGGGTAGTAGTAAAATTTTCACTTTCCGTCGAGTTTGTTAGGAAATGCATTAGTCCTTCAACTGGAAGATTCATCCATCAGACAGCCGAATGGTTAATGCTCTGGCTCTTGATTTGCTTGTTCTATTTTTGGACCTTGCGCCTGAAAATCCAACCAACTGACCCTTGGTGGTCGTCCACGTCATTGTTGATAAACGGTATACATTTTGTGTTCGTAGTGTTTAAAAAAAATCCACTTTGAGCCCATGTAACGTTAGCCCTCGTATAGCGAAAAACAACCTGTAGAGCGACGAAACAAACCCACCAAATCTACCATCGTTAACAGACTCGTACCATTACCTTTTCGAAGTTCACTGTCAGTCGTACGTGGTTTGTCGCGGTGTGGATTATTCTATAGCGATTTTTTTTTTACATCATCTGGTGATTGACTACTATGCAGCTGCGATTTTTAACAAAACGGGACAGCCGCTTTTATTCTTTATTTCGAGGAATTCATGGATACATCAGGGTACAGCTGAAAAAGAGGCGGTGCTTTCGTCTAGGGTTCTCCGCATTGAAATGGTTAAGCTAGTTGTGTAATAGATATTCTGAATACCAATTCTCACTTGTCGAAAATCTTCATTGTGTGTTTTTTCCATTACTTGACGTTTCTCTTGTGTTTGGCGTAACTCGATGCCAGAAACTGTATGTGCTGGAATATTTTATTTTCTACGAGCTTGCGGAAGTATTAAAGATGATCAAAAGAATTTCTATTTGAATTGGTGTGTTATGGCATTACGTTTTATCCTTTGTGTGTGTTACGAGATTTCAGTAGTGTAGTATTGCTTTTAACTTGTGCAACACAACGACAAAACAATCCCATCTATTGGTGGAAAGGTTCTATTGGTCAAGGTCAAACTGGTTTGAAGTTATGCAGGAAATGCTAGTTAGGTTCGTGCTTATATATCCGTTACGCTTTTAGAGGGTTAAGATTACACTCTTGGATAGTGGATAAGCAATTACAATTTGGGAATTTTTGCACTAGGTATTACCAATTATCGAAATGGGTTACAAATTAAGTGAATTAATCAAAATGAGGTTGGCTGTACTTATTCATATTAACGGAATTTGAAATTAACTTTATATGAGTCTCGCTGACCGCCTTTAAACAATTTTCATAGTACTTCAACATCAACTTATTGTAAATATTATGAAAGAAGTCTTTGGGGTGGTATGTTAAGGATCGTTTTTATGATGACTTATAACTTGGGTTTTGTTATTCCCCCGTTTTTCAGATTTCGATGTGTCGTGTGAGGCGCAGTTGGTCTGTTCTGGACCTTGGATCATAAAATCAAAGCAAACCTTTGTTTTAGGCCTAATTCAAAATTTTTAGAAACATAAGTCAATATAAAATTGAAAGTAAAGTCAATATAAAATTGAAAGTAAAGTCAATATAAAATTGAAAGTAAAGTCAATATAAAATTGAAAGTAAAGTCAATATAAAATTGAAAGTAAAGTCAATATAAAATTGAAGTCAATATAAATACGTACTGAGAAACTGCGAATGTACATTTGCATTTAATCTTATAACAACCAATTTGATGGTGCAGTTTGTCAGCTTTTGGACCTTGCACCACAAAAACTCAATTTAAAAATTTTCATTTTCGATAAACTGCTGAAGCAGATTTTGATGTTACGTTATACGTTGCACATATTTGTAATGTTGCGTAATAGTTACAAATGCAACATAACTTTTAATCTCAATTCCTCTTTAAAGGAACTCCATCACAGAGTTCTACTTAAATACGAGTTCATCTTAATTACCTTACCTTACACTCTGCACGAGTTAAACAACAGTAAATTATATAATTGCTATTTCGCTTTGCTGCCGTTTGGAAATGAATGCTAAATGATTAATGCCTTTCTACTGAAAAGCCATGCACCTACATTAATCTTTATGCATTGGAACTACAGCTGACTGCATCATTATTGTGTCAAAGTTTCATTCATAAACTCATCGGAAAAACTAACATATGACCTTGCTCTTACGGAAATTTCATGTTGCTTGTATGCTTGCACTCAAATGACACGTGCGTAGTTGGCCAGGTGATATTTAAATGAAATGATTCATTTAAACAAAGTGTTAGATGTTTGGAAACTTGAATCCGCGGGAAACGCATATCGCATGTTTTCTTTGCACGAGCAAACAATTTTATGCTGCGTGGATTGTGCTATGGTAAAGAGGTTACTGAATGTGGCCGAATGACTTGTTCAATACCTTTTTATTTCATACAATTTTTTAAATTCGAATATCCGAGAACTTGCATTGAATTGTTCCATTACATGAAGTTTTCAGCATTCAAGCGCAAGTTTGGACTTCGATAGGACAGTGCTCTTTGCACTTGGCGCCTTCAGAATTTGTTTCTTTAGGCCACGTTCACATGAGGCGTTACAACGCGCATTTGGCGAGGCTAGCGAGGTCTCGCCATTAAATTGGTTTTTTATTCCTCTAATTCAAGTTTCTATCTTTGCGACCTTAAATTACCCCCCCCCCCAAAAAAAAAAAAAAAAAAAAACGCGTTTTACGCGCCTTATGTGAACGGGACCTTACCATCATAGTATAACTGCTCGGAATGCTTTTATTTAAATTTAAAGGTCAAACCATTTAATCAATGGATATTTACAATGGATTTTTTGTTTTGTGATCATGACTTATGTTTTATAACTCCCTTGTTTTAGTTTATATAACCAAAATTGTACCGTGAGAATAATACTTACAACGATTCGATGCACCTGTTCTATCGCAAATTTTTTTATTTTTTAATAAAGTGGAATTCATTTATGATTTTTTTAAAGTTCTCATCCTTGTGTTAGTTGATAATTAAAATCGTATAGTAAAGAAACTAATATGTGTTTGAAATAGAAAACACTAACTTAAGAGCTTTATGTATGTTTTGAAAATTTAAGTGCACTTTTTGAAACGAAACTGGAGCGTGTTTTAAGCACTTCATATTCAAGTGTTAGCACACACGTAAAGTGACGTCATTTCTGTGCCGCTGCCAAGTTTAGAGCAGCTGTTAAACAGAGTTTGCATCTTTTGGGTGGGAAAATGTTTATAATTTTCTTTTTTCCACCTTCTATTTTGTTTCCTCACGATTTATTGTTTCCTTAAGTGGTGCGACATCTTCTGTTTTTTTTTTGAACAAAATCTTACCTTTTGGACGGAATTTTTATCCGTAATTTCAGTCTGGGGCGAAAAAACGTAGCATTTTTCCTGTTGCGATTGATTTAATGACTTTCTCGAATGAGACGACGCTTTGGGTGTTGACATGCTACTGCCAAAATTAACAAGAGAATGAAAGTTTTTTGCGATCTGCTTTTGGTGAGTGACATGTGGAAACGGAATGACCTACAGCTGCTCTGCAAGAAGATGAATACACTTTAGAATGCGCAGGTGGAAAAGACTAATGTCGGTCGATAACCAGTGTCGAATTTGTTTATTAGCTGTGATTTGATGCATGTTTTACCTTTTCCCTACTGGGATTCGAATGAAAAAACAAATTTTCCTAAACTTGAGTATGAATAAAGACTAAAATGTTTTTTTTTTAAAGTTGTGCTCAGACATAAGGATGAAATGCTTCGGAACAGCTTGAACAATAACATACTCTCCTGTTTGTCTAGTTTTCATGACATTTTTTACTTGAAGATGTATGTCATGTTTGGCGCAGCTCAGCCAAACATTGCCCTTGCGCCATGCAACCCCCATACAACCAACCTCTTTATTTAGCTATAGAACTTTTTCATAGTAAGAATGTAATTTCCTTCATTTAAAAGAATTTTTATTCACATTTGTATTTTTTTTAAAGTTTTATTTTTTTTAACGCAGTTATTGCATTTCATACCCACTTTCATTAAAAAACTAAATGTTTGTCTAAAGCCAACTGTCAAAGAGTAGTTTTGGGAATAACGTACTAATTTCAGAATTCCTTATCATTATACTACTGTTTTATAGCTTGGGATCGCGTATTTTCGTACTTATTAGAGGCGAAGAGCAGAATAAATGTTCTTTTTTATTGTGATTAACATTTTTGTGAGTTTTTTGACGCAATACTTGCATGATATGTGGACCATATTTTTTCTTGCTGCATATGCGGTGGACCGATCGTTCTTTTAGCAATCATGTTTTATTTTCTGCTCTATGAAGAGGAATGATCGATTTTCATCAAACTATCATTACATTCTGCACTTTTTAAATCTGAATGAAAGATTCGTTTCAAAATGGGCGTTGCTCATTTTTTCCGTCCCGGAGACTGCTCGTTGGCTTTCGAGTTTAGGAGACTCGGGTTGGATTCCTCCTTGCGTGTATTTCTCTTCTATCGGCAAACTTTGCTTGTTTGTGTGCATGTCCATTTACCTGACGTTGTTTTGTGTTTGGAGCAGCTTGACCATTTCTGGCCCAAATCATAATCCTAACCTACCAAGTCGTGCTCTTTGTAGCATTAAAAATGAAAAATAGCATTGAAAGTCTTTAAAAGGTCTTAATTTTTATTTTACTTGAAGAGGTGTCACCTTGCTAGATAAAAAGTCTAGAACTACGTTCACAGATACATTGTCTTTCATGGTTTAAAAAATAGTAGGTATCACAAAATCTAGGATTATTTTCATTATAAATTTCTATTTGGGTCAAAGTAAAACGAAATATGAACTCGTTTTCAAATCAACTGAATCTGGTAATACAACAAAATAACTCCTGACGAAAGCCATTCGAAACTTTAAATGTAACCTATTATTTTAATAAAATTTAATTTTACTCACTCAAATGTGGTTGAACATTAAATCTACTGCTCTAGAAAATTATTTTTTAAATTGCTAATGCACCCTCATTTCGTGAAAAAAAAAAAAAACTGAATTTTTTAAATTAATTTCCCAAAATTAAACTAAATGTCTGATTTGTGTGGCGCAGCTTGTCAAAATATGGCCCTTGCTCTATAAAAACCCAACCAACCCAAATTAATTTAAGCTCTCAAAGTGACCGCTGTATTCGCATAGTTTGCTTCTCTGCCTTATGACTTTAAGAACAGTGAAGACTGACCTACAGGATTCAACTTTCCATTGTGGTGGTACTTGACGATATGAGTTCTGTCTGAGGCCTTTTGTCACATGCACATTTATCAAATGCGCGCTAGTCGTCAATAGCTAACGTTGCTGAGAAAAGTACATAGGCCCATTAGCATATGTACAATTCTAAGGAATCTTTCGGAGTTTTGACAATTTGTATCTAGTATACAAATTAAGAATACTAGTAGTTTAATCTAAAATCTTGCGTTTCTTGAGAAGTACTCGTAGACACTGTTCGTCGTTTAATCTGAAATTTATATCTGCCGATCTTGTTGAAGATATTATTTGTCCAATCCGGACAATTCTGTCCGTGACGGACCAGTTGTCTCGACATCACTCCAAAACTACCTTGTCTAACATTGTAAAGAGAAACACATTTGAAGGTTTAACATTTTAGGAAACTAATTATTGAAAATTTAGATTGGACTGATTCAGAATTCTTGCCTTTACGTAGTATAAAATGACGAAAACTTAGTGTCAGTTATTCTAATGTCGACACTAGAAAATGCATCATGTGAAAACTACAAAAGTTCGTGTTTTTGTATGGTGCGGACATTCTGAGGTTCAGCATGCAGTTTCGAGCATGGGACACTCCCTTGCTTTATAGAATCGTGATTGTTCTCAGCCAACTCAACGAACTTGCAAATAGCGTTGATTATTTCCTTAGGGTATTTCCATCCTGCGCGTATTTCTCTCTTCTGTGTCTATTAAGCCTTGTGTGTGTATGTCCATTCACTGACTTTTGACGCAGCTTGGAATAATATGGCCCTTGCGCTATAGAACTCAACCAACCTTTTATTTATTTACTAGGGGGCCCGCCCCCTGCTCGTTAACGCTCGCCAACCCCCGGAGGATTGCTTCGCAATTCTCATTGGTTCGCTGCGCGAACCTATGCTCGCTTCGCTCGCATCAATGAAGACATATGTCCTAGCAGAAGGGATTGATTACAAAATATATTCCAAAAAAATATTTTTCAAATCTAAATTTGTTGTATTACATAAAAGATATATACAGTACCTCTGGAATCAGAATTTAGATGAAAACTTTGAGCACATTTTTACTCGCAATGTGAGCGCTGCTTTGGAAATTGAATACCCAGCATGTTTGTGTGTACATTTCCCCAGTACTCGAGCCACCCATACACTTTTTGACTGAGTTTGTTGTCGAAAGTTGTAGTGCACGCGTAATGTTGTACTATAATTGTTAGCCTTGAAAAGGACCGTTTTTTAAATAGCCCTGAAAAGATCCTCCGCTTTCTTAGATTTCTATTACGAACCGCAACAGCTCGTCTAAAATTCATTTTTTTCAATAAAATTTCATCCGATAACGCTATAGTTTCAAACGACTCGCGAGGCTCCTAGTAAACAAACAATCGCACAATGTTGCCAAAACGCGGTAACAAATAACGTCTTTTTTGCGTGCCACGTAAGAGAAATATATATATAGATTCTTCTCGATACAGAAAATATTTTCCAAAATTGCATTTCATTTTCATTTTGTTAAAAGTTTATTCAACGAATCATGGAGTAACAATTGTAATTTTCTGCGTACTATGCTACATCCAGAAGATGTCAAGGTTGAGAAGAAATTCTGTAATCGTCCGTGTAACATGGCAGTTTGAAAACGAAAGGGGAAAAATTTTCTTCTATGTATCTAATAGCCATTTCCCTCTTGTTATTTTGGACTTCTGAGAGTTGAACTGACTTGCTGTGATAAGAAGAAAAGTAAGGTACTGTCGGAGGGCGAGATTTTTTATTCCTACATCAGGTTAATGGCGATAGTTTTACTCCTGTTTCGCGTGACAGCCGATGGAGAAACGTCTGGCTTCATGTTAAGGTCAATGTTATCGTTCACGCTTTCCTGACTGCAAAATCGACTTTCTCGCCGGCCGAGCCCCGTTGATCGGCTTGAGTTTTGTATCCATCTCAGCAGCAAGTTGTGACACGCCCATGCCCTCCAATCCAGGTGCTTTTTTTTCCAGCGTTAATGAAAAGTGCTTGACTTTATTTTCTCCACCACCGCGAAATGTCAAGATCGGGAAAACCCCAAACCATTGGATTATTAGCTGAAAACGGTGTGGTGTATTTTCAGAGTCTCTTTAAGTCTGACGTAAACAGTTGTTACTAGGAATGCATGGATTTTTACGTGCATGTATTGATTGGAAAACTATTCTTAGTTTCTTTCGACGACACGGGCGTTACCAACATACTTCTGAAATAGCTGCGACACATATTTAGTTTCCTTCCAATGTCGCGCGTCGGTCACTCAATCCTTAAGAACTGTAGGGTACTTTGCTTTGCAAAATTTATGCATATCGTGCTTTCAAATCTGGGCCTTGTGCCTCAACCCAAACCAACCAACTATGCTTTAAAATAAAGCATGACTAAATTTAAATTTGTTCATATCACAGCTTAATATGCAGTCGAGAATCGGAATTGTAGGTCCACGCCTATTTACAGGAGGCAGCTGAACTTTGAGCTTATTATTACATAATAGTTACGGCCAGAAGAAGCAATTTATGTGCTCACGATATATCTACGGGGCTGAGGATGCAGACGAAAAGAGCGTGGGAAAGTATTTACAATTATTTTGGAGTCTGTTGTATTCAAATAATTTGAAACCAAAGGCAAAATGATTATAATACTTAGTGAATTAATTACGCTGAAATAAAAGGGAGAATTTTTAGGCACGGTATATTGAGTACTCAAATATCACAAGCACTTACTTTTTACAGGGACTTGCCGAATTTTATTTTTTAATTGTATTTGGATGAATGGTACTGAACAGTTTACCCGCGAGGAAGACATCTGGGCCATGTGTAAATTTTTATTATGAAGTTTGCGTGTGGACTAGAGTATCAAGAATAAAAAAAATTCAAAAACAGGTTTCCCACGGACTTTAAAAAGCTTTTTGGCCTGATTATTCATTTTAGTTTTTAATAGCCCTTAATATTTATTGAAAGTCCTTAACGTTTAAAAAAGCCTGGGTTTTTACAAGAATTATGCATGGTTTATTTCGCCTTCGTTCAAAGATCAAGGTCAACGATGCTTGTCTAAGGATAACTGTGGCATAATGTAGGTTAACAAAAGCTGTTTTCAAACTAGGTCCGAGACCTAAGCCTAGCATTCGAGAAACTTTCTTCACTTGTGCACTCGAGGGTTAACCTACTGTGAAATGTTGGCGTAAAAGGTCCTAATTTTTGAAGAATGAAAACTAGATTTAATTTATCTTAAAATGATGTTTCAACTGCCATAAGTTTCTCCTGATGTACAAATTATATTGCAATGCATGGAATGCAGTTTCTGTACCCTGATTATTAGGTGGACTATTAGGCTTTGCAAATTTCTTTCTCACAATTCGAGAGGCGAGTTGGTTATTGGTCTAAGGATAACGTGCGTCGGTAACCAAATTGACCATTTTTGCATGGAAGGTTCTTATCGTGACAGTTGAAGATAAATCTCCCGAGCACTTTGTTTCAATAGTTTCCCAGGTTTTTGGAGAAGGCTCTAAGTCACAGATTAAAGTGCGTACTGAGTTAGCTTTTCTTAGCATAATGGGGTTCCTGTTCTGGACATGGGGTACCCGTGGTTGGTGGGTTTACCAGCTGTTCAAGCAACCTGCGAATTGTAGACGGCGCAGGTTCGATTTCTCCATGGGTGTATTTCTCTATTCTGTGTCAGTAAAACTTTCTTGGTGTTTGTCAATTTACTTGTTTGGTTCAGCTTGGTCAAATTTATCCCTTGCTCCATAACCTCCCATAAAAAAAACCTTATAGGTACATAAAGGAAACTTTTCAAACAATTCTTTTCAAATCTCCGACCAGTGACCTCTGATCTTTAGCACTACAAGGACGAACTGATAGCTATAAGAGGAGGGGGCTGGTGCTCGTTAAATCCGTCATGGCTTCAATTGTATACTCACATTGGCGTGGTATGGAAGTTTGGAGAGTGGGATTGCCAGCTCGGGTGCTGCCTCGTCATCTGACCGTGGTTCGAAATTACATGGTGTTGGCCTTGGATCTTTCCCTTTGGGATTGATCCAGGAACGTCGTCAATAGCCCGTGGCGTTGCTACAATGCGACGTTAATTAAAAAATACCAATGCCAATCTTGAGTTTTATTCGCTTATTTAATGCAGCTTAATGAAATAAAGTCTTGTAATTTAAAATTATTCGCATTGTTTTGATCGAGTTTATCTCTGACTCGGTAGCGTATAACTTCCAATGAAATAAACAGCATGTGGGCGGAGTCACTGTTGTAAGATCTCACAAGGGTAAGTCATTTGGGCATACGAATCAACTTAGGCCGATTGGCCATCATCGAAGTGCAGACAAGTGTCTTCAATCACTCTAGATAATCACTTTAACAAACGAATAATTTGTACTGGATTTGTATTGCTTTCTCCATAACTACATGACGGATTATCAAATCGAACGATCGGAAGGAATAACATGGAACTGCGTGGCACATACTCCTTCCCTTTCAATATTCTCGGCAAAATAAAATACTTAAAATATTGAATATCTGTGCTTGAAATTCATTTTGAATAAATCGGCGCGTTTTATTATTCGAAATTCAAATGTAATTGCATTTGTAAATCGCTACTGTGTGGGTCAGGCATATTTTATCCACGTGTCTCGAGGTACTTAAAATGCGGTATATCATCTAGCTGGAGGTTATTTCTTGCTCTAGAGGGCAAAGGTTTAAGTCTCCTGAACAGGAATCATGTTTTCATCCTGGACTCTAGTTTCGCAGCTCTCATCGGATATTATCCTATCATTACCCATTTCTCAAATCATCCGACATTCTAATAAACTGAAGGTCTCGTGGAGTCGTTTCTCCAAATTAAACGTGCTCTGGCTTTTGTAGAGTCTAATTATCTGCTCCGGCATTGTAATTTATCTTTCCGGATTCAGGTCGAGAGTTTGTCTTGCAAATATTTTCAACTTTTTGACATGGGAGCGTGTGACAATTCTGCATTGGGATTTTCTTGCTAGTTTATTCACAGCGTTTATCGGAAAGGTGTGTGAAATCGTACGAGATCGGTATTTGCGTGATGTTTTGGCCTCATTAATTCTTTTACGCACTCATTGAATTGTTTAGGTGTAACATTTTCATTTGCAACTCGAATGTTGTGCAAATAATTGAATTTTGTTCGCGTGTTGAACAATAAGCGATAGAGGGTGCGATAAGCTGCTTATTTATTCATACAAATCTGAATTGGATCAGCTTTAGCTGTCGTATGACATTGCTGTGATTAGCGGAAGTATCGAACCGACCTGCCAAACTTTGCGTGCGATGAAATTTTATACAATTGATTATTTATTTCGCAAAGTATATTATGATTGCATCAGTTTTATTAATGAACCTCCGTTGGAAAACTAATTTGTAACATAAGATGCCATTAATAAAAAAGTTTTTCATTTGAAGTGGCATTTTACCAATAACTTCGATTGTTACGTCACTTCTTCCTTGGGTAGCTCTAGATATTGAGTTATTAATTGAAGTAGAAGTAATTAAAAAACGAGGACATCGTAATGGTGTAAAAATAAAATTAACATAGTTTTTTTAATTAAAATTTGTATATGACTAAACAGAGAGCAAGTTGAATTCAAATGCTCCACATTTTGCCATACACTTGAAATGTGAAACGGATATTGCCTGTGGTACAATCGATTTCGGTTAATTTTGACTGATCGAGTTGAAAATTTTTTTGGCCCGATTCAAAGGTCTCAATTGTGTGATATTTATGGATAGTAAGTACTCAGGGTTTTGTTCCTCAACCGTTTGCCCCAAGTAAGACTGCTAGCGTAAAAGACCGGAATCGATTATTTATTAAAATGCCAAGTCCTAAAGAGCTCATTAAGATGCATATTTAAATAAAGGTTGCTCAAAAATCGACTCCAATTTTCCCTTTTGTGTACCTTGTTGCCACTATTTTTAAAGATACAAATTAAGTGCAATCTTTCGATTTAAATTCTTGTGGTTAGCTACTTTGTAAAAACGTGACACAACATTTTTATCGTGTACCCCATTTGGAGTTGCAAATTACAGCTTGCCAACCACTGGTGCGTGGAGAGAAATACTTTTTTGGTATCGGTGAATCGGGATTTGTAAGCAAATGTTTTGCTTTTTGGATTCTGCGAGATTCCCTTGCAACAAAATGATTACTTAATGATTAACGAAACATTGTAATCTTAAATTATTAGCTAGAAACTATTAGATTCCGGGAGTCTGACTGATATGTTTCTTGTTTAGGGATCATCTAGAATTTTTATTTTCTTGTTTTTTTTTTGGGTTTCATCGTGCGAATTCTTGAGAAAATGATTGAAATGTTCATTGAAAATATTATAACATAAAATTTTAATTGCATGCCAATAAAAATATTTAAAATTTAAAGTCTGTAGACACTATATGGACGGTTTTTATTGTATTGGTCAATAGCTTATTTTGTGTTCTGAGCTGTTAAAAGCTTAACGCTGTTTCCCTATTTCAAGTAGGGGTGACTCAGTTGGTTCGTCCTCGGTTTTTCAACGTGCGGCGCCGAAGTCCAACTATGCACACATAACCGTGAAATGACGCAAATTCTCATTTCGCGCCATTTGCGATAAATATTCTATCGAAGAAAACGTGTTTATTTCGCGTACTTGGTGTAAAAAAAAAGTGTATTTTGTAACAATAGACGTTACTGGATACAACAATTTATTAATTATTATTTAGGCCACACACACAGGTGCACACATCCGGTTTTTCAACGCAAGTCTAGTCTGAGATACATTAGATCCAATGAAGCAGTGCACACATGCCTCCAGCGCCGCTAGGGCGACGCACGTTCAACTTGCATGCAATTTGTACCGCAGTTCCCCACGGCGCCGCACATGAGTCTCCGTTCTGAAGTACCTTGTTTTCATAAACAAATGGAATATAAATAACAATTAATAAATGGTTGTATCCAATAACGTCTATTTTGTTTCAAAATACACTTTTTTTTGTACACCAAACAAGCGAAATAAACACGTTTTCTTCGATAGAATATTTATCGCAAATGGCGCGAAATGAGTTCGTGCGTCATTTCACGGTTATGTGTGCATAGTTGGGCTTCGGTGCCGCAGTGACGGCGCACGTTGAAAAACCGGATGTGTGCACCGGGCTTAGGAGTTAGCGGTGCAGGTTAGATTCCTCCATGGGTGTATATTTTCTATCGGCAAAGCTTTTGTGTGCTTGTCCATTACTTGACGTTGCCTGTTTTGTTTGGCGCAATTTGGGCAAATATAGCCCTTGCGCCATAAAAATACAACGATGACGAAGTCATAAATTTTTGTTTTTCGCTTCGCTGGAATTGTTTGTGCTCAGGAAATGAAGTTAAAAAAATAATTTAGACTGATTTCTTTACACTGTTGCCATTCCAAGGAAACAAATCTCTAATATTATCATTTTTATTTATTATTTTTTTATTTCCAATGACGGACATTGGACTATCTTGTCCAATGCCCGCCAAATCTCTAATATTATAAAAGGAAGTATTTGTCTGTTTAATTGTTTTTTCGTGGCCACAAAATCCTGACGATTCTATGGCACTTACAGCAATGAGATTTAGCACACAGGTAGTCCGAATTATTTGCAATTTTTGGGTTGCGGCGAATTTTAAAATTCAATCTAGAAGATTTTAAAATGAATTTGATAGTTTTATTCTCCATCGGTTTTTCAACGCGTTTCTTTCGGAGAAAATAAACACCCGAATCTGGACTTTTTCTACCCACGTAAGCGGTCAGCCTTTGGAAGCATGCCAAGTTTTTTTCATCGCTGGGAACTCGAAGAAAAAAATTTTTTTTTTTCGTTTCCGCTTTGATTTTGCGCGGAGGAATGATTTTCCAGCCAGACAATAAATCTTTTAACTGGACTCGCTTGGTTATCTTTTTTCTATCTCCTAGACCGTTAAAGACAGAGTAAAAATTTCAACGGATTTGAAATCTGCGGAAAATTTCACTTGAGATCGGTACTTAAAAATATGACTTTCTTTAAACACATAATTTTTTAATTGAATATATCTTTTATATTTTCGCAAGAGATTGTGACGTCACGTGAAACAGATTGCATCTTCTACCGTTAAAAAAAAACAATTTCATTTCCTGTCCTATTCCATTTCAGGGAATGAGAGCAAAAAATAAAAAACATTTTGACTGGGATTGTTAATTCTTTTTCGTAAAATCGGAATCGCTAAAGATAGATTAAAAATTTCAACGGTTTTGAAAACTGCGGAAAATATTACACCAGATTATACTAACTTACATCACGGCGTTGCCCGTGGTGTTGGTTTGCGAACGGGCACGGGCAACGCCGGGCCAGCCACGCAATGGCTAGTAATAAATAAATGCTAATAAATTAAAAAAATGTTCTAGATTTAATTCTTAAATTAGGACTTCCTGTGTGCCAAATTTCGGAACTAAGTGGTATGGATCGTCTGAAAACAGACACACAAACACTTCCTTTTATAAGAGTATGATAGATTCATAGTTGTATTAACTTGTCTTAAATTAAATGTTCATCTCTTACGTCTTCATTTTAAGTATCCAACTAATTTTAATTTGGCTTGAAAGTGCATGAATTTAGAACAAATCCGTAGTGCAAATACTCGTGCTTCACGCGATGTTCATGGTCTTGTGTTGACTTTCTACATAATGTGGCATTGAAATTCATTGGAGAAAGGACCTAATGACGGTTTCCCATTTTTGACATTGTTTATTCGCATTGCTAATGACTTGACTCCATTCGCACTTTCGAATGACTTGCATCAGGAAGCGCAATGTTTTGTTTTACGTGGGAGAGATGGCTGCAGCAGTAAGTAAATTCCTAATGAGTGGAAGTGGAAGCCTGTAACAATTGCGTATTCAGGAGTTTGGGTGAATGCCTTATGGTTCCTGTCACTTTTAATTCCTCTGCTCCCACGAGAATTGACCTTTTCCACCTTCCTTTACTACATTAGGACTTTTGCTCTTTCTGAAAAATAATTCATTTTACGTTACTATTCTCCTTTATTAAGTTTTGTTTTCTGCGATTGCGTATTCAGAATCTTTGACTGACGCGTTTAGTATTTGCAACGGGTGTCAATAAAGTATATTTATTCGTGCTTATTGATCTTAAAATTTCTGAACTCTTAATTATCGTTTTATTTTTGTATCAGCATCGTCACCTGAATGCAAGAACTATGCAACCTCTTGGAAACTTTTTGACCTCATAGGGAGTAGGTGGTCTTTCAAAACAAAGTTTTGCAGTTATGATAGGATTGCCAAACATTGATAGGTTCCGTGTGCATACATTTTTTTGTGTTCTCAAAATTTTAATTCGCAAAATTTGTATTTGTATAAATCAAACTCCATTTGTTAAGTATCGCTCAATTGAAAAGCAATTTTTTTATTGTTCTATAACGCCTAAAAATTTGCAAGAAAGCACAGATCAGCAACATTTTTTTTTTCCAGTTTAAAAATTGAAAAGCGTGATCAATTTCTTATTTGCACTTGCATACATAAAAGTTTTCAAGGGTAACCTCCAAATTTTTTTTTCAATTAAAACCAAATGCGCAGGAAACATTTTGGAAATTAGAAGAATGTAAAAATCTTAATCGAAGTAAACTCGTTTTTGTCGTAGACTTGCAACATCTACAACATCGATAAGTACAGTAATTTCGTCAAATGATCGCTGCTGAAAAATGAAAATGTTTTTGCTATCCACGGAATTTGATATTGAATTTTTAATGCTAAAAATTGAAATCGATTTGGTGATTTTTCTAAAGTCCACTGTCCATGTAAGTTGCATGTATCTGTTAATAAAGAATATAGATTTTTTTTTATGTTGGTCACATGGGAGGCAAAATTTCCTCTTTATTTTAAAAAGTTAACCTGTTCTATTCAGGTGAAAAAATATACATAACTTTACAGTTTTACATAACATAAAATGTGAGATTATATCACCCAAATTCATAGTCTTGGACATGTAGAAGGTGACAGAATTACTTCTAAAAATTGCGCACGAATGATCTGAAAAAATTCTTTAATCCCCAAAATAAGGAACCTTAATTCATTAAACAAGGTTCCAAATTACAACTTTTAAGTCGTAATGTGAATTTTAAAATTGACGTGGAAATTAATATTTTGGATTTTTTCAAACAAACGGAGTCATCGAAGTCGCTACACTAAAAAAAAAAAAAATGGGATTAGTTTTCACCGCATTTTTTAAACTTGGTAAGTCTAAGCTATTTCCTTTTTCAAACACGTTTTGTAACGTACGACTAATGTACTACACATCAATGAATTACACGAACAGGGTTTGGGCGGTATAAAAAAGGCGGCTTGGAAAGCCATCCAAGATTAGCGCGCAAAAGGCAAGCCATTTAAAGATGCACTGAAAACAACCCGTTGCCATTTTAATATATCGTTTATTCACTCGCCATTTCGTTGTTTATTAATTGACAAAAACGAGTCTAAATTGAACTTATAAAACACCCTAAATTCTAGCTAAAGATAATCCCAAACAGCTGCCGACGAATTAAAATAATGGAAGGGCTCCTGCCTTAATGAATTCATGCGAGCATCCGCTGATTTCTTCTGTGCGTGCCGCGGTTTTCGCGGGCAATCCTCAAATGAGCGAGTACAAATTGCGGTAAATGCGGTGGCGACCTCTTTCACGACAGACACATTGGGTGGATTTTGTGACCGTATCTATCCTACATTTGTACATCAACCTTCCGCTGCTTTCACTCTTTTTGCTGCGTAATCTTTCATTTCCTTTCCAGCAACTATCGCTCGTGGGATCGGAGTGAAATTTCGAATGGAGTCCTAGCCTAGAGGTGGGAACAGGTTGGAAGTCTTTCGGTGGCTTGAAAGGTTTCCAGTTTCGTGCTAGAAGATCTTGGAAACGGAGGGGAGGAAGGTTGTTTCGTTCGTGCCGGTGTTTATTTATTTATTTTTTTGTATTTGTTCGATGGGTGTCGATAGGCTTTTAATATTTCATTCCCACGTCGTAGGCAATTATATTGTTCGTCGTTAATGCTGCGGAGTGAATTATCTGTTTTCAATGCGTTGAAAGACGATTGAAAAGCCTTGCCAGGAATATGAAATTTTGTGAGTTTGGTGACTTGGGCAAAGGAGTTTGAAAAACCATTGTAGTTAGGGGCTGTAAATGTTTCAGCAAAGAAAATTTCGCCGGAAACGATTGTATAAAAAAGAAAGTGTGGGAAAACTCCAGAAATAGACGTGGCTATAGGAACCTGCGAGTTTAGGTAGCGCAGGTTTGATTCCTGTAACTTACCGACTACATTTCTCCTGCACCAGTGAAAACTTTTCTTGTATTGCATGTCCATTATTTGACGTTGTCTTGTTTGGCGCTGCTTGGTCAAATATTACCCTTGCGGCATAAAACCAAACTAATCTAATAACCCAGTCTGAAATTAATTTGCTCACCTGTTATCTCACTCAAAATGAGTCAATTGAATGTTTAAATTACTCTAAATTTTGAAAGCAAAAATCCAGCTTGGAAGTCTAGGTAATCTGTGGTTCGTGTGTTTATAAGAGGCTACTTCACAATCTAAATGGTATATAACGTCAAATGCCTGTTTTTTTTTTCAAGGAACATTTCCTAGATCTATAAATCTGTATCCACGAATCTTAAATTTATATTTTTTATATTAAGATCTTTTATAGATGTGAATTTTTCATGAAAACTTTTCCCATAGTTTTTTCTTCTAACGTTGGAATTGAAACGAATGTCTGAACACAACACAACTCAATTAGATATTGTAGTCTACCCATTCTAATCGATAAGAAGCAAGCCAACTTTGCTTTAGATTAAACTAGCATGCCAGCATGCCCGTAAAAGTTCTTTTCGTGTACGTCCATCCGACCATAACACGGGCATGTCGCAAATTAGCATAAAATTCGAAGTACCTGAGGTATCGATCGAATGTAAAATTTTCCCGCACATTTAAATTTAAAATTTTCACTCTGTCTTTAACGATCGCAAAGGTAGAAACTTGGATTAAAAAAATTTTTTTTTTTGATTGGCGATTTTTAAAAATTTGCTTTGCTGGAATTGTTTGGGCTCAGGAAATGAAATAAAACAAATAAATTTGGAACATGATCACTTTACGCTGGTTGTCACTCTGAGGAATACAAATAATAAATAAATGCTGATAAATTAATTTAAAAAAATGACGTTCTAGATTAAATTTTATAATTCGGGCTTCGCACAAATTTAGGACTACCTGTGGCAAATTTCAGGCATAAGTGGTATAGATAGTCTAAAAAGACTTTAACACTAACATTTCCTTTTATAATAGATATTTTCTTTGTTTGATGTGATGGTTAGGAAGTTACAACATTCTGTTCTTCCCTCTTTGGTATTCGATACGTGTGCATTAAGTTTCCCTCGAAACAAAGAACATTGCCTTGTATTTGATTTGTTCTTCGATTGGATCATGAGAAGGAAATCAGTTGAGCCTCTACCAGTTTGAACCCAACAACGAACTGTTTTAAGTGAGCGCTGTTTTGTCATGATATTTATTCTTGAGAGTTTGTCGAGGACCTTTACTTTGTGATAAATTCGTAAATCAACTTCGCGAACAAATGTAAAACTGTAAAGTTTCACAATTACGAATTTTACTAATGCTTAATGGAAAAACTCGCACATGCGTGTACTTTTGCATATTAACTGAAGTTGCAGTTCGTATGAATTACAGCAACTACTACTGAAGCGACGTTTGTTTCCAAATTGCATTCCACACGATGCACAACTGCCAAAATGCTCCTTTTTATCCCTAGTCCTTGATCTGAATTGTTTTTATGTCCCTAGGAACGAGTCTGTTTATTTTGATGTGTGCTTGCGTGATCTTCGTGCATATCTCGATGATGAAAACTGCATCTCATTTGCCAAATTGACTGCAGGGTTCCATTGCACAAATAGCGGTGTATGTACAGCGGTACTTGAATCACATGAGCGATACACAATCGGAATTCTATCCACATAGTTTGTTTGTAAGCAAAGGTTCTCTTTTGATTGTATCACTGGAGTGGATATTTGCAACAGTTATTGATTTCTCGATTCCACGAACCTTTGCTGTTTTATTTTTTTAAATAAAAATAACACTTTTAATATCTTTTGAATTCTGAAGCAATGCAATTAGTCTACAGGAATTGGATGTAAATTTCTCTCACTAAACTTGGAGAATAATCGTGAATTTTCTTCCAAGGTGCAAAAGATACCATGCAATATATATTTCAATCGATAAATGAATACACAATGAAAAAAAATCAAGATTTTAATGTACTTTTAATACTAACATAAATAAAAAAAATGACGTAAACGGTTCCGTTTTTGTATTCTTTTTCAATAATTTCACTCGAGGTGTTATTACAATGTTTACAGTTCTTTTCGAGTTAACTTTTAATACATCTGAAACTGCTAATTTAGCTGTGTGCGCTGCGTAACTGCAGAATTATGGAGTTGTGTGTTTATCATATATCTAGACTTCAACCGTGACAGCAGTAACATGTAATAGAAATGTATCATGGCTTTCAATTAAAGCCTACAATTAAGACTTGTATTAAACAATGCCCATATATTATGACACAAAATAAGCTTGATTACATTCTGCTGTCGATAAATTGCAATTTTGTGAAAAATGAGGTTTTTAATTGGAAATACGGGAAGATTCCCCAAATGTTTTAACATGGGAAGAACATACTCTGCGTACAACTCTACAGGAAAATGGTTTAACGGATGGTTTAGATAAAACCTACCGCAAATTGTTGGAATCCAAATTAAAAATTTCTTTGGTACCCCGCATGATTAAAGTATTCAAATTTCGGGTGTTGAAAATTTTAAAGCACAATTTTAAAATTTCAAGTTAAAAGTACTTGTATTCAAGATATATAGAAAGCAGTTAACATATTAATGGAAAAAGATTATATGCTGCTACGAAATTTTATGTTGAATTTCTTTTTGGTGAGATTTTACATTTGTCAGTTTGCATAATAATCGCCCACTTTATTTTTGATATGCGCATTTTAGACGAATTGTGAGCGGGAATATCCCCCAAACGAGAAGATTCGAGAAATTAGCATTTGAACCTCATGTTTCAAGAAATTATAATTAGGATTTGCAAAATGGAACCTTGAACTTGTAAATCGTTTACGATATAGGAGCACTATTTTACAGAAAGGATTTTTTTTTTATTGAAAACCATATATTTTTCATATTACTGATAATGCTGATGTCTTAGAGATATAAGCAACACTTATCCTCATATTTGTGCTTATAGTTGTGCAGCCGCGTGCATGCATTAAACTTATTGGTTAGGTATATGTTGAAGACAAACTCTTTGAGTGAACTGAAAAATAACTACAGATATTGTCAAAGTGAATAGTGCACACTCTGAGCACAATTGTTTAAATGAGCAGAGTGTAAAACTAAAATGTTTACTTTCCTTTTAATGCTAATTTTAGAAGTACACTCCTTGTTTTAAACTTATGATTTTTTTTTTCATTTTTGTATTCATTTATTAAAAAATATATTACATGGCACTTAAAAAATACATGCCTGTAAGTGGACAATTATTCTCCTCTTGTAAAGTATTCTCAGATTAAAGAAAAATTTACAATTTTGTTCCAGACAGAAAGTAAACGTTACTCTTTGGAAGAGTGGAATTTAGTGACAAAATTCCATTTCTTTGTTTGAATGAAAGCTTTAATATTATAATATATTGAACAAGGGGGCCCGCCCCCTGTTCGCTAATGCTCGTCAAACCCCGGAGGATTGCGCAGCAATTCTCATTGGTTCGCAGTGTGAACCTTGCTCGCTTCGCTCGCATCAATGAAGACATTGTTTACAAAATATGATATTCCAAAAAAATATTTTTCAAACATAAATTTGTTGTACTACAGAAATTATACAGTACCTCTGGAATCGGAACTCGAACAATTTGGAATTCAAATGAAAAATTTGAGCAAATTTTGATTCTAAATGTGAGCGTTGCCTTGGAAATCGAATACCCAGCATGTCATTTGTAAGCTGAAACTTCTCGATTAATTGTCATTTTTTTCAATAAAATTTGTTCCGATAACGCTATAAATTGAATTGAGGCAAATAAACGTCTTTTTTGCGTGCCACGTAAGAGAATTATATACATAGATGCATTTCTGGATTAGTATCCTTTAGGGCACCACGAACTCAATTTATACATGGACAATCCGAAAACCCATTTAGGCTGTTAATTACAACTGTCTGATGACTAATTTTATCTTTGCGACCTTGCAATTATTCAATGAAAATAATACTTTGAAAGGTGTGAACTTTTAGTCAAACGTAGAGTCGTTGTATCCACACTGTAGTGGAAGTGCTAATAGCAAATGTTTGATTGATGATTGTCCTAAGTGCTTGTTTCGTAACTGAAAGGCGGAGTGTCTAATCTGTCATATTTGTTCTCAATTGAAATTCAAGCTATTTGAATAATCATTTTCCCTTGTGCGTGCAGCCCGAACAAAGTGGTCCGAATTTGAGGTAATAAGAATTACAAATTGTTACTAAACTCCAATGCGTGTTCCCCATTTATTGCGAAGTGTCATGGCGCAAGAGTTGGTCAGTTTAGACAAGGTTTTTGTCCTTGTCAAGAGGAGCAAATGTATATTTGATTTACTCGTTAAGAGCCCTTACTCTGAGAGGGTAGATATGTGGACTGATGTTTAGTTAGGAAATTAAGGCGATTTTATTTTGCGGCATGAAATTTCATCTTTTTGCTTTTTGTCTATCGTTATTGGTGAAATGGTAACAAAAGTTGGTTTTACCATGGTAATATAGAGGGCGCGGTGGCCTGGTGGGAAAAGTAACGGATTAGAAACCGAAAAATTGCGAGTTCGAATCCAACAAACACCGTCTACAAAGGAGGCTTGTTACACGTTAAATCCTTCGTGGCCTCTAATGTCCTCACGTTGGCGTGGTATGGAAGTTTGGAGAATGGGGTGCCAGCTCGGGTGTTGCACGTCATCAGACCGTGGTTCAAAATTACGTTGTGTAGCCCTTGGGGATTGCTCCCGGACCGTCGTCATTACTGTTTTGTTTACTGCTTCCGGATTACTGTTGTGTTGCTTCAGTACGACGTTAATTAAAATGCCTACCTCAGTAATATGTCTTAGCAAAATGTAGGATCAAAAACTAATTGCAGTTCATTGGCAAAAATAGTCATTTGGAGGCACATGATTTGTCTTACGTGAACTTTGGAATTAAAAAAAAAAAAAAATTGAGTTGGCTAATGTTTAAAAAAAAATTAAGAGATTTTCAATGAGTCAAACGATGAGTCAAGAGATTTTCAATGAGTTAAAAAAAGAAACTGTGGAAATGGACGAGAAAAATATGCTGACGATAGTATTTTATTCCCCTTAAATAAATTTGATAAAATCACTCATTCAAACATTAATGTATGTTTTTAATAACGCAAAAAAAATCCCCTCTGGAAGCCATAAATAACTCTGATGTTTGCTGTAAGAGGAATAAAATTAGCTGTAAGTAACTTTTTGTGTAAAAATTACATCTGCGTTAAAAACTATCAGACTATCAATTCTATCAAGAAAGCTGGATTCTTTTTCCGGCGGATATTTTCATTGTTTCTTCCTACTACTGAAGCCCATCATACTGAGATAATTTCAGGAAAAGATTAGCTTGAAATCGCACATAAAAGGAAACTGATATTCGGCAAAAAACGTTTGATAGTGAATTCGGGCAGTTCAACGGTTTCGGTTGAAACGAAACGGATGAAATGAGTTGATTAGATTTCGGAATAAAGTCATGATTTGTAGTTTTTGTGAAAGAAATTCCTCTTTTAACGAACATATTTATTAATTACCAAGTTGTACATAATTTTTCTCGTAACAGCTTTTCAGAAACAATAGTTCTAGAAGTGTATTGTCGGATTACAAGTGAAACGATGTCAATTTTAAGTTAGTGTTTTATCTTTTCTAAATGGAATGTGGGAATCTTTAGACTGGTGGGCCACCAAGTCATTTCTTCTTTACATAAAGATTAAAATTTTCACTTAAAAAAAAAAACACTGTCCTTGAAGTTGTCGATATATTTGAAATCTGGAAAATGATACTTTTCCACGCGTTTCAAGTAAAAATAAAAATTAAATACCGACTTTCGAGCTTTCTTTGACATTTATTTAAGTTCCGAATCCGCCATTTTGATTCGTGTTTCAACGCATCGTACCTGAAGTTTGACTTTTCAAGAATAAAACCTCGAAGTCGCGTGCGCTCTGTTCTGTCTTTTGGCCCTCGAATTTCCAAATGAGCGGGGACGAGTCATTTATGATTAATTTAAATAAAATTGGAGGGTCAATGTTAAAGGAACGGCAAAAAGAATCTTCTGAAGACTACCGCCGAAAGTTTTACTGTTCCGAAACGCGGTTTATTTCTATCATCAAATGAATTTTACGGCATTTTTAACGTTGCTTAAAGATGTATTGACAATCTATAAATATGTTACGAATGGAAAGGTTTCTACTCTTCCATATGAATCGCTAAAAGCTGAAGCGATAAAGAACAAAGGGCAATAAAAGTAAAATAAAACTATTGATTCGACGAATATAACGACACCAATGGTTGTATTGACGACCACATTCATTTCTTGAAATGAGGAATGGCGAAGCACTTTTGTTCATTGTAATGAAAAAATTCTCGTAATGCTTTGCATAATTGGGTGTCAAACACTTCACATGACGTTCCATGAACACCTGTCGGTTTTGTAGCTTTCTTTTTAAAATTGCTACTTTTTCTAGTAATCCTGCACCTGTTCAAAGTCAGTGAATCCCTTGAATTTCGTAATTCTGGAATTCTCGTTATTGATTTTTGGCTCATCTCATCCTATTGTGTGAATTTGAATGTTCCTTTTGGTATTTCATCAATGCATCATTACGACTTTGCTGAAAATGGTCACGCCTATTTCCAAACCGATAGTGATAATTTTTTTTTAATTTGGACTCTCAATACTGAATTAACGTTTCTGAGAAATATTTCGCCATCGATTTCCAGAAAGTCAAATTTTATTTTAAGGACCATTCCAATCGAGCAGCTGAATTTGATTTAAAGTAGACGAGAAGTCGTGGATGAGGAATGCGTGACAAGAGCTGGTACTACGAATGAATCTTGTCGGTTCTGAAAATCTGATTTTGAAATTTGAAGTGAAATCTTACATTTTAAATGTCGCATGACTCAAAGGTTTATTTTTTAATTGCACTTTTTAATGGAATATTTTGCGGAAATAAAACCAAACGTCCCGCATTCTCGGTGATACTTGGCAATTTCATAAGCATCTTTGGAAAAACTAATGCGCATTTGGGAAATTTCATTTTTTTTTGGCAGCGTTGCTTTGTTTTAACTATTGGGCCAACGTTCTTAATGTAGTTGATCGAAATGGCCAAATAATTTTTAAGAGAACGGCCCGGTTGCAGTACCGAATGTCTTGCCATCTCGACTAGCGATTGAGATTTCCGATCAGCAAATTTAACGTGTACATTATTGCACAAATTTACTAATTTCAGAAACGTACCAGAGTTCACTATTGATTGGTAGCTCGTTGGGTTTACCAAATACAGCCTGCGAGCTATAAGCGACGCAGATTCGATTTCTGTATCACCCTGGGTGGATTTCCCTGTACAGTAAAAACTGCTTTGGCCCAGATTTGGCTCTTGCGTCATAAAACCCAATTATCATTGACTGGGTTCCTGTGATTATTTTTTGAGATTGCCCTTGTTAAATTCTTATAATGCATGTTTCTAGAGAATCCATTACAGAAAACATATATAGGGTCAGGGTGTGTATATTCTCTACAAATCTACACCGTTTGACTAATCCACACCAAATTTGGTACACTTATACTTTAGAACACTGCGGAAAACATAGGCTATTACTTTTCAGTCTTCAGACCAATCTAATCATGAAAATTGGCACACAGGTAATCCTAAAAAGACCGCTCGAAGCCCCAATTTTAAAATCTAAAGTTTGTTTTCCTGCAATGAATGAATATTGACAAGGAAACACGTTCTACAGGAAACTTAAAACACGAGAATATCACGGTATATTTGAGAATTACTAAATTTAATAAATCATTATCGTTCTTTATCAATATTTTTCTAATATCTTTTTCGAATTGTTCTATTTCAGCTCGGGAAGTTGAAATTCGACACTTTGCACATCTTTCGTGTTTCAGAATTCTGCATTTTTTCACCTGAATTTCGTTTTTTCTTTTCTTGTCTTAGTCTTTTGCAATATATTATTCAGGAATTACATGTATATATTTGCATCCAAAGTAAATTGTAGAAACTATGTGAAAAAGTTAAAATGAAGTACGGAAAATACTTTTTAACAACTTAAATCATTGCATTTTTCCATGTAAGAAAAGTGATTATTCTAATTTACTTTTCAATCAACATTTAACAATTTCAACCCGAGCTACGTCGGGTTATTCAGCTAGAATTTCATAAAAAGGTGTTTATTTCTGCGATCTAATGAGTTCTTTTGATTTGAAACTCCTGTAAAGTTGATTGCACGTGGGAATTTTTCAAATTGGTGGAGACTTTTTATTGAAATTACTCGAATTCTTGAAAAGCATGCAAAAATTTCAATACCTTTTCCACGATCGAGTGTTTGCAGACAGGATTCCTTGCATGCCGCTGTCGTGACATTGACCAACGTATTATTTATTGATGTAATTATTCAGCATCGCAAACATCTCAGATTACGTTTTACCTTTGTTCAGTGTTTACTCTAGCTTGTGTTTTTTAAACTTTGGGGTTTTAAAGTAAATATGCTATTGTGAAATTTTAGCCAAATGCTGCAAGTGTATTATGACAAAACTATTTTTAGGAGGAAATCCGCTTTATTAAACAACAACAAAAAAAAAATTGGATTTTGTTTGAATTGATCAATAATTCATAATTTTGTTTAATTTTCAAACGATCCTGTTTTGAAATTTACCTGAAAGTCCAAATTCTCCCTTATTAAATTTTAAGGAAGAAAGTAAAGCGTATGAAAATTTTGAGATTATGAACCTTTTCAAAGTTTGAGTTAGTAATTCAAAATGCATTTTTTTTTCAGTTGTCTTGGGTTACTTGAGCCTGCGGTTTTTTTTCAATCTTTCGATGAATAGACACAAATTTTATCGGCTTTGTTCCCGATGATAGACACTATCATTTCCAACGTCTCGTAGAAAAAGATATCTTAAAGAAATTATTCTGTCGATTTTGTGTGGAGTTAAGCTAATATTCGAACACACATTAGACTAGGTTTTCAACTATTTTTTTTTTCTGTGAACACTTGAGTTCATTTTATTTTAAAAATTAAGTATATGATATTTTTAGTTTTCGAAATGAAAATTTAGAAAATTTTCAGTCTTGATATTTTGTTGATTTATGAGCATACCAGCGCACAACACCAACAATTAGTAACAATGGAGTTTCTTAAATGTCCATAGTTGTGTGTGTGTGTGTCGATAGCAGTGTCGTTACTCGTATTTCATCTTTTAATTCATCATCCTGCATTCATTAATTTCATCTTCATCAAATTTAAATCCATTTACAATGAATATATACATAGATGTATACGCATTTCAGATCACCAAATTAATTAAAAATAATATATATGCATAGCAGAGTTACTTATTGGTCTTGCTTATTATTTTTAATAGTGCATGGCAAAATTGCACACCTCCATCATGCCAACAATTTTCTAAAAGTGCATTTCAATTACATCCCATTCACCAAAGCGTTTCGGTGGTTTTTAGTATTTAAATATTTTTGTTTGTCTACACCAAGTCTTGTGATCCTCCAGAATCCGATCAGGATGGTGAATAAGCGTGCCCGATGGAGAGTCCAGATAGTAGAAGCTGTGTGCTCGGAAGTAGTCTGAGCTGAAAAATACTGCTATTCAATTTGATCTTCATTGGCTTCAAGTGTCCACTGCGGGACCTATAGCGGGGGTCATCGTGAAGGGACGGGCCTGAAAGGAGCACGGTGGCCTAATGTGAGCAGTATGGTCTCCTGTCGGTCATTTAACCCACAGAAATATCTCTAGTTTCAATCCGATCCGTTAAAAATTGTGGTGGATAAGGGCTCGTAAAAAAAAAAAGGAATTTATTTTGTGGTAAAGGTGAAAATTAACGGTCGCCACGTGGCGACTGGATGTTTTAATGTTGAGACTGAAAAATTTTGCTACAGTCGCCACTCTTAAAAACATTGGTGTATATAGTGGAACCTCCGATTTCACGTTTCTTTCTGAGGACCTTGAAGTAAATTTTAAAAAAGAAAGAAAAAAGTCTGGAGATACACATGTGTGTGTTCTACAAAATTTGTGAACCAGGGTTGGCAAGTTGGGCCCAGCCCAGAAAAACCCGCCCGGGTTTTTCTGGGCGGGCCCACCAACAAAAACCCACTGGGTTTTTGTTATGAAGTGGGTTTTTGTAAATAATCTGACATATATATATCCAAACCTGCCTGGTATTTATATGTTTGTATTAGAGAGAGAGTGTGCTGTACACAAAAAAAAATTAAATCATAATATCATTAAACTTGTAACAAAAACAGTTGATAAAAGCAACAAAATTTACATGAAAATATAATATACTATTACAAAAGACTACAATTAACATGAAATATAACATTCCTTCAGAATAACAACATTTTAGATTGAGCTTTTTATTCTAACAAAATGTAATATTTGACGGTTACAAAATCACTTCCATCAAAGATGCAATAGCTGCACCAAATTGCAAATTGCACTTAACAATGCGTTTATTAAAATGTTTAAGAATATTAAAGGGATTAGCATTATAGTGTTTATTTTGTTTTTTATATGTACAGTTATTATCTGTAACATTAAAGAATTATTGCTTTTGCATTTAACTTTTTTTTATTAGAAAAATCAAGAGTCCTTATGTAAATGCTATTTATTTATCCTTAGAATGGGCTCCAAAATATTTTGCATAAAATTGCTTCAAAACAGTGTTTTTGAAGATATCCCCCCCCAATCAGCCAGTTTCCACTTGAATGGTAACTGCTTTTCCTGTGACTTACACAGAGGTATTTAGATAATTTTAAAGGATATGATTTTTAAAATAAGGACGTTTACTTTGAAATTATAAAATGGGGTAGACTTGAGATTGAATAAAAAAAAAGTGGGTCTGCTCCCCCCCCCCTCCCCACTCAAGGATGTGGCCAAAGGGAGGTCCGGACTCCTCCTTCAGCTAAATTGGACCCATAGACTCCAATGTTATAACATTGTACTTAATTAAAATTTTATATTATGGACCCCCCACTTAATAAAATCCTGGCTACATACTTGTCCCCCCCCACACACACACACCTGATCACATCACTGATTCCTACATCAAGCATAAAAAGATCAAGTTAGAATGATATTCTACTATTATTTATAAGTACCCAGAAAACCCCACTAAAACCCAGAAATCCCCACAAAAACCCACCCGGGCTGGGTTTTTCTAGAAAAACCCGGGTTTTTGCCAACCCTGATGTGAACGCTTGTAAGTGGCCACTGAATGAAACAAATTCAGTAGCCACTAACCACTTACAAAATTTCTTAATTTTGACCTTTGCTCTGTGACCACCTAGTAGATAATTGATTTTATAAGATTATTTATTAAGTAATACAATATAAAAAAAAGGTTATCCCTCCGTTAATTATATTTGGTTATAAATCATCAGGTGTCCGGCTTTTCCCTTTTACTCGTAGACGAACTAAGTCAAACTGTTCTAGAAAAGCTAAACTCGTATCTTTCCATAAGGTGGTGATCTTTAGACAGGTGAAGTATGTCCCCATTTTTCTTTGCATTGAAGGTAAGATTTCTTGAGCAACACTGAGTGATTAGATTTTCTCCCCTCCGTTTTCTCGGAACAGTTTTTTGATTTAGTATTTACCTTGTAAGCCGGCGATGTATTGTATCCATAGAAATGTGTCTTTAAGAAACAATTGAATATCTTCATAACGAATTAAAACAAATAATCCGCGAAGTTATTGTGTGCGGTTTAGTTTATTTTTCATGCGGTTTCTTGTTTAGGATTCGTCGTCTCTTCAGAACTCGTTTGTGGTAGCTGAGAAAAATCTCCTTTTTGTCCAGGCATCTCGCCATACGTGATTACTCCTGTCTCGCCGGGTTTTTTCCCTTGCCTTATTCTGATTCCAACTCGTCTTCTGTAATCACCACGAGTCGATAATCTTGTGTGGACGATTATTCGATCCCGCGGACATTCCCCAATGCGCTAGATGAGCAGCAGTTCGGTTAATCAACCGCTTTATAAGCAGTTGGCGCCGATTATTAAAGAAATTGCTTTTTGTGAAAAGCCTTGAACCCATTGATGGGCGCTGGCTGTGGGGCCAAATGATGTTTTGGCGCTTCCTGTGGTGTTGTGTTTCTTCACGCGTTCCTGAAGTTGAATAGTTATTGCTATCTCTTGAGGTTTTGCGGCGAGTTGATTAAAACGGATTTGCTTTCAATGTAATACATCCGCGCATAGCATCTGCGCTGAAATTTTTACCGATCGATGGCAGTGTCGTTTTTTGTCTTTTTCATGCCTGATTCAAATCCGTTTGAATCGGTACATATGTACCTTTTGCACGGTACAGCTTCAGTCTACGTTTATAGCGGTGGCAACGGTCTTGGCGAGTTTTTTTTTAGCGCACTTCTAGTAGCGAGTTATGTCAGGTTAAGTCAACCAATCTGTATTACGATTATTGCGGTTTTTATGGTAACATCGGTTTTTAAAAAGTTTAAATTTTCATTTTGAGTAAATTTTTTTTTTAAATTACGCCCGCCATTGTCATTTTGGACATGAGGCGTCTTGCAGTCCAGAATAAAATCGAAGTGGCTCCAGAAGGCGTGAGGGCCCGAAAGTCATCAATGGAGCGGACGTTAGAAAGAGAGGGGCAACTAAAGAGATGCTCCCCAGTCATATGCGAGGTGCCACAAAGTACACAGTGAGGTGAATCAACCAAGTTGATTTTATGTAAGTGGGCCTGCAGATAGTCATGTCCATTAATAATTCTAAAATTTGCAACTCCTTCTGCCCTGGGAATTTTGCGAACCTTCATGTAGCCTTCGAAAAATACTAAACAGCAAGAATATTGGCGAAGGCTGTAGCAGATTTTGCGTTATCCAGGGTGCACCAACGAGGAGGCCTGCTACACTACACCCCTGAATATTCTAGAAAGTTCTTTCAAAATCCGTTTAAACTGTGGTTTGAATTTATTGGTTCATTTGAAATAATACTTTCCCTGGCGACTTTAGAAGTGCCCCCCCCCCTAAAAAAGCTCCAAGGCCGTTGCCACCTCTATAAACGTAGACTGAAGCTACCTTTTACACCTCCAAAATGAAAAGGAAAAAAAATTATAAAACATTTCGTGCACTCAACGGGGGTTTTCACAATTAGCTTCTGGGGATCCACTTCAATTGCGTCATACTAGAAAGGCTATTATATATACTTTAACATCAAAACATATTTTCTCATTCTCTCCACTTTTTCTTTTCTACATTTTGGGCCGTCGTGGCTCAATGAGCATGTCCACTGCGCTTACACAATCTGCGCAGGTTCGATTCATGTTCTGTTAAACCCTGGGTGTACTTTTCTCTACTGTGTCAGTAAAAGTTGTCTTTGTGTCTGTCCATTTCTTGACGACGCTTGATAAGTGGATCCTTGAGGTCAAGTACACAAGTGAAAGATGTGTGTACTGGATTTTTTCTACACTAATTCTTCTAGGTTTCTCGCTGTCTTCTCTGAAGAATTTCGAGTAGCGAGCTTGTCAGAGTATTTTTTTTAGCTAAAACCAAGCGCATTAAACGAATCGGCCAAATTAGCAGTTGGTTTTGTGATATATCCGTTTGTTGTCATTCGAAATTTTTTAAATAAAGCTGATTTCTGTGTCTTGTACGTTTGTGAAACGTATGTTTGCATTGTTTAAGTTTAACCAGCTTGCTACTTGTACACCTTTATTTGAAACACTAAATGAACTTCTCAACTAGCAGAGCTCTAGATTCGAATCCCGGTTTGAGCATGAATGTTCGTAGTGGTTCGGAATCCTCTTTAAGTTACGGGATTAATTGGCTCCCGTGAAGCAAAAATATCGTAGAGCCACAAGCCAAACCTTTCTGGTAAATATTTCAGCGGCATGTTTTAAAGGAAATTTTCTAATGTTCAACTTCAGAGCTGATATGTGTTCAGCTGAATATTTCAACTCCTGATATTCCTAAAATACTTGCCTTTGAACTTTCATCTGTATACAGGGTGGTCCCGAATTCATGGTACAAACTTTAATGGTAGGTACAGGACATTGTAACAATGATTTATTGTATAGGAATGTATAGTCGCAAGTGACGCGGTGAGGCGTAAACAGGGGAAATAAAAGGAAAGAGAAATGGAGTGATCGGTTGGTATCATTGCCGGTAGAGGGCAGTAGATGTCTAGCCGCTGTTGAACATGATTGGCCCATACTTACATTTTGATTGGCCCATACTTACTACCCACGCGGCTCACTGGCGGAAGCTATCTTATTTTTCTGAAAGAAGTGTTACCACAACTGCTGCATGATGTTCCGATCGCCATTCGTAACCGCATGTGGTTTCAGCACGATGGGGCGCCAGCACACTTCAGCATTGATGTACGGAATTACCTGAATGCCACGTTTGGTACTCGATGGATTGGGCGTGGTGGACCAGTCCCTTGGCCACCCCGATCTCCCGATTTATCGAGCCTCGATTACTTTTTATGGGGACATCTAAAGCATCTTGTTTATGAGACTCCAGTTGACTCAGATGAGGATCTCGTCGCTCGCTTATCTGTAGCTGCTGCAGGTGTGCGTGAAATACCAGGCATCTTTGAACGTGTACGCCAATCGCTCCACCGACGCTGTCAAGCATGTATCGATACTGGTGGACGCAATTTTGAACAATTACTGTAAACATGACACTTGTCAACAACGCTTTCAATAAAATCTTTGTTTTTCCTTTCGGCCGTTATTTCCCCTGTTTTCGCCTCACCGCGTCACTTGCGACTATACATTCCTGTACAATAAATCATTGTTACAATGTCCTGTACCTACCATTAAAGTTTGTACCATGAATTCGGGACCACCCTGTATAAAAGGATGTGTATATTTATTCTCAACAAATCTACACCGTTTGATCAATCTACACCGTTTGATCAATCTACACCGTTTGATCAATCTACACCGTTTGATCAATCTACACTGTTTGATCAATCCACACCAAATTTGGTACACTTAGCCTATGTTTTCCGCAGTGTTCTAAAGTATATTTCTTGTCTTCAAACCAATCTGTAGCCATGAAAATTGGAACACAGGTAGTCCTAAAAGTGACCCTCGAAGCCCTAATTTTAAAATCTAAAGTTTGTTTTCCTGCAATTACTGGACATGGACAAGGAAACACGTTCTACAGGGTTTGTATAACACCAGGAAATGTCGCGGTCTCATTTGAAAGCCGAGCAACGCCGTGTTATCCAGCTAGTTTCTGTATAAAAATGAATGATTCAGGTTACCAATTGCTGATTCAGGTGCTCTTCAATCTTCGAAGTCAAAAGACAAATGTGTTGACAGATTAGAACATTGTATTGCTGTATCCAGATTTTTATGGGATCGAGCTTCTATCAGGTGTATAAAGTATACGATTTTTAGTTGGTGCTATAACAGCTGATCTGAATCGCCGAAAGTAACTTCCAGCTTGTCCTTGATAAGGAAAATAAGCCATTCAAAAAATGAATTTCATCACTTCGCTGGATAAACATTTAACTGTTTTAGACACTTGTGAAGGTGGATAGTGTTTCCATCCGCTTTCTTTATTAATTTTTCTACTCTTTCCACTTCAACACTTAATTGTTCTTTCTTGACCGAGAAATGTTCGAGATGGTTTGAAAATGCTATCTTCCCTTTTGAGCAAAGCGTGGTATTGAATTGTGTATCTCATTAAAAGATTGACCCATTGGAAATTAAAACAAATTTTTTTAGTATTGTGCGTGCATTGTAACGACAGTTCATATTTAATGACTTAACTAATTTCATACACGATATCACAGCTATAAGACTTTACATTTTCCCACAAAACAATTTTTTAATTACTTATATGTCCTATGTATTTTCTAAAAATATTAATTCCTCTAAAAATTGAAAAATCTTGTCAACGTTCCTCTAATTGATTTGAGAACAAGAACTTGGGAATAAAAATTGCTATTCAATGCAATAAAATCCTTTCAGTTTCATTGTGATATAAAAGGGGTTTTAATCCAACCATTCCGTTGTCGATTTTAAGCTGCAGTTCATATTTTCGAATAACCTAAATGTAAGGTTATAACTCCTTCAATATTGTGGAGGTAGTCGTTAATTCTACTATAGAAATATTTCTACCTCTGTGTAAGTATTAAAAGTGTCAAAGTGTATTTTTCCAGCAGAAACATTTTTAAATAAGAAATGTACATTCAGGAAAACAGTTAGATTTATTCATCATTACTAGAATACACCCGGTTTTCCGTTGTCATGTAGTCCTCATCTTCTGAATCATACTCTATTTCAGTTTTTGACTCCAGATGTTGAACAAATAGTTATCACAGTAAAATATATAGATGACGGTACGAACGTCCGACAAATTTGTCATGTACTACCTTTGTGTATCAGTGTTTTGTCTCTCGTGCTGTCACGTGCACCTCCTTTCAAATTAATTGTTCGATGTCTCATATCAGTTATTATTTGGAATGGGAAAATAGTTCAGAAAACCATCTGGGCTGCAAAAAGTACATTTTACCTAGCTCTACTTGTGGTGTTTGTTATACGTTTGTGTATTTTTTGTTCTCTTTAACGCCAATTCAAAACGGCAAGCTATTCAATGCCAACGCTTTCCTTCTCACAGGATACACTTGTACGTGTTTACGGGTCGTGATACCGATGTTAGGCTACTGTGTGCCTTCCCTTACAGCAGTGTTCAGACACACGAAAAATTGCTTTCCAGTTAAATTTTTGGACACATTTAGAATTTTTTTTCAAAACTTCCTTCCCCATCATATGCTGCTTTTTGATTTCTTGAGGTTAAATTCCCATTTCCCTCGAGATAGTTTCTTGTGTTCATTTTAGTTTACAAATAACTTTCGTTGTTCTGTGATAAACATATTTCTCCGCCTCAAAATGGCGTAGCTTGTCCGTCATTAAACCCAACTAACCAACTTCGCCTCAGGAGCACTTGTATATTCTCTCATAATTGAAGAGTTCAATTTTTAGACAATGAACAGTAATGTTCTTTGCTAAAAACCTTTCTTTGCATAATACGTATTTTTTATTTAAGATTATTATATAATTGTTTAATCTGCGCACACCACATCGAGCAGAAATCGCAATACAGCGCATTTATAGTTTTTGAAGTTGGGCCAACATCAGGCTCGTATATTTATGAATGCATAGTGTAAGGTAGCCCTTGAATAATGCATTTCATTTTCACACAATCGGCCGAATTTCTTGAATATTTTATCATACCTTGAATACATACGTTATCGTTTCGGTCTGTTATTGAGCAAATAACAATACAATGCTCTCGTTCGCTATTGATACTTTAAAAAATGAAATATATCGTCACTTTCAGCGTTATTTTTTTCCCAAAGACACCAAAGAAAGTTCATTGGACATGAAAAATGCACCTTGAGTTTTCCGGTTTAAGGCACGAAAGAATTTGAATACACTTGCAATAGGTGCAGTCAATGACTCATGCGTAGACACGTTTTATTTAGTTCTTTTATATTTAACAATAACGCAAATGCAATGCGGAATTTCGATTGCTCTTGTGTAATTTTTTTCGTAGCACTTGAATTGACTTAATTTGGCAAAAAAAATTTCACCGTTTCAGAAGACTTAAAAAAATTACTTATTTTGGGTTCATACTTAATGCAACAACTTTTCAACACGTTATTTGCTCATGCAGAGGGAGAAATAGTACTTTATACCTCGACTGAGACCGGCTTAAAAAAAAGATCCCGTCAGTTTTAGATAGCCCAGCCTTTTCACAGCAAGTTAGCAGCCCAATAGTCTTGAAACAGAAATAAAACCTGGAACTCCATCGGGCAGTATTATTCACTACTACCTTCCGAACAGGGTAACTATTGAGATTGGTTTCTATCATGTCTGAAGGTCCATTTGGAAAGTAGAATAGCATGGCAAACGTATTTGGTTTAGATTTTTCCAGGTAGACGCGGTCAATGACTCATGCGTAGACACGTTTTGTTTAGTTCTTTTATATTTATAACAATAACGTAAATGCAATGCGGAATTTCGATTGCTCTTGTGTAATTTTTTCCGTAGCACTGGAACCGACTTAATTTGGCAAAAAAATTTTCCTCGTTTCAGAAGACTTAAAAAATTACTTATTTTGGGTTCATACTTAATGCAACAATTTTTCAACATGTTATTTGCTCATGCAGAGGGAGAAATAGTACTTTATACCTCGACTGAGACCGGCTTAAAAAAAAGGATCCCGTCAGTTTTAGATAGCCCAGCCTTTTCACAGCAAGTTAGCAGCCCAATAGTCTTGAAACAGAAATAAAACATGGAACTCTATCGGGCAGTATTATTCACTACTACTTTCCGAACAGGGCAACTATTGAGATTGGTTTCTAACATGTCTGAAAGTCCATTTGGAAAGTAGAATAGCATGGCAAACATATTTGGTTTAAATTTTTCCAGGTAGACGCGTCTAGTGAAAACGCGAAAACAATAGGATTCGGCTCACGTCAAAAAATCTCCGGAAACCAAGACCGTAGCAAGGAGTTCGTCTTTAGTTATATCTTCGTGAATATTATGTCGGGAATGTTTTTCTTTTAGAATGCATGGTATTCAAAGGAGAATCATTATTACTGCATGGTATTTATAAGTTCACTATTTGAATCCCCAACTTACATAAAGACAAATCTTTAGGACTGCAAAATACAAAAGACGGATTCTTCAGTCTCCACTTGGCCAGTTGACAAAATATAATTGGTTGGTCTGAAAGAACATTTGATTTAGGTTAATTTAATCACTGTTTAATTCTGCGCTACAGCCTCAAATTGCTTTCTTGTGTCAACTCGAATTTACCGACATTAAATTAAGCAGCCCCAATTGGATGTTCTTCCGCTTGCTTGTTCTAAAACGTCACTCAATGTCAACGATTTGATGAATGACAGCCGTTTGATTTTGTCGTAATTTCATCCGATTCCAGTTAATCACTCGGATTATTTTTCTGCCCTAACTTTTCAATTATTTGCTCAATTCATTAAGATCAATGACTCATTAAAGAAAATATGCCAAGTTTATGACAAATGCGTAATTTTTTGTAATCTATCTGTTTCTTAGAATATTCGTTATTCGTCAGAACTAAATAAAAACATATTAAGCTCCATTTGCCTAGAATTCTACAAAGGGCATACCATAAAAACTGAGTGAATTTTTTACGAACTGGCAACACCGCGAAACTAAAAAATTAAAGTGTAGGAGATTTTTTTGAATTGTTGACTGAACAATTAATTATAAATATTCTAAACGAAGCAGACAATTTTATTTTCTTAGTTTCGTGCTTGTTTAAAGCACTGTTTTTATTTGCACTACTGAAATGGAGGTGAGTGATTCAAAGTTAAAAAACTAAATGCGTTCTGCCATAAAATTTTGCCTTCGTTTGGGCAAAACAGCTCCAGAAAGGGTTAAGTCAATGAAAGAAGCTTACAAAGACAAATGTTTTGATGAGTCTGAGTTTTAGATGGCATGGTGATTTCAAAAAAGGACGTTTGTCTGCAGAACTGGCTCCAAAGCCTGGCCGACCAGAAAGTGTTGTGAATGATCGAAACACTGTTTGGGCAATCTTGCAAGAAAATCGGCGAATGACATGTGAGGAGATATCGACGTTTTCGAAATGTTAGTTGATGCCGCTATTTCGAATTCTACACAGCAATTTACAACTTCGCCATAATTGTTCCAGACCTTACTAAAGAACAAATGCAAAAAATAATTCACCAATGTTGTGAGTGGAAACAGATTCTTTAAAATGATCTGAATCACCCAAAGACTAATAACAGGTGATGAAACTTGGGTGCATCATTTTGATCCCCTTTTCAAGCCGCAACAAATGTATGGAAACACTGATTCTCCGCATCCGAAAAAAATCTGACAAAACAAATCTGCTGGAAAGGTCATGGTGATTATTTTCTTTGACCATAAAGGTGTAATCTATCAGCATGCTGTGCCTCCAAAACCTACTGTGAATGGTGAATATTATATTTCAGTTTTGAAAATGTTACGGCAACACGTATCGAGAAAGCGACATGAACTGGAAGGGAATTGGACATTACATCACGATAATGATCGCCCGCATGTCGCTACTTCTGTTCAGCAATATCTTCGTAAATGCAATTTTAAAATCATGCCACATCCCCCTTACAGTCCATATCTCGCACCTAGCGATTTCTGGCTGTTTCCGACGTTGAAGGAGAAGCTCCGTGGTAGAAAATTTAATACAGATTCTGAAGTTATTTCAGCAGTGCAGGGTTCTTTGAAGCAGCTTCCAGAAAAAGGCTTATCTACTTGTTTTAAAAAGTGGGTTGAACGATGAGACCGTTGCTTATCATCTGAGGGAAGGTATTTACAAAAAAGAATGTTGTTGTTTTTTTCTGTAAATATTTTTCTTGAATTTTTTCTGATTTTACTGTTTTTATGGAACGCCCTTTGTATATATACCCTTTTTAGAACTCCTAGAGAAATTCAATATTTACTTCACAACATAAGGATTAAAGTACGCAAACGAGAATTTCGCAATTCCGGAATAAATGTACTGTTCTACATGTTATTGCTTGTGAAAAATTTCTAAAGCTAGAATTAAGAATTATCTTCACTTGGATTTGTGTCATAGTATGTTTTTATTGGGACAATATTACAATAAATCTTGACAAGGGTTAAGTACTTACCTACCCTTTCCAACTCTTCAAGAATAGCTGAACCTTCGTCTGTTTCGCAGAACTTTCTCGCCGCATTGGACGAAGTGTATTTACTCATGCTCCAACCTATGTTTAAACCAAAAAAATGGTTTAAACTATATTCGGCTTTGGTAATCAATACTACTATATTGTGAATTTTTTCAGTGCTATATCTGAAGTATTTGCAAGATAATATTTTATTGTGTCAGAGGGAAATAATTTTTTTTTTACAGAACAAGAGTTGACCTTTTACAGGAATGTTTGAAAAATACTTATTGCTTACTGCTCTTTATCTTTGAAACTCTCCGGTATACAGTTGAATGGACCCCTGTTCAGGTGTTGAATATCTACAGAGCATTTCTCTATTGAACATCTTACATGCTCTCGGATTCTATTTTTATTTGTATAAAAAAAGTAAATGTCTGCTCTGAATCGAGTAGCTCTGCGCTTTGATTATGAGTTAATTCGGAACAACGTACGAATTCATTCTCCAGCAATACTGTTTGTTTCTCGAATTGAGACACCCGAAGAAAGCGAATTCAACATAAATTTGTTTTTAGCGACTGTTTGAGAAATTTATATGCCTGAAAGGAACAGTTTCTAGAAGCTACGTTTCTCTAACACAAAGTTACCTTCTCGTTTTTCTTGTCTAAGTTAACGATTGCCCACTCGTATGGTTCCTCGTATTAGTAATTGGCTACTTACACGACTTGATGTGCAATATATGAGTATTAATTTCCCAATCTTGTACATCTAAATCTTGAACTGAATCTTGCAAGTTCCAAACGCATTGTTTGCTAAGTTGTTACGATGAATCTCAGAATCGGCTTAGCATGAAACTCCTGTAGTGTCTGGCTTCTCCTGGCTTTAGTGCCAATACCTCCTGGAGAATTTATGATAAATATAACCTTTGAACTGATTTTTTATGTTGTGTACAGTTGTGTTGTGTTAGACATTGTGTTTCACTATTCTTCTGGATTTTTCGACAAAACTTGTGTACACCAGTAAAAAAAAACGACTCGTCCGATCGTAATTGCACAATTTACATCGCAGAACAAAACGGAAGGTAGCAACTGATGGGGATGACTGTCTACATATTAAATTGGGTGCTTTCTCCGATCACTTCAATACGAACCCCCATCTTTTATCACAAATTTTGGATTCTACACACAATTTCAGGCCGGAAAAAAAAGTTCATCAATTTTATTGGATTTTTCACCGATTTGTGTTTGAAAATTAGATCTCTTGATGTTAAATTACTGTTTCACGTTTTTTGTTATATTTGCTACAGACATTAATTTTTTTTGGAAATTGTTTTCATCCTTTGCTACCCGAAAACCCAAACACAATCTATAAACATTTTAATTGTCAAACTAAATTTACTATTTTTTATTAATTATGAAATTAATATTCATAAAAATTATGAATTCAAATATGGACAAATTTTGACACCATGTGATTCAACTATTGCTGAAACATCGGAATTCTAAATTACGTTCAATATTATTAGGTCCATAATTAGTAGCGCAGTGAGACTGCAAAGTTCGATGATTGTTATCGTTATTGGGGATTGTTCACAAAGTGAAAACATAAATTTCTGCCAACAGATCCTGGGACACAATCAGAATGGATTCTGACTTGGTAACCATCTAAATGGACTCCATACCAAAGCGCCTGCAGCAGCGACGGCCACTAAACGTCTTTACTAATATTTATAATGTGTTTTAACTCCGAGCATTTACACGCTCCCTCAATGGTTTTTATGAATTTTCTCGGTCAATTTTAGGCCGTTTTACCTTTTTTTTAAAAATCAAATTCGCTTGAAATTTTGTGTAGAATCCAAATTTGTGATAAAAGATGGGGGTTCGTATTGAAATTATCGGAGAAATCGCCCAATGCAATATAAAGACGGCCCCTTAGACAAATTTTAAATATTGTTATTTGTAGAAAACATTAATACCTATCGATTGCTACCTTCCGTTTTGTTTTGTGATGTAACTTGTGCAATTGCGATTGAGTGAGTCGTTTTTTTTTTGACGGGTGTACATGGTTTTTATAACGTCATCAAATTTAGCAGTTAACTAATTTTTGAATGCTAATTTCAGATTGAGCTTAAAAAAATGGCCACCACCTAAGTGTTTTGTTATTGGCATTTAATATTTGCTATCTAGTCATCTCCCTGAAATGCAGGATGTTCTTTTGTTCAGATATTGCAGGGCTGACGAGTTTTAGATAGAATCCCTCACGATCATTAGGAATGACGTATATCGACTCATCCAAGGTTTGCAAAAAGTTGTCCTTTTGACCAAAACTTTTCAAAAACACGACAACCAAACATTTCAACACATTTTGAAAGAACGGAGACTTACGAAAGCTCAAGGAAAATTCTCACTGAAAAAAAATGACCACTTTCTGTGGTCAATATTTTGCACCACCACTTCATATCAGGCCGGGACCGATGAAAACTAAGGCCATGGACAAATTTAGCCCCGGTTTCTTGCACTTGAAGAAACAATTTTCAAAATCAAGTGATGCGAAACTCAAAGGAATCTTTGTTGGTTCTCATAAGAACTGATTCTTTTTTTACAGAAAAGCTGAACAGCAAGGAAATCTTCGCATGACAATTATTACTACTAATTAAAACATTATAATGACAATTATGACATTATAATGACAATAATCTGAGTACTATTTGAAATGTAGCAATTGTTAATACACAAAACTACTTGGAGATTATTTAGTTATACGGCCTGAAGAATTTGGAGGAAAACATTCTCTTTCATCCATGAAATTTTTTAAAAAGTTGTTGACGTACAGTTAGAAAACTACACCACTGACCATGATTTTATATCCACCTAGTAAATTAACGAACTCCAGCACATGAACCACACCTAGTGCCAAACGGCGTTAAACAATATTGCAAAATGTTTACCGTTGCCGAAATTTTAGGGAAACTCCTCGCATTTCTTCAATTAATGCATTTAAGTGCAGTTTCATTTTTCTTTTATGTAAAATTAATTTCTTCGTGTCTGGTATTTTTTCACAAAAAATCGTTTTGGGAAAATCGCACAGAAGTACGTTTGAAGTTTTAAATATTGAGTCTGGTACGTAAAGTACTTATTTATGCAAATCATGGAAAAAGTAATAATAGCAATATTATTTGGTTCTTTATTCTGATTTGGTTTCACGATTCACCAGAAAGAGATTCATCTGATGTTTCATTCTTTTCTGAAGGTATGTTTTCGTTTTCCTCAGGAGTGCCTTTTTCACGTAACAGTCATCAAATCGTCAGGTTATCGAAATAGACCACCATATGTTTGAAATACGAGAAAGCTATCAAATGTAAATGCGTAGCAAGTTCCGTTTATTGACTAATATTTTGATTTGTTAATGGGTTATGTGTTGCGAAACCTTTGTAAGCGTAAGATGAATTATTTCGTCGTTATCACTTCTCTCACCATATTTATCAGTGGTCCATTTGAGTGGGACGAAATATTTGTGATACCACATAAAAATTTCCTTTTTGAGGTGTGGCTATTTCAATAAAATAAAATTTTGATTATAGAGGTCAGTGTCTTTTCGTCCATTTATCTTTAATTTTCTTTCAGTTTTTTTTAAAGAAACCTTATAAAAAGTCCTGATCTGATAACCTGAATAACCAGAACACAAATTTTGGAGATGTTTATCTTTGCGTCTAAACTCTACAGAGGATTCTTAATACTGCCCTGGCCAAGACATAAATACGTGCGTGTAAGCGATAATCAAAGCAGTAGGGAAATTTTTTTAAGCCTCACGAAGGTGAGCGGTGGTTGGAAGAGTAACGGATTAGCGACAGGGGGTTACAATTTCCGATCCAACCCAAGACCGTCTTATACGAAGACGGCTGGTGCACGTTAAATCCGTCGTGGCTTAAAATAGTCTCGCGTTGGCTTGGTGTGGAAATTTGGAGATGGGTGCCAGCTCGGGTGTTGCCTCATTGTCTTACCGTGATATAAAATTGCGTGGTGTCATGCTTGGGAACTTCCGTTTGGGATTGATCACAAACCGTCGTGAACTGCCTACCATGCTGTATTGGAATATGTTAACACGATTGCTGTTCGGCACGTAATTTTAATTATACAACTTCAGTTGGGACTAGGGATTGTAATCCGATCCGGTAATCCGGCGGATCATTTCGCTATTTACCGGATCCAGCAACATCTATCGGATCCGATAAACCTGAATTAAAAAAAAAATTGTGTTATTCAAACCCAACTTTAAAGTCTCAAAATCGTTTATTAAGCAATCGATTTTATATTTTTCAATCATCAGTTTGAAGAATTCTAGCGAAAATAATAAATTAAATTATCAAAAATATTTTTTTAACAAAGAAGAATTAGAAAAGCAAATTTTGAAAGAAAATGAAATCTATTGGCAAAAGGACAGACTTTAGAAAAGAAACAGATTTTGAGAAAATACTGAAGAAAGAAATGATTTCATATGAAATGGAGTCGATGGAAGTATTCGTCTCTTGTGTACGACTGCTTAATGACGGTTAAACCAACTAGTGTCGAAGCTGAGAGGGCCTTCTCGGCCGCTGGTTATATTTGCAGTTCATTGAGAAGTAGGTTGGGGGATGACGCAATTAATTCGATTTGTTTCCTTAGATCGTTCTTTCAAACTCAAAGTTATTTTCATTTCTATACAACTTCGATTTTAGCAATTAAGAAGAATTGAGAGTTCCTTTTTTTGTTATGTGTTGACCAAAACTGCCAAAGATTATATTTTTATGTTAGTATGAGACAATGTTAGATACAATTTATGTCAGTTAACTACATTAGAGAGACTACTTAATTTTAGATAAATAGAAAAGTTCTACGTATAAAACAAACTGATGATCAATCTTACTAGTTTCCTCACCAGAAAACATCAATCGTTTAATACTTACTACTAGTGTTGTTACTATAATTAATTGTTGGTGATTGATTTTGTACCTATGGATAATTATTAATAAAATTGATTTTCTAATGCTAAAATAAACGTTTTGTTCGTAAATTTGGAAGAATATTCTTTTACCTACTTTAACTAAGCCGATTTTGGAAAAATACGTACTGGTTGGATAGACTTATTAACAAAGTACCGATCCAGCCGGATTGAACATCGTGCCGGATTGCAATCCCTAGTTGGGACTTATTTTCGTCGCAAATTATACGTCGTAAGTGGCACCATACTAATCCGCGGAATCTGTTCTCCGTCTAAACATGTATTTCAAGTGTCCCAAAACCAGTGATGAGCTAAATGTGTGTTTTGCCCAAGTACTACTCTTGTCTGGAATGATTCGCCATCGGTCCTAGAATGTCCTGGTTTTCAAATCCATGAATGTTTTGGGAATTCAATTTATCTTAATTTACTTCCTCGTCAAGAAGAAATGGCTTTGTCTTCCTCAATCAGGAGTGCGTCACTAGCGTGTTGGGCAATAGCGGCTGCTCGCCCCGATGTTAAATTTATTGATCCTCCGAAGATGCTGTCAAGCGAGCCATGACTCTTAACAAAATAAATAAAAATACAACCGCATTCGAATCCAAATTTCCAACTGTTAAGCGTTTTGAAGAAAAAGAATTAACACGGGAAAGCAGCCAAGCATCGACGGATTCGTTCCATTGTTGAAGACAATTGTAGAATATCGTAAAAACCTCCACCTGACAAGCGTTCGAAAGAGATGTATACTTTGCTTAATTTCAGTTTTCTATATATTCTTTTTCAATTTTAATGATGGGTTGCTTTTCCAAGGTCGTCTGGCTAAAGAACCTAATCTTTTTTTCTGAGGATTCACGCTCATCGATTTAACCTTTTCCTCGCCCTTTTCATGCCGTGATTATAGGGTTGTAAGTGTTTGATTGTTCGATTCACTGCAATATATCGTGTTTGCCGTTATTGTAATCAATTTTCTTTCACATGCACAAAGCAGTGGAAATGGGATGTAGACATCTCCGAAAATTGCAGCTGTATCGCAATAGCTGAGTTTGCCCACTGCGTTAGCGACCTGCGAGTTATAGGCTATTAGGTTCGATTATGTAACCCAGAGTGTAATTTTCTTTTCAGTGTCGGTAAAACTTTCGTTGTGTCCATTATTTGGCATTGTCGGCGCAGCTTGACCAAATATGGCTCGCGCCGTAGAACAATCCAACCAACCTAAAGAGATGTCATGGCTCAGTTATCTACTGCGCTAGCAACCTGTGAATTGTCGGCGGCGCAGGTTCAATTCCTCCCAGGTTGCTTTTCTGTCCTGTGTCGGTAAAACGTTCATTGTGTGTTTATCCATTACTTGACTTTGTTTTGTTTGGCGCAACTTGGCTAAATATGGTCCTTACGCTTTGAAACTCGCTGCAATTTTCGATTGGTTGTATTAACCTTTTGACTACGGCTATAGATATAAGAATCTCGTCAAGAAAGAATCGCGCTTGTTATAACTTTTAAGGTACAACTGGTGTACCGACCGTAGTCTAAATGCTTTCTTGGCGCGATCAAGGTACAACTACTGTACCGGCCGTAGTCCAAAGGTTAAGTGCACACATCCGGTTTTTCAACGTGCGGCTCCGCTACCGCAACGCAAGTGCGGTATGAGATACATTAGATCCAATGGAGTAGTGTGTACATGCGTTCGGCGACGTTGCGGCGACGCTCGTCCAACTTGCGTGCAATTTGTACCACATTTCCCTACGACGCCGCAGCTCGCCGCACACGCGTCTCCGTTCTGAAGTGCCTTGTTTTCATAAATAAATGAAAAATAATAATTATTAATAAATGGTTGTATCCAGTAACGTCTATTTTGTTTCAATATATACTTTTTTTTACACCAATTAAGCGAAATAGATACGTTTTCACCGATAGAATATTTATCGCAAATGGAGCGAAATGAGTACTTGCGTCATTTCACGGTTATGTGTGCACAGTTGGGCTTTGGTGCCGCAGCGGCATCGCACGTTGAAAAACCGGATGTGTGCACCGGGCCTAAGTATGCCGAATGAAAAAGTTGCCGAGTGACATCTAATGAACTCAATGTTATCAACTTTCAATATGTTACAGACTTGAGTTGATGGACTGCGGAAGTCCGTTCATGGCCTCGGCAGGCGACAAGATGGATTGATATGAGCATGTGTGAAACCATGTTTTTTTAACATAATTCAGCTCAATTGCTTCCTGTGCTTCAATGTAATTCAGAAACGCGTTCATGTCACTTAAATATACGTCTGTATCAGATGTTGCTTTTCGCATTTTCGAACTTGCTTACCATCAAATTAAAAGCGGAAAATAAATACATGGCCTTTGGATTTTCCTGTCGAGACGAGAAAATTAAAGAATGCAAATTAAAGAACTTTTTCAAAATCGTTGAAAAACTAAAATACCTGTAAATGAACTCGGGACAACTCAATGTCAAGTTGCAAAAAGAAAAATGAGTTTGTTAAAATTTCCATGAAATATAATTTTTCTATTTTGTTTATATGGAATGGAACTCAAAACTAGACAGAGTGCATTAAAATGAGAAAAAGTGGAAATTATAGTTTAAAAAAATTATCACAAAATGTCTACTTAAACTTCCAATCTTTTGTTGAATAAATTATCACAACACTGTTCAAAACATGGTAATTTCTTTTTCAAAAACGAATTCTAAGTTCACAACCACAGGTACCGTCTCTATTATGTGAATTTGATTTCTTCAAATGGGCCAAACAAAGGTAATCAACATATTAAGTGTAACAATTGGAAATGGCTTAATAAAGGACACCCCATTTCTTTCGCTTCTTCTCTTTATAATAACAGTCTTGGAGAATTGGATGATTTAATTCGATCATTTCATCTGAGCAACACGGCGAAATACGATGTACCCTTGAAAATTTGATTGATTTAGACATTAGGTAAGAAAAATAATTAAGAGCTCTGATTGCGCTGCGAAGTGAATCAACAAGGCGCCAGGTCACGGTCGAAACCTATCATTACAGGGAAGGACGACTTATTAAGAGCAAAATTTTGGCGCCAATGTTGACGTACGAATTGCACTGGGCTATATTTTAAGCAATAATTGATGATTGAATAATTGATAAAGGATACGTATTCTTCTATGGCCAAACGTAAATAGAGCTGCAATTTTTTGTTGTTGTCGTGTATCAGAGTTTAGATGCAAGAACGAATTTTTAATTAATTATTCATTAAATAGCTTTTCTCCCAACAGATTAATTGGTGGCGGCAGACTTCGGGAAATGAGATTGGCAGGCTGTTATTTTGGAATATTTCAAGAAAATAAGAATCTCCACATCTGCATAACACAAACAATCTCAATGGCATTTTTGATTTTGTTTAGTAATTATTCAAGCACACACAAACGAGATGTCAAACCTTTGTCGACAATTGGGAGCTTTTGGAGCCGCCGTGGCTCGATGAATACCTGCCCACAAAAGCAACCTGCGGGTTGTTTGCGGTGCTGGTTTGACTCCTGTTATTGCTCTGTGGTGGCACAAGATATCTTCTGTGTTTGCAGAACTTCAGGATTTGAACACTGGTCCACGGCTATATTGATCTTGACTCAAGCCAGCCATTTTCAAATATTCATTGTTCAAAATTGCTTCGATTTTGATCCTGAAAAAGCATGACTTCTGACATCGTGAGATACAAAGACCTGAAAAAGAGAAAATCATCGGAATTTCGGAATGCCGAATGTATTCTGCTAGTTGTATTTTGGCCTAGTGTCGTACGTTTTGCGACTTAAGAGCAGGTGAAAATAGAAGCGTCCTCTGCAGGCGGTGTTCTTCCTAAATGATCTCTGATTGGTCTTTGACTTTCGCCGTTGGGCGATTTTAAAAACTTTAGCAGAGGCCGTTGGAGAGACGACAGAAGAGAGCCAGAAGTAACGGGTGAGGTTGTTCACCCCGCTCTGTCCTGTGATATACATATTTTGATGTATGGGAATATGTTGAAACGATTATGTAAATAGTGTATATCTCGGAATAATAAGAACGTAATTATATTAGCTGTTGGTTGTCTTCTCCTTGTGTACGATGCGTACGTTTTCATGCTACCGTTTTCGAGGCGACGATTTGGTCATTTTGACCCTTCTGCTACCTATCACTAACCTCCGTGAAAATGCAACTAGAAAACATTGGAGCTTCATTTCAAGTTTTCTTTTTGTTTGCTCAGATTTATCTGGGCATATTCTAGCTTTGCTTGATGAGTTTTTAGTCTTATTTTTGCGTCTATTCCAACCAATTTTCACCATTCAGATCACACTATAATGCTGGTACAGAGAAACTCGGCAGTAAAAGCCAAGGTGTGTAAAAGCAATTCTTCCTTTTCTCCAATATGCGCTTTATAAAATATTTGCTTTTTTCAGTTTCTCGTTTAAATTTCTCTACTTTAAAACAAGCTATTGGCCACTAGTTTCATTTCAAGTTGAAACTCGTTTCCAATTGTATCAGCAACGCATCCATGCCTCCAGTGATCAAACAAAAAATGTCATGTAGTTAAAACTTAAAATGCTTGCCTTGTAAATTACATAAAACGTTTACCACTGTGATGCGCCTTCTGTAAGAAATGCGCAGCATTTCTTAACTAGAAATCAGTCTTTCGAAGATTGGATTTGCTTACTAAGCAATTACATTAAATCGAGATGATTTAAAATTTTATGCCACTATTGTTACATCAGGTAGCGAAAAAAAAAAAAACCCAGACAGACATTATTTTTTTTTCTTTTCTTGAATATTTCGTAGATCATATGAAAAGGAATGATTGGAAGGGAACGAAAAAGGACTTTGGGGAGCATGTCGTATCTCTTATAATCGTATCAACAAACATACGTTTCAAACAACTTATTTGCCTACTCATTAGAAGTATTCCCTCTAGTTTGGGCGAAAGGTTGTCCCTCAAGTTTGACATAAGCTCATTAAAAATTGAATAATTGTTCGCCTTCTGTCTTTGGAAAAGCGATTTTGCTGACAAACGATTTTGTTTGACAACAAAGCTGATGTAGTCATATTTCCAAAGTCTAATGAAAAAAATTCGTTCGTGGTAAATCATAGCTAAATGAATTATTTTTAATATATTTTAAAATTTTAACTAATTCAGTCGTTTTTACTAGATCTAATCGATTGTTATCTGTGTATAAATTATTTGTCTCGAATACGGTTAATGTATAAATAGCTACAATTTCATCTTTATGCATGTCCTTTGTTTCTCTTGATTTGCGTTTAGCGACTTGATCACATTTTTGGTTTTAGTTTCACAAATTTATTAAGTGTTTAGTATTAATAAATGTTTTAAGGATAAATGAAAAAAAAAATAGGTTTACTCATAGTGTGAAATTAGGAGCAGGAAGCCGGGGGTCAATGGCACTTTAACATTACACTACCCCTAAGTTGCCAAAATGTTCTATTTTGGGTGCAATTTCAAATTCACTTTGGAAACGCGGATGTGTATAAACACTCATTGCAATGGCAAGGTCTGGACTTGGATGACACTCTGTTTTGATTAGATTAAATGGTGGAATGATGGGAATTTGCATCATTCAAGCAGAAGAATTCAGAAGAATTGAGCGTCAAATATGATGAGTAGGTTAAAACGCAATCGATGAAAACGAAATTTATAGACTCGGGAGGGGGGAGGGGAACACCGCTAAGTTTGAACCCTGTATTGATCTTCTTATCAATGATTCAACCTGTTTCTATAGTTCAGTTATATTCGTTTGATTAAAAGTATTACCTAGATCAGTCCAAAAACCGATGTGTTCTAAAATACGAGCAGTTGCTGGGTTGGGGAGCATGGGCAAAGGGTATCTTAATTCTGGTTAATGTCAGTTGTAGCGCCAGGTTCGATTCCTCCCTGAAGTGTATTTCTCTTACGGGGTGTCGGTATAACTGTCCTTGGATGTGCATGCCAATTATTTGACTTCTGTTTTTCGTTTGGCGCAGCTTTGCCAAATATACCTAGCTGTGCCATAAAACCCAACAACCCTGACAAAAGTCACTTGTATCTTGTGCTACTTCAGACTTTATGGTATCTCACTAATATGAAGTTGCAGTTTTCTGTCGTGTACCAGTTAGTATAGTTACTGAGTGTTCAGTTCTTGGATTATAAAGCAATGAAGCCTTTCTTGAGTTGTAGTTAGTGATCTAATTAAGCCCACTGGTAGCAAAATAGACCATATGGTGGTGAGCTATATAATTTTCTAGGAATTGAACTCAAAGCTTATGCCTGTGTATGTATTTTTAGAGTAACTTATTGAACTACTATTTAAGTGCATTAATACTAATAAAAATTTAAATTATGTCTAATATGCTATTTTTCTTTCATTTTAGTTCTCCAAACGCTTAAGACATGGTGAAGATTCTAGAGTATCTACTTCTGTAAAGTTGGGATGGATTCAAGGTGTAATGGTAAGTCATCTTAAAATAGCTTACATAGCTCATTACCGATAATCTACTATTGGTATGCTTTCTCGTTAAAAATGTGTTTCCTTACATTTTTGTAATGTATTTAATTACTTGTGTTTATATTTGGAAAAAATGCTTGATGTCTTAAATGTAAAGGATGTGCCCAAGCCCTACATTTTTATAAGATTTTCTCTAGCAAATGTAATGATTCATTCTAATTAACTCCTTGTGGTAAGAGTCGTGGAACATGCAAGTTACCCACACATTGCATTCCATATACCCACAACTCATCAGTAGGCAGTGTTTGCAAAGGAATTGACTGATGCAAAATGACCTGCTTTGGCATTGGACATGCACAATTCATTCATTGTTGTCTTTGAAGAGGACAGCATATCCAATTGTAACTTGTGCTCCACATTTTTATCTTCCATCATATTTTGATTGCCTGTCCTGTCTTTAATCATTAACATCTTGCAAATTGCAAACTACACTTTTTAAAAAAAACATGATTTAGTTTGGGCAAATCCTCCATTCGAACCTTTTTTAAATTGTGTCGAACCTTATCTACAGTTCAAAATTACTTATTCAATATTTTCATTTTTAAAATTCAATTTTTCAAAGTTCATGCATGTAAATTAAATTCTTATACTTCTGTCAAAAATCTTGATTTTGTATTGAGTCTTTAGAAAAACACTGACATTTGTTTAATTTTCTATTCTTGTGTCTGGCATAGCTTCAAATCACGATAAAAACTCGTTTAAAGGTACCGATAGTTTGGCGCAGCTTGGCCAAACCTGGTCCTTGTGCCATAATCGATCATTGGGACAGCCTGTTTTGATTTTAGTATGTTGTGACATAAAAATCCCAAATCCATCTAATTTTAAAAGCAATCATGAAAGGATCTGTTTTCTATTGTTTACTGTTCCCATTCTCAATTGATTATCGTTTATAAATCTAAAGTTTAAAAAAAAATTTGTATTTTATTCAATAGTTATTATTTTGCAGGTAAGATGTCTGTTGAATATATGGGGTGTTATGCTTTTTCTTCGTCTATCTTGGGTTGTTGGTCAAGCTGGGATCGGTAAGCCTTTTTTCAGTTGCATTTATATTATAATTTACATTACATCTAGAAAGTTTTCTTAGTGTTTATTTTTCTTTTCAGGTTATGGTTGCCTTGTCGTACTTTTAGCAACTGCTGTAACACTTTTAACATCTTTATCAATGTCAGCAATTTGCACCAATGGAGAAGTGAAAGGTGGTAAGTTAAAAAAAACTATTTAAAGTACAGAACATCAAAGAAAATTAAGTGATTTGTTCATTTAAAATTTTAAAAATCGAGAAAAATCAAGTTACTTATCAGAAAATCATTGTTTTAAGAGTCACTGCATCATAAACGCATGTAACATCAACCGTCTAAAGGAATCAACTGACCATGTGTCTGCAGCTTCATGTTATTCCTTCCAGTTGTTCGGTTTAAAGATCTGCCTTGTGGTTGCACGAATCCTAAATTACTGATTTGTTAAAGCGAATCGTATCCACAATGATAAAAAAAAATTACTGATTCCACAGTCAATCGGCTTTGGCAATTCGTAAGCCCATGTGATTTACCCTTCAGAGATCTTATGGTAATGACTCCATCCACATGTTCCGTCGTTTTCATGAGAAGTTCAATGGCATGTTATAAAAATCCTTCCCAGTTATAATGGTTTGAAATACTTTACTATTGAAGTTCTTTGTCACCATGTGGCATGTTTCACTTTTGGAATAAATTTATTGAACCTGACGACCAAACGAAATGATACCTTTCCAACATGATTTTTACTTGTTTTCTCTTTTCCATTTGATCAAGACAGCTTGATGCTTTAATTTATTATCTTTGCTTTGGCTATTAAAAAGTCATACATTGACTTTTACCAATAGATGTAAGCATTCCATTGTGCAGTCATTACCAACAGTCTTTTACCAAAACTCGTATTTTAACTTCCTTACCCTGTCTTAAACATTTTATCATCTCTTTTATCAAACTTCTTCAGTTGCCTTTGCAGTCGTAGCTTTTCATCTTTGAACACATTTGTAAAACATCATTTTAGAAAGGTCATGAAAAGTTTATTCAACTAAGATCGTGAACCCCAATTTATTCATTTATGTCCAAAAATTTTTTTATGTAAGTGTAAGTTTTGTACATATAAGTAAAGTATTTATATATATTTTTTAAGTGACAAGCATGCTTTTATGTTTCATCAAATAAAATAAATCTTTTTATGTATTTTAAGCTATCATTTTATCGATTTTAAATTGACATTCTCGTGCATCTTACTATTAATATTTTTGTATATATACCTTCTTGATATAATTGATTAAAATTCTTTGTTTTCTTTCATGTTTACCTGTGTTTTTATCATTCTTTTAATGTTGGTTTGCTATTCTAATAATTTATTGCATCTAATTTCATTGGAAATTATTTTTGCTTTTGGCAAAGCTTGTCTAATGTTGAACCTTGCACCATTAAACGTAAAAAATTCAACATTCTCCCATTTGAATATTCTTAAAACTAAATTGTGTTTTACAGGTGGCACATATTACATGATTTCTCGAAGTTTAGGACCTGAATTTGGAGGGGCTATTGGTCTGATATTTTCACTAGCGAATGCTGTGGCTGTTGCTATGTATGTTGTTGGCTTTGCTGAAACTCTAGTACAGTTGTTGAGTGTAAGCAATATTTTTATTAAGTTCTGTTGAATAGTTTTCTTAATCTTGTCAAATAAATATTATGGAATCAATTTGAATTAACTACACTTTTTATAAAATCTAGGTATGTTTCTTTTGAACGGAGTGTATTTATAAGTACCTTTTAAATATATTGCACTCGGAAATCAGTATAAATGTTAATAATAATTTGCAAAATGTTCCAGTTTGCAGGTATATATATACTACTAGCCACTGCGTGGCCAGCACGGCGTTGCCCGTGACAGTTGCTTTTGTGGGGTTAGGTAACCACTGTTAACACTCGACAACCACTAGTGTTTGCTATGCATTCCCATTTGGTTTGTTTCGCCAACTAACACTACATGCAATGCTGTGATGGCCTTAAAGTGGCTAGTAATAAATAAAGGACAATAAATTATTATAAAAGATTTGATTTTTGCAGATTTCAAATCCGTTCAAATTTTTACCCTATCTTTAACAATCTAGAAGGTAGAAATCCAATCGGCAAGACGTCACAATCTCTTGCAAAAATATAAATATTCAATCGAAAAATATTTATTAAAAGAAAATCAACCGTATAAGGTATCTATCTAATGTAAAAATTTTCCTTGCTTGTGACAGTTCTTTTCATGGGGTCAGGTCCAGGTGTGACCGCTTCTCACTAACGTGCCCCTATCCCCTGTGATTGCTACGTATTCCCATTTGACAAAACTCGCTAGAATCGGAAAACTTGTCACTTCTTTCTTATCGAGGTATAGGTGACATTGCATTTCGGAGCGAAAAACGGAAAGTGAAAAAAAAATGGTTCCAAAGGCTGATGTCTGGGTAGGACAAAAATATAAGATCGTGGTGCTTCTTTTTTCTCTAGAACGTAAGAAAGGATGTTGAAAAAACTAATAAATTCATTTAAAAATGTTCTAGATAAAATTTTAAAATTTGGGTGCAATAGAAAAGTTGCAAAAAATGTGGACTATCTGTGTGCCAAGTCTCATTGTAAGTGCCATAGCTTTGTCAGGACAGTCCAGACACACAAACACTTCCTTTTATAATAGTAGAGATATAACCTTTTTCTTCTATTGTATCATTATTGGAGAGTTTAAATAATTTTACTAACTGTTTTGCCCACTTTTTTAACTAAAGAATCATTGTGTTTTTACTCTTTATGCAAATTCTGACATATTTTCCCTGTGAGTTTAAAATTGCACTGCTCATTTGCGAACATAGAGGACAACGATTTAAAGATAAGAGAGTTGATTGGTCTAGTATTGTTTCAAAGTGGTTATGTAACGTGTTCACTGGTTCACAAAACAATCAAAATTTTGTATTCAATTCGAAACACTGAGATATCCACTCAATCCATATCCTGAGAAATGTTATTGGTGCACTTACCTTATGTGCACAGAGTGTCTTGAAATGATACCACACACATTCACATTGCACTCACGATTGTTAAAACATATAGTGTCAAATGTGCGACGGCCTACCCAGAAATATTGCAGAATTTCTCGCATACACATGGAGTAATGGGAACAATATATATTGTAGTGTTCAAATTCAACTCCATGCTGTTTATGAATAGGCTATCACAATTGTTTGGTGGGTATTTTAAACAATATAGCAATTTCAGTTGACCTTTTTTTTGTCACAAGCAGTCGATCGAAAAGCAGTCCAATATTATCCATTGTTGGATGTAGTTCTACATCAAAACAATGTAAACAAGTGATAAATCTGAAGTTGGGTATGGGTTCTTTAAGAATTCCTGTACACTATCGAAAAATTCATATACACCTAAATGATCGTCATTCTACACGAATTCTAAAAGTTAACTGTTAAGCTCTTATAATTATTATTGAATCCTAAGTCACCTCAAAAGTGAATATTTTTGGTATGAGTTTTAAGTTGGGTTCTGTATCATTTTTCTTATTTGTGTCAAAATTTTACAGACACATGGACTTAAAATCGTTGATGGTGAAATGAATGATGTAAGAATCGTGGGTTGCCTTACGGTTCTTTTTCTCTTTGGCATTGCTATAATTGGAACAGAATGGGAATCAAAGGTAACTGATTTTATTCATAGTATTTACTACTGGTTACTATTAATATATAACTTTTGTAATAGACTTATTAACATAAATAAAACATTTTCAAACATCTTATCACCGTACCTAACTATAAAAATTAATTATGTTTGTTTATTTATGTATGCATTATCATTTTCTCACTACAATAAAAGTTATGTTCAGTTTAAAATGTATTTACAAATGTGGATAAACTAAAGAAAATGCCTGATTGTAACTACAATGTCCAGTACTTCAGATTCCTTAAAACATCTGCTGTGTTACATTTGACAATACTTAGTCGAAGCGAAAACATAATTGCTATAAACAAATTGTCTAAAATAGTATATATAATTAAATGGTACAGTTAGTTTTTAATTTTATCTTGAAGCTGATTTTCAATATTTTCATTAGAATAAACTTTATCAAGATTGTTTGAATTTGTGTGGTGTGGATATGGCAAGAGTTAAATTTAGCTGTACAATTTCTCTAAAACGAATTACATAATTATTTGCTCTGCCTTTTGAGCGAAAATACTTAAAAGCCCCCCCCAAAAAAAAGGAAGACAATAGGAAAATAAAAGTCCTCGGGTGTTGTACACCAATAGATGTTCTACTATAGATGCCTTCATCATTTAAAAATTTCTATTTACACATTCTCGCAATGCTCCGTATCTATTAAGAGAAGTACATAACATTTTAATATATAATAAATATACTTTTTATTTGTCACAGAAAATTATTGAAAGGATATGCTATAAAAATTCTCTTATAACACGAGTTTCAGAGATTCTATACTTAATTTCCTGGAGTACTTTTGATTGCTCTTAAATGTCTTGCAAGGAAAGGGCACAAACTTGGGTTTGCCAAATAAAAAATAATTTTTTAATGTAGGATAGTACTTCACACTTGAGCACTACAAACGCAAAAGAACAGAATGTAACGCTTGACTGTTTTTGAGAAATATTGTTTTTAAAAATACACTTACTAAAATATTAGGTAAATTATTTTTGAATCTAGAGTAGATGGTGTTGCTGTGAGATGCATATCTAACTGCTAATGTTCAGGATTTGTGCTTCTATTCATACTTTAAAAAATATTTTTGTGTGCTGCTTCCTGCTGTACTGCAAATGTTTATTTGTGAATGCAATAGTTCATTATGCAACATTGCATTTTTCATCACATTTATTTTCCTATGTGTAATTTTTATTGCTCACTTGGAAGTGAAAGTTTTTGTTGAATCTACTACCTTTGTCTTTTCATTTGACTTTTTGTGAACCACATAAACCAAATACAATTTGTTTTTCTAAAGTCTAGGTTCTGTTCCATACCTAGTCTTATAAATATCAATGGTTGACGATTTATAGCAACTGTCGGTGATCAGCTGAGAGCAGTGATAATAATGAAAGTTTTATGGTTAAATTTGTTCAGATTTTGATATTTGTGTAATAAACATTAAAAAAAAAATTACAATTCGGGTTTGGTTTATTTAATTTACCCAAAGTAAAATAAATTAAAGGTTGAGATTCTCAGTAAAAACTTCAAAATGTCTTAAATATAAACAATAAAAAAAGATTTAAAGTGAATTTTGGAAGGAAAGCTAAATGTGTTGTGAAAGCTAAAACTGCTTGTTGCATATTGCCCCTTTGCAAAATATGCACTATATACATTCAACATTTTTCAATTTGGCTAACCCAAGTTCATGACCTCTCATTGTAGTTTAATTTAAAGATGTTAAGAATTGCTTTTTATAGAGTACAAATAAAGTGCTCTTTTAAAATTGTTTCCCGAGTTTACACTTGCTACAAATTTCGCTGATACAAAAAATTCAAATATCTCAGTTTGCAAAAAAAAAAATTACAAGTTAAAGGAATAAAGGTTATAAGATCATTTCCAGTTAATTTGTATTGTGTTCTGTAATTTTTCTGAAGTTAAAGATATTATGAAGTATTGTAATCAACTGTCAAAGTTTATTTTCATGCATTGCTTTTGTTTTTCAGGCACAGATGGTCCTCCTTGTCATTTTGCTTATATCCATGGCTGACTTTGTTATTGGTTCATTCATCCCTCCAAATGATTTCCAAAAATCTAGAGGTGTCTTAGGATGGAGCTGTGAGTACCCTTCCTGATTTTTAAGTCATCAAGTGGAATCATGAAAAATCCCTTTCCAATTCAGAACCCTGTTTTCTACAGTTTTTGTGGAATTTTACATACTTTTAGCACTTAAAAAAAAAAAAAACTCACTGTGACATCAAAAGCATGTCAGTTAAAGAGATTAAAGTCAAAGTGGGATGCAAAATTGCATTTATCTTTTTTGTTTGGTTAACATATATTCATATTTTATGTCCATATACTATGTTTCCCCTCCTAAAACAAGTGTATTACATTAGCAATAAGCAACTATCAGTTGCCTCAAAAGGACTAATGTAATGCTTAAAGCAACTAAGATGGCAACCATAACAGATTTTCTCCTTTTATTACAGCAAATAGTGAAATTATTAAGGAAAATATCGATTGTAAAATTGTGTGTGTGCAGTTGTCAAATTGGGTAACCCACTGTCTCTATAGAAAACTTGCTGTTGTGTATAACAATCCAAAAATTTCTATCTGTATTGTACCACATTCTATTGTAGCATCTTTTCAGCCAAATTGTTATCATTTGTGCATTGTGAAAGTGGGAACTGAGTAAAAAAATAAAAGCGTACAAGAACAATGGCCGGAACAGACTCCTGTGTTAAAATGGAGAATTTGTACTGAAACTGTTAAGATTTTCCGACTCTTATTAAAGGTTTTTTCGACTCTTGAATGTTTCCAATTTCTAAATTTCTTTGCAAGAGCCAATAAACAGAATGTTTTATTTTTTTTACCTCTGAATTCAAAATTAGTTTTTCAGTCATTTATCCCATTTTGTATTTTTTTTTTGCTGCCATTCTAGGCAATTTTTACTTTTTATTTATCAAAAATACTCGAGGCAGTGATGAAACGTTTTTCATATTAATATAATTTCTATCAAATATGCTTTTAATGTTGAAGTATTTATATAAGAGTCCTGTTCTCTTCAGGAAGAATTTGAATAGTTATTTAGTGTTTCCTAGAAAAGGAGTTGAATTGAAAATAGTTCTCTAGGTGAATTAATGCAACTTAGTTTGTAAACAATATGCATGTTTTGTTACTTTCTATCTGTTTTCTTTGGTTAAAGTCTCATTTATAAAAAAGTTGATTAACGTAACTGCTAAAAACATCCCTGAAACAGAGTTGGAAGTTGACATTAATGCATTTTGTTTTGCTTATGGTCAGAAGTAACATAGCTTACATAAGCATAGATCATTCAAATTGTGTTCATTTCAATGACAAATCACACTTTGCTGAATCTTTAGCAATGTATTTATTTCGATTAATTGCAGATTTTTTTAATGGAAACACTTTTGTCGTCCATTTGTCAGCTACAACGTTAAGGCTCAAATTATATATAACAAATGTTACTCAAAATGCCTTGTACATAATTACTGAAATTCAATCATCTGATTAAAGACATGGTCAACCAATAGATGGTATCTGCATGGATATCAGCTGAGAAATTTTTTATTTTCATAATTCAAAATTGTTTCAAAAAATATTTTTCTTGAAACACAGTAACTTCCATCAACTTGACATTTTCAACAAATTTTTTGATTTGAATACAATTGGTTTTGTTTAATTCTAATAACCATTTTATTTGAGGCAAATTGCAAATTATGCTGTTTAGTAAGCTACATCATTAACCTTGAAATATTACCCAAAACAAGCTATTGGTTTTTACATAATGTAAATTGCTTTTTGGTACATGAAAAAATTACTTCTAGCTTTTCCTGGTTTTAATTCAAACACAAAACTTTAATTTTTACAAGAGTTTAAGGGGGATAATTCTGTACCATCAGGCATGGGTTCTCTTAGACTTGAACCTTGTAAAACGAGTGAAAGATGAAAAGTACATGTGTTTATTTCTTGTTTAATCATGCTAAATTCTCCTTTCTTTTATTTCAGTTGAACTCATGTCAGAAAACTTTGGTCCTGATTTCAGAGGTCAAACATTTATTTCTGTATTTTCTGTCTACTTTCCGGCAGCAACTGGAATTTTAGCTGGAGCTAACATTTCTGGTGATCTAAATGTATGCCCTTTTTATTAAATATTAGTGCCCTCTAGTTATTAAAACAATGTACTGTAATTTTTGTTTGGAGTACTGTGGTTATTAGTTTAAAATATAAAAATCTTATACTGCAGGTCATGCAATTTACCAGTATTACATATTTTTTCGTTGCACCAAAAATTCTCATTTGGAGGATGGCTAATTCACAAAAATGCACATTTAAAAGAATCTAGTTACAATACACAAAATAAAATGAGAATAATCTCTTACCTGCAATTAAAAGGAATGTATTTGGCTCATATTTAAGAATGGGGCATTACTGTATAATTTTAAAAATCCACCAAAGTTATGTGATAGATGGGACGGACGGAAAATCGTACAAGTCGAATTCTTGTTAGTCGAGTACAACTTTACTTATAAATTTTATTTAATTGTGACCTGTTGTGTAGTGAAATGATTTAAAGCATTCAAAGTAGAAAACGATAACAATTTATTAAAGATCGAGTCTTTCCTGACTCTGGCAGTAATCAGAAAATATACATATCACCTTCTCAGGGTAGCAGTTTATCTATTTTACAAAAAGAAGACAAGTTTCAAAATCGCCAATCTACTTTATATACCAATTGTGATTAACTTGTCACCAAACAGCTTAAATAAAATATAAGAGAATGAAACCTCATTTTCCCGGGTTTTGTTGAAACCAAATGACCTTCCAATATTATCAGACTCAACATGACCAACATCTGCAAACAGATGGAGAAACTCAGGGAATTTCATGAAAAATTCTCTGGAAATCAGGGAAAACTCGGAACTTTTTACTTCAATTTTTGTAGCCACCCTGTGAATTTTCTCAACAGATCACAAAAAGAAATTCATTAGAGGAAGAAGACTATGTCCGCAACATTTGTAGTGATATTCCAGGCATACGCAAATGTATGTGGTTTTGGGTCAGAAAGTGAAAATAAATAAAATCTTGTTATATGTGTAAAACAGATTTTTTTTTGTTCATGAAGTTTTTCATTTCAAATGTTGAAATAATAAGCTTAAAACGAAAATTTTCATGTGGTTTTCTTGAATTATTTTACTGATTTTTTTTAGATGTGGTATCGATTTTCTCTTCCATAGATGCAATGTATTTTTTACAATTGTTCTGCAAGAACGTATCTATTGTGTAAAAGCAGACTTGCGTGTATATAGTTTATTTTGTAAAATATATATATATATAAATGCAAGTTATTTGTAAATTAGGCTGTTTTGTCGTGTCGACAGGCCCACCACGTTACAGCATATCTCGTCAAGAGAAACACTGAAGATAGAGGGCATCAGTATTGCTAAACAAAAAATCAATTACCCTGTAACTCCAAATTCTATTAAGTCGAGGTACCATGAGTCGGTGATATTACTGTAATTATATTTGGGCATTGGATAAAAATTTTATGATTTTTAGTAGGGTGTTCTTTTGATACATGTAGTATGTTAACCAGATGGTGATTTCTTATACATCCAGGATATTTCTAATTTTCGTTTCTTTTCACCAATATAGATTACTTTGCTATGGTAATATAGGAGCTTAAAAATTGCTAGTTGGTGCTAACTCTTACATGTAGATGTTTTATTTTCTCTTGTATTTGATCCGCAAGAGGGAAATACTTCCATTCATCCTAAGATTGCAATTTAATGAATTATACTTTGAAGTATCAATAATCTCTTTGATTCTATGGCCATTATCACTATTCCAGATTACATTATCATTAGCATCTACAACTTTTGAGATGGAAACTCGGTTGATTGTGTTCCTGTAACATTTGCACCCTAACGCAATTGTCGTAATATCCACCTTTTATAGTTCATGTTGCAGTCTGCTGATCACGGGAAATTTTGTCAAAAATCAAAGATTTGCTTAGTCGAATGTTTTTAATTACCTAATAAAGGTTGTATAAATGCTATCTGATTTAAGACAAAGTTAGACAGGTACCTAAGATGACATAGTTTATTTGTGTCTATTAATGAAAATAAAACTTGTAAATCACAACTTGAACAGAACAGTATAGTTCATTTTGGAAGAAAGCATGTCTTTACTGCGAGAAAGGCAGATGTGATCATAGTGCTAATTGGAACTGTTCTAATTGGAAAATTGGTTGCACTACAATGTTGTAACTGAATCAATATACATTACGGAATTTCAGTAATACTTTGAACTGAGTTTTTTGCATAGTATTTGGAGAATACTACGATTAAAAATGCAAGTCCAAGTATTCACATAATTATGCAATTTTATTTTATATATAGTGTATAATTATGCATTAACCTTTGTATCAAACCTAAAACAAAAGTTAATGCATAATTTTATTGTCATATTAGAACTGAGCATAAGAATTTGGTGTATTTTAATATTCAATTTAAAATATTTTGTAGGATCCTCAAGTTGCTATACCAAAAGGAACATTTCTTGCTATACTCATAAGTACTCTGAGTTATTTGTGGTTTGCCTTCACTGCTGGATCTACTGTTTTAAGAGATGCCAATGGAAATATGACTATTGCAATGAATAATATAACTGCCATCAGCGATTGTTCTTTATCGCCTACACTATCCTGTGATTATGGTTTGATGAACTATTATGAGGTAATGCTACTATTGGATTATATTAGTTCTCTTATCAATAAATTTTGCAGAATTTCTACTTGACCCATTTCTTATGGGCTTGATTCAACTAATGTTTTTATGTTTATGATTAAAATTTATTTGATGCTCTAAAAGGCAATCTGAAACAATGCTTATCCATAATTATTTTTACTGGTTATGCATGATAAAATTTACCCTAAAATGTAATGTTTATCACCAGAAGTCCTGTGACATTCCCGTACTTGCCAACTTTTACGGATTATCCATAATTTTTATGGATTTCCACTTAATTTTAGTGATTTACAGATGGGTCAGCCTCCTTACAGACTTTTAATATCTCAATCGAGCAATCGAAATATTTCATCCTCTGCATCCATCCACTGAATCCATAAAACCCCAAAAACCTTGTTTTGAGCAAAAATTCAGTGCAGAATAATTAAAGAGGACCAAAAAATCTACTACAGCTTCATTGAAATAATTAACTTGAACTCATTCCAAATAATTGAATTCTTGTTTCATTTTTTTCAATCTAGTTTGATTGTTCTATTTTCATTGGAAAATTCTAATTGATATGTACTTATAATTGTTATACAGTTAGTACCGGCTATATGGTCACCATGTTATAAGGTCACCCCACTTGTATGGTCAGTTTTCTAAAGTCCTGTCCAACTTATAGGGAACATGTGTTAAAGCGCACTGCATATATAGTCATTTTATTTTCCTGTTTATCGGTTATATGCTTGTTTTTTAATCTGTTCAATGCGGTTATCAGGTTTTTTTTTGTTGAAAAATAGTAATTGTTGTAACATTTCTTGAGGTGGGGAGCAACACTGGGAATGACCAGAGAAAAAAAGTCCTCGAAAGATATGAATCTGCCAAGGTGTTCAACGTTGATGAATGCATACTTTTTTTATCAGTTCTTGCCAGACAGAATTCTTTGTTTCAGAGGTGAAAAATGTGTAGGGGGAAAGAAAAGTAAGGAACGCTTAACTGTGTAGTGCAGTAGGCCTCCGCAGTGATCTTGCCATTTGGACCAAAGTCCCAATTCATACCAGGAAAAACACCTCCAGACCATAATTCCAGCTCTGCCAAACTTTACAGTGGGCACAATGCATTCTGGCAGGAGGCGTTCTCCAGGCAGACCCCAGACCCTGCCATCCGAACGGTAGAGGGTGAACCTTGATTCGCCACTCCAGAGAACCCTTTTGATAGAATTAATTTTTAAAATGTTCTTAAAAGTTTAATTATTTGTTTATGAGTACTATATTCTGATAGGTGAATATAATCCTGCCATAATTAAATAGTGTAGTATTATTCCGCATATATGGTCACCCTGCTTATACGGGTTGATTTTTCTGGACCACTGAGCTGACCATATAACCGATACTGACTGTATATGCAAAGTTCAAATTTTAGTTCTTCACTGAAATGATACACCTTTGATTAAAAATATCCTAGAATCTGCTCTAATTTGCAGTAAAACTGCTTCGAATTGCTCCAAATGTTGTAATACAAGTTGTCAGACTAACTTATCCGATATTTGCTCAAAATTGTCTTATCCATAAGCACCTGAATATCCAATTTTGATGGTTCTTGCATCAGCTTTGCTTTAAATTTGAAAGCTGGTATTTATCTCGAAAAATCAAGATTTCAAAACAGCATGAAGGATATGAAAAAAAAATGGAAGCACCCTTGCATACTGTTTTTGAATTCTCTTACTCTTAATTATTAAATGTTATGAAGTAAAAAGTTGTGTGTAATGAATTGAAATTAATTCCTATAGGTGATGGAAACTGTATCTGCTTTCGGGCCTATTATTTATGCTGGAATTTTTGCAGCAACTCTATCATCTGCTCTTGCTAGTTTGGTTAGTGCCCCCAAGGTTTTCCAGGTTTGTATTTTGCTACTTTTTTGGGAATAAATTATTTTTCTGTATTGTGATATCTGAAAATAAATTTATTTGAAAATGTTTGGAATTGCTGTTTTTTCCAGGAAAAGTTAACAATCAATAGTTTTTTTGTAAATGTGCAAGATTTATATTTAAAATGAGAACACTGGAGATAAATTTAAGAATTTGAATCAAATGTACCTTACCTTCCTGAAGTTTTCCCATTTAATTTTGCAGGCTTTATGCAAAGATAGACTGTTTCCTCACATCCATTATTTTGCAAAAGGTTATGGAAAAGGAAATGAACCCAGAAGAGGATATTGTTTGACTTTTGTTATCGCATTAGGTTGCATTGCTATTGGTTAGTAAGTTTCTGGATTTAGCTGTGTCATGTCTTCAATTTTTGTTTTATTCATTCGGCAGTGTTATTAGTGGAAAGTGATCAAAATTTCAATTTTGACTGCTGCCTTACTGGATTTATTAAATGCACTTTTTATGGGAGTACTTTTTATTTCATAAGGATACAGTTTTCATTTGAAAAACAAAATTAATTAGCACTCGCTTTTTTCACATTCTTGCATAAACATAATCACATAGGCATCCAATATATATATATATATATGTAATGCATTTTAGTTTCATATATTTAAAAATTACTATTTAGCGAGTTGGCTTTTGTGCCATTTTGAAAGACAAACATGTTAAAAAAGTACTTTACTACTAAAGCTTTTGCTATATGGAAAACTTATAGCCCTACTAATTTTTGCTTTTGATAGTTTATTTGAAAATGGCTCCAATTTTTTGTTGGTGATTTAAAGCCAAACCTAGTTAATGCTGGGAAGTATGTATTGCAAAGATAGTTGTTTTTTTCTCAAAGCACCGAGTTTTGTGTAGCCTCTACATACTAGTGGAATATGTTATTGCTTATTACTTTTGTACTATCTTTCCATATAAAATTAAGTTGTATCATTTCTATTCTATCGTTATTTTTAATGCTCTTTTATATGCTAACCATTATAGGTTAAAATTGAACATTTTTTCATGGAAACAAAATTATCTTTTATTTTAAAGTTTTAACATTTTGTGGCGCTGTATGTATTGCAAAGATAGTTATTTTTTTCTCAAAGCACTGAGTTTTGTGTAGCCTCTACATACTAGTGGAATATGTTATTGCTTATTACTTTTGTACTATCTTTCCATATAAAATTAAGTTGTATCATTTCTATTCTATCGTTATTTTTAATGCTCTTTTATATGCTAACCATTATAGGTTAAAATTGAACATTTTTTCATGGAAACAAAATTATCTTTTATTTTAAAGTTTTAACATTTTGTGGCGCTGTACATATAATAAACTTTATCTCCAGTAATATTGCAAGCTTTAAAATTTATGTTTCATTTTTACATTAAATTCTATCTATTAGTTAGAACATTGTTACGGTGTTAATGATGTTCCAATTTAGAACAGTTAATTTATGTGAATTAACTTTTTCAATTTGCCTGTTATCAGTTTTTTAATATTTTGTGAAATAGAAAAATCTGCAATATTTTAATTTAAATGTTTGATTTCTTTTATTTTATATCTGCAGGTGAATTGAACTCCATAGCACCAATTATTTCCAACTTTTTCCTAGCTGCATATTGTCTGATAAATTTTTCTTGTTTCCATGCCACATTTGCTAGATCTCCAGGTATGAAATGAGCACATACTTATAATTGTTATTTTGAACTGTGTTCTAGATCACACATATTTTATTTTGCATATTCTAAACAAAGGTATGTCAACAAATTGTCTCAGCTATGTTTGCATCCCATGTTTAATCTGTCTGATTTTCTAAAACCATTTTTGTGGGCACATTGAGTGATAATTTTTTATGTCCAAAAAAAAAAAATTACCAACTAAATTGGATTTAAGTTCTGGATTAATCTCTGGTGTGAAATTGAATTTTCTTGGCAAGATCTTCAATGACTTCTTTTATACCTTCTTTTATAGCACTTTTTGTGTTTTAGCAGGTTCATTTTATATCTGAGCAGGCAACAAAAAATTGGTATTAAATAGGGCTTAAAAAGAAACTTTTTGCTACTATTTTTAAGAATTTGTTACTAGTTTATGAAGTAACTAGTTTAAGTGTTTTGGCTGTGTAAGCCCTGCAAGATGTTTCTTCCCAGGTATGAAACTTATGTTTTCAAAAATTAACTCTTAATTAAATACTGTAAAAATTTGAAACGTAACATTTTTTTGCAAAGCAGATACTTGTCATTGAAAAATTCGGTTGTGGAATACCTGTCTTCAAGTACGGTGATTGGAACAATCACTGTAAAAGCACTTACTACTTCTGCCTACCCATTAATGAATCGCATAAGTAAAATACTCTTTTGTGTTTAATTTTGAATGGTTATTAGAAATTATGTATTTAGAAAATAAAACCTATAAAGTATATCAAGACATTGTATTGAATTGCACCATGTGTTTTAAAATGTAAGCTAGTCATTATATGAGCTGGAATAAGCTGTTTTAATAATTGATTCTTAATTTCTAGGATTCCGTCCATCTTTTAAATATTATAGTCTTTGGTTGAGTTTGCTGGGAGCCATCTTGTGCCTTTTTGTAATGTTCATCATGAACTGGTGGACAGCCCTACTTACTTTTGCGATAGTCTTGGGCCTGTTCATTTTCATTTATTATCGGAAACCAGGTATGTGCTGTCATTTTAAGAACATTGTTAGTCCTGTTTTGTGATGTTTTAGTGAACTTTAACCTCATTGTATAAAGCTTGAATGGAGTGTTTTGTAGCACAGTGGATTTTTCTTTTTACTTCAGAAAAGAGATACACTTTTTCTGACACATGCATAATAGAAAGAAGGTCATTTAACGTGTGTTTGGGTGCATTTTTTAAATATAACTTTGAATTCTTTTTTTCATAGCTGTAATTTCAAAATTAAACTAGTTTATTGCCCTAACTTTTCTTAAATTAAGAATTTTATGAAGCTTTGAATTGACTTACATTTTTAAGGAGGAGCATATATTTGCATGAGAAATGACTGGAGTGATATTACTTAATTCAAATATTTCTTAATGTTACCATTATTATATTACAAGTCTTTGAAGTGTATTAAATTTTCTGTGCCAATTTTAAAATTTCACATAAAATATTATGTTTTGTTTCTGAATAAAAACAAGAAAATCTAGGTAAATGTATATTTTACAAGAAACAATTTTTATTACTAAATTTTTTCTGCAATTGGCGTATTATATTAAGAGTACAATGTTCTTAAAAACCTTTGTTGCATTAATATGAGAACTGATCATTCAATAAATGTATATTTTGATTTTTAAAAAAATGTAAGCCTTATTCAAATGAACTGAAGTTGAGCACTTTTATTTTTTAATAATAAATAGACACATACAGATTTTTAAATTTTGTGTTTCAAAAGTAGAGGTACTTGATTATTTTTTTAATTTCAGATGTTAATTGGGGATCCTCTACTCAAGCTCAAACATACAAAACTGCTCTGAGTTCAGCTTACAGACTTAATCAAGTACATGAGCATGTGAAAAATTATAGGTATGGTATAGAAAATAAGTTACGATTATTTAAGTTACTAATGCCTCTTTGCATAGTGCAATTTCATTTTTAGAGATTTCTAAATTAATTTTTTACACGAAATATTTAGTTTTGCATTGAAATTAAAGTTGATATATTTTAATGGTGAGGGGGGACATTAGTCTGATTAGCTACTGTAATACTTCAAATATGGCATCACACTGTTAAAGGTTAAGTAATGAAGCTAGTTTTTTTTCAGAAATTGGTTTAACTCAATTACAGGAGATTGGCTAATACAATTTTTGTAATACATAACATTACTTTCGAATGTAACTCCAATCCTTTAAAAATTAGTGCATTGATTTTAATATATTTTTTGTTAAATAGTACAATAATTTATTTGGTGTATACAATATAGGAACAGTTTCCTTATTATTCTGGTACAATACCCATGAACAATTTCTTCCAAATTTAAATTTGCCAATTCTTTAAAATTTAAAAATTACTTCAAAAGGGAAATTTTATACATGTTTATTTACACACACATATATTTTTAAAGTAGTATTGTTTAAAATCTTATGCCAAAATACTCTGATTGCATTTTGTTATTCTGTTCAGTTCAATTTAAAGGAATTTATTGTTCTAGGCTTCATGTTACATTTTTCTCTCTAGGCCTCAGATTTTAGTTTTGACTGGGTGCCCTAGCAGCAGGCTTCCTCTGGTCGATTTCACTTATCATATAACTAAGAAAATAAGTCTTTTGGTGTGTGGCCATATTGTGAAGGTAAAAATTACTGTTATGAACTTTTTTTTTTTAATATTTTAATCACAAAACATTTGATTATTTTACATTTGGGATTGGTAATAATTTAGATTTTGACTATTAAAATTCATAGAACTTTTGAGATTTTTACTATTTTATGTAGAACTTGTTTTCTTATAAGTACTGTAGGAGTATCACTAATATTATAAAAGAAAATGTTTTCCGTTTTCATTTTCCTAAAAATACGATTTTCTTTAAATAAATAAAAATTTTAACTTAAATATCTTTTATATTTTTGCAAGAGAATGTGACCTCACGGCAACATTAGTCAGAGTGGCGACAGAACCGGGAATTAAGGGAAATCAGGGATTTCTCAGGGAAGAATCATTTTCTGGAAAAATCAGGGAAAACTCGGAAGTTTCGTTTAACTCAGGGAAAAAGTTGGAATTTCGTTTTGCAAATGGCACCCATTTGGTACTTTTCCTTTAGCCATGCGGGCGCCACTTTGAACCAAAATCAAAATTTCTCCAATTTTGTTTTCATTCCGAAAATGAGAAGTGTATTTTTTACGTAAACATCCAGAAAAAAGAGTTATATACTGTAACGGCCGGAAATCCTGTAACCGAAGCCTACATCTGTGCCACGTCCCCTAATGTCAATAATAGTGGCTTTGAAAAATACTAACGGACGGAAAAACCTGCAAAAGTTAAACATCCGGTTCCGATTGAATCAACATTTAAAAAAAAAAATAATTTTTTTCTAAAATACCTAGATTGGCGATTTCGATTTTGGTCCAAAATAGCGCCCGGCTAACGGAAAAGTACTCGTTTAGATTATGCATATGTTTTTTTATACATATGTGTTAGAAGTTATTATTTGTTTCGAAAATTTTCGAACTCTGAGGTTTTTTTTGTTGAAAAGTTTGCGTTGCCCGTTACAGTTCTTTTCGTGATGGATTTGTCACTGTCAAATGCGGCCAAAATCGTATGCGAAAAGAGATCCTATGAAAATATAAATATTTAATTTAAATTATTTATTAATAGAAAATCTAACGTATAAGGTATCTATCTGGTGTAAAATTTTCCGCAGCTTTGAAATCCGTTGATATTTTTATTTTATTTTAAACAATCGATGATTTAGAAAAAAGCACTGAATAACGATAGTCATAACTTTAATTATTTCTTTTGCTTCACCCGAATCCGTTACTTTTCAAAATGAATGAATCTCGAATCAAACAAGGGTCATTCTTGGCGGCGAAATTCGTATTGGAAAAAATTTAAAAGTTACAATTTAAAATTTATTTATTTAAAGAAAATCATTTTTAGGTATTGATCTAATGTGAAATTTTCCGCAGATTTCAAATCCGTTGAAATTTTTATTCTATCTTTAGCGATGGCAAAGATAGAAAAAAGTAACGAAGAACGCCAGTTCGAACCAGAACGAACGAACTCGAATTCGTTGCTCAGGAAATCAAAATGAATTAATCTGATATTTTTAACCACGTAGGTAGAATTCTTCACGGCGCCGGTGGCCAAATTGGAAAAAATATAAAAGTTACAATTTAAAAATTATTTATTTAAAGAAAATCATGTGTTTAGGTATCGATCTGATGTAAAATTTTCCGCAGATTTTAAATCCGTTGAATTTTTTCTTCTATCTTTAACGATCTAGGAGATAGAAAAAAGAACTACAAAACTCCAGTTAAAACTTTATTTCTTTTGTTCGTCAGCTAAAGTCGTTGCTGAGAAAATCTAAAGAAAACGGAAAAAATAAATTTAGAATGTCATGTCTTTATACCGTATGCCATTCTAAGGAAAATAATAATAATAAAATATAATAATAATAAATTAATTAATTTTTAAATGTTTTAGATTAAATTTTAAAATTCGGGCGCGATTGAAAAATTGCAAATATTTGGACCACATGTTTGCTAATTTTCACTATTGTAAGTGCCATCGATTCATCAGGACACTGCGTACAGGACAGACAGACAAACACTTCCTTTTATAATAGTAGAGATGTACCGAGCGCTGGCGCCATTGACGGATTCAGGGGCTGATGACTGCTTTTGCAAACACATCAAAATAGTTAAAAATGTAAAATTAAATATTCTATCTATAACTGTGTATATTATTTGGTCTATTATGGAATACAGTAAAAATATTTTTTCTTATCTTATTTTAATTCATCTATCAGTCTAGTTTTTTAGTTCATCAAGTGTCAAGTTTATCATAATTACCGAAGAATTGTTCTGCGAACAAAAGGAGAAACTCAGGGAATTTCATGAAAAATACTCTGGAAATCAGGGAAAACTCAGGGAACTTTTTACTTCAATTTTTGTAGCCACCCTGTTAGTGTTTCCAAAATACAGATTACATTTCCTGCCCTCTTACGATTTCAGCGAAAAAATTAAAGAAAATAAAAAAACTTTTTGGCTGGCATTGTTTAGTTCTTTTTTGTAAAATCGGGATCGTTAAAGACAGATTAAAAATTTCAATGGATTTGAAATCTGCGGAAAATTTGACACCAGATGGATACCTTATACATTTGATTTTCTTTTAATAAATAATATTTCAATTAAATATTTATATTGTTTGGTTTGCGAAGCAAACCACCACATGAGCAATGTAACCTCCACGAAAAGAACTGTCACAGGCAACTCTGTAATGGCTGTTATCCGATAGGCTACGAACTCCCATTTGGTTTGTGAAGCAAAACCAATAACCCCACAAAAGCAACTAGTACAGTCAATGCCGAGCTAGCCACGTAGTGGCTATTAAAGCATAAGTTTGCAATCACAGTGATATTTAAATGAAACATTAATTGTCCATTGTATTGCATTTAGTTTTCAATGTCAGTAGTTTTTGAAAATGGTGGATTTTCAAAATGTGCCTTTAAAACACTTAAATTTTATTTTTATTTCAATGCATACTATAAATGGGAAGTTAAAGTGGGCCCCCAAATCATCTGTCATAAATAGTACACAAGTTATTCAGAGTTCTCCAGATGTAATCTATTTCATACTGTACATGCCACAGAAATTGACAATTGTTAGAATTTGTTTATATCCATTTGTTACCATTCATAAACAATGTGTAAAATTAACCAATATAGGATTTTGGTGCATTGTTTAAAAATGTTTGGTGCGAGAGCTAAAACTTTAAAACTACTTGGATGAAGCTGTTAAATTGCAGAATTGTCTTGACACTTGAAGGGGGACATTCAGAAGCTAATTGGTTGTTGCATGACTGATGTATTCACTTTACTGGAAGTGATAAATAAGACCAAAAGGAATATTTACGTTTCTTTCTTTCGAGGACCGTAAAAAAGCACTGAAACTTAAACATTGGAATTTTGGGGGAAAACGCATACCCTTGGAGCATGAAAACGCAATGCAATCTAGGGTAATAATGCTGATTAGTACTTGCGTGTTCACGTGACCTAGTGCTGGTATTTCGAGGAGTGAGAAAATCTTCTTTGATATATATATATATCAATTTATAGTATCAACATTTCAATTGAGAATATTTCTTTCTGTAGCAACAATTAACCCAGCGAATAAGAAATGCTTATTCAAGACAAGCCTACCAGTTTTTGCAAAAAAGGAAAATCAAAGCTTTTTACACATTATTGGAAAGTGAATCTTTCTCGGAAGGAGCACGCTGCCTCATACAGGTTAGTGAGATCTGAATGATCTACTGGTATTAATTTTTCTGTTCTCTTATTGTTTCAGAGTTTAAAGCATTTACATTTCATTTTTTAGTGTGTTGGGGTTGGAAAACTGAAACCTAACCTCATTTTCATGGGCTACAAATCAAACTGGCAAGAGGGTACCATAGAAGAGGTCCAAGAATACTTCAATGTCATACAGTAGGCAACTCTTATTTGTTAATTTTTACCTACTTCTTATTTTGTTTTGTAAACTTTGATAAAATATTATGTTTTGAATAATGTATGGGGTACATATAGGGTAATAAGGTAAGAGAGATGTATTGTATGGGGTGATAAGATATTTAAAGACAAAAGAAATGTAAATAAGGGACTAAATGGCTACTCTGAATTAAATTTTTGCAACTGTAATTAAAATGTGTTCATGCTAAATTTGGGATTTTATCTATAAAATGACTTAACGTTATCATCAGCATATTGCTGTTCTGGAAGAACAATGACACAACTACGATTCACCATTGCATTTAGAAAAAGAATAAGGTTCATGTTTAATATTAATTTTAGCTTGTGACAAACTTTATTAACGAAAATAGGTTTTTAATTAGCAATAAAATGTGTTACAAAATGTTTAAAAATAATTCATGCTGGTATATCTTTAAAATTCACCCCAATTTCAGAGATTGTTCATCCAGGTCAATGATATAACCATGCCTTTGCAACATTATGGAATAAGTGTAAATATTTCGAAGTTCCATTGGATTTAAGCATTAATAATTCATTAATTCTTGAGGCTGATTGATACTGTGTGTTATAACTTTTTTTTAATTAGTGAAGACAATTTTATGTACTAGAACTAAGCAATGATGAGCACTTAATTTATTATAGTGAAGCATTTGATAAGCACATGTCTCTCGGAATACTGCGTCTTCAAGAAGGCTTGGACTATTCTGAATATAATGATATTGATGAGATAGTAGAACCTCCCACAACCAATGGCAAGAAATCCAGGCGCCCTTCTTTCCTAAAACCCGACATGAATGATGGCCTTCCTAGAAATGCATCCAGTGCACAACTTTCGCAAGGTATTTAGAGCACATTTTAAAACTTTTCCTAGATTTATTTCACAGTATCAGTGCAGTGGAGTCCTGTATTTTGAATTTGTAGGGTTTGGTGCAGGTGTGGCCCCTTGTGTGATAAAATCTAAACTGTATTTTGAACACCTCCCTAAATCTGATGCCAAACTATTTGCAATTTTTAAGATTTTGCTGGACATGTTTACAATTTTTACACCCTTTATGTAAATAGGTTTTTCTGGTGACTTACATTATATAGCATTTCTAATACATTGTATTTCTAACGTAAAAGTTTTTAACCTTCAAACACTTTATTAGAAGGCTTTCATTTATCAATAAAAATACGCATGAATAATAAAATATTTATATCTAAAGAGGATGTAGCTATTTGCTGAGGCTAAAATGGAAATATATTTATTGTTAAGAATGTTTTTAATTTAAATCGAAGCAATACTGATGTGTTTACTTGGAAATCCGGATGGAAAATTTATACCTGTAAGAAATGTAAGACTTTCAAAACTGCTGAAAAAATATTGAAATTTAAAATTCATTAAGTTTATACTATGAGAATTTGTTCTCAGTGGAATTACTGTTAAGGAACTAAAAAATATAGCGGTTCATAGTTAATGTCTAGGATGTTGATTGAAATCTTGTGCATATATATTAAAAGAGGTAAATTTTATATAAGATGTAATAAGTTCACAATTAAAATATTGGTGTTTTTCTCCAGTTTTTTCAATTACTATTGTAAGAGTTCCATTAAGGGTTACAACCCTTATAATAACAATTAAAATATCTGAAGAGAAGAAATATAAAATATTCGTGGAGAATTATCCTTTACCCCATCTGACCCTAAATATTTAAAAATAGTGTGTGGATACTGTTTTTCGATACCAATCGTGGATCACAACATTTATTAAGGGAATTGTAAATTCGGGGAAATTTTTGTGACACTATCCGAGAACGTTTTCCGGGGATTTTGTTGCCACCCTGAAAAACATACTTGGAAAAGTTCTTAAAAACTACAGTTTGAATTTCTGAATGCATAATCAGACATTGTCATCTCTTGTCCTAACATCAATAAAATGTCCAGTTTTTCTGTAACTAAAAAAAAGCATATTTTCATTAGCTGGAAGTTCCCGTGAATCATCCCCACCATCTACACCAGCCGTAGAACGCAAAAGCCCCAGTGATGACAGCAACAGTACCACTCAGCAGGCCAGCAGCACCCAAGTAGTCAGAGGTTTGTCGAAGGCTATTCCAAAGGACGTCCTCACCAGTGTTAATCAGTTTCAGCGCAAACAGAAGAAAGGAACTATTGATGTGTGGTGGCTCTATGATGATGGTGGTAAGTAGAAGTTCATAAACTCTGATGTGTACACTTTCAGATAAATTTAAAATGAAGAATTGTTTGGTTTGTTGCAAAACAAAGGATGATGACAAATGTATTTACAGCTATTCTTAACTTTGTTTGAATAAATTCGGTATTGAAATATCGTAATATAATTTTATAGACCTAAAATCTACTCTCCAGGTCCAAAAATCTGGTTTAAATAGCTCACTAATCAAGAAATAAAATGTGCAATAGTACGTGATATTTAAAATGCACAGGTGTAAAAATCCTTTGCAAGTCTGTGCATCTTGAGCATGATAAATAAAATGGTATTGTTTTAAAACTTTTAATATAGAAAGGCTCTGCATTACAATGCATGAAACGTTTTACATTTCCTGGGATGGCTTTGTCTCAATGCTATAGTACGGCAACCCTCTAAATTAACTTAAGGATTTGCATTAAAAGTTTTCTGTTATAAATTAATTGTGAAAATGGGGAGTCTTAAATTTAAGTAGACGTGTAAAAGTGTGTACAGCTGTTTCTGCCATGAGAATGGCGAGTTATCATGATTTAAACTATTTTCAACCCTATTTTATTATTGTAGTTCGATAAATCATAGCATTTTGGAAGTAGAGAAGTTTGGAATTTCACCTACCATTTCAAGATTGTACCATGACTACAAGAATCCTGGCAAAACCTGTAATTTATGACAGCAGCATGTCCATAAAGAGTGGGTGAACACGACCATCATTGGCTGTCTTTTCATGCGATAGATATGCATTATTGCCTCAAAAAATTTAATTCAATGCTGGGACCCAACATCAGTAGGAAGATATAGGCTTCAGGATCTGAGGCCCAACTCAAGTAGGTTTGATGAATACTTCATGCACAGCTTGATGCATCTCACCTGGGCTGCCACTAGGCATTAGACTAGAAGTGAGTAGCCTGGTCTTTCAAATCACTTTTCCATCGGTTTTGGGCAGATGGATTCATGCCTGGAGTACCTTATCAAGCCTTTGATCTTGTATATCAACAAGTAGCGACTCCTTAATGGTATGGAGTTTGTGTTTAACTGGCCTTCAGTGGGACCTCTTATGTGTACAAACGTCTGTCAGATGAGCACTGTGTGAATCCTTCCAAATGAGTTACACCTGGTCATGTTCTGGATTCATTATTAAGGATTTGTCTTGTTCCAATAGGAGGGGGTACTGCCATGCAATTCTAGAAATTCAGTTTATGGCTGAAAGAATGTCAAGAGTTTGGGGTCTTTTTTCTCACCTAAATCATCAGGTAATGTGTGATTGTTATTAAACACATTTGGGATAGCATTCAATGCCCTGCAATTACAAAAATCCTATACCTAGAAATATAACAGAATTGTAGACTGGTCTGCAGGAAGTATGCTGTTATGTCTTCATATTACTTTCGCAAACTAGTGGAGCCCAAGTCCTGCCATATTTCTGCAGTTCTACAGTCCCATGAGAAGTTCTACCAAGTATTGGACTGTTGTACCAGTTTTTTTATATCTTCTGTGTATATGTTAAGAAAAATTTTTAATCCAAATGTTTAACGAATCTTAAAATCTCTAGATATTCTTTATTAAACTTCAGAAACAGATTTATCCAAAATGGAAAATGTTTCTGTCATGGTCTGCGTATGCACACTTTAAGCTGTACTGGCGCGCAACTCTTCCCTGAGACGAATAAGAGGAACGAAGGTCGACACAAAAGAACGCTGAGTGTCGTCTATTCGACTAGAACAAAGAATGTGTATATAATTGTTCCTGTTGTACATAGATTTTCTCTGTGTGTGTGTCGTCGTTAAATAAAGGTGTAATTCATCTAAAAATAGTATATGTCATTAAGAAGTATACGCTACAAAAGAATCCATTCCTGATATTACGAAGTAAGAAGATGTTCACAGTTTCTTTAAAAGGTTATATATTTTTTTACAGGCTTGACTATGTTGATACCATATCTTCTTACCACTCATTCTCAATGGAGCGGTTGTAAACTAAGAGTTTTCTCCTTGGCAAATAAAAAAGATGAGCTGGAAAGAGAGCAGAGGAGGTTTGTTTAATTTTTTAATTTATTACTGAATCCATACATGTACTTTTGATTTTGTTTCAACCAGGGTTCAAGACTTTGTAGCCTTTCATTTTTACTAGAAATCAATATGGATTGGGATCTTGACTATTTGCAGTAATATGGACAGGCCACCTCAGACAACAAGAAAATCGAACACTATGCATGGAATTACACAACAGCCCATATGAAATATAAACAATTTATTGTACTGCATGTTACTACTGTTACTGTAAGATTCATAAAGCAACTATGCTTGAATTTGTCAGAGTTTGTATTTATTGTAATGTTACAATCACTTACTCTTGCATTGTGACATCCTGCCCATCAAACCCAACGAACCAAGGTGATCATAGTCCTGCTCTAAGCTTATAAAAGCATTATGAATTTGACTTGAATAACAAAAACTTTGGGGGAATCAATTGGTGTTTGGATAGTAAAGGTTCTGCATTTTACTGACTTTTTGTGGCAGTGACTACTTTTGGTAGTGGCTAATTCTGATCTACAAACTTTTTCCAAACTGTTAGATATGTTATCTCTACTTGGGTTTTCATTTCCTTAGTTAATGAATTGCTGTGATGACAAACTTGTCTCTTTATGTTGACATGATGTTTTCAAGTTTCCATGCCCGTTGTAGCTCAGTGGGTATGCCCTCTGCTAGCAACCTTTGAGCTGTAGGCAGCACAGGTTTGATTCCTGTCAGGTGCATTCCTATTCCTGGGTGTATCTCTCTTCTGTGGCAGTAAAACTTTCATTGTGTGTGTATTACTTGATGTTGTATGTCTCGTGTCTGGCGCAGCATGTCCAAATATGGCCCTTGTACCGCAAAACCCCCAAACCAACCAACTTCAATGCACCTCATTTCTCTTCTATAAATCTGTATTAAAGCAAGCAGCGGACCTCGACAGTTTTGTGGTTCCTCTTAAATTTTGCCCATTCTCATTTCAAGACTCGCTGATACTTGCCGAACAGTCTCGTGCCATTCAATCACTGTTATGGCATTGAGGATAGGGCACTCGGAAAATAATTAGTAGCTTACCTTTTGATTGCTTCCGAAAGTGGCTAAATGAAAATCCCCTGTGAACAAAACCTGCATGCTAACACTCAGTTGGCATGTCATTAGCAAAATAGATCAGTTTTTGTGTTGAAATAATTATTTGAGTTAACACAATCGCAAGTTTCATAGTAAGGGGATGATTTTTCAACCTGGGATTCTAAGGTTCTATCTACGATGTTGTCTCGCATCTCCTATAGGTAAGTAGTCGTCACTGACCCGAATGATCTTTTCTTTCCCCATGGAGTTTAATGTTCGAAACTTGGGGTTTATACTCCTATGATTCCCAGGTGATCTTCCATCCCACTGCTTTTAATCCTCGATTAATTTTTTTCCCCCCTTTCACTACATTTTTCACTTGGTGCTGCGTTTGGAATGTGTTTCGTCTAAAACCTGGAAAATCACCTCAATGACCTGAAAAATGATTGATCATGGCTTCTCAAACACTTTGGAGAAAAGTAGCCACTAAAATTCGTAAACAGTTTTGTATCACTTCGTTTTTTTTAATTGAATTTTTCAACCGATTTTAAAAGAAACAGCCAATATTTAACAGGTAAAGAATTATGTTTCGTCCACTGGCTTAAATTGAAGAATTTCATGCTTATGATACATTAAATCATAAATTGATTCAAGTCAAATATGTTGGATAATATGAATAAGTTATTTTAATGCAAAATTGCTTGTACTTTGTATTTTTTAGTGTATAATTCTTAAATTGGTTTTTACTATTGGCTATTGAATGGCTAAATTATCTCTTGGTTTTTCACCTTAAAAATGTTGTAAATTGCCTAAGTATTACTCCGAATTTTGTAAAAATTTGGCTGGAAAAGTCGTAATTTATTTCTGAAATAGAGTAGTACCCTCATTGAAATATCTCGAGGTAAGCAAGATTGCCCCTATTTTGTTGGATGGGATATCTCCGGAAATCGGTGATCATTTGAATAAAAGAAGTTGTGTGTCAATCTGAAAAATACTGTATATGCAAAGAATAAAACTTGTACTTTTATGCTGGTTTATTACATTTGCAATTTGCTTTTGCTTGGTTTCCACCATTCCACATGTGTTTAAAGAATGAATTTCCTTTTAGCATGGCTGCTCTGTTGAACAAGTTCCGAATAGATTACTCCGATGTGATGGTTGTCCCTGATGTAACTAAACCTCCACAGGAATGCAGGTGAGCCTTTTCGTTTTGCTTTGAAAGTGATTTCAATAGTAAAATACTTTCACTATAGTTGTGGATAACATTGACAGACTTGATCATATTGTTTTTACTTGGATTGAAAAGAAGAGCTTGTTAGTAATCGAAAAACTGGTCTGGTTCCTGAACCAATGTGTTCATTGAAGCAAACTTGATCACCATAAAATTAGAAAGTCATCAGATCTTTAGTATTTTACTATTCAGATGCCTATAAATTAATACTAAAAAAAAATCATGACTTGAAAATAAAAAATCGGATTTATTCAAACATCTGGAAATATCTAGAGCTATTTTCATAGTGAGAATGGCAAGTTATCAAGATTTAATTGATTTTTCAATGCTGTTTAATAGTCAAAGCTGGTGAGATGGGTCATGGCACTTCGGAGGTAGTGAGAAGTTTGGATTTTCACATGCTACCATGTCAAGAATGCTGCGACTTCTAACGTCTTAGCAAAACCTGTAACTTAAACCGTGGTGTGGCCTTAAAGTTGGAAAAATGACCAGCATCTGCTGCCACGAAATAATACACGTGATAGATGTGCAACACTGCTTCAAATAACATTGGCACTTATGCCGGGTCTGCAACACACATTAACATGAGGATTATAACATTCCCTTAATGATATGACCTCAACGCATTCAGTGCTGATGTCCAACTTAAGTAGCTTTGATGAATATTCGATGCACAGCTATGCACCTCCCTAGGGCTCAGGAATACTGACACTTGACTAGAAATAAGTAGTTAGATCAGAAGCGGCTCAATCCCATGATAGTACTTTACGCAAGTCCTACTTGATTTGCTAGTTTCACGGGCTTGGCTTCACTTGGATATCTCGCCAATCTGATTGTTGCAGTAACCATTTGATTTTGAATATGTGCGTTGTTTCGTAGAATTACAAATACAATACATACAAGGTAACTAGGCTTAGGCTAGACTTTAAATTAAACATGGAATTCAAATTCTTTTTGTGTAGTGCTGAATTTTTTAAAAAGCGCTATTTGCACGACCATTTATCTCATAAACATGGAATAAAAAATAATGTTAAAAATGCCGAAAGCGAGATTTTTTGTTTATACTGCGAAAAACATTTCGCTTCTAAAAATAGTTTAACGAAACACGTGAGGAGATTTCATGAAGTTGTAAGGACTACCGTTGTTTGCCAGGAAGAAAGTTGCAATGAAAAATTTCGCACTGTGTGTGACCTGCATACACATTTATGTAGCATGCATGAAATAAAAGGCATTGATGTTAGATCAATGAAAATCATGTTAGACACCCTATTTTCTTTTTTTAGCTTTTTGATTATACAGCAGATCTGAATTTAAAGTTACCGAGTCAACTAAAATATATAACTAAACAGCAGCAAAGAAATTTATCCTCGCATAAATTTCGAAGTACGCCAAAGGAAGAGATAAATTCCCAACAGAAAAATTCTCATGACATACGTATCTAGGTCATGTGATCCAATTAGCCAATCAAGTTGGACTTGCGTAAAGTACTATCATGGGATTGAGGCGCCTGTGTTAGATCTGATGAGTAGCAATTCCATGTTTCCGGGTGAAGGAAAGGTTCATGCGTAGTAAAGTTTTCATGAAGCCGTGGATACCTGCATGTCAACAGATGATAGTACATGCTAGTAACGACACCGTACTGGTATGAGGGTTGCTTCGCTGGCATTGATGGGATCCATGGTAGGTCCACAAATGTCTCGCAGTTGGAATACTATGTGTATACTTTCTGTCGAGTTACATCCATTCGTATCCTGTGATCATTCTGATGGGTTCCACCGCATCCAACCAGACAATGGGCACTGCCACACTAGTCTAGACAAGCCAAATTGTGGTCAGAAGAACACTCACCTGAGTTTGGGAATCATCCTCGTCTCCAGAACTCAACGTTATCAAATTCATCTGTGATGGCATGTAACGATGGAAGCGCAATAAAATATATTTGAATAAGAAGATACAAAATTTAGCTAAAATAAATCACTGCCCTTGGAGCAGAGTTTTTGAAGTTCTGTAGATTAAAACTAATTCTGCTCTTGTTACCCAACTTGATTTGAAGGCGAACAAGAGATTTGAAAATACTTTTCCATGGATGCCGAAGTAGCAGTGATAATGCTACACAGTGATTTACTGACTTTGATGTTGCGGTATGAAAATTTAAATTAGTTTGCAACATTCTAAGAAGTATCTAGAGGATATTTTCCTCAAAAGCATATTTGCTTAAAATATCAAAAAGAATAATTTGAATGTTTTTAAGATGAAAATTATATAAAGCTCTATTTTCAAGCTCAATTGATTTGCTTCCCAAATAGTAAGATCTATTAAATAATCTAGTTGTGTACTTGTTTAGCCAGATATCTTGTTAGAATTATGTATCTTCCTTTTATGGGAACACCATATCCTAAACATCTTCTTGAGCAGGTAGGCAGTTCTAGCATCATTATATGGAAGGTGTCGAAATAATATAAAAATCACACAATATATGGACAGCCCCATGTGTACAAATTAAATCTGCTGGTGAACATGTTTAAGAGTAACTTCTATTGGTTAATGGACAATAAAAGGAATTGTTAGTTGTGATTAATTATACTTGTAGTGAAGTTACTTCAGTTAAAGATCATTCTTGCTTTATAAGCAAATTTTAAAAGTTGTCTGGATATGACATGCATCTTGTCTCTGGTTATTCCAATTACAACATTATTTAACTTTAATAAAAGAATTTAAATTGACGATTTAAAATAATCAAGTGCTTTAAATCGGGATTTGAATCAAGCTGGTCTAAATCAGCATATCCTGCTAAGAATTTGATTCTTTTCTGTTTGAGTTTTCAGTGTTCCCATGCACCCATATCCAAATTATTCATGGGGGGCCATTGTGGCTCAGTGGGTATGTCCATTCCAGCTCTAGCAACCTGTGAGTTGTAGGTGGCACAGGTTCGATTTTCCTCCCTGGTTATATTTCTCTTGTGTCAGCGGAAGTTACCTTGAATGTGTCTATTACTTGATACTGTCTATATCGTCTGGCACAGCATGGCTAAATTAAATATTGCCCTTGCACCATAAAACACAACCAATCCAACCCCCAATTCTCTGTGTGGGATGCATTATGGACTAGTAAATGATGAATTTAAAGTTTTTTCTTTTCAAGATATGGGCGTTATGAAGGTAATGTTAAAATCCTTGATCTCAAGCTACGAATCCAAAAGAATTACAAAACAAATCTATGAACAATGAACACAAATTTAGAAGATGCTTGTACTAAAGGTCAAATTTGTCAGTAATGGTGTTATGTCAATAATTATTTCTAAAGTTTGCCTAGCTTTTGCAGAAGAACTTGGCAATCTTTTCAGATTTTTCCACATTAAGGCTTGACCAATATGACCTTTTCATCATAAAACCCAACCAACCATATTATGAAGCAATGTCGTAAAATTTTCAGGAAAAGACTTGTTATCGGCAAAATTGACATCAAGTTATGTACAAAGCAGTCAATTATTAAGAGTTGGTAAAAAGTGTGTGAAAGCAGAATCTTGACTGTTCTGCCTAGAAATTAACAAATTAACAGGTTTTTGGAGTGTAATTAAGCAATACATGCATTACCTTTGTCTAAGAAATGGTTCATTTTGTTTTAGCAAACAAGACTTTGAAAATATTATCAGCAAGTGGAGAGAAAAAGAGGACGAAGTTGAAAATTCCAACCTCATAACTATGACAGAAATGTTGGCTCTGAAAGATAAGGTAATTGCTAATGATTCTTTTAATTTTAAACCTCAAAATATATTGTATTACTGTTCAAGGTGTGTTATCTCAATTATGAGTAATGCATACTGCATCGTTAGTTGGACCTTTTCATCACATCTACCATTCTGTGAAAAAAAATTTGCAATATTCTAAAAGGTATCTAAAGGATATTTTCAGTTTTTTTTTTTTTTTTTTCCAATTTATAATGTAATGGTGGGTACAAAAGACAAAACTGAAGACGAAAAACAGAACAAAAGCAATGTAAAAAAAAAGGCAACAGAAGAAAGTCTATGGACTAATTCGGTTCCTCGCTTCCCAGTATCGTTCCCACAAAGTTGTAGGGGAGAGCTCAGGACAGTGTTGCAGGTCTGTATAGTCCGTGAGTTCCTGAAGGTTGCAGAGTTTGCAGCGTGGATCGCGTTGAGGATGCCTATGCGATGTAAATGTCTTGCAAGGCAGTCGTGGCCAGTAACGATTCGGAATTCTGCTTCGGCTTTCATTCTAGGCCAGTCAGAAAGATTTGGGATTTTTTTTCCACTGAGATTTCTGGGAATTCTTCTCTAAAAGATCTTTTTCCAAGTTCTTCTTAAAAATTTATTTAATGATTGCCTTTACATTTTGAAAAGGGATTTCATCATTAACAGTTTGAGTAATCACTGCCCCTTTTTTTCTCAAAGTATATTTCCTTAAAATATTGTAAAGCTATTTTTTTATTATTATAAAGAACCAACTGTTATGTCAGTTAGAACTTTTTATATTTAAATAATTTTAAATTGCTAAAATGATTTGTGTGATTATACTATATTTTTTTCAGATTAATCGTCATATTCGTTTGCGAGAACTGTTGATCGAGTATTCTCAAGATGCTTCCCTGATTGTAATGTAAGGACTTTTTTTATTCTCATACATTCATTGTGTATTGTGCTAGGTGACTAACGTTTTGACCAAGCAATACAAATGTGCGTAAAACACGCTGTGTTGTAATTCACTTTGAATATACTTAATATTATAGGAGGATTTGAAAATATGTTAGTTTAACTCCCTTATTCAATAATCCAAGTTGACTCCTTAAACCTCACCATTAGAGTCAGAAACTCACTCTTTTGTATTCTAATATAATCAGAAGTTAGAAAAGTCAAATGTGATAGACCCTAACCTAAATTCCTATTCCATCCAACTCAGTATGATTCTGTAGTTACAAATAGTGATTCTAATGCATTGATTAATGTATGTTTACTCAAGATGGATAAGTGTAATTAATATTTTATGCGCTTTCTATTTATCTCCAAATGATCCCCAGGGGTGGTCAGCAACAAGGTTTTAAGGTTATCAAAAAACACTCATTTTAAGACCTGTAGGCAAAACAAAAACTTAGGGGTAGGTGAGAAGTATTTTTTATACAGTTTATTGGCAAAAAGTCTTGAAATTTTACGCATGAAAGAGCTGCACGGCAAACAACTATGCAGTGATTGAACTTTTGTATTTATTGATAATGAGTCATCTCAATTCAATGAGATTTGTGGGTCAAAAATTGTACCAGGATAGATATTTTATTCAGGATTTCATCAGATGGCAGCCTGAGGTAGTAGTGTTGCCCCGAAAGTTGAAAGATTCTCGTATGCACATTTCTATTTGGTAAAACCATTGAGCCACCCATTAAAAAAAATTTTCATTTAAAGAAGGATGTGCACTAACAAAATAAAATCCATTCAAACATAAATGGGAATACTACTCTAACCGGTTTCACTAATAATTTCACCGAAACCAAATACTCGTGAAAATTGCATAATGAAAAACAAAGTGTAAGTAGTTGTATTCTCATTGCATGTTTATTTTTTAATGTATCGGGATTTGTTATTTACATATTGTACTCGGAATAATTAAATAAGATTCACGATAGTTTCTTTTTCTATGTTGTCTGCTAATATGTGATGACTCGTAAGTGCCAATTTCTCGAATCCACCGATGTGTCTTTTTATGCGTAACTCATGGTTCGTAAAAAAAAAAAGGCATAGGGGAAGTACGACCTTGTATTCATCAGATCAACAAGATGGAAAAGTGCACATTAGTGATACCTAGTATTCGATTTTATTCAGCTTTTTTCTCCTGTAAAATTGGTATTTTGCACTTATTAGCTCGGATGTATTTAAAGAAAAATTTTAAGCAACACAGATTACCATTTAGTTCAAGAAGTCCTTAATGGCCCTGCACATGTTCTTGTATGAAAAGGTGCGCTTCCTAGTTGAGATTGGACTGTATTAGACTCAAACCAAACATGAATGTTGAATATAAGAAGTGGCTTTTTGATTTTAATGCATATTAATTAAAATACACAAGAGTTTTTGTAATTTTTAGCGTTTATTTTTTTTCATAACTTGAGTTTAAATTTGTGAAACAGTAAAACTAATCACTAATCCTTAATGTGAAGTGTTATGTTTTATAACATATTTATTATCTAAATATTTTACTCCAATTATGTGAACAATAAGGATTACTGGTCTTATGCAGGTCTGTATATGCCCCATTTTATTTTATCTTAAGGAGTGTAAAAAATTTTTAAAGGGGTCTTGGGACTGAAAAGTTTGTGAGTACGACTGGTCTAGACTATTACTTTGTGGCTTATGCATCAAAGCAATAAGTTTACTTTGTTTACATTTAGAAGGGTCTTGTATATTGAAATCTACGATTACATGTTTATTCCCGAGTTGTATCAATAAAATGTACAAAATATGTACTAAACTTTGAAAGTATGTACTAAACTTTGAAACGGCTTTAAAGCACGAATGTTGAAAAAATATTTCCTTCAACTTCATTTTGCAAACTAATTTTAAAATAATTTTTTGTTTTTAGGACCCTTCCCATGCCCCGTAAAGGCACTTGCTCAGCTCCAATGTACATGGCATGGCTTGAAACCCTTACGCGAGATATGCCACCATTCCTATTGATCCGTGGAAATCAAACAAGTGTTCTTACATTCTACTCGTGATCCATCAGTAAGAATATGGGAAGCGATTGTGCCTTTTTTACCTTGTGCTTTTAGACAAAGTTATATTTTTAGAATACTTTTGTATATCTTGATGGCATTTATATGGTACTGATGAGGAACACTGCTTCAGCTGAGGTTTTCAGGTTTTTATTACATCTACATCTAAACAGTATTAAGTTGTATGTAAATATTGCCTCAATACTTTGTATAGAAAGGATGGTAACTGTAAGGTCTGAAAGATAAGTATGTCCTCAGGTTTATGATTAAATCTCTAGATACTGGAAATAGATACTAATTTACAGCATTTAAAAAACTGAAAATGTTCTTAATCATAGTTTGGAATCATCTGTACTGATTTCTACAAATTAAAAGTTGAGGATATTTTGTGATTAAGTACTGTAAAGGCTATGAAAGTTGAAAATTATAATGAAAGTGGATAAAGTTGTGTAATCTAATGTGTTCTCGTATTTTGTGCTGAGCTGCGAAACAATCTAAAGTTTATTTGTAAGTCCCCAAATCAAACCAATGAATTTTGTTGACAATCATCGAATAATGCATTTGTAAATATGTATCTGTAATGTTCACAATTTTAAATTGTAATGAATTCTTATGTGTTTGTTTTTAATCTTAAAGTCCATTTGTGTGTGTGTTGTCGGTTATTTTACTTATTTATTTTTGTTGCTTCACCTTTCTTTCACATCTAGTGTTGGATTTTAAAATACTCTCAAACGTTGGGTATAATAGTGTTTTCCTGTGAACATGATAAAAGCATAGTTTAAAACACGAAAATAATTTAAGTGCCTATATAAACTCGCCAGAGTACTTTATAAACCTACCAGAGAAAACATTCTTATTAATTTCTTGTATTTCTGTAGATTGTGTATGATTTTAGAGTATGAGTTAATCCAAGTTTTCATTTTGAAGTTTTCATGTCCCTTGAGTTATAATCAAAATTTGAGCTGAATGATTTGAAATAGCATGTCGTAAATGAACTTTAAACAATAGCTCTACAATTTTGAAAATCATTATTATATTACCTTGGTTTTAGTACTAGAAATTTGAGTTATAAAAATTCAAATTAGGATAACTGGAGATAAAACAATGGATATTTTGGTATATTTTCACTGGTTGAAACACTCAAAGATCTCTGAAAAATATTTTTAATAAATATATGTATCGAAATGGCTTAATTCATAAATTTTGTTTGAGTTGCCAGTTTGTAAATTTTGCAGTCTTTTACTTATAAGAATCTCTTATTTTTCAATAAAATATTACCATTTAACTGTTTGTTTTCTTAGTCATAATGCCATCAACTCATGAACTGCAATGCATTTTTCTAATGCTTACATAATAAAATAGTCTAATCGGGTGTCTTATCTGATGTGACTGTTAAGATAAATAATTTTTCCAAACAAGGGAAGTGAACATTAAAAATTCTACATGATTTACTTGAATAACATTCATTTGAAAATTAACTTGTTTGGATTGACTTATGACTTGCAAAGGGGTGACTCCAAAGAGTGCCAGCACAGCGACTAATAGTCTATTGTACCGAGACCCCTACTGATCCACTAAAGACCGATTGCCGAAATAAATTTCAACATGTAACTGATTGGAATGTTTGACAGTTCCCAGGGTTTGATACAGTGGTATCCCAGATATTTAAATCGTTATGCAGAGTAATGGTCACATTCACATAGAACGTGTACAGAACTCTCCTCTACCATTCAACAACCTCTACATAATGAGTCGTCTATAAAACCCATAATGTTGAGGCATTTATTCAGGGTACAGTGGCCAGTTAGGAGGCCAATAGCTATCCTGATTTCTTTCCTACCTAAATTCAGCACCTCCCTTGATCTATCCCAAGGAGACTGCTGATTGAGCTGTTTGGCTTGTCTTTGATTATTAGATTGAAGCTATATATGGCAGGACTCAGAAAGGAGCAAATCCCTTATAGTCCCTCTAACCACATTGTGAGCCAGACCCAAAACAGGCTCTGGTCCAATGGTGTTTCAGACCCTTGTTTTGCTAATTGGTTTGCTGTTTCATTACCTTCAACGCCACAGGGACCCAGACAAGAGACTTTGTTTCTCTCAGCCAGGTCCTCAAGCGCAGTGTGACATTCCCACACTGCCTTTGAGGAGAAGCAGTGACTTTGCAAAGCCTTTAGGGCTGCCTGGTTGTCAGAGATTCTTATAACCCTCTTAACTACCCCTCTATTGAGGCAGTTGTAAGTACGAGCAAAGATCGCCAGAACCTCAGCCTGATATACAGTGGCCAACTTACCCAAAGAGAAAGATTGCCTTATTTTTCGATTAGGACAGAAGGCAACTGAGCCATTGCCATGAGATGTTTTTGAACCATCTGTGTACCAAATTTCATCACCTCTCGATCAGGACTGACGAATGTCCTTTCTTCTCTGGTCGGAAAGAAACTTGTTTAGATTAGAAAGAGCATTATAGAATTGCAAATAGGAAACATTTTAGTTCTAAATATAATCAGAAAGAAATAGCATCGCTCACTTAATGGTACCTGCCAGATTGAATCTCTGTATATTTCTAATGTGTACCCAATCAAACGGTATTCACTCTGATACTACAAGAGGATTTATTACTGTTACCCTGGTGCAACACGAGGGAGGTCACATTTACCTCCATGCGTGCATAATCACATTCTATCAACTGGTTTATAGAGAGGCCACGTTCGTTCCAGACAAATGTCCATTCCTTGAACCAGGAACCTTTCAATCCAGATATAGGCACCTTACCACTAGGCCGATTGGTCGGCTGTCTCAATGTGTTATTTATCCAAGTTTAATTTCTGTTTAATTGAGAAAGAATTAAAAAAAAACTGCTTTTAAAATGTATTTCGGGGCCACAGTAACCTGATTGGAAGAGAACAGATTAGCAACCAGAGGGTTGCTAGTCTGTTCTATGGTTCCAACTAAATACCGTCGTGTACAAAGTGGATCTGGTGGTGCGGTGTGAAAGGTTGGAGTGTCTGTTCCCATCTCGGATACTACCTCGTCATCTGATCGGGGTTCGAAATTTCGGTTTGATTCCGACCGTCTTCAATAACCCGTTGTGTAGCTCCAGGGCCGACATTAATTAAATACCTACCTAAAATCAATTTTCAAAATTCTTGCATTAAATTATTCACAAATTTATTAACTTTAATTTTGATTCAGAAATTTAAAAAATATTAATTTAATAAAAAAAGAAAAATATTTGAATGAAAATATTTGAAAATTTTAAGGTACTTTTTTTTAAAAAAGTCATATTTTCAAAAGTAAATATTTGTTTTAAATTTGCTGAATCGAAATTAAAGTATAATGTTTGAAAAAGATATATTCCAAATTTCAACCCTTAAACTTTATCGGTTTTCGACTTATAGCAATTTGAATACAGGAAATCTTGAAAAAATGCATCATGAAGAAAAACGCATTTAAAGTTTTAAAGACAGATGTTGTTGCCATGACAACAACTGTCAAGAGTGTTAGATTTTCAAAACAACGCACCACAAAAATTACTATATCTCTAGTTCTAATTAAGATAGAAACATGATTTAGACGTCATTTTAAGCAGAAAAACACAGAGAATTTCTTAAAATAATAAAAAAAAAATTCGAAAATTTGACGATTTTTGTGTCCCGGACCCCCTTAAGGGACTGATCCCGGACCGTCGTCAATAGCCCGTTGTGTTGCTCTAGTACGACGTTAACTAAAAATTACCTATTACCCTTGGGTTGGCGTGGAAGTTTGGAGAGTGGGGTGCCAGCTCAGGGGTTGCTTCGTCATCTGACCGTGGTTCAAAATTACGAGGTGTTGTCCTCGGATCTTTTCCTTAAAGGACTGATCCCGGACCATCGTCAATAGCCCGTTGTGTTGCTCTAGTACGACGTTAACTAAAATTACCATTACCGTAATTTCCGATATCACAGTAGCCCAGTCCATCACTGGCCGTGGATGGTCAAAATATGGCCATTGCGCCATAAATCCCAACCATAGGTTCCTGTTTCGTTAGTCATCGTGGGTGCCGACCAACCGGTATAGTGGTTAAGGTGTTAGCCTCTAGATCGGAAGGTTCCTGGTTCGAATCCGGGTCCGGGCATGGATGTTTGTAAACGTATGGTGTAGAGGCGGCTGGTGCACCTTAAATCTGTCGTGGCCGAAAGTCCTCACGTTGGGTTGGCGTGGAAGTTTGGAGAGTGGGGTGCCAGCTCAGGTGTTGCTTCGTCATCTGACCGTGGTTCAAAATTACGAGGTGTTGTCCTCGAATCTTTCCCTTAAGGGACTGATTCCGGACCGTCGTCAATAGCCCGTTGTGTTGCTCTAGTACGACGTTAATTAAAATTACCATTACCATTACCGTTAGTCATCGTGCACCAAATAGTGACTTTTCAACTGTCTTAAACCTTCTGACTTTTTTTTTTAAATAAAGAGGTGTACTCGGATCTTTTCCCCTTCGTTATTGATCCCGGACCAATTGTGTTCCAGTGCGACGTGCATGAAGATGGATCATTATTTCTGCCACAGAAATAATCATACCTTCGGATTGATATTTTAATTAAGTAGCACTGAAGCAACACAACGGGCTATTGGCGACGGTTCGGGATCAATCTACAAGGGAAAGATCCAAGAATAACACCTGAGCTGCCACATCACGTCGACGTGAGGACATTTGAGACCACGACAGATTTAACGTGCCCCAGGACCCTTCGTGCACGACAGTCTGGTTGGATTCGAACTAGCAACCGGGCTATCGTACCCTCTATTCCACCGTAGCATCTTTATAATACTTATTGGTAACATGAGCTGGCATTTACAGGGTGCCACAGACGACTAAAAGGCCGGCTTTTCGCTATTTTGTAACCTTGCGACTATTGTAATTGTTAATTTTTAATTAACGTCGTTCTAGAGTAGTGGTTAGAAAACTCATTTTTGTCCTCCTCCCCTCCCCCCACCTCCAAAAAAAAAAATCAAAGATCAGCAGTATAACAATTAAGATTTCATTTGAGAGCCAATTTTCTTTTCAAGAATCATTTTTCAGGAGACAGCTTAAACTAGCTACTAACATTAAATAAAACCAGATATAATAAGCTTATTTACTGACAAAAAATATTTTTTACATTAAAATAATTATGACAAAACACGCATTTTTAATGTGAACAATGACCTTGCATTTTCTTGGAAAGTTTGGATGAGTCAGGTTTGTATGTCGTTATGTTTAATTTCACACACAAGCTGGATTCTAGGTTCTCATCAATAAGACGATTCCTCAATTTATTTTTGATAAGGTTCATGCTTGAAAAAGATGTTCGTTTGAATATGAAGAGTCAAAGAGAGAAAAAAACAGCAAATACTAGTTTTTTAAACTGATCATATGAGTCGGGAATACTATTCCAGGTGTTGAAAATTATAGTCTTCTCCAGATCTTTCAAAGCAGAACACTTCTGTAAGAACTAAGATCACATTTATTTTTTCCAATTTTTCCGTATCAGCATTAAGGCGTTCAAATTTGGAGCTCCATAATTCTTTGTTTTTTAACTCCAGTAATTGCGCCAGTGTGAATATTAAAGGGAGAAAAATTCAGTTCTCTGTTACGTTGAAATTGAGACAATTTTATCGAGTGGAATATGCGTTTCTCTATGTAATCAATGACAGCATTTGCAATATCCTCGCCACGTGTTTGACCTTTCAGTGGCAATAATCCTGAAAGTTCTTTAGGACCTGCAGACGAAATAAATCGAACAATAAGTCGAATCGTGGCAGAGCCGAGTGCTTTAGCACTCAAGTGGCTAAAAAGCCGCGGTTTGCCGACCACTGTACTAGAGCAACACAATGGGCTATTGACAAGCAAAATTGCCTCAAAAGCTCCATTTTCAAAATTTGGACATTTTTTAAAATTCACCACAGGTTAATGAAGATTTAGTCCTTTTTTTGCGAATGGCTGATAAAAAAATATTTTTGGGATTAAATTTTTTTTTCTCTCCAAAGGGTGTAGGGGTAAGTACATTCATTGCCATAAAAATTTGCGCAGAGAAGAAGTAATTGTGGGATCGTAACAAAACTTGGCATGAAGGTACATGTCGGCCAGATATACAAATGATTAGAAACGCAGCGTGATTGCGCATTGCGTAATGCCACTGAGGGCGTTGAACTTCGTTCTCCTTGGAGTATAAAACAGATAAGCAGAGCTTGTTTGAGTGTACTTAATCTTTTGCAAAGGAAACGCTGAGGTAGACATGCCGTTACGCCGCCATCGAAGACAATATGAGCAGCTGTCGGAGTTCGAGAGGGGAAGAATCATCGGGATGATCAGCTCGGCGAGTACCTTGTCAAGTAGGCCGTTCTGATTTTACTGTGAGGAGGTGTTGGGACCAGTGGACAGAAGAGACGTCATTTACACGGTGACCAGGCTCAGGACGCCCTCTACAGACCAGTCGTCGAGAAGACCGTCACATCATACGAAACGCACGCGTAGAGCCAAATGCCTCATTGGCCGCTATCCAGACACAGGCAGCACCTTCACTATGGGCCCCTGCGTCTTCCCGAAACATCGCATGGCGCCTGGCTAAAGGACATCTGGTATCGCGGCGCCCATTACGTGTGCTGCCAATGACACCCACCCACCGACGCCTCCGTTTGTAGTGGTGTCGTGCACAACGGGATTGGACTGCAACGGAATGGAACCAGGTCGTCTTCAGCGACGAATCTAGATTTAATTTGAGCAGTGATGACAATCGTGTTTGTGTGTGGAGGCGCCGTAGTGAACGCCTCAATCCTGTCTTCGCTTTACAGCGACACACCGCTCCCACATCTGGTGTGATGGTATGGGGTGCCATTGCTTACGATACACGGTCACCCCTAATATTGATCCATGGCACAGTGACAGCCCAGCGGTACAATGACAGCAGCAAATTTTTATGGCAATGAGTGTATTTTAATTAACGTTGGACTGGAGCAACACAACGGATTATTGACGACTTTCTCCATAGGATGCCAATTTCGAAGTTTTGTGGAGCGACGCTGTGGTTAGAATACAGCAACCGAATCTGGTTACTAGTTTATCATGAAAACGTAACTAAAACCTTATTAAGAAAATTTTACGTTTTTTAATTTTAAAGGGGGCGGGGAAATAAATTTCTTGGGCCAGATATTGAACTTTTGTTTCATACTAAATTCGCAATTGATAAGGAGACTCCAACTTGGCTTTTCCCTGGCTCATACTTACTTAATAATTAGTTTGATTAAGGAATTCACAAAACAATTAATCGAACTATGTTAACCATAGCCTCTACAACATTGTGTGGCATTGTGATTTTTTCATTGAAAATATCAATTGATACAGGACATGCTATTTAAGCTCTAAAATACCATGGAGATAGTACACTCAAACCTGTTTTTGTGCGGGTTTTTTTTGTGCGGTATATGAAAATTCTTTATTCAGTACAATCTACTTACAGTCCTTTCAAAATTTCAATCAAATTAGAACATAATTGACAAAGTTATCAATTAAAATTACTTAAATTAAAAAAATTTAATATAGCATATTTTTGTAACGGACTAAAAAGCATAAAATAATCTCTCCTGGCCCCATACAGATTTATACCCCCATACAGTCTGTCCTGAAAATTTGTGATTGTGAAGTTTTAATAGCTATAAAAATACTTGTAAGATTTAAAACGAAAAACGCGAGGCGCATACGATAGATAATAGTGAGGAGCGTAAAGCCAAAGCGCCTTCCTCACGTTTTTCGCCGTTGGTAACTGAAAAAAAGCCAACTCTAAACCAGTGCGAGGTAATATCCTTATGTGACGAAAGTGATTTTAAACTAGTTCACCACAAGAAAACCCGCGTATTGTCAGACTACGAAGGATAATGGTTATATATTTTGAAAAGTTTTGTATGTGTAGAATAAGTATATGTAAATAAAATATTTAAAAATGTTCGCATGTGTATTTTATAAACGAGATTTCTAAATGAGATTCCAAAAGATTTGACGAGATTCCAAGTAGTTGCTAAGCCTCGTGTCTTGATTTCGTTTAAAAAAACAATTTCTAGTAAGTTCTAGTAGTTCTTCTTTCGTAAGGTTTTGAGTTATTTTCTACGTGAGACTTTTTATGCGGTCCCTATTCACCGCATAAAACAATACTTTTTAAATGTGTAGCGAAAAATAATTTTTTAGCTACTCGTGAAGTTTTTGCGGTCCCTATATCCACCGCACAAAAACAGGTTTGAGTGTATTAGATTAAGGGCTGACGTTTTTTATCACCGAAACAGATGACTACTCAACTGCTTCCGAGAGGGAGGAAATTATGCATAATTCACAAAAGGGTAACCGATGCAGTCTTCCCCTATCACCTGCCTAATACATCTTCAAATAGGTTTGATCAAAGGCAGCTGCAAATTTCAACTATCCTTAGCCAGATTTATAACAAGTCCTTTTTTATCCACAGCTCATTTTGACTTCTGAATTGTTCTATCGTAAGCAAATCTGTCTTTATAGGAAATACAGCAATTTCATGGCGTCGGAAACATGAGGTTAAGAAACAGGTTCGTGCTATTGCGGGGGAAATTTTATGTAATATTGCAAATATTTTTTAGATTACCAACAAAGGCTCACTCCTTTTTGAGTTTTAGTTTGAAATCCGAATGTAACAAAATCGGGAAATTGAAGAGTGTTTTTAAATAAGTATAAATGTAATATATTCCACTTTGGAAGAATTGTAGTTAACATTTAGGAAATTTTAAAAGCTCCATCGTTTTGAGAAGGAATTGAATAACCAAGAAGGATTTTGATAGTCCATTATTTACTTGCAACACCCAAAAATTCCGATTCTTAAAATTTTGATGAGCATTGTGTAAATTTGGTATTTGTTTGAATAAAGTTGGATGCATTTAAGATGCACATGTTATGTATCAGTGTGTGTGTGTGTGATGCTGTTTCTCTCTCTCACTGCGTTCATTATAAATTTAATTAGTTCATGATAAGGCAGTTAAGAAATTCACTTAGTGTGTAAAGGGTTATATCACATACAAGTTTTATTTTTCTATAGCAATGCAAAATCATTTGGGGCAAAACTGGAATGCTGAAATATTTGAAGCAATTGAAAAAACAAAATATTAATTCTATGCTTAGATGGCAAAATGTTAGAAGTCAATTTTTTTAATTTTCGTGACAGCAATTAAGATTCAAGATTCAACATGTAGTTCTGTGGTTTTTACCGTATTACAAATTTTCCACTTTTGCTTTCTCATAAACTGAAAGAAAAAGACTTACGACATTTTGCCACCTTCTAAACATTAACAAACCAGACTCCAGGATGGGACTTACTAAATTTTTTGAGAAAAGTGACACAACATTTTGCCATCTGAACACAGAATTTACGGTGAGCACATTTGTGTTTTCAATTTAATCTTACATTACGTGCAAATATACTATTCATAGCATTTAATAAACACTTGTCTATCCAGAACATCTATGTAATTATTTGGTGCACTACACTCCTTTCATTGTTAACTCCTCCAACGATGGGAAAAAGTGCAGTGTACTAAAAGTTCCTGTACTCCAGCTTTAAAAAATATTGCTCGTGTTTTTTTTTTAATTATTGAATTTTATCGTCTGCTTATAGTTTTATCGAGTCTTTAATATTTATCGTTTGATTTTCTTCGCGCTCAAGTTGTGCGATAATAAAGTTCCACGTCATTTTATTCTTCAATGCAAGAAGAGTTTATCACGCATTCAGAGAATTGAGTTATTTGAGGTTTATTTTTGATGTAAATCATATGAAAGGTGTAAACAATTTTGGCGACATAAATATCAAGTAATGATACGCTATATCAACTCGTTTGGCAATTTCGTGAGACAGATTCGGTGGAACACAAAATGCAGGAGTGGAAGACCGAAAGTTCTTACACCTGACTTTGTGCAAGAAACTCAACGGAGGATATTGCAATCCCCTCCATCAATTCATTAGATGTTTGTCGTAACAAATTGGTATATCACAGGAATCGATACATAAGGCTTTAATTGCTTTGCATTTTCATGCTTATAGAGTAAAAATGTTACAGGAGTTAAAACCACCGGACAATGAGAAGCGGCTTTATTATCGCCGGTTGTATTGCGATCGATTCATCGCAAGAAACCTTTGACCACCTCGTTCCCCTCATCTGAGCATCCTTGAATTTTTTCTGTGGGGATATTTAAAGAACAAAGTTAATGAATACAATCACCAAACAATAGGTGATCTAAAAATTGCCATTACTCAAAGGATACAAGAAGTCACTCCCAGCATCTTGAAACGCGTTTCTAAAAACGTGCAAACGCTTTCAGCTTTGCCTCCAAAAAGAAGGGCGAAAATTTTGAACATTTATTTTAAATGTAAGTTCGAATATTTTTCCTACGTTAGGTTAAAAGTGCTCTTCACCATTGCCATAAAAATAATTGTTTTAAAGTTTGTTATTTTTGTACAATAAATTCACGAATCGTCAGTACGGGAACTTTTAGGACACCCTGTAGTTTTCTTTATGGACTATGATTGTGTGAATTAATTTTTGCTGATCAATGGAACTAAACCTCTAAATACTATTTTTATCACGGACCCTCTCACGGAATCTGATTCTTAATAACTTCCTATAAATAAATACATTTTGCCGTTAAGTGCAATTATATATTTAAATAATAAATAGAATCGTTTTTAACTTTGATGATCTACAGATTCAGACGCTGACCTAGGATTTTATATCAATCATACAAGCAAGCCTAAACAGGCGACTAGCATATGACTGATTTTAGCCCTGCCAAACTCGTAATTCATATAATTCTGCGAACAGCCGTAAATAACTAACACAAAACAACTGAAGCTATTGCTCCAGTTGTTATCAGCTGGATTGATGATTTCTCTGAAAAATCCGGATAGTTAATAATTCTTGACGGAATATGAGCAACCCACGTAAATTTCGAATTTATCTTGGTACTTGTTCATCATGCAAGTGTGTTACCCTTTCAAAAGAATTAAGAATTTCTGTAAATGTATCGGAATCATATGTGCAGACAAATTTAGGGGTGCTGAAATTTTAAGAAGTTTAATTATTAACAAAATGTGATGTTTCACAGAAATCACTATTCAACATCATGATGCTCCAGCATTTTGGCTTCACCCCGCAACTCTCCGTTAACCATTAACTACTGAGAGTTCATTGAATATACACATTCAGGAAAATCACACACCACAGTTAAACACACCGACGTTTATTTCGACATTGCAAAAGCCTTTGATAAGGTCTGGATTCAAGGATTAATTTATAAAATGATTAAATATAATTTCCTCGACTGCATTATACAAATATAATCATATCCTAAATCACCAATAGAAATTATGTCGTTAAAATCGATAATCAATTATCCACTCAAAGAAAAACTTTGACGGTGTGCCACAAGGATCATAAATTTTTTTTACCTAATTTATGTATGAATGATATCCTTCAAATGGCGGAAAATACCTAAAATAGCATATTTGCAGACGAAAGTGCAATTTCCACTCAACATAAAAGTACAAAATTATCATAGATGATTTTGCAGTTCATATGAACTATATTGATTCCTGGTTTGTCAGATGAAAAATAAAACTATGTATGAAAGATTGCGGCAATCATGTTCCACTGTAGAGATCACACAAAATTAGCCAAACTACAACTCTACGGACATGCCATCCCTTAGCCCTTACAGACTGTAGCGAGCGTAGCTACCACTCCAAAACTTAACTTACAAATGGGTAGTATAAATACCAGTGTAACCCAACTCTACCATGAAATACTTTTTGGTAGACACTGAGTTACGCTGGTTCATTCGCGCTTGCTATACAGACCAAGTAATTAGGACTATTCCAGACTTTCGACTTAACTATAAGCCACACATACAGTATTTACAGGAAAAAATTCGGAAAGCTTCCTCAGTCTCTATGCACTCACTTCTCTTTAACATTATCACCTGACAATAAAAAACTCATCTATTTATATTTTATACTAGCAGTACTCGCACAGCTTTACCCGTGACAAAGTTATGCTTTTAAAGAGTCAACCTCACTGATTCCTACAAAACCAAACTAAACAGTAATAAACAAAGAATTACCTAATTGATAAAATTAAATATCGCTTTTCTTTCAAAAAGTCTTAAAGCTAAAGAAAAAAGCAAGAAAAACAGAAAAGTTCAATGATAAAAATTCTAAAGTAAGTTAAGTTTAAAAAAAGTTTTAACGCTAAACCTCACTGATTCCGTTAAGCAACGTAAATCAATACCAAATTAAACAGGAATACGTTTTGCTTTTAAAAAGTCTAACGCTAAACCTTACCGATTCCGACAAAACCAAATAGTAATAAACAAAAAAATTGTATAAATGATAAAAATTAAATATAGCCATACTTCAAATAGTCTTAAAGCTAAAGAAAAAAAAAGCAAGAAATTAATATAGATTCCCGTGACTCAAATCAAACAGAAAGCTTCCACTTAAAACAATCAATGAAATGAAAGGAAAAAATAAATTTGGAAGCTGTAATCTCTCTCACGCTGTTGCCATTCTTAGGAAACCAAACAATAACAATATGCCAATAAATTAATTAAAAAATGTTCTAGATTAAATTTTAAAATTCGGGCTTTGAGGTGCATTCAGTTACATTTAGGACTCCCTGTGTACCAAACCTCAGGACTCTGTAAATGATATAGATTCGTCTGAAGACACACAGACACTTCCTTTTATAATAGTAGAGAATACCAATATTAACATATGTTTGCCCAATTTCGTGGGTACTAACAAACCAAACATAAGAAAATTAAACAATTGTAATTTTTTTTAAAGGCAGATAACTAAATCTAGATGTTTTACCGCCAATAGTGATATTCTAAAATTCCGATCATTAAAAACTTCATTAAAAGTTATCTTAAAATTTCTTCAACGAAATTGACTACACTAATAATGCAGCTGTTCAAGAAATCGAAATCTACGATCCGGCGCTACCACAAAATAAGAGTAGATCACACAAAATAAGAGTAGTTTCGAAAAATCCGTCTTGGTAGCTGAAATTCCCCATAAAATTTGTTAATAAATTAAATTCATAAATTTTTATGTTTAGTTATTATTATTAAAAAAAAATTATTGTTGGCTGTTATAAGTAACTTTTTAACACATTAAATTATTTAAATTATATTATACAATAGTAATCCCCCAATTTTCAATAGTTTAATCATCAAGGCAGGTCCAAATTGTCAAGCTTCAAGTTCAATACCGGAAATTAGGCCCCTTCGGAGTCATGGGTTTCATAACAGGAGTCATTACAAAGATATTTTCTAGTATAAATATTAGATGCTTAAATAGTCACATGAATTTCAAAATTTCTTAGGTCAAAATAATAAACACACTATTTTTTCTACGTAAATATTAATACGGCTTTTATCTCTGGAAATATTTTTCATTTCTTAAAATCAACTTTGTTTGCGAGTTTGAAGCTTATTATATTATTCGACACAATCTTGGGTGTGTCGAAAATATTTTTTTGTATTGATTAGCATATCTCTCATAAGTGATTTTCTTGTAATACCAATACCTAAAAAGTTTCCGAACTAAACACAAAATAATTAGAAAAATTATTTCTTTTCTACAGATAGAATACGTATTCAATTCAAAAGCTACAATGTCCTCCGATTCTAGAAAAAATGTATTCCGGTTTCAGAAACAGAATCCATACTAACTTTGATTTCATCAGCGTTCACGCAGGTGTCTTCGTATCTTTCAGAATATGGCTTTGTTCGATCTTCTTTATTTTAATTGGAGAAATTAATATCTGTTATCTTTTAAAGTCAGTCTCATTGGTTAAGAGTGAGAACACATGTTCGAGAGGTACAAAAGCTTTATTGCATATAAAAAAGTTTTATGTTAGCTTTATTAATAGACGGAAAAAGAAAAGTCAATTAACAAGGTTCGTCCAATTTCATTTAATACAAATTTTCATTACTTTTGCACGTAAGTTTCTTTGTTGATTTCATAAAATCCATTTATTTATTTATAAAAGTTCTTAATAAAGTTCTCATGATAGAAATTTCTTGTTAATTGGTAAATACAATTTGCGTTAGGGTTGAAATTCCCCATATGTTTATTAATAAGTAGGGAATAAATGTGGTCTCCACAATTTATTTTTCAAACTTCTGTATTGATGCTTGGAATTATTTTTGATGAGCATGAGATAGAAGCAATTTCAACATCCTGGGAATCTTAAATTTAATCTTCATTTCATTAAAATTATTATAATTTGTGTAGCTATTTTTTTTTTACTTTACTGTGTTAATCTTCTATGAAAAAGGAAATTTTGCAGATGATATGGTAGATGATATTTTATTTGCTATGTTATTGTATTATCATAGTTGTCATTTCTAAGATATGTTCGTGTAACCAACTTTTAACACGAACTTAATAATTTTTTGCTCAGCCAGTCGTCGGAAAAAGTACCGTATCCTCGTTCGTCGGAAAAACTACCGTACCCTCGTTTGTCGAAGCAGAACAAATTCAAAGATGCCGTTCAATTGAAAATATGAACCTAGACATTAGAATAACTTTTTACTACTTCTTACCGTTCCCAATTTACCTTTATCTAGACTTAAATATGCTATTTTTTCCAAGCAGGTTACGTTCACCATGTTCTATTCTCATGAGATCCTTCAAAAGCGAGGAAAATTTGGAATCATATGGTAAATCGAGAATTTTATTTTACTGTGTTTTTCAAGTAAAGTTAGTTTGTTGATTTATACTTACAAATTACAGGCTCGCTGCTACATCCAGACAAAGATTAACCAGGAGAGACTATTATGGAGTCGACGTGCCTGTTTCAAGGTATACATATGTAGTTTCAATCTCATTTTGAATTATTTGTAAATATGTTGGGTAGAGGTGATACATTCGACAATTTTTGACCCGTATGGGCCGCTTAGTCCAACTGCTTTAGCATCCTTTACCTTTAGTCATGACCACACACGCTAACGCAAATACGCTATATGCTTAGAGAGTAGGAAAGATAAAGTTTTTGTTCTATTTTGAAAACGAACATGATAGTAGATAAGGCTCGTTCGTTTTGTTTGTGACTATATGAAATAGTGTTTTAAAGAGCTATTTCATTCCGCCGATCATCTTGGAATGAATTATTTTATTAGTGTCTAAGTAGTTATTAGTTACAATTTATTAATGTTTGCTTTATGATCACTAATTTTTAGTCGTCTGTTTTTGGGAAACACCTGTTAGTTCCTTTCGAAAAGTTAAAAATAGCACACCTTCCTGATAAATTTGGAAAAAAAGAATACAAATTTTAGCAAAAACCTGTTTAATTTGAACTGCTAATTTGATTTTGTACGTTTCAAGATCGATATAGTGGTACGTGATTTAGTATTATAGTGTTTTTTTATGGCATATTTACTTTTATTTAATTTCTATTTCTCTTTAATTACTGTTTTGTTGTGCCTATAAATGTAACTAAGACGTTGAACTGCTTCAATTCTTATGCATTCATTACATGCATAAAATTCCACGTACATGGTAATTCCACTAAGTGTAACAGGCAACCCAAATATTTCGGCTGGCCACCTTTATGCGGTACAATTTCACATCTCTACTATTATAAAAGGAAGTGTTTGTGTGTATGTCTATGTGTCTCTATCCAGTGCCCTGACGAATCTATGGTACTTACAATGAAGACATTTGGCACACAGGTAGTCCGATTTTTTTTGCGATTTTTGGGTCGCGCCGAATTTTAAAATTTAATCTGGGACATTTTTTAATGAATTTAATGGAATTTAATTATTATTGTTTTCTTTATAATGGCAACACCATAAAAAGATGGCAGATTCCAAAATTATTTTTCCCGTGTTTCCGTTTCATTTTGCGAGGAACGATTTTTCAGGGGGCGAACAAAACAAATAAAAAGTTTTTACTGGTGTTATGTAGTTTTTTTTTCTATCTTCTAGATCGTTAATGATAAGAGTAAAAATTTTACGGATTTGAAAACTGCGGAAAATTTTTACATTTGATCCATACCTAAAAATATGATTTTCTTTAAACCAGCGACCGAAAACGAGGAAAAGTCTGCGATCTGTGTGCAAAGGATATTGTACTGTTATGTCCAGTCTGTTCGAAGTTTAAAATATTAATAACCTTTTATTATGTTTATTGAAAATAAACGGAAAGTAAATTAAGAAAAAGTATGTTTAAAAATAAGCATAAAGTACATAAGAGTGCATTTCAAGAGGGGCTCATCTTCTCAGTAATAGGGCTTGGAGTACAGACGAGGACTGATCATGTTCGGTTTTTATTTTAATTCATAATAAAATATTAAAACAAATATAATTTGACTTTACAGGATAAACGAGGATTGACTGCATATCGTAAAAAAAGTATTAGGACTGTTTTTGCTGGAATTTTATTATATTATACTGGCTTGTTAGTGATGCTTAATATAGAATTCCTTCAATTTTTTCTTCAGTGATGATATTAGAAGCATCATATTTCGTCATGTAACAATTGAACAACAAAAGAAAATGCGGTTCTCCTTATATCTATCTTCACAACTGATGTATGGTTTGAGCTACGTACATGGGAAACAGTGTAGCATGTTGTTGGGTAAGTTTTGTTAAGTTTATTTACGAAATGTTTCCAGTATTTAAGGCTTTCTTTATTTTTACTTCAAACTTTTCTTTATTTTTACATCCCTTGCCCATACAGGAATATATATTTCAGCTATAATATTCTTATTTTCTAATACCCATTACTTCAAAAGTATTAAAAAATTTTTGATTTAAAAACTTCTATAAGGTTTCTTTTTTATGTTAGTTTGGTTTCATTCTCTTTATATAACATAAATGTTAGGGTTGAACTGAAGATAGATATCAGAAAATGCAAGATTTGGTGAAATCTATATATATAATTCTCTTACGTGGCACGCAAAAAAGACGTTATTTGTTTTCGCGTTTTGGCAACATTGTACGATTCTTTATTTATCCCAAAGCCTCGCGCTTCAATTGAATTTGTACCGTTATCGGATGAAATTTTATTGAAAAAAAAATGAATTTTAGTCGAGCTGTTGCACTAAATAATAGAAATCAAAGAAAACGGAGGATCTTTTCAGGGTCATTTAAAAAAAAGGTCCGTTTCGGGGCAAACTATTATAGTTCAACAAGACTCTTGCATTACAACTTTCGACAACAAACTCAATGAAAAAGCGTGTTGTTGTTTCTTATGCCTACACTGGCAGACCGGAGGAGTGCCAGGCCCGTCGAAGACGGCAAGAGGCGAGGGGGGTGCGCCTTCCATGTAAGTGAGCCCCATTGGAAGGAAGTCCGACTTTGCTCGACATACATGACACATCCGTTTTACAGGAAGGTCCCTTTCATACATCCATTCACTCACACATATCGTAATTTAGATCCCAATCACAGGCCGATAACCCCCTGATCAGGTACCCCCAGAGGTATTGATTTGGTATGGGAACATGGGGGACATTGTGACCACGACCTATTTAACGTGCCCCAGTCACCATTAGTGAACACGACGGCTTTTAGCCAGGTCGAAGCGCCGATCTCGTAATCATCAGAATTGGAGGCTCCGCCGAGGACAGAACCCACAACCCTTCTAATGCGAGGCCGACGCTCTACTCACTGAGCTACCGCGGCTCCTGAAAAAAGCGTGGGTGGCTCGAGTGCTGGGTAAATGTACACACAACCAAAATGCTGGGTTTTCAATTTCCAAATCAACGCTCACATTTCGAGTCAAAATTTGCTCAAAGTTTCCATTTGAATTCTGATTCCAGAGGTACTGTAAATATCTTTTCTGAAAAACAGCATAAAATTTAGATTTGAAAAATATTTTTTTGGGAATATCATATTTTGTTAACAATTCCTTCTGCTAGGACACATGTCTTCATTGATGCGAGCGAAGCGAGCATAGGTTCGCCCAGCGAACCAATGAGGATTGCGAAGCAATCCTCTGGGGGTTGGCGAGCGTCAGCGAGCAGGGGGCCAGCCCCCTAGTAACTTTATAAAAAAGAACACGAAAAGCAGGCATTATTAGTGCATAATTGTTAGATATCTTGTAAAAAGAATCATCTTTGACGAATCTTGAATATATTAACCACTATCTGAAAGAAAATCTGCTGACCATATTACTTATGTATTTTCAAAATCACAATGTAAATATTTATAAAATCGAAGATGTTTGCAACCAGATTGTTCTATTTTTATCTCTACTACTAGCCACTGCGTGGCTAGCCCGGCGTTGCCCGTGCCAATGGTGTTGGTTTGCTTCGCAAAAAAACGGCAACACCACGTGCAACGCCGTCATGTAAGATATTAATCTAGTGTAAAATTTTCCGCAGGTTTCAAATATAGAATAGGACAGGAAATGTAATCTGTTTCTTTTTTGGAAACGCGAAGGGTAGAAGATCCAATCTGTTTCACGAGACGTCACAATCTCTTGCGAAAATAAAAAAAGATATGTTCAATTTAATAATTATTTATTTAAAGAAAATTATATTTTTAAGTATCGATCTAAAGTGCAATTTTCCGCAGATTTCAAATCCGTTGAAATTTTTACTCTATCTTTAACGGTCCAAGAGATAGAAAAAAGAACTAAGTGACTCGAGCAGTTAAAAGATTTATAGTCTGGCTGGAAAATCATTCCTCCACGCAAAAACAAAGCGGAAACGAAAAAATTAATTTTCTGACTGTTCTCCTCGATGAAAAAAATTGGCATGGTTCCAAGGCTGACGAAAAGGTCACGTGGGTAGTAAAAGTCCAGATTCGGGTGTTTCTTCTTTTCTCAGTAGGAAAAGCCTCGAAGAACCCTTTAGAGAATAAAACTATTAAATTCATTTAAAAATGTTCTAGATTGCATTTTAAAATTCGCCGCGACCCAAAAATTGTAAATAATTTTGACTACCTATGTGCCAAATCTCTGTGCTTTAAGTGCCATAGAATCGTCAGGATTTTGCGGCAAGAAACAGACATACATACAAACACTTGCTTATATAATAGTAGAGATTAAAAGAAAGTGTCTGTCTGTTTTCTGCGCGCAAAGTCTTACAATAATGGGATTTGGCACACAAGTAGTCCGAATGTTTTGCAATTTTTGGGTCGTATACAAAATAGAGCTATTATTCGTGTTTAGTCATATAGAACCGAGAGTGTTCCGAAGTATATTACAAAAAAATTCGAATGTGAAAATTTGTGTTCGTCTCCAGCCCCAATTTTAAAAATAACATTCAAATACAGTATAAGAGAATTGAAAGGCAACTAATACCTTTTCTTCACGTTGGTAAAGCTTTGAACAGATTGACATATATAGTACTTGTCACTGCGAGGCCAGCACGCGTTGCCCGTAACAGTTCTTTGCTTCGCAAACCAAATGGAAATTTGTAGCCTATTGATACTGTGATCTTCTATGCTGTTGTATTCAATAATAATTAAATTTCATTAAATTAATTAAAATGTTCTAAATTGAATTTTAAAATTCGCGGCGACCCAAAAACTGCAAAAAATTTGGACTATCTGTTTGCCAAATCACATTACTGTAAGTGCCATAGATTCGTCAGGACTTTGCGTGTAGTGAGAAAACAGACAGATAAATACTTCCGTTTGTAATAGTAGAGATTGGCTTTGTATAGTAGTGGGGAACGGACGTTCAATGGATGGACACGAAGTAATGTGCAACAGAAATAACTATTTTGATGTGTAGGTGATATTAGGGTGTATGGCTTTATCGGAAATTCCGGGGCAGTTTGACATTCGACCGATATTTTGGACAGCAACTTAAATTCCTGGACAATCCGGGCGAATCCCGAGTGGTTGGCAACCCTATCTGTAATTTGCCCGCTCCGCGCAGATGGTCTTCGATAGTCGGTTTTGAGTGCAGGTGATTTTTAACTGATTCCCTGAAAATCTGTCGACACAAAGGGATCTGGTATAATAATAAATAAAGCGTAATATAGCGTAAGCTAATTGTAAATTAAGCGAGTCCCACGAGAAGTGATTGTGTCTGGGAACTGGAGTTTGTGAAACTTTTAATTACTTTGTATAGTGATTATCCTGAGTTATAGAAATACAAGTGAATAAGTAAACAAAAACAAAAGAAGTATTTCTCTGCAAAAAAAAATTGTTTATGTGTTAAAGCAAAATAAATCAGATTTTTACAAAAATCAGAAAATTAATATTTTGCGTAGGATTCAGTATCTTGCAGAAAATTTAGTAAATGTTAGTGAGAAGTGCGGCTTCTCAGTTTATACCACTCTTTGGACCACCGTCTTTTCCTTTTTACTTTCTTTCGATTGCAGACAACCAAAATCAAGGCAAGAAAGCCCAAATCTGAATTTGAAAGCATTTTGAAACTCAAAAATGAAACACGTCACGCCCCTTCGAAAACCATTGACCGAATGAGATTGAAGGGTTTATTGAAGCTACATAGAAGCACCTATCAATTGAAACCGTCAATAACATTGACAATAAAATTGATTGTCTGGGGAGCCCTTTACTGACGTTTTACTAAGACACGGATCGTTTTCATAATTGCTCTTCTAGAAAAGCAGCAAAAAGCTCTCTGACGATTTGAAGTAGAATATCGTACACCTGACTTTCGTATTTTACTGCAGTGGCCATTGACAATTATTTTTAACTAGCTGTCTGTACAAGGTTAAGAGTTTAGTTTTTTATATTGGGAACTACAGGTTTAAAAATCTTTTTGAGGCCTTCTAGGCCTATTTTTCAAACTTCTTTGTAAATTACTCTAGATCTTGGATCACAATGTGAGAAAAGGAAAGAGTTTTTCCAATACCCAAATTTGGGGTGATAATTTTAAATTGTCTTCTAAAATATTTAAATTCATTACGCCGTCAATAAATACCAAATTGCCTTGTCCTGATGCTGACATGCACAGGCCCGCCGTAAGCGGGCGTGCAAGGCGTGCACCGCACGCGGGCGGCACGTCCAGAGGGGGCGGAAAATCTAGCGATCTATCACGTAATATTCAAAGTCATTGTCATTATACCCACCCTATAGTATAAGAAGTGTCATCACATGGAGGAAAAAATCCAACCGGCGCGCAGTTACTGTTTTCTTTTAAAGTACTAGGAGGCTCCGCCCCCTGCTCGCCAACCCCCGGAGATTGCACGCAATTCCATTCTTCGCAAACCAAAACTCCTTTCGCAGCTACGATCTCCCGCGACGGCGAAACCTGCGCCCCCTGTTCGCCTACGCACGCAATCCCATTTGGTTTGCTTCTCAAACCAACACTCAATTTGCAGAAACAATTTTGTTTTCTTCGCAAACCAAAACTACTTTTACAGAGTCAATCTCCTGAAACTATCTTAATCCGCGAAACTATCTTAATAATTTGTGTAATCTTGATTTTACTCGAGCGGAGGCGAACATGGGGCGGATCCCCCTAGTTGAATTAAAAATTAAAAATAAAATAAAAATACTTACCGTTTACGAAACATTTTTTGAACCGCAGAAAAGGAAAAAAACTTTCAGGAGCGCAATGGAAAACACAATAGATGGTGAAAAAAAATTTTGGAAATCAATAATAGCGCATTTTACGTTCTATTCTGGGCTCATAGTCTCAATTTGGTAGTCAATGATGCATCAAATATAACGTACGAAACTGAATTTTTTTAATATAATTCAAGGAATTTACGTTTTTTTTTTCATCGTCTACAAAAAGGTAGTCAATAATTTGCAAACATTTACTAGATTTCAAATTAAAAGATTTAAGTGACACGCGATGGTCTATCAGAATCGATGCAGTCAAACCATTACGGTATCACCTCGAAAAAATATTTAATACTTTGCTGGAAATATCTGATAATTCGTCGGAATGGGATTGTCCTACATCTCACAAAGCTCATTCGCTTGCTTTGAACATTCAAAATTATAGATTTATTTGCTCGGTTGAAATTTGGTTCGATATTTTAAACGAAATTAATGCTGAGTAGAATGATGCAAAACCCCACAATAATTACTCAAACATATTAATAAATTTGTTAAATAAGTGGATTGATAAGTTCACAGAATATCGTACGGACGAACACGTTGAAAGGATGTTAGAAGAAGCTACCAATGTGGCTCACGAACTCAACGTAGAAACAGATTTCCCACCAATAAACACAATTGGTCCAAGAAGAAAACCTACACAATTTCAATATGAACATAGTGATGAAGTTTTACTAGACCCCAAAGTCAAATACAAAGTAGAGTTTTTTTTTCAGAATCCTAGATCATCCTAGACATTAACTTCTTTAAAGGATAGATTCGAGGAGTTAAAAACATTTACCGATGTATTTGGCATTTTCAGCAATAACTTATTTAATTACTCCAATGATGAATTTATGAAACATTGTAAAGATTTAAATCTGAAGCTTAAAGGCCAATTAAGTAGTGAAACAGACATTGATGGTATTGATTTATTTAATGAAATCAATGCTTTAAAGTTGCATTTTCCAAAAAAACAGTCCAATGATCCACAAACCCTATTACAATATATTTTTACTAATGACTCAATTTCAACACTTCCGATCACAGTAATAGCGTTAAGAATATTACTTACATTGCCGGTTTCAGTTGCATCTGGTGAAAGGTCCTTTCCAAAGTTAAAAATTATATAAAACTATGTAAGATCAACAATGCACCAGCAAAGACTAAGTAATTTAGCTATAGTTTCAATTGAACATGAAATATTAGACAGCTTGGTTACAAGAAAATTGATAGCAGATTTCGCAAACATAAAGGCAAGGTGATTTCAATTTCTGTAGATAAATATTTATATGGTTTTACACGTAAGTAAACAAAATTAACTAAGTAATAAAAATAAATTTTTTTTTTGTGAAGTATTTCTTTTCTTTTTTCACACCCTTATAAGACAACACTAAAGAACCTTTCTGGCAAACTCAGCGTAGGTAGTCGTAGTTAAACAGGGCGCGGCACAATCGGTATTGCACACGGGCGTTCAAACAGCTAGCGGCGGGCCTGGACATGCACCTTCACACAAGGACATCTCCACCGCCATGCTTAAGACAAGCGCCTCAGCGTACAGCGTAAGTGTCCGACAAGTTGACTCTGATTGGCTGGTATGATCATGTCCCTGAGACGTAAAGGTGTTTCATTTGGCTATTTATCTACGTCTTGGCGCAGATCTCTTTGACTGATAGGAACAGTTTTCGAAAGGTTTTGCATTTTGAACCGAAAATTGTATCCTTTTATTATATAAGTTAATAATTTTATAAGTTAGTGTTTTATGTATGCTTTTTGTTACATCAGAATGGTCCTAAACCAAGGATGGATACGACACCATCATCCTAAAGCAAAGGGGACGGCAGAGGGGCGGAAAAATATCAGCTGGTAGTGAGTTCAGGAGTGGTTTTTAGATTATTTATGTAAAATCAACGGAAGTTTGGAAAAATAAAAAAAGGGTATTAAAAATTAGGAAAAGTAATTTAGAATCAAAAGGAATTAAATTGGAATTGTTTTAAATAATTTGGATGATCTAAAAATATTTCCGCCAGTTGGGTTCGAACTCGGGAAGTCATCCTCCGCCGCTAACGCCAATCTGATGGTAAGTGACTTTAGCCATTTGGCCATCGTTGCTTCACCAAGAGGAGCTCTTTAAAAGAAGAGTTCATTTTTGCCTCCCCTTATAAAAGTTGGCGAGAAATACTACTAACAACAACCATACAACATATATATGAGGAGCCAATCAGAGTCAACTTGTCGGACACTTACGCTGTACGCTGAGGCGCTAGTTGCTTAAGGCCCTGTGCACACATCCGGTTTTTCAACGTGCGGTCTGAGATACATTAGATCCAATGGAGCACTGCACACATGCCTCCAGCGCCGACGGGGCCACGCAGGTCCAACTTGCGTGCAATTTGCACCGCAGTCCCCCACTGCGCCGCACGGTCGCCGCACATGAGTCTCCGTTCTGAAGTACCTTGTTTTCATAAACAAATGGAATATAAATAATAATTAATAAATGGTTACATCCAGTAACGTCTATTTTGTTTCAAAATATACTTTTTTTACACTAAGTAAGCGAAATAAACACGTTTTCTTCGAGAGAATATTTATAGCAAATGGCACGAAATGATTTCGTGCGTCATTTCACGGTTATGTGTGTATAATAGGGCTTCGGTGCTGCAGTGGCGCCGCACGTTGAAAAACCGAATGTGTGCACCGCACCTTTCTGCTCCAACTATGTTCTTGGGATTAAGTTCCTTATTTTTTCTTCGTACAATTACACGCCCATCGGAACCAAAAATGTTAAATTTGCTTTCATCTGCAAATAAGACATGATTCCAATACGTTTCGAACTGGTTTATCATTGATTTTGTTAAGGAAAGACTAAGTTTTCTAATTTTAGTAATTACAAAAATTTTTCTTCGGTGAACGATCATTGAATCTAGCTGGTCTGAGCACTAGTGGAACAGTTTCAGATGAAATAGAAAATGTTTCATTAATTTCGGTAGAAATTTTACAAATTTTCTAACTATAAATCTTTGATTACGTTGAGTTAACTTTGCAGGACGACCTTTTCTTACCTTGTTTTCGATCGTATTTTCTTCTTTAAAGCGTTTTATCACATACTGCACCGTAGAATGGGATAAATTTACTAATTTAGAAATATTTTGAACGGATTTACAAATACTGTGATAAAAAATAATCAATTTTCGAATGCAGTTCGTTGTTTCCTTACTACTACTACGTGGCATTTTTAAATAATAAAAAGAATATTACGAAGTAAGCAAGCAAAGATTAAAGCCAAACGATTTTTTTAAATGTCACTCGAATACAAAAATAAAAGAAAAAGCGATAAAGATAATTTATTTATGAATTTTCTGAAAATGTTTCTGTGCAAGATCATTTTTGTGACGTGTTCTTTCTCTGCCCATTACATTTTAATTTTTATAAAAAGAAAATGATTCAATACATTTTTTAAATACTAGGGGGCTCTGCCCCTGCTAGCCTACACTCGCAAACCCCACGGGGATTGCTACCCAATCCTATTTAGTTTTCTTCGCAAACCAACACTACTTTCTCAAGTGATTCGCTATTTTTTTACTTTAACACTTATTGTACCCTCAACTAATAGTCGCATCATTAAAAAACCTTCTCCATCTTATTTCCTGTACAATTTTTACTAAGACATGTTAATCTCGTAATTTTCTGATCTGTACTTTCTTGGGAAACCATGAGCGTAGGCGTAAACAAAAAAATCGCTGCTATTGTAATCGCAAGCGTCTTCCTTTTTCATGACGTCACAGCGAGTTTCGTCTCTAGACCAGTTAGAAGGATGTAGTGTTTCCCCTCCGCGATGCAAAATTTGTACACCATCGCGAAATTATACTTTTTATCGCATTGAATTTATTTATGAACCAATTTTAAAAAGAATTATACCATAAGAAAGAGTGTATTCTAAGCTTTAACGTGGTATTTTAAAATTTTAATACTAATTGTATTTAGAAAAGATATGTCAGTTTTAGTATTGTGTATCGGAAATTACGATATAATAGTTCCGAAATTTGTCTGATCAACTTTTAATAGCATCGAATTTATTTATTAACCAATTTCAAAAATAATTATACCATAAGAAAGATTTCATTCTGAGGTTTTCAGTGACGTTTTCAAATTTAAACAATAATGGTATTAAGCTATAAATATGACAGTTTTAACAAAAAGTAAAGACATTTTCCCAATATTCCGAAATTTTCATGACCAACTTTTGATCACATCGAATTTATTTATAAACCAGTTTAAAAAATAATTGTACCGTAAGAAAGAGTATTTTTAACTGTTAGGTTTTATTCAGAACCACATGGAGGTGATTGAAATATGAAACATGTTGGACTTTATATTCGAATTCAATTCCAACCTACAGCGCTTTTTCTATAAATTTTTAAAGTGTACATACACTTTTGGGAGCCACTGTACATAGAGGGGAAGAGTTATATAGGAGCTGATTTCTTTTTTCTTTTGAATTATATAGAAGCTTATTTCTTTTCTCCATAGAATCAAAAAACGTTTTTTCGCTAGAATTCCATAGAATTTTTTTTTCTATCGAAACAAAATTTCGTTTCTGTATAGTTTACAGTTGTTTACAGAATTTATATGTTTACAGATGAAGTGAAGCACCTGGTAGCAAGCTTAAGCATCTTTAAAAGACTAGATTCAGCTCCTATTGATTTAGAAGTTCCAGTCAGGTAAATATTGAAGAGGGCTTTATTTAAACTGTATATTAATGGATGAAACGTCTTATTCCGATAATTATAAGAACAGCTTATCAGTGCATGATTTATCTCATCACAAAAGAGTAAAATGTGACTCAATTCCTATCATGTTGATATTCCTTATGTGTTCCTACTAATTTTTTACTAATGAGTTAATATTTTACACCCTTTGAATATAGAATTCTATATTCCAGAATTTCAAACCCCGTTCAAATAACAGCACGGTATTTATGTAATAACTTTTTAACCCATTCTAACATTTGTTATTATTTTTTATTTCTAACGTCCAATCATCTTCTGTCTTCGGGACTACAAGGCACAAACTGAAACCTACTTGTAAAGGAGCCAGTAGGTAAGCTGCCTCTATTCTTAACAGGAACAATCACCAACATCCACGTGCTTAGAAATCGGGACTCGAACCCAGGATTTACTGGTGGCAAAAAATAATGTGACTTCTATACCAGGACTACTGGTGGCACTTTTTGTGACTCCTCTTTGCATTAATTCTTATTTTCAACTATAAAATATAATTCCCTTCGAGTTAAAAATTTCTTCTTCATATTATTATTTAATAAATAAAAATTATTATGTATTCAAACTGAGTGTAATTAAACATTGAAACCAGAAAAGTAAATTGAAATTTAAAATATTTTTTTACTTATTGACAAAATAATATACACTCTATAACAAAAAAAAAAAAAAAAAATCGAAGCACTAAGAAGGAGTTGTCCGATTGCGATTAAAATGGGTGGATGTGAAGAATATACATAGAGAAGCATACGATTAAAATTTCAGATCAATCGAAGGATTTATTTCAGAGTTTGACCGTTACAAAGGGAGAAAGTCAATAAGCCGTTGGTCCACCTCTAGCCTGGATGCAAGCTGTCACAATGCGTGGAATAGACTGAAAAGTTCCCGGATGGTGTCCTGCGGGATTTCTTGCCAAATTGTCTCCAACTGTCGGGTTAAATGGTCAAACTTCCAGGATGGTTGCATTTGCCTTCCCATAATGACTCAAATGTGCTCTATGGGAGAGAGATAAGGAAACTTAGCTGGCCGAGGAGGAATGTTGGGGAAGCTTGAAAACAATTCATAGCAACACGTGCCGTGTGCGGCCGGGCACTTTCGTGTTGAAAAGTAAGTCCGGGGTGTCGCAAAAAGAACGATGACACATCCGTTCTTATAATGTCGTCTGCGTACCGCTGTGCTGTAAGTGTGCTTGAAAGGACTACCAAAGTTGTCCGACTATCAAAGGAGATGGCACCCCAGGCAATAACGCCCTGTTGTGGGCATGTGTGGCGTGTGATAATAAGGGCAGGATCCCCACTCTGCCCTGGATGTCTCCAGATACGTCTGCGGTTGTCATCAGGACACAGTTGGAAACGGGACTCGTCACTTCCTGTCAGCGCCTTTCCAAGCGGAGATGGCAGATTGGGCCCAGCCCAGAAAAACCATCCGGGTTTTTTGTAGGCGGGCCCACTGGGTTTTTGCAAAAACTGGTTTTAGTACATAAGATTTGGGATACATTAAAATTTTTAAATTATAATAATTTATACAACTTGCAGGATTATACCACTGTTTCTAAAATGTTACATTTTTGTGTTATTGCTTATAATTTGAAAATGCAAGCGCAAGCACACATTTCTATCTATTTTAAAACTTTCTTTAGACGTTTTTACTACAAATTAATCTGTTACATAAAGAGGAATTACCGATAATATGTGTACAAATTAAACCGTCGATTGTAAAAAAATATATAGTTCATGAAGTCAAAAAACATTTACAATAAATTTATGATATATTATTACGTAAGACTATATTTTTAGATCAAGCTTTTATTCCAACACACTATGACACAGATTCAACCCTCTGTCTGCAAAAATTATTAGATGAACCTGCCTGCTTTGTTTACGTACATTATGTTTAACAAACTTTCCATTAGCGGGGAGTAGGAGGATCCACAAGGCAAATAAAAAAAAGAAAAACCTCAAACCCTAAAGAAATACGCGATCACAATGCGTTCTCCCCCCCCCCTCCAAAAAGAAATTTTCTGTCTACGCCCTTGGCTTTAGGACATAAAACTATACAAACAAACTTACCTATTTTTGTTTTAAAATTTAATAAATGAAGGTAATTTATATATACTACCCTACAATAATGGACCGAACAGCAAGATGTGATGATATAAGGGAAATAATACATGTTTTAATAGTGGAATGATCCCACACGCGATGCAATTACACTAGCAACCCTTCTGCACATACTTTCAACAAGGTTTCGATACATAGCTATGGGTATTTGTGTCCGTTTCTGCAGCAAGAATGTCGCCAGCTCAGTTGTAGATTTCGACGTGGTTCACTGGTCCATAAGCGTCGCTTTAACTCGTGCCATAAATGTTCTATGGGGTTTCAGGAAATACATTTTACATCCATATCTTGATACCACAGCTTGACAGAGGCTGCAACAAGACACGGAGCGTTGTCGTCCTGGAAGTAACATTCGTCCATTCCATAAAATTGCCTGAGCGTAGGAAGAACCTGATGGTCCAAAATGTTCATGTAGGCGTCGGCGTTCAATTCACCAGGAACAACATTCAAAGGTCCCAGGCCATACCACGAAAAACACCCCTAAACAAGTATGCAAGTTTCATGCAAATCGGATGACGTCCGATCCATTATTGTAGGGTAGTGTATATTTTCATTCGTCAAACATAAAAAGAAATTCGAACAATATTACACAAGTCTTTACAAATACCCAGAAAACCCCGGGAGGACTGGGTTTTTGTACAAAAACTCGGGTTTGTACCCACCCTGGTTCCAAGTTGATCTAGCCCGGCACCACTGTAATTCTGCACCTTCTTAGGGCGTCGATATTGTTGTTATAGAGTTTATTTACGTACTCATTGACAAATTAAAACATTTATTTACTTATTGACAAATTAATATATTTATTAACTTATTAACAAATTAACATATTTACTTATTAACAAATTAAAATATTTATTTACTTATTAACAAATTAATCAAAATTAACAAAAAGTAATACAAAAGGAACATTTTTACACCTGTCAAATGTGATGCATTGTTTGGATTACCTAATTGAGCATGTTATTTATAAATATGATTGTTAAGGAAAAACTTAATTAATTTTAGTCTCAAATATTGTTTGAAATACAATCTCTTCTTATACATGCTTTCTTTAAAATTAAATTGAAGCTTTCTTTAAAATTAAATTAATTAATTAAATGCATTTCCCCCCCCTTTTTTTTGAAAGGCATTCAAAATTGGACTGTTTACTCGCACAATTTTAGAAACTTTTGACAGCCTAACCAAAAATTCATTTATGAGGCTTCTAAGTTTTGTTACACACATATGTAGAGGGAAATTGTAATGAAAGCTCCTTTGAAACCGATATGTATATTATAATAAACTTTATGATAAGAGGGTACAAGTACTCAAAATTATTGGGTTGCTATTATTACTGATATTACTGCTCATCTACCCACTACAATAATTTATACTGACATTAAATCTAATAGTAATTGGGGTATAGGATTTGATTCAATATATAAAGTAAGTTTGAAACATTTTCAAAATTATTATCATATGATAGAGATTATATTTATTTTACAAATGCTACTAACCAAGCTTCCTTACAGTAAGTTTAAAGTTACATTTGAGCCCCCCGATATGAGTGAAGCTCCATTGGATTTTGGTTTTCTGAAACCATTGCCTGAACCATCACATCATTCATATGATTACTTTTTGGTTACAACTCCAAGAAGTTCAGAAGAAGAATGGATTGTAAGTCCTGGTATGCACGACGATCATCTCCGTATTGAACCTCTCCCGGAAGGTACATTTACAAAATCATCAAGTATATTGATATTAAGCTTACATATGGCTCACTGGTTCTTAATTCTTACACAAACTATTCTTTGTTAAGCCTTTTAAAAACCTAGTTTTGATCAATTTAAATTATCTCTCTATATTAAAAAAAAGTTACAGCCGTCGCCGCAGGATTGAAAACTGTGTTGTTTAGCTCGATTCTTAGACGGTTTCCCTAGAAAGTTCGGATCAGAAAAATATGAAATTAACATGGTTTGTCTTTCATTGTGTTCCCTGGACAATTGTAAAGATCTTTTGCCGATGCGGTTATTAGTTTAGGGTTTATTAAGTGTCAAAGTTTGAAAAGCGAAATTTCTTCCGCGAGTGAGCAAACCACATACAAATGTTCAGTCTTAAGCCGTGAGTTTTTTTTTAGAGTACCTCTCAACGTAAATTTTTGCAGCTCGTCGAGTTTTTTTAGAAATTTCAATTTGGTTCTAGATAATATTTTTTGGAAATTTGGAAAAAAATCGGGACATTTTCGTTACTTTTTTTAAAAACTGTCATATCTAGATCTTATTACTATTAGTTTTTATTTTTGAAAATGTCGCAGTATAACTCAGAATGTACTCTTTCTTACTGTACAGTTATTTTTGAAATTGGTTTATAAATAAAGTCGATGCAATCAAAAGTTGGTCATATAATTTTCGGAATATTGGTAAATTTCGTTACTATTTGTTAAAACGTTAAAACTGTCATATCGATAGCTTAATACTATTATTTTTTAAATTTGGGCTGGAAAGCGTAAGCGAGCAGGGGGAGGATACCCTAGTTGTATTAAAAGATTGAAATATTTATTTGAGAACTGTACCAGAATACTTAATGGTCATAAACGTTTACTCGATATTTGGATTTGTTTAAGTCTCAGTGTCTAAATAACAACTGAACCACATTAAAATTCATCAGTATGTTACAATGATGTGAGAGTGATAGTCATCTGTTGTTTGAAATGCAGTGGTTCATGAAGTGTTTGAAGAATTCAAATATCCCCTTTCATACACTCAATAGAAATTACTTACATTTTCAAATTTATCTTATCGACTTTACAAGAAAAGCATGAGTCAAAATTTTCAAGATGAGTTTTTAGCTTAGTTAACCACATGTTAGGACCAACATGTGGTGATCGTTAGACTGTTGAAGTGTGTATGTCATTTAAGTTATATTTTCTTTACATGAAGGTTAGGTTTCATCTTGAGACAAATATTTAGTGAGTTTAGCAGTGAGTAGACTCTTTCCCTCTTCATTTTCTCAGAACTATGTTTTTTGGCCAGTGTGTTTTACTCATAAGTCGATGATACTTACTGTATTAACTATCTGTCAACTTGTGAATAACTGTATTAAAATGCACAGTTAGTAATTTGTAATAAGTAAGAGTACAAATTGAGATCACTCATCAAAATTCATCCACAGAATTAATTTTGAGTCTCATTCCGATTGGTTTACAACTAATGTCTTGATGTAAAAGCAAAATTAGATACAAGTACCAGAGAATAGTATACAATGACTCTCAATCCTCAGAAATGTTTATCTTCATCCAGTTGCAAGAGGATATTTTAATGTGATACGTCAGTATAATTATGGAGTCGTACATACAAAATGTATTTGATAGAATTCAAAATGACATTCTAATACTCTTTAGGTTTTGAATCAATACACACTGCTGATCGTTCTAATATTACTATGCCAGAACCCCCAGTTGAATCTGAAGAACCCATACCTGAAATGGTAATTTTTAGCTCTTAACATTAAAAAAAACTATTAGTATATATCGTTCCCCGGCTAGAAAAGTGACACAACTCAAAATTGCAGCATTTGAGAAAAATCATCTTAAAGGATACTATAAAACTTATATTGAAATAGTAAAAGGTTCTTTTAATTTTCAAGTAAGTATTTATGATGTTAATTTCTATTATATTCTATAGAATAGTAATACAACACGCTGGGGCACCTCATACATATTTTTCAATGACATAACATCAAAATTTTTATTTTTCGACTTGTGTCACTTTTCTTGCCGGGGTACGATATGTTAACATTAATATATGCTATTTATGAATTGACTGCAAAATGGCAATTGTTAATCTTTTATACGATTCTTAAACAAGTTATATTCTATATCATTTTCCTTAGAAGTTACATAAAGCAAAATTGTTACAAAAATTTTACAGTTACAAAACAACGCGAAAATGCTTTTGTTACCGAAATTCAGTATATTGTAAGTCTTCACTGTTATTATTTGTTGATGTGCTGACTCCTGATAATAATTTGCTTTAATTTGTTTAGGTTCAAGAAGATAATGCGGATTTGTTTACTGAAGACCATTCAGTACTTGACTCAAATCTGAGAGCACAAAGGTTTTTTATCTTAAAATCTTTCAGTCTATATTTACTTTCTTTAAATATAATTAAATTATATTATCTTGCAAACTAATATTAGTGCTTATATTTTTGTAGAAGTACATTTCTTTGTGTACAAATACGTCCACAAGAATATATTTAGATTTTTTAAAAATATAATTAATATTTAACACACAGTTTTCAAAAATTATTTAGTTAAAAATACTAGCCTTCTTTTACAGTTGAATTCTGCATTATAAATCAATGAAAAGTCAAAAATAATTTTTGTATATTACTTTTAACATGCAATTAAAGGACATCATCCTGTACACGAACATAAAATAAAAAGAAATCAACAAATAGACAGTGAACAGATGAGCTAGTGCAATTGGCTTAAGAAATGTAATCATCTACTAGGGTCCAATAATTTTGAAAATGTGAAAAATTGATCCTTTTAAGCAGCACAATGCCTTAGAAATGAATTGAAAAATGGGCAACTTTTCTCAAAGAGGTATAATTTTAGTTTTCTAATGAGAAAGAGGAATCTTTTACTTCTTTACTAGAAATGCAACATTTACTCGGATTTAAAATAATTGTTATAAAGTTATGACAAAGAGCAGCTTAAAAACTAATTTAAAAGTATTTTTAAGATACCAAAAATAAACTAAAATCTCAAACCGTTTTCATGAATTACTTGTGACTGACTTATTAATTACTTTAATTTATGAAATTAAGAACAGTCAATAGCACACAACAAGTTATTTTCTCTATTCATGATAAGAAACTCATTAAGTGTTCTTGAATATTAGTTTATTAATTGGGAAAAATCGTATAGAAAGAATAGACAAGTCTCGTGTGCTTACCTATAGCATCTCTAATATTAAAAATGGAAGTGTTTGTTTGTATGCTTGTTTGTTTTTTACACGCAAAGTTCTGACGAATCTATAGCACTTACAGTAATGGGATTTGGCACACAGGTAGTCCAAATTTGTTGCAATTTAAGGGTCGCGGAGAATTTTAAAATTCAATCTAGAACATTTTAAAATGAATTTAATGAAATTTTTATCATTATTGAATGCTACAGCATAGAAGAGATCACAGATTCTAAATTTATTTTTTCCGTTTTCATTTTGCGCGGAGGAATGATTTTCCAACAGACGATAAAAAGCAAAGTTTTAACTTTAGTTATACAGTTCTTTCTTCTATCTACTAGACCGTTAAAGATAGAGTAACAATTTCAACGGTTTTTAAATCTGCTTAAAATTTCACATTAGATCGATACCTAAAAATATGATTTTCTTTATACAATTAATTTTTAAATTAAATATATCTTTTGTATTTTCGCAAGAGAGATTGTGATGCCCCGTCAAATTTCGCTTTCAAAATATAAACAGATAATTTTTTTTAACAAAAAGGGCAGGAAATCTACATTTCCTGCCCTCTTCCATTTCAGCAAAAAAAAAAAAAAAAAAAAAAAAAAAACTTTTTTTTTTTTTTTTTTTTTTTTTGTGAAATCGGAATTGTTAAAGATAGATTGAAAATTTAAACGGATTCGAAATCTGCGGTAAATTTTATATATACACCTGTGTAATACCTTACATCTCAGCGTTGCCCGGGGTGTTGGTTTGCGAAGTTTGAAAATAAAGTTGCCTGACAGGGAAGGGGTGAGAATGAAGATAGTTGACATCCTTTTGACCATGGCAGCCATGTAGAGAGGACATAAAGGGTCTGCCCAAAATTCAATAAAGCAATAATAGACCATACCTATTCTGAATGTCAGGAAACTAGATAACTTCCTATCAGAATTTCCCTTTAATTTGTACTTTGAAGCTTGGTGTGGAATACTCTTCAATTTTCTGGAAAATATAGACGCCACTGATGATGTCATATGATGGCCAACAGTGGCTGATAAGCCCACCAGAAAATTGGGAAATTCCTGAGAGGCTGATGCTTTTAGGAGAACAAGGCTCTCAGTAGAAAAACAATGTGACTTTACACAAAATAGTTTTTTAAATGCAAATTTAAATGTTTTTCCAATTAGAATATGATATTTGGGCTGTGTTGTATAATTTTACTACAGTCGTAATGTTATTTAGAATAGTTTCAGTAATGATTTCGTTTTTTTAATGACTAGTGTCACAAGGTTTTTCATGTTTTCAAAAAGTCCCCACTTGAAATAAATTTCTGTATTATTCTCCATAAAATTTAATTTCCTTCTTAAGACTTATCCATAGGTTCACAGAATGATAGAACAAAATAATTCTTAGAAGGGGCAGACATATTAGTTTACTCTCTACACTTTAACAATAATCGTATTTTCCTATTCCAAACATGCTCATTTCAGTTTCCTTTTACATATAGATTTATTAATTTTTAATTCTATTAAAAATATTAAAAATTTAAAATATCTAATTTACGCATTGATTTGATTGAATTTAGGGAGCCTGCAGTTGCACCTGATATAGGAAGCATGCCTACACCAGAAGCTGAGGCACCGGACACTCCAGTAACTGCTGATAGACCCCCTCCTCCTAGTACATCACCTGTACCTCCCACTGGAAGAGATGTAGCAGCTCATCCAAGTCTTCCTACCCCACAAGTATTTCCTCCTGGAATAGATGGAGCAGCTCATCCAAATCCTCCTACTCCACCTGTACTTCCTCCTGGAAGAGATGAAACAGCTCATCCAAGTCCTCCAGCACGACAAAGACGAGTATGTTTTTGTTTTTTTAATAACTAAAAGACAAAATATCTCTTTTTTTTGTTCTTGCATTTGCAGTTTATTAAGAAAATGTCACTCATAGTTAAATATTGTTCAATCGTAATAATTTGAAAAGTAATTCGGAAGCCTTTATCCCATGCACTTCTCTTTTTGTAATCTGTTTATTTCTCACACGATTCAATTTTGCTTGGAATGTTCTGCAAGGAATATTCTGGATGGAATGTTCTACATGGATCACACAGAAATATTTATAAGCGAGTAATAGTAGCTGAACTATGTTCTTTTTTTTACATTCAGAACAAGGTCAGGTAATATCTTAGTTTTTTAGACGCCAAGTTTGTTCTTTTTGGATTCATATTCTGAGTGTGTGGGGAGACGACAGTGTGCTCCGCAATCCATGAGGGATTTTGCTTTGGGTTTCGATACCCTTTTGTGTTATATTCTTCACAGGGAAGAATTGTCTATTGGTGATTGAATTCAGGATTCAATAATAAAATTTATACAGTCCACTATCACTGATCGTGTGTGTGAATTAACTTACTACCAAATGAGCTTCGACGAGAATTCTACAAATATTAATTGAAAAGTTTCCATCCTGTATTTTTGGCTTTCAAGTGCTACTTTAAAAGCAACCTAATATTAGATTTTTATGAATTCGAAGCGAATTTCCTGCTTCATAAATTAACTTAACACAAGTAACGTATAAAGATCTCATATCTCCCACCACCTGTTGAGACAAACCATGTTCTCTCCTTACTTATCGAGGACCTCCCTGTTAATCCGTAGTGGTCGTTACTCGGCCGGGGTGGAGGTAAGTGCTGCCTACATAGGAAGAGACTGAAATGGTAAGAGAGCACCAGATCTTTTCAAGAGGTCCCTTAGGGGCACATAGTCTAAAGGTCTAAATGGGCATCACAATACCAATGTACCCAAGTGATCTGTCCACCCTTCTGCTTTACCCTGCCTGCCCTCCAGCTCTTTGCTTTGTTTTCCTCTCTTGTTAGCGTGTGGGCAAATATGGCCCTGACACCAAAAAACAGCCAATCAACTTCAGTAGTTTCTCTGATTATACTGGCATCACAGTGGATGATATATACTCTCTCTGTTGTGAATGAGTATCATATTATATTTCTGTTTCTTAGAAAGAAAAGAAAAAATGTTTTAAATTGACGATGAACTTTCTTGTTGTGTCGATTTTTTATAGAGTATATTTCATTGGTATGTTTTATAAATTTGAAAAGTAATATTCTGTGCTGTAACATGTTCTTTACGTAGCAAAAAAATGTACATATTCCCAAGGTGTTAACGTTGGAAAGATGTAATTATTAAATGTAATGTTGATGTTTACTTGTTAAAGTTACTGTCTAATTTGAAGCAAGCACATCATTGTGCATTTTAGTCTAAATTTTTCATTATGCCTTATGTATTATTGTTATTTATTCACACTAATTAAATCAGGCACTGTTCGATGATGGTGATACACCACTATCACCTGTTCGTGGTCGTGCAACCAGAAGACCTCGAAGACGCCGCCCGATAATTGATCGTGAAATTCGTTTACCTGCCGCAGAAATCAGAAACTATACTACCGCTCCTGTTACTCATCTTACTGTGCCATTAGTAACTATAAAACGTTTTATCTAATTTTTATTTATACTGATTTAAAATCTATTAAATTTTCTGAAGTTCTCTTTGTGTAGCAAATTTTCAAATCTTTCATACTTATTATTTATAAATTTTAAAAATTTGTGCAATATTTAAAAAAATGTAGTCGATATTTAAATGAGGCTATCCAAGGTCCATGGATTTTGTTTTTATATTTCACACACATCCTGTATTTTCATTTTGTGTGATATCCTTTAATATAAAAGTGTTTTGAGTATTTAATGTGTTTCTTGTTTTGTAGTGAGTATAATATGTGCTTTTAAAAAGTTTGCTTTGCGAATTGAGCTTTGTATTACCTTGCAATTTTCTCCTCATGTAATACATCTATAGATGTTTAACATTTTATGTAGTGAATTTTTATTTTCAAAATTAGGGATCAAGAGTAGCTCCACTAAGATATGGACAATCAGCGAGTTCTCTATTGACGGGTCTTTCAAAACGTAAGAGGTTTAGTTTTCTTTCTATGAACTAGGGGGCTCCGCCCACTGCTCGCTTACGCTCGCCAACCCCCGGGGATTGTTACGCAATCCCATTTGGTTTGCTTCGTTAACCAACATTCATTTCGCAGAGTGAATCTCCTGAACAGCGAAACTATCTTAATAATTCGCATAATCCTGAGTTGACTTTTCGGTCCATGACGTCACAGCGAGGGCTTTGCGCTCTCTTCGCTTACGCTTGACGACCCTCGGGGATTGCTACGTAGTCCCGTTTGGTTTGCTTCGCAAACCAATACTCCTTTCGCAAGTGATTTCACTTTTTTATTACTTTAACACTTATTGCACCCTAAACTAATAGCCGCATCAGTAAAAAAACCTTCTGCATCTTTTTCCCTGTAAAATTTTAAGTAAACCGTGTTAATCTCCTAACTTTACGATCTGTACTTCGTACTTTGTCCGTAAACCGTCTGATAACAAAGTGAAAAAAGCGAGCCATTTTCCTCGCCAAATAAAAATAAATCATTTTTATGGCAATTGTTGCAACGATAAATTTGATATGTGGCAAACCCGATAGTCAAAAATACAACCCACACCTGACTGCGGAACCTTCTCCGCGAACTAAAAAATACGAAATTTGTGTGACCAAATTTTGATTGCATCGAATTTATTTATGAACCAATTTTAAAAATAATTGTACCGTAAGAAAGAGTACATTCTGAGGTATACTGAGATATTTTCAAAATTAAAAAGTAATAGTGATAATATATAGATATGACAATTTTAGTTTTGTATCGGAAATTACAATCTGAAAGTTCCGAAAATTGTATGACCAACTTTTAATTGCATTGACTTTATTTACTAACCAATATAATAATAATTATACCATAAGAAAGAGTACAATGTAAGGTATTCAGTGATGTTCTCAAATTAAAAAAAAATAGTATTTGCTGTAGATATAACAATTTTACAAAACATTGCAAAAATATCCAAAGATTTTGAATTTTGTCTGACCAACTTTTGATTGCATCGAACTTATTTATTAACCAATTTAAAAAATAACTATACCGTAAGAAAGAGTACATTCTGAGGTATACTGCGATATTTTTAAAATTAAAAACTAATGGTAATAAGAAATAGATATGACAGTTTTAAGAAAAAGTAACGAAAATGTCCCGATTTTATCCCGAATTTCAAAAAAATATTATCAAGAACCAAATTGAAATTTCTAAAAAAACTCGTCGAGCTGCAAAAATTTACGTTGAGATGTACTCTTTAAAAAACACTCGCGGCTTAAGACTGAAAATTTGTATGTGTTTGTTACTCGCGGAAGAAATTTCGATTTTCAAACTTTGACACTTGATAAACCCTACACTAATAACCGCATCTAATATAGAGAGATATTTAATGGCCTGAAGCGGCTTTTGCACCAATAAACCCAACCAAATCAAACTAATTGATGTCCTAAAAATATTTAGCATACAATGATTTTTAGATATTGAACTATATTCTATGAAATTGTACTGATATTTTAATAGTGTTTATTCTCAATTGCATATTTATATGCGATTTCTTTGATATAAAAATAAAAGGATATTTATTTTTCCCCAATCATCATAATGTTTCCGAGGAAAGTACAGAATACAGAGAGGAAATTTAAAAAATCCCTTTTTCCGTAGTGTTAGTAATATACTATCACCAGCACGTGGTTCAGTACTGTATCTACCATGAGAACTGTTCCTAATACCAAGTCTAGGTGTTAGAGGTTAATATAGAGACACGGCTTTTTCATTTTGCGTAGAGAGAACAAACCCTTTATGTCAAACGCCACGCCTGCAATATGTGTTGAAATTAGATTTTTAGCCAAAATAAAGCCCAAATCAACTTTGGAAAACTTGATACTTGTGGAAATTGCTGAATGTATACTATGGAGTGTAATCAAATATTGAGCTATTTCACAATAAATATCTAACCAATATATATTACATTTTTTGTCTTGTTTTTATTTTATTTGAAAAATAAAACATTTTAAATTGCGATCAAGTCATTTGGATTTTAACTATTATTTAAAAAAAATTTCTTTGCAGATTTAATGTTATTGCTAGTTTTCTGTAAAAAATCAAACTCTCAGCAGTTTAATTTTCTGAACTCATCCTTGTGAGACTTATGTTTTATCTTTCTCCTTCTTTTGTATACTTTTAACCACTCTGAATTTATATACACAGGCCAGTCACAGTAACGTGACCACCACCTACTTTCGCCGTCAACGTGAAATAACCAATCACAAAAGGCAGGTGGCAGCACATTGCAGTGGAGTGTATATATAGGATGTCCTAGGGCATCGGAAAGCATTTCAATTGTTGGCGTAATGCAGAAACGTAGCGATTTATCCGATGTCCAAAAGGGCATGATTATTGGCTTTCGGGCCAAAGGTGGAAGCATTTCGGAAACGGCTAATCTTGTGAACTGTACGCGTGCCGCCGTGGTAAAAGTATACTGTGCATGGCAAAATGGCACTATCCAAAATCAGTGGCGTGGCTCATGTGGTGCACCACAGGCTATAGATGACAGGCAAACGAAGGCTACGGAGATGCGTTCGGGCGAATAAACGTGCAACTGTTGAGCAACTGACCGCCCAGATGAACCAAGGGGCTACCAAGAGTGTATCCTCAACAACGGTTCAGCTAACGTTGCTGCGCATGGGCCTCCGCAGCAGATGCCTGGTTAATGCACCTATGCTGACTGCTGTTCATCGGCGACGAAGGCTGGAGTTTGCACGCCAGTACCGCAACTGGACGTCCACAGAGTGGCGACAGGTGGCTTTTTCCGATGAATCACGTTTTATGCTCCATCGGACCGATAGACGTTGGCGTATACGGCGTGAAACGTCTGAAAGCAAACACCCTGCAACAATTGGGGATATGCACTATGTCACAAAAGGTCCTAAAATGGTACTTTTTTTACAAATTCGATCATGAACAATCTGAAAATCAACTTTAAAAATCTCCAAAAAAGTTTAATTTAAGCGTAATAAGCGATTAAAAAACGCGTTGAAGTCACGTGACTGAAAACGGGGTGGAGCTTGGTGTGACGTCATAGTTCATGAAATCTCTCGCTACATTCGCTGGCTGCATGTTATTTCAGGTTGCTTTAATTGATTTTACGCTTATTTCACGATAATTTTATTTGTTAAATAATAGTGTTGAATTATCGTCCGCACATTATTATTTTAAAGATTTCTTCTCTAAAAATGACGACTGTAGAACAAGGTTTTGTAAAAGGCCAGTCGGATAATCTACCTAAATTGGATGGTATATCCATGTTTTTTTTTCTGGGAAACCATCCAGATTTTATGGGAGTAGAAATGAAAGGCGTAAAAGCGAAGAGTATGATAATATTTTGTACACCATATTTATTTTTAAAAAACATGTATTTTTATATTGCTTTTAAAGAGTAGTGTTATCATCAAAAAGTTGTACTTAAGAAAATAGAATATTAATAGTTGTTCTCTTTTCCTTAATAAATAACATAATTCATTCTGAAACAGATTTTTTTTTTGTATAGATAATTAGAATAGTATATCATATAAGAGCTTTATATTAGGAAAATAATTTCAAAGTAGATTAAAAATTGTTGGGGTATTAAAATAGTGAATTTTGAAAGCTAACTTAAAATTAATTTTCTACATTAATTTTTTAGCAACATTATTTTTGTTAGTTAATGAACAATAATTTTTTAAATATATTTAAGCGATAAAATGTAATGCACTAAAAGATGATAGAAAAATAATATGTGTAGAGAAACTTATTGCGAGAATTGCAACTGCATTAAATATTGAATACAACATTTGGTAGTCCAACATTTTAAACCATGAAGAAGGTAGTGTGATAATTTGATTAAAATTGCAAGAATTTGAATTCTATAATACTTATCATTCAGTTTAAAGAAGAAATATGACACAGTTTTACCAACTGCAAATTAATTATCATGAGTATAATAATTCAATGTTTATTGATGTTAGCTCTCTGTATATTTTTTTAAACCAGTTTTGATTTATAAATATATAGTATTCCTATATTTATTTATTAAATTCTTTTTCATGAAACAAGAAATTCTGCATTATGAGTGACTTGATACCGAAAGAATATTTTTTCGTTTTAGCAAAAACCCAAGTAGTTATCCACAAGATTAAATCACACAATTCTTAATTAAAAATACAAATAATTTTTGGTATTTTAAACTTACCAAAAATGATCTTCACAGCAATGCAAGCAAGAAGTAGAACACAGCTTTTTGTTTTTCTTTTAATCTCTTTTCATAACGCTGCACCATCTTCTACGAAATTGTTCATATTTTGGTACAACAAAAAAAAATACTTTTTTGGTGTTTTAATCGTTGAATTATGACACAAACGGAACAATACAATATTTGTAATTCTTCTTTTGAACTATTTTCGAACCTTCCATTGCTGTGAATTAATCTAAAATCTGTAAATATAAAACTACTAAAAAGATACCCATAGAGATAACACAGTTCAAGAAACGCTCGATGAGAGAATCATGAACTATGACGTCACAGGCAAAAGTCGTCAGCGACTGCAGTTTCTCGTTGAAAGTGACGTCAGAGCAATTTAAAAAGCGTTTTAAATATAATTAATATCGTCAGATTGCAGTTTAAGTGGCATTTTTCTACTTGGTTTTTCATGCTCTTTCAGTTTAAATTGAATTTGAAAATCCTGCATATTGTCCATTGCTGGAAGGATCCAGGATGGAGGAGGGAGATAATCTAGCACAGCTGGCCACGGCACTGGAGTCGGCATGGCTCAACATCCCAGCGAACACCTTCAGAAACCTAATTGACTCTCTTCCTGCACGTCTCGCAGCGGTCCGCTCTGCCAAAGGTGGTTATTCTGGCTTTTGACAGGTGGCCACATTAATGTGACTGGACTGTGTAGTTTCTTCTCTATATTTACTAAAGTCACATACAGTTGTTAACTAAAAGTATAACTTTATTTTCTAATGTATAAAACGTATCCAGGGTTTCATTTTTACTATTCAAATGCTCTTATCTTTTAATTTGAAGAACTTAAAAAAAAAAGGAAAACATTATTGTGAAACTTTAAATTTATGATATTACAGAACGACATGAAATTCCAAGACGTGTTGCTGATAGAGTTAGCGGCTATCGCACTTTACCTGTGCTAACGGATTATTCAACATTCTTTACGGATTTCGAATTTGAAAAAACAAGTGAAGGTAAGTTTGAGGGAGTGAATTGGGTCAACAAAGATATAGCAGAAACAAAAACAGTAAAACAATGTGTACTTAAGACAGATTTATTAATGAGACCAATTTAATATTTTATTAAATTTCCTTTCAAAATTCATAAAAATCATGAACAAAATATTTTTTAGCATAATTCAAGTTCTTTTTACCCCCATTCAAATCAATGAATAAACATATTACTTAGGGATGAATTTCCAAAATGTAAGACTACTTTTTTTATATAACCAAAGTATATCAAACTAATACTTAACGGTTGTAAGTGATCTCTCAACAGTTTATTCAACAGATTTCACCCTGCTTGCATGTCTCACACATTAATTTCTGGCTTGTCTATTTAGCTTTTTAATAATAAAAATTGACTTTAGAGTGAAAAATAAATGAGACTTTAATTCAAGCCTATGGTCTGTGCATTGAATATAAAGTTGTTTCATGAAATAGATTATATGATTATTATGAATATGAACCGCGGTAGCTCAGTCAGTAGAGCGTCGGGCTCGCATCGGAAGGGTTGTGGGTTCTGTCCTCGGCGGCGCCTGCAATTCTGATGGTTGCGAGATCGGCGCTTGGACCTGGCTAAAGACCGTCGTGTTCGCGAATGGTGGCTGGAGCACGTTAAATAGGTCGTGGTCACAAAGTCCCCCACGTTCCCATACCAAATCAATACCTCTGGGGATACCTCATCAGGGGGTATTGGGATCTAAATTACGATATATGTGAGTGAATGGATGTGTGAAAGGGACCTTCCTGTAAAAACGGATGTGTCATGCATGAAGATGTCCAATCCTCCGGGGCAATGATACCCCCAATTGGGCCATATATGGCCCTCACGACAACAACAACATGAAATAGATTGAAGTGACTAATTTTGTTGTGTGTGTGAATTTTTTACTTTTTACATTTTAATGACATTCATTCTTTTTAATGAAGGCATTATTTTACAGAAGCAAGAAGACACCAAGTTTCACCGGAAGAAGGTAACATGATAGATATGGTAATTAGAAAATATTTATGCAAATTTTTTGCTCAAAATGAATGTTTCCTATAATATCCTCAAACATGTCTCTTATGGCCGAGGTTGTACCTAAAGGATAATGGGGGTGATATACATGATACTTTTTCATCAGTTCAACTCATACAGAGCAATCTGATGGGTGAATACTTTTATACTGCTCAAGTCACCCAGAGCAGAGCTACTCATTAAATCACATGCGATGCTTGACCATCAGCTACGCGTTAGCAATTTACAAGTCTCACCACTTCGCCATTCTATAATTTTTAGTATGTGACACGTGAAGCTACGATTAGCAGAACCCAGTTTTTTTCTCTTTTTTTCTTCTGACAGGGAAGCCAACTGCTTGGACACATCGAAACAGTCCCAATCGCAGTGATAAGAAGTGAAATCCTGATAGCTTTTACATAATTGCCTTTCGTGTCACTACCCTAATTTTTCTAGTTGTCCTTAACCTGCAGATTTCCAGGATATTAGTACAGGTTACGAGTTTGAAACCTAATCATGACTTGCACGCTCACAGTAGTCTGGATTGTAGACTAAGCAGTGGATTTCAGTCTATTAGCCCTCAAAGCAGAGTAATGAATATAGGGTGACTAACCACATCCAAAGAGGATTTCAATACTTTTCAGATAATAAAAATATCAGATTCTATGAAATTATGTTAAAAAAAAATGGATTAAATGCAGTGGAGTTATTTATTTGTATTATTGAATAGTTGTGTGCGATTGCATGTATAAATATGGTGTAAAAAGGGGATCAAAATAAAGAAAAAATGTCTTGGGAAAAGAAGTACATTATATAACGTCACTACAATAATGAACCGGACGCCAGCGGATTTGCGTAAAATCCGACTACTTGTTTGGGGGTGTTTTGAGTGGTATGGCCTGGGACCTCTGTATGGTGTTCGTGGTAAATAGAACGAAGGCGCCTACATGAACATTTGGACCATCAGGTTCTTCATACGCTCTGGCAATTTTATGGAATGGACGAATGTTACTTCCAGGACGACAATGTCCATGTCTTGTTGCAGCCTCTGTCAAGCAGTGGTATCAAGATATGGTTGTAAAATGTATTTCCTGGCCTGCTCAGAGTCCCGATCTAAACCCCATAGAACATTTGCGGGACGAGTTAGAGCGACGCTTACGGACCAGGAAACCACGTCGAAATCTACAGCTGAGCTGGTGACATTCTTGCAGCAGGAACGGACACAAATATCTATAGCTGTTTATCAAAACCATGTTGAAAGTATGTGCAGAAGGGTTGCCAGTGTAATTGCAGCACGTGGGGGACCACGACCCTATTAAAGCATGTATTATTTCCCTTATACCATCACATCTTGCTTTCCGGTCTATTATTGTAGGGTAGTGTATGCTGTTATAAAAGGAAGTTTTTGTGCTTTTTCAGACAAACTCTTACAGTCCTGAAATTTGGCACACAGGTAGTCCTAACTTTTTGCGAAGCCCGAATTTGAAATTTAATCTAGAACATTTTAAAATTACATTATCAGCCGAGCAACTTTTTGCCTTTTTTTTACGCGTTCTACTCTTTATGTAAAGTACTAGAAACAGAATTCCTCCTACATGGGGTGTATTGTAAGTGATTTTATAACCGCAACATAAATGCAACTTTCTTCATTAATGCAACTTTTTGCATAATTGCAACGTTTTACAATTTAGCTGAAAATTAATTAATATGTAATTACTATTTCACTTTTTGCCCTCTGAATCAACCCTTCTATCATGTGTGTCTGATCGTGTGTTACTTCATATCTATTTAAATTTAATTGCTCTAAATTTATTTATATTTTTACAAATTTTAAATTTATCAATTCTTCATTTACATTTAGTTGAATAGGTCATTTGAATAACACCTCATCTCCAAAAAAGGAAACTTTCAGAAAAATTAAAAAAAAATTTGCTGTTTCATTATTACAAGTTGTATTCATACTTAATATTCTTTATTGTACTATAGATGTAAGGGGTCGGGAAATTATTTAAGGTAATTTTTTTTACTTAGTTTTATATGCATAAAAAATATAAAATGTCATTAGAGATGTGTTTGAAAAAAAGTGGAGATGAGGTGTTTCTAAAATGATTGATTCAATTGTTCTCTCAATTTAATTTGTTGTAATTATTTTTGCACTAGAAAAATACAAAAAGTTCCAAAAAGAATTTGAAAAAATTTAAATTCAAGTACAACGTTTTGAATTTTGACATTATTAACTTTACTTGCATATAATGATAAAAATAAACCAATTTTCCTATTTTTTCACAAAGGTAAACAAATGTAGGTAGTTTTAGAAAGGTAGACCCTCATTTGTGTTACGTAAAAATGTTTTAAATTGAGGTTTTTATATTTTTGTATTTTAAATAAAAGAAATATTAAAATTCTTAATGATTATTTTTTGTCAGTACAATATTTTTTCTAGCGTAAATAATATAGCTTAAAGTAACATTTCCAAAACTGGTTACCAAACCCTTGAGGGTCCCAGGGAGCTTTCGAATGTGAATGCCAAAAACAAACTTTAGATTAATGTAAGATCTGACGAACAAATATTTAAAAAAAATTTGTGTTCGTTTCCTAATAAAAATAAAAATTAATTGAAATTAAAAGGTAAAAATGATTCCTTAAACTGATTGAATGCTCATTTGCTCATTTTTAATAATGAAAAAAGCAGATGACATGCTTAGCTTATAGATAGATAAGAGCCAGTCAGTCCCAGATATATGCATGTTTGCTTTATTAATATAACTTTTATAGTTCGTGAGCTGTGATGAACTTTACAAAATTTACAAAAACAAACAATTAACTTTTAGCATTAACAAAATTTAAACTATCGCCATTGTTATCACTAACTTTGCATTGGAAAGTAAAATACTCTTTTTCAAAGAAATATATTATTTATATGACATATAGTTATTGTAACTATTCGTCGATATTATTTTCAACTCATTAAAAAAATTACTATTTAAAAATTTCTCAGAAATGTTTTCTTAATCTATCCATTTTATAGATCTTTTTAAAACTTTGTAATGTTCTTTTATCATTTGCATCAGGAAGTACAGCGAGGACCTGGACAACTGGAAGGAACTATTGATCCATCTTTATCAGGCCTTTTAAGAACATCATCACTGGAAGGTAATTGTTTAATGAACAGAATAATAATGTATAGACAGTTATATTTATGACAATCATTTTTTAAACCTTCTAACTTTTTCGTATTTAGTGGCAGATTTATCAAGCGGAACACCACTTTTCCCGTAAGTATTTAATCCATTAAGTCTTTTTTAAAATGAACTATTTAAAGATTTATATTCTAAAGTAAAGTTAGTCTTCAAAAATGTTTTAAGGAAAAGATATAAACCTTCAGTATCTTTCCATAAGTACCGATTTGTTTAATATGCATACAAATGCAGTCACCACAAAGAAAACAGAAACTATGAAAAAAAAAAAAAAAACGTATAGGAGTATTGTAGATTTCAAATACTATCAGTCCTTTTTTTATATGAATTGAATAGTAATTTAAAAATAAAAGAGATACTGTGGGGAAAATTTGTTCTTTTAGTGTCTTATTGTCATCCATTCTATCCATTCAAAATGTCTTTGAGCATTTGAATGGATGACGACACATTTGAGTTAGAGGTATCTTAAATTTATGTCTACTGACCTATGCATAAGCAGAGGTTTATAAGTATACATTAGTTGTGCATAAAATTGTTTGTGCATAAAAATGCTGTCATCACAGAAAGCAGAAATGAGGAAGATAATTCTGCATGGTAGTATTACAGATTTTCAATACCAACAGTCCTTTTTTTGTGTTGTAATGAATTAAATACTAGTTATAAAACGTTTCTTAACAAGTATCCGCAAGCAATATTGGGATTTTTTAATTGCATTTATGTTAGCAAAGTCTGTAGTGTATATGTGTGTATTTTCTCAATTAGTACCAAAGACAACATTATTTCACCTCTACCAGTTTTGCAAGAAGATGTGTTACTTGAAGCAGAAGAGCTTATTGATGAACCAGTGGAAAATATGGGTACATCAATACAAAGACCATCAGAACCCGGTAATGGTTATTTATTTTATTTTGAAAAATAACTGATGTTCAAATACATATTTACTTTTCAAACATTCATTAGTGCTTTCATTTTTTTTACCAACTTATCTGGAGTTATATCATTGACTTTCTTTAAATCATGATTAACATTAAATAATTTGCAAAATCTGAAAGCAATATTTTTTAAAACAATAGCAGACCTTATTGATGAACCTGTTGATGAACACATACTTGAACCCATGGAAGAGATGGAGATACAAAGACCATCAAATCCAGGTAATGTTTATTTGTTTTGTTTTGCAAAATAACCAGTGATGAGATACGTGTTTAACTTTTTTAGCATGCATATCCATTGGGCGTTCATTTTTTTACTGACTTACATTAGTCATATTTTTGATTTTCTATAAAACCTGATTAATATTAAAATGATTTGCAAACTTTTAAACGAAGAATTTCAACATTATTTACCATAATGGGATGTGGGCGAAGTCCTAAGAAAAAGTTCAATTGTCAGATATTAAAGAATTTTCCTTTTCCATTTGACCTCTTTAATGATACTATTATGATACAAAGACCATCAAATACAGGTAATGTTTATTTGTTTTGTGTTGCAAAAAAACCAGTGATGAGATACGTGTTTAACTTTTTTAGCATGCATATCCATTGGGCGTTCATTTTTTTACTGACTTACATTAGTCATATTTTTGATTTTCTATAAAACCTGATTAATATTAAAATGATTTGCAAACTTTTAAACGAAGAATTTCAACATTATTTACCATAATGGGATGTGGGCGAAGTCCTAAGAAAAAGTTCAATTGTCAGATATTAAAGAATTTTCCTTTTCCATTTGACCTCTTTAATGATACTATTATGATACAAAGACCATCAAATACAGGTAATGTTTATTTGTTTTGTGTTGCAAAATAACCAGTGATGAGATACGTGTTTAACTTTTTTAGCATGCATATCCATTGGGCGTTCATTTTTTTACTGACTTACATTAGTCATATTTTTGATTTTCTATAAAACTTGATTAATATTAAAATGATTTGCAAACTTTTAAACGAAGAATTTCAACATTATTTACCATAATGGGATGTGGGCGAAGTCCTAAGAAAAAGTTCAATTGTCAGATATTAAAGAATTTTCCTTTTCCATTTGACCTCTTTAATGATACTATTATGATACAAAGACCATCAAATCCAGGTAATGTTTATTTGTTTTGTGTTGCAAAATAACCAGTGATGAGATACGTGTTTAACTTTTTTAGCATGCATATCCATTGGGCGTTCATTTTTTTACTGACTTACATTAGTCATATTTTTGATTTTCTATAAAACCTGATTAATATTAAAATGATTTGCAAACTTTTAAACGAAGAATTTCAACATTATTTACCATAATGGGATGTGGGCGAAGTCCTAAGAAAAAGTTCAATTGTCAGATATTAAAGAATTTTCCTTTTCCATTTGACCTCTTTAATGATACTATTATGATACAAAGACCATCAAATCCAGGTAATGTTTATTTGTTTTGTGTTGCAAAATAACCAGTGATGAGATACGTGTTTAACTTTTTTAGCATGCATATCCATTGGGCGTTCATTTTTTTACTGACTTACATTAGTCATATTTTTGATTTTCTATAAAACTTGATTAATATTAAAATGATATGCAAACTTTTAAACGAAGAATTTCAACATTATTTACCATAATGGGATGTGGGCGAAGTCCTAAGAAAAAGTTCAATTATCAGATATTAAAGAATTTTCCTTTTCCATTTGACCTCTTTAATGATACTATTATGATACAAAGACCATCAAATCCAGGTAATGTTTATTTGTTTTGTGTTGCAAAATAACCAGTGATGAGATACGTGTTTAACTTTTTTAGCATGCATATCCATTGGGCGTTCATTTTTTTACTGACTTACATTAGTCATATTTTTGATTTTCTATAAAACTTGATTAATATTAAAATGATATGCAAACTTTTAAACGAAGAATTTCAACATTATTTACCATAATGGGATGTGGGCGAAGTCCTAAGAAAAAGTTCAATTGTCAGATATTAAAGAATTTTCCTTTTCCATTTGACCTCTTTAATGATACTATTATGATACAAAGACCATCAAATCCAGGTAATGTTTATTTGTTTTGTGTTGCAAAATAACCAGTGATGAGATACGTGTTTAACTTTTTTAGCATGCATATCCATTGGGCGTTCATTTTTTTACTGACTTACATTAGTCATATTTTTGATTTTCTATAAAACTTGATTAATATTAAAATGATATGCAAACTTTTAAACGAAGAATTTCAACATTATTTACCATAATGGGATGTGGGCGAAGTCCTAAGAAAAAGTTCAATTATCAGATATTAAAGAATTTTCCTTTTCCATTTGACCTCTTTAATGATACTATTATGATACAAAGACCATCAAATCCAGGTAATGTTTATTTGTTTTGTGTTGCAAAATAACCAGTGATGAGATACGTGTTTAACTTTTTTAGCATGCATATCCATTGGGCGTTCATTTTTTTACTGGCTTACATTAGTCATATTTTTGATTTTCTATAAAACTTGATTAATATTAAAATTATTTGCAAAATTTTAAACGAAAAATTTCAACATTATTTACCATAGTGGGATGTGGGCGAAGTCCTAAGAAAAAATTCAATTGTCAGATATTAAAGAATTTTCCTTTTCCATTTGACCTCTTTAATGATACTATTATCAGTTACATAACATGACATTGAATTATTTTGTATTTTGAATAAATGAATGTGAATTACCCTGTACTGTGTTATTTCAGTATGTGTATACTCTCCTGTGTCTCCCGAAAGAATGTCACCACCATCTTCCTACAAATCTATAACGTATGATCTTATGGAAACCTTGAACCTTGTACAGGAAGCAGTGCATGAAAGCAGTGAACCCAACTTTACTAAATTCACCGCTGTCATAGCAAAGGCAACAAGGAAATCTGAGGCTAGACTGTTTAGTGACCTTCTCCGTAAGTTAACTTCGATTCAAAAAAGATTTGTTGAGTAAATACCCTGTACATTTTACATTGTCAGTTTACTTTACTTTAACTGTTCATCATTTTTCTTTGAAGTATTAATTGCTACACTGCAATCATCATATTTTCTTTAACCTCTTCAAACTTGAGAAAAATTATCTCCATAAAATATTTTATTGGCCATTTAAAATACTTTATGACTAAAAAAATGAAACAATATTTGTTTTTTTTTGAAAAATTAGTTCACATGAGTGTAATGTATCTCTATTGGGTACATTACCAATTTAGGTACTTATCAAATGTACTCCTGTTAGGTACATTTGTTAACTACCTATTATTTACATTGTAAAGTAAATACACACATTGGTAATGTAATCAAAAGTTTGGTACCCGCTGTGCTAATTTAAGGGTAAGTAAAGTGAGTAAAGGATAAGCAGAGGTAAAGTAAGCATAAGCAGTAAGTAAAGTAAGTAAAGGATAAGCAGAGATGCCAACTACTATACAGATTATCCGTAGTTTCTACGGAAGTGTTACCGGTACGGGTACTACGGATTACGGAATCGATGATTTTTTCTACGGAAAAATTCAATTTTATTTATTTTTCACAAATCAATTGAAGCGCTGAGTGCAGAAAGGCCATGAGTCATGTTTTTCAAACTTTTCAGGAGAGACAAAAAGACTGTAAAACCCGTTTTTCAATAATGATCATCTTGAAACTAGAGCAGTTTGCTTCTAGTTGCCTCTAAATCCATACCTGTCGGAGCCTGCAATTCTGATGATTGCGAGATCGGCGCTTGGACCTGGCTAAAGACCGTCGTGTTCACTAATGGTGACTGGGGCACGTTAAATAGGTCGTGGTCACAAAGTCCACCATGTTCCCATACCAAATCAATACCTCTGGGGGTACCTGATCAGGGAGTTATCGGACTCTGAATGGGATCTAAATTACGATATGTGTGAGTGAATGGATGTATAACAGGGACCTTCCTGTAAAACGGAAGTGTCATGTATGTCGAGCTAAGTCGGACTTCCTCCCAATGGGGCTCAATAACATGGAAGGTGCACCCCCCTCGACTCTTGACGTCTTTGACGGGCCTGGCACTCCTCCGGTCTGCCAGTGTAGGCATAAGAAACAACAAATCCATACCTTTGAAACCCTTACTTGATGTGAACACGTTAATTATCAAAAAATATTTAATTTAAATTTCCTGACTCATGCCCTTTTTTTGACCCACTAAGGTAGGGGTAACGTGGGGGAATGAGTAAAATACGAATGATTGCACTAACTAATGAGAAAACGTCTTTATTAGAATTTGTGGCAGTCAGAAAATGTTATTTAATGTACACAGCTCGTTTCTGGATGGTTAGTTAGCTATTGAAGTATATATTCGTAAAACTGTAGGCAAGGCTATATAGGGAATCATCTAACGAATGTTTTCAATCTTTTGATGCTTTATAGGAACCTTACCACTTTCGTAAGCTTTAACAAAAGGTAGCTGAATAGTTTCGTATAAAGGTCGAGACAGTTTGAATGATTTCGTACCGAGTCCTGAGATAAAGGTTGCTGTTTCAACCACGCCCTTATTTCCCGAGGAGTACTTGACGTGCATGTAGGTCGAAGTTTGGAAGCTTATCCTTTGTTCCTTTGGTATCCTTCCGTAAAAATCAGTGGAAAAGGATTCTTTAAAACTAGTGTGGCCACCAGTGGTTTCGAAGTCAAGGACGTCATTGCACTCCAAAGATTCTTCTTCAAATTTAGAGCTCGCAGATTTTATTATGTCCATATATTGGCATTGGACGTAGACACGATCGTGTTTACGTACTTGCTTTTTTATGACACCAAAACCTCTATTGTTCGGAAAGAACGAGTGCCCAGGATAGGATAGTAATGGTGAATGGTGCAAAGGCGCCCAGCAACCAATGCCCAGAAAAACCGAACAACCGTATGGTTCCTGTTTTGGTCTGGGCATCCGTCGAAAAACAACTCTTTCACTTTTTCTTGAACGTGTTTATTTATGTACCTAAAGAGCATGAATCAGACCTCATTTACTCCCTTTTTTTAGTGTCCTTCTTGATAAACGTCCGGTTCCTAGGTTTTGAATACCGAAGCAATTTACCCACATTTGTCTAAGATAAAAATATCTTGTACAGGGATATGTGGAGTGGGCAAATATTGCATAAAATCATCGAAGGATATTGCCATGATTTCTTCGTTGCCTGAAAACAGAGTTCAGTGATACTTTTGAGTTCAGCATGGAATTTTTTAGCTCTACGTTTATGATCTAAAAGTTCAGCTTCCAAAGTTCTTTTTGCAGAATCAGAATGTGAAGTGGGCTTGAGCTTGACGTCTAACTCTTCAGAAGTAATGCAGGTACCCACTTGAGGACGACCAAATCTCAAACAAAAGTTATCATTAAAATGTTTTAAGTAAAATTCGTATTTCCCTTGGGTACTTTGGATACTTTACTTTGAAATGATTATACATTTTTTTCACGTCGAGGCGAGCATCCAGATATCTTACTGGCTTTCTCAAGTAGTGTGAATGTTTTACTGGGAGCGACACGATATGAAGATGAATGTTTTGGCAAGCAGACGAAGGTATGATAGTTGTCTTTCTTTGGTGACCGCGAGAATCCCTTGGTACTTTATTCTGTACTAGAAGTGAGCACAATCGACGTACACGTTTGTCTACAATACCGGAAAGACTGATAATAAAGGCTTTTTCACAAAAGCTTATCCTCTTCCCAGACACCTGAACACAGTACCTGAAATTGCAAGGTCTTCCCTTTGGATCATCCTTTCGCGGTTTCGAAGTTTTATTTTACACACTTTCGATCTTGGTCAAGGTTTTGATCATGCTTATCACGGAAATAATTCATTCTACAGATGAAATCAATCTTCTCCGCATCAATGAAACAGGAAAAGCACTTTCTGTTACACCAAGACCAAAAAAAGTATCTGTCAACGAACTGAAAGAAAGGCGTACAAAACGATATTCACTTCAAAATCGTTTGCAGAAGGGAAATTATAATAAAGTTTTAGTTCAAGCATTTCTGGTGAGCATTTACGTACCTGCAGTCAAGTCCAGTTGTTCGTGGTGGTATTTGTCGTCATGACCAATTAGTATGTTCCCTTTTCCATGAACCTTAGACAGACGAATTGAATTTCTTTTACAAGTTTCCTTTGAACGTTTCCTTCGTTTCCCGCGGGTAGCCAACTCACTATCACTTTCAAATTCCACATTATCCGACATTTTTTAGAGATTTTCAGAGACACAAACCACACGCAATTAAATTCTACAACAAACTTGATATTATTGATAATCCCGCAATTCAGCAAATTCCCAGATGTGACCCTCGTCTAACCAAATTTCGTAAAAGACCCAGGGCCATTCTTTTTTTAGTTAATTATGTTTTTGTTTTCTTAATCCTTCATTTTTGTTTTTTCTCATCCTTCTTAATCCTTTATTTTTGCTTTAACTGTCATTTTTGCATCGGCTGTAGCAGCCGAAATCCGACTCATCTTGAGACCACTTCCCACCTGCACAATTCAACGGTTTCTATTGGTCCTACGACATCTTAAATAACTCTACTATATAAATCTCTGTCACATAATTTTTTTCTGCATTCTCTGCTACGTTACGGAAGAAGGTAGAGAGCCTACGGACCAGGACCTTCGGACTAGGGATGCGACATCGATGTCGATGTTTTCAAAACATCGATATTTTAAAAAACATCGATATTTTAAAAAACATCGATATATTTAACATCGATGTATTGGGGTCGATGTTTATACTTGCCGATATTTTTACGTTGTCGATGCTTTATTTTTAAATGAAAAAAGTACCGTAAAAAAAAATTTAAAAAATAACCAAGTAGCGTAATTAATTATAATCAGCAAATTGAACATACTTTTAGACCAAACTGACCAAGAATGGAGGGTCTGAAAAGTAGGGATGCGACATCGATGTCGATGTTTTCTAAACATTGATGTTTTAGAAAAAAAAACATCGATGTATTGGAGTCGCTGTCGCATCACTAGTTGCTAAACCAGTTTTAAGAAATGGGGAAACAAGTTTAAATACACTGAATTTTAAAAACATCGATTGTTTGGGGGCGATGTATTATCAACATCGATGTTTTAATTTTGAACATCGATGTTTTGCTGTCGATGTAGCATCAGTAGTTGCTAAACCAGTTTTAAGAAATGGGGAAAAAAGTTTAAGCACACTGAATTTTAAAAACATCGATGGTTTTGGGGCGATGTATTATCAACATCGATGTTTTAATTTTGAACATCGATGTTTTGCTGTCGATGTCGCATCACTAGTTGCTAAACCAGTTTTAAGAAATGGGGAAACAAGTTTAAATACACTGAATTTTAAAAACATCGATTGTTTGGGGGCGATGTATTATCAACATCGATGTTTTAATTTTGAACATCGATGTTTTGCTGTCGATGTCGCATCAGTAGTTGCTAAACCAGTTTTAAGAAATGGGGAAACAAGTTTAAATACACTGAATTTTAAAAACATCGATTGTTTGGGGGCGATGTATTATCAACATCGATGTTTTAATTTTGAACATCGATGTTTTGCTGTCGATGTAGCATCAGTAGTTGCTAAACCAGTTTTAAGAAATGAGGGAAAAAGTTTAAATACACTGAATTTTAAAAACATCGATGTTTTTGTGGCGATGTATTATCAACATCGATGTTTTAATTTTGAACATCAAAGTTTCAAAACATCGATGTTTTGCTGTCGATGTAGCATCACAAGTTGCTAAACCAGTTTTAAGAAATGAGGGAAAAAGTTTAAATACACTGAATTTTAAAAACATCGATGTTTTTGGGTCGATGTATTATCAACATCGATGTTTTAATTTTGAACATTGACGTTTTGCTATCGATGTCGCATCCCTATGTCGGATCCAATAAGGAATTTGAACTTTAAAAGTAAACAGACTGAGAGCGTGGCTGACCCCAGTTGGAATAGTGGAAAAGGGATCACGGTTGAGCGTAGAAAGGGAGGAGACATGCCCCTTTCTTCTCTCGGCAGAATTTTCTTGCCCTCTGTACCTACACTTCCGAACCCCAAACTCATGCCCTTCTTTCACACACTGCATGTTGACTGTTGTAGAGCCGCGCGCGCGATATAAGCTAAAAAACAAATTTCAAAAATTTGATGACTCATGCTCTTTCTTCACTCACCGCTTCAATTAGTATACTTATTTTCATATTTTTTCATTATTATTATATTTTGTTTTGGTAAATAGGAGAGAGTGCTTAAATTTACATATTAAATGTTTTTACGAACAAAAGTTTCAATTATTAGTAGTGTGATAAAATTCTTTCATACAAAATTATTGGTTTTAATATGATATACCTTACTAATTATAAAATAATATAATGTTTTGTATTTTTTTTTTCAAATTTGTAATTAAATATTTGATTTAATGATATATGCGTGTTATTAAAACCGATTTATTAAATTTTACTTGACTACTGAAATTTTTTTAAAACTACGGATTTTTTCCTTCGGTACGACTGAAACCTTCCGTAACAGATTGGCATCTCTGGGGTAAAGTAATGTTGTTGTTGTCGTGCGGGCCATATATGGCATAATTGGGAGTGCCATTACCCCGGAGGGATGGACTTCTTCATGCATGACACATCCGTTCTACAGGAAGATCCCTTTCACACATCCATTCACTCACACATATCGTAATTTAGATCCCAATCAGAGGCCGATAACCACCTAATCAGGTACCCCCATAGGTATTGATTTGGTACGGGAACATGAGGGACTTTGTGACCATGACCTATTTAACGTGCCCCAGACACCATTAGTGAACACGACGGTCTTTTAGCCAGGTCCAAGCGCCGATCTCGCAACCATCAGAATTGCAGGCTCCGCCAAGGATAGAACCCACAACCCTTCTGATGTGAGCCCGACGCTCTACTGACTGAGCTACCGCGGCTCCTAAGGTAATGTAACTAAAGTATAAGTACCCACACAGGTGTTGTAACTAAAGGGTGAAGGATGCCTACAGAGGTGAGTTCTTACAGGGGGTAACGTAATCAAAGGGTAAGTATGGACAAGTATATACACAGGAATAATGCACCCGAATGGGTACATTATTCTTGAACATAGGTGGTAATGTACCCGAATTATCCTTATGTATCAGTTTATTAGGATGCAGCTGCAGGAAGAGGGAAAGCAGGAATTAATGAATAAGCTTTAATGTTTTAAAGATATATAATAGCTATTTTAATGTACCCAAATGGATACTCCTTGTTGCTCTGGCAGCCTTTTATGGTTTGAGCTCTTTGCCGTATTAGAATATTTTTGACTTTTAAGATTTTGTTTTAAAACAAATTGGCATTGAATAATTGATGCCAAGGCCCGATGGTTGAGGAACACTGATTTAGAGAATTTGTTTTTTTAGACAAAATATTAAGAACTCATTTATTGCACATCATCTATTCTTTACATAAAATAAGGTTTGAAGTAATCTGGGTTAAAAAGATATTGTTCTTTAATTTAGATCTGCATGCAAGAAGATTTATTGTTCTACAACAGATTAAAAGGGGAGAAGAAATTGGAATTCAGTTACTACGTGATGAAAGTGGGACATCTGAAAGCTAAAAATGTCACTGACATTTATCAGTGTTTCTTAGTCATATTAAAAGTTTCAGTCTTTTTGTGTAGTTTTTATTTATATTTTCTTTGTTGTAATTGTTTCTGTGTTCTGTGTCTTAGAATGATATTTTTGCAAGAAAGTTTTTAAAAGATGAGTCTTTCATTTCTAGGTTAAGTTTCGATTCAGAAATTTTTAAACGATCACTATTATTTTAGAACTAACAGCTTTTTCTGTTATTAAAAGGAAGAAGTGAAATTCTCATTATTTTAGTATTTACGATTCTTGTATTAGCTTTCTTTTAAAAGGGTCTCAACAACATTAGTGTTGTCAGTCTTTTTATAGATTTTTAAAATCTTTATTCCCAACTGTATCTGTGATATATAAAGTTTTATACATATCATTAACTCATGTATTTTTAAAAACTAATATTTATAAAGTTCTGATGCCATATATATATTTAGAGATATTCTAAAACACATTTAAGTATAGTTTTAAGTTAGCACTTTTGATTTAGTGTTGGTAAGGTGTTCTTTAAATTTATCAAATACCTGCACATTTTTTAGACAGTGTAAACTTGTGTTAACTTTATGTGAACTTTTACACAGTAAGTGCTTAAAATTTGTTGTCTTTTATAAGTGTTTAGATGACTATGTGTGCCTCTGCATTAACTTGTACACTTTTTCCAATTTAACAGAACTGTATATTGTTCGGATGAGACTGTACACAAAATTTTAGGGTGTAAAACTTCAGTTATTTATATTGTTTCTGTGTGGCTATTTGTAGTATTATTGTAAACTGAATTTAGTTGCGAATTATTGTAATCTGAACTAATTTTCAATAAAGCGAGTTTATAGCATATTACATGTTTTCTTTTTCATTTTAAAATTTTAATGTCCCAGTTGATTCTGCCCTAAAGGACCGACGAGCACATTTTTTTAATAACTCAAAAAAAAGTGGTTTTCCAACATAGACAGATTCCCAGATGCAGAATTACATTCAGTGTTCTGCAACACAACTCCAAGCAATTCCAATTGTTCTGCAGGCATTTTGTCCGAATTTTGAAAACGGCAGTAAAATCAAAACACACATCAAAATGAATTATTTTACTTTATTTAAGACCAAGGTATACTTTCAGAATTTGCGATTCTGTCGGTAACTTACGATGAAGTTAAATATTTTGTCATTGAAATGAAAGATGTGTTACGTATTTAAAAAGAGTTTGTGGTAATTTGGGGCGGTGTTGGAAGGTTGTTCCGTAGCTAGAGACGGAAAAAGGTGTGACAAGAAGCGCGTTTTCACCGCAGAACATCGCAACTTATGACTGAAAAAAATTCGGCCAAAATTTTGATAAAATGAAGGAAATATTGTTCTTCAAAGACTTTGTTCTGCGGCGTCCGTCGCAATTTTAAGCACTTTATGCTCCCGGAAACAGAATCAACATCACTTAATTCAATTTCTTTTATCATACAAGTGTACACTGTAGTGAAAAATGTAATGATAATTGTGATAGAGATTGATATAATCTCACATTTTTCTAGGAAAAGGAATGAAAATTTACTCAAAGCATTTAAATACTAAACACAAACACATTTTGATCCATTTGGTATGAACATATATAGTTTAAATAATAAAAGAAAAGAGCCAAAATAATTCATGACGGGGACCAATGCTCAAATATCTTTCATAATTTCGATTATTACTTCATAAATTTAAATAAATGTTCAAACAATTATGTTTAAAATGACATATTATTTATGGAGATACGTTAAGTAGAAGTATTTTAAATAATTTTTTGAAAAATACCTTTACGTACCTGAAGTAAGGTCAATTTTATATATGCTTTATACTTTAATATCTCTAAAAGTGTATTTTTTCCATAACAGGAACTTTTTTTCAAAGTCTATTCAAGCAAATAAAAAGAAATTGGTTCACTAGTGTAATATATGACCTACAACATATTTTAACACAGGAACTTTTCTCTAGCTGCTCAGAAAAGTTCATTTTAATTACTGAAAAAGATGAAAATTGGTCATTAAAAATATTTTCGTATCTAGAGACGAAAGAAAGGTGCGGAAAGGAGCGCGCTTTGCACTGCAGAACATCTAACTTATAATTGAAAAATTTTGATAAAATTAAGGAAAAATTATTCTTTAAACTTTTGATAAATCTCAAAACTTTAAGTTTTTAAAAATCACTCCGTTAAAGTGTTTAAAAGTGTCCCTTCATAAATTTTGTAAAAAAAATCAAATCAATATATACTGCTGTTTGTAAAAAATGCAACACCATGAAGGAGTCATTAGAATGAAATGAAATTTAATACACAGACGGTTTGTATTAGTACAAATAAATGAATAAATTTTCGAAGAAAAAAAAAACAATATTAAGTGTCCGAAATCAGTATTTGGTGTAGCCACCACGAGCTGCTATAAGTGCTGCTATACGATGTGGCATGGAGTGAAACAGATGTTGAATGTCTGTTTGTGGAAGAGAATTCCATATTGTTTGTGTGCGCATCCAAAGTTCGTCTTTTGAAGATGTAGGACGCGGATCACGAGCGAGACGCCGTATATTAATAGTTTAATATGTTATAGTCCAGCTAGGTAAACCAGTAAAAAGTACCGAATAAACAACCGGGGATTGCGGGTTCGAAACTCGATCCAACCAAAGAACGTCGTGTACGTGGAGGCTGGTGCACGTTTAGTCTGTCGTAGCCTTAACTGTCCACGTTGGCAGGTGTCTACACCTTTGTGTTATCGGAATTTCTAAGTTCCGAAACCAGAACGCAAAAGCATGTTCCGCTCTGGAGAAGATACGGGATCGGTCCCTGAAGGGGATCGAGACCGTTGGAAGTGGGGCTCTTGGAAGAACAGGTGAAATTTAACGTCCTCTGCAGGTGATGTTCGCCCGTATGATCTCTGAAAGGTTTTCGACTTTTATCGTGGGCGTTCTTTTTGGAGTACGTACAGAGCATGTAAGAGAGGCAGAGGGTGACGATTGATCACCACGCTAGACAGGGATGGTAATACTTTTATGTATTGGTGTAATGATAATAATGCGATGATGTAAATACTGTATATTTTTCTTAAGGTTATTGGAATAATAAGAACTAGGGGGCCCGCCCCCTGCTCGCCAACCCCAGGAGGATTGCTTCGCAATCCTCTGGTTCCTTATGCTCGCTTCGCTCGCATCAATGAAGATGTGTCCTAGCAGAAGAAATTGTTTACAAAATATGATATTCCACAAAAATATTTTTCAAAGCTAAATTTTTTTGCTGTTTTTCAGAAAAGATATATACAGTACCTATAGAAACAGAATTCAAATGAAAACTTTGAGCAAATTTTGACTCGAAATGTGATCGCTTATTTGGAAATTGAATACCCAGCATGTTGTTTGTGTGTACATTTTCCCAGCACACAAACGACCCACACTTTTTCATTGAGTTTGTTGCCGAAAGTTGTAGTGCAAGCGTCTTGTTGAACTATAATTGTTGGCCTTGAAAAGGACCTTTTTTTTAATGGCCCTGAAAAGATCCTCCGCTTTCTTTGATTTCTATTATCAACTGCAACAGCTGAACTAAAATGTATTTTTTTTCTCAATAAAATTGCATTTGAAAACGCTATAAATTCAATTGAAGCGCGAGGCTACGTGATAAACAAACAATCGTACAATATTGCCAAAACGTGATAACAAATAACGTCTTTTTTGCGTGCCACGTAAGAGAATTATATATATAGATTTATATATCTTAGCTGTGTTGGTTATCTTTTAGTGTGCGCTTCGTACTGTTTTTACGCTACCGTTTTGGGGCGGCGACATGAGTCGGGCATTTCACAAATTAAAAAAAATGTTAACCTCTTTTTTTTTTGGCACAAACTTTTGGTTTAATTATTTAGAAAATTATTTTCATCTGAATAATTTTTATTTAACGTAGTACCAGAGCAACACAATAGGCTATTTACGACGGTCCGGGATCAATCCCCTAAGGGAAAGATCCGAGGAGAACACCACGGAATTTTGAACCACGGTCAGATGACGATTTCACCTGACCGTGATTCAAAATTTGTCTCTCTTGATGTATTAATCTCATCACGGGTGCATCCTTAGGTACGCAAAGGCATGTTCAAGAACCGGAGGAACTAGTGATCTATTATTTTACCATTTTTTTACTGCCTCTGGTAAACATGGATATATCGATCCCAAGATGCCCAAGCGATCTTTCTATTTTCTTTTCATAATTACTTGATATTGTTTGGCAAAAACTACCATTCCAGTTTGGTTGATTTAAGGTAGGCCGCTTTTTGCGAAAGCCGCGCGATACTTGGTACATAAGCATATTTGAGTGTATCGATTCCATACTTCGAAATGCCAACACTGTCTTGTCTCTAAATCTTAGCCAATGATTTTCTTGTGCTCTAGAGCTGGGTGTTCCAAACTGTTGGCGCATCCACATATGTGCAACGGTTTACGCAACCCTAAAATCAACATTGAGGCAGATAGTTTCAGATTAGTTCCATTTCGCTCCGCATCTGCGTTTCGTGTGACACACACATCAAGAAACACTCTCGACAAAAGAAAGTACTGCTGACACGCGAGATTGTTAATGCCCATTGAAAAACATTTCACAACGTGACGGTTAGCATTGCTGATATCACGATAGGAAGTCGGGTCTGCGTCGACTCTTAAGTTTCAAAGTGGATGAGAAATATGTCCCTCCTCGAGACTTCCATCTTTGGTCACCAACTCAACATCCAAATTTCCTCCCAAAGTTTTCAAATCTGTTTTTTAAAAAGATCAATAATCGCTTTCTATCCCGGGAGACATCTGGCGTAGGCGGGTAGGTAGTTGAATTTAAGTCGCACTGGGGAGTAGAAGAACGGTTATTAGGAAAGGTCTTGGATCAATTCCGAAGGGAAAGACATCTTTCTCTTGTGGATACTTCGTAATTTTGAACCATTCTCAAATGACGAGGACAACACCTGAGCTGGCACCCCCTCTCTAAAATTCCCCTCCACTCCAACCTGAAGACATTTGAGTCCACGACCGATTTAATGTGCACCACTTCCCACATACAGAACGATCTTTGGCTGGACCTAGCGTTGAACTCGCAACGCTCTGTTCAGTCTTTCAACAGTTCTAGTTTGGACATTTTAATGTTATTATTCTTTCACACACACACAACACACACACACAATAACGGCCATACTACACTTAAAATTTCCTTTATTCCAACTTGCCTGCCACTTTAAATCGAATACTTTGTGGTGGTGTTGCGTGTGATGAAAAAGAAATGCAATTTATTTAAATAGTAAATATTTAAAACAAAGAACAACAGCAAAGAGCAAAATAAAACTTGTCGAGCGAAACATCGTTGTTCTAAAGTTATCATGACTGTTTTATCTCTTGATCTCGTACAGTTGCCAAAACGTACAACTAAAAGTGCATAAAATTTAGAAATGCGAAAATAATTCCGAGAGATAGAAACAGAAAGTATCACTGCACGTGAACAACCGACACAACGATTGTACGGAGAGAGGTTTCACAACAGGCGGTTGCCCGACCGTAAAACAATTCAGCGCTTGCACCAATAGTTGTGCGCGACGGGATCCTTTCTCGCTTCCCGGTCGGATGCAAGTCGTGTAAAGACGGACAGAACGTCAGTCGTGGAAGAAGCCATTCTGGATGTGGTGGCTGATCAGCCAAGTACAAGTACCCGAGCAGTGGCTAGGCAGTTACATGTATCACAATCCACGACATGGCGAGTACTGAAGGCTGAACGTTTGCATTCTTACCATGTTCAACGAGTTCAGGAACTGACTCGAAACGATTACGTTCGCTGGTTTCTGCAAAAGAGAGCAGTAAATCCAGATTTTGTGGCAACTGTGCTTTTCACGGATGAATGTATATTTTCACGTGAAGGTGATTTTAACACCCACAATCAATATGTTTGGGCGGATGTAAATCCACATGTCACTTATTCACATGCTCATCAGCGGCGCTTTAATATCAATGTTTGGGCAGGAATAATCGGAGACCACCTACTCGAACCTTATCTTCTGCCAGAACGCCTTGACGGGAAAAAATACCTCACGTTTCTGCAACAGGTGCTGCCAGACATGTTGAAGGACGTTCCCACACACATTCAGAATGTAATGTGGTTCCAGCAAGATGGAGCACCAGCCCATTATGTACAAGAAGTGCGAAACTATCTGGATTTAACTTTTTACGAACCGATGGATTGGACGAGGTGGTCCTGTAGCTTTGCTACCACTCTCGCCAGATCTTTCATGTAATGATTTATTTTTGTGGGGACAGCTGAAGGCACTTGTGTATGAGACCCCCGTTGAATCTGCAGAAGATCTCGTAGCCAGACTTTCGGCCGCTGCAGGGGAGTACATGCCTGGCGTTTTTCAGAAAGTTCGCCAATCCTTTCTTCGCCGTTGTACCTCATGCATAGCCACTGCCGGTTACTGTTTTGAACACTTATTATAATGTCATTAAACTTGCTTTTGTCACTTATTCTCTCTTTTTGTGTTTATGTCTCTTATAACAACACCTTCGGCGCCCTCTAGCACCTTTCCGTTTTAATTCCGACTGTGCATTCTTTGATGAAAGTTGTTTGTTTGGATGTGTACTACCACCTTTTCAAGTTTTGCCCATATTTTAAGAATCACCCTGTATATTCTGATAATATTTCTTCAATCTAAAGTTAATGAATTCTACCCGAGTAAGATCGGGTAATTTTGCTAGTACTTTCTAATAAATCTAATTTTAATCTTTTCAATATATCTGATGAATTCTTCCACACAATTCAGGAAAAGTGGGCTTGGTAAAACATGGCCTTTAAACCTTAAAAGACAACCAACCAGAAAAGTGGTCTTAAAATATTAAAAAATTTTTATGTTCACACATTATATAAAATATACTGTAAAAATGCAAGCTGTGTTGACAAAATTTCCTTTGAAGAAACAGGTGTTCTTTCGATCTTGCGCGAAGCAATACTCTATTATATTATACAGTACGATAATGTTAAATTGATTGGTACGTCAGTGCTGATGTAACTGTAACTTTATCGGGAAATGTCGGATGGAACAGAAAAGTGAAGGACAGAAACGCTGAACAGATTCCATTCTCATGCATTTATTCAGGAGAAAGACATTTTGCTTTTTTTTTCACTGTCCATCTATCTAAATTTAAACCATCGCACATGTTAGAAAGAAACTTGAAAACAGCAGAGAAAACTTTCCATGTTCTGTCAACCATTGATCCATTTCTCTAAGGTTTGTAGATCTTTAACCATTTATAAATTTCTTCTGATTTTGATCAGAAAAATGTATCCTGTTTTTCTTATCAGGATCCTAAACCTGATCCTGATGTTTTCAGAACAAACTTCTAAAATTTCAAAGGATTTAGTTGTTTTTTTAAATTTTATTTTTTTAATGCCAGGAGTTGAATTAAATTTGTGAAGTACTACTTGCAGCATTTACTCCCAAACTAGACCGAAGTTAATACCAATGTAATGTTTGGACCTCCATGGCTCTTGGGGGTTTTCAAACTTCGCTAGTAACTTGCGAGTTGTACGCTGCTCGATGCCTGTAACTTATTCTGGATGTATATCTCTCTTTTGTGTCAGGAAAACTTTCTTATTGTGTATTTCCATTACGTAGCATTGTCTGTCTTGCTGTCAAACATGGTCTTTGCGTCATAAAAACAAAAAAATCAACCAGCTTAGCAATGCGATTTTAATGGTGGGTGTGTTACAGGAATCTGAAAGGTACCTGATACCGCCCTACTTTTAGGATAAGTACCAGTTACAGGATTTACCAGGGTAGATGACAAGCCTTGAAACTGAACTAGATGACCGGCCACTTTTGTAGTACCCTATAAAGTCTACAGTTTTCTTTTCCCTTGCAAATTTACTCAGCTTTATTATTGTAATGATTTTTACTTTTATACGAAGAAAACGCACTACGCGTATTACAGTATAAAAACTTTCCGCATTTCTTCTTACCCTTAGGTCCAGTTTTATCTACCACTTTTTTTATATGGAGAGTTCCATGGTTCCGGAGTTCACCCTCATATGGAGAGTACCATGGTACTGGATGGCCACCTTCATATACGGGGTTTTTCACCGTGATGGGCGGGTTTCTGATGCCGAAATCGTTCGGAGATTTAAGAAACAAAGGAACCGCAAAGAGAAGTTAGTGGTATGCTATATTAAAAAAAGATGAATACATAGATTTCACTATTTTGAAACGTACTTTAAAAATAACGTATTCTATTCGGTAATTTATGACTATGAAGAACTTTAAACCATCGTTTATATAGTGTGCAGTGTATTAATTGCAGGTATACATTTCATTTTTGTTTAGTTGGTTTCTATTCATTGTGTTTTGTACTTGCCATGTTCATGAAAACAAGACCTTAGACAGTTACAAAACCCAAGCAACTAACACAAAATAGCATTGTTTGTGTGAAATGAGTCTTCAAATGATTACAGATTCATTTATTTTTAGTTACAAGTATTCTTGATTTTTCAACAAAGTCGATCGGGTAATTAACTGTTTTCTTAAGTATTTATTTCAAGTTCTTTGTTATAATTTAAACAAACACAAATGTTCGTTTAACTCAGTTGAAAAACGAAGATAAATAAATGATTTTCCGAACGGCGCGTATACCATATATTCAAATTTATCAATAGTTATAGTGCAAATAATTTGTTAGCTTTGGAAAAATCTTGAACCATTTCTTTTTTTAAAAATTAATTATTAATTTTTTTTTCCGTAAAGAAATGTTCATGCTCAGTTATAACACTCATTCGTTTTTTAATGAGAACCCCTCTAAAAAATGTTAAAAAATTCTTAACGACAGAAAAAGTCAATGGCTTTAAACCAAGCGCTTGTTTTTATCAAAAGTTTCCAGATCAACAGCCATCATTCACCATACCGGCTACTTTTATTTACCTCTTAGTGATGATAAACCACGCAACAGGAATAAATGCTTTTTATACAGCTGTGTAATTCCGAACATGAGTAGTCTTCGCTTGAAATAGTAAATTTTGAAAATGAAGGAAAAAATACCTGTATAAGTGGATTCTTGAAAAAAAGTGCTATTTTTTTTTGTTTTAAGTGTGATATATTTCAGCTACTAATTTAAAGCTACTTATTTTTTAGTTTTCAAAGGGCCAGCCTATGATGATAGCAATGATCGTTAAGTTTTTCTAGGGATTTTATAAATATGCAATAAAGAGAGGGGGGTGTATCTCTCGTTTTTTTTAATCAAGAATATATAGATGATGGCATGCATGTTAGAAAAACTTGTACATTTTTTACGCCAAGGTATTTTTTTTGTTTCCGGATTTATAAATGAAGCAACATTATAAGTTTAGCGATTGTGTATTACAATATTTTCTACCGTAGTCTGCATTAAACGTCACAAGGTAGCTGACTTTTTATCGAAAAGAATCTTGCTTAGAATTTTCAATACAAGGCTAAATAATTATTAGCAGAAATCCGAAACTACTTACTATTGACCTTCAAAGCAACGAATAATAATGATTTATAAACTTTGGAAAGATGGTCGATGGCTATTTTGGTGGAATAAGACGTCCACAATCATCAGAAGTACAAGCTACAAGAAGAAATGCTGGTTTGAATTGAGTTGTGTCAACACTATTCTACAACAATATGGTCATTCTAAAACAACAAATGGCCATTGACGATCTTTCCCAAGAATAAATCATCATTGAAAATTTTAGAAATAGGCTTTAATCTGAAATCACTCGCTTGAATTGATTGTCATAGTGGTATCATAAGAACAAATTCTTCACTTGAAACAATGCTGTGAAAAAAAAATTTTCCTCAAAATTTATACAATTTGAAATATTTCTATTTATTTTGTACATTTAATTTTCACAGATGTCAGAAAGGATGACGAGGGAATTTCCGGTAGAGGAATTTATATCAAATTAGATCACGAGAGCGTCAAAATCAGCAAAAGTAATCATGATCACTGTTCCATTTTTCAATTGAACTTTTTGCCATTGATGAAGCGCTGGGAAACGTTGATACGGGCATTTAGATTGCTCATATTGGTACCCATGTTTAGTTCCTATATGATAATAATACTATGTACAACATCTCAAAATTATGAAAACACATTAATCTTACCAACAAAAACCTCGAAATGACAAGTGTGGGAGGTACACGATGCATCTTCAATGGATCCATTCACATGTTGGTTTGCAAGAAAAAGAACAGACGACCTTTTGGCTAAGGATGGAAGTCTAGATTCATCAACAAAATTTGACGGACTCCTCCGACTCATGACTGATGCTTCCATGGGCGAAACGAGCAACAGAAAAGATCAGACTCGCGTTTTCTAGACTTCGCAGTGGACACTTGAAGCTAATGCAGATAGAAATTGTGGTGCAAGCGTTTTACTCTGTTCTCTACATGCAATTCAGTTCAGGTTTCTCTCGAGCACATCAAAAGTCTCGGCTATCTATCAGGCTTGTCTCACTGGTTAATAGATTTTGTACAATTTTTTGTGCCAAGTGAGATGAGTAAAACTATTGTACTCGTATACTTTTGAATACAATTTCACTTACGATCTGAGAATTTCGACGATCATTTTTGTAGTTTTCCTAATTTCTACAATCCTGCAAGAAAATTTTCGTTTAAAAAATCTTTTCGTTTGCGAAACATTAAAAATTTAAGAATGCGATCCTAAATCGTTTTGGTAAATTGCGTGACAATGGACAGTTCAATCAGCAGTCACTGTCCAAAGGCGAAAGGCAGAATGACCAAAAAAATTAACGAATGGCTGATTTGGGCAAAGGACGGTTGAATATTTTAAGGAAAAATATTTCACAATTTTGTCGCCGTGGTCTAGTAAGCACGAAAGGAAAACACTGTAATCAATGGTTGCTGGGGATTGTCGTGGAAACCTTCTTGAGCACTGGTTAAAACCTCTGCTCTCATATACTAAAAAAGAATTGAATTGCTCATTTTTGCATGTAAATGGCACAGTTTGTGTAAAATCTCGTTAAATCCAAGTTAGAACTTCCACCAAGCATATTGCAGTTGTAGAAAACAGGGTTGATCTTTCTGTTTTGAATTACTTTCACGTAGTCTAATTTGGCGCAATGTCGTTGATTTGCAACTTTTAAAATTAATTTTAAGAATTATCGTTGACATTTTTCTTTTCATACAAGGATATTTGACGTTGAAACCAAAATTTTTCTTTGTGTATCATTCTGGTAGCACTATACAGAATTGTTTAAGGACAAACAATTTACATGTGTTGCATAATAATGAGAGTCGGCGTACTTTTTATGTCCAAAACAAATCTTTCGGATTTTTTTCTTAGAGGTTGTCTAATGTTCCGGTTTCTAGGAAAGTGTAAATGAGCAACATAAATTAAAAAAAGAACTGTCAACTGGGACTGTTCCATCTACCACATGTCACTCATACTCGCTGATTATAAAAGACCTTTTTACATAATTAATTTTAGTTGACTGAATCTTCCTTTTTGATAGGAATTTTCTACCAATTTCTCTTTAAGAAAAATATTTTTTGTGAATGTATTATATGTAGGCAATTCAAAGAAAAAATTTGGCCAGGAAATTAACGTAATGATTACTTAATTAAATTACCTCATTCTAATACTGTACTTTAAGGTTCTCCTGTACATTGCCGTAGGCTCTTTTATTTGCTTTCAATAGATATTTTTTACTTGACGATACTATCTTACTTTGCATTGAGCTTTTGAGGAAACACAAAAGCACTAACTTGTAATAATCTGTACAAAAAGTATTAGAATAATTCCTTACGCGTCATTCTAAATTTAATCTTTTAATGACACAAAGAAAGTGCTTCGGGCATCACGATGTGTTACTATTGCTGGCATATAAACGACTGTTATTAAAAGTATAATGAAAAAATCTCACAATTTTTTTGTTGAAAATTACAGAAACTATGCTGAGTATGAATAATACGCAAATGTAAAATTAATGTTTTTCTTTAGATTGGGTTGGAGTTCTTATGATTATCTAATAATAATATAAATTATTTTTTATTACACTGTGAGAAGGAATAAGGTTAATAGTTAAGTAATAATAAGGTCAGAACTTTGAATAATGAATAAAAAATTGAATGTATGTGTGTATCTGCGTGGTACTTCTAGAATTTAAGTTTCGTATATACCATTCTCTTAATGACAAGTTCAGAGAGATGGCGCCACGAGAGCAGAAATAACAACACCTGGTTTCATGTTTAGAGTTGGGTTAAATGCGAGCGAAGAAAAGAGGAATTGATTCCGATAGGCTTCTCCAAACAAATACTAAAGTTTGGAGAGCGGGGTGCCAGCTCAGGAGATGCCTCGCCATCTGAATGTGGTTCAGAATTAGGTAGTGCTGTACTCAAATCTTTCCCCTCGGGACTGATCACGGTCAGATGACGAGGCCACACCTAAGCTGCATAAAACACATAAGACCCAAACTTTCACACCACGCCACATGTGGACATTGGAGGCCACGACAGATCTAACGTACACTAGCTCTCTTTGTACGCAATGGTCTTTGATGGGATTCGATCTCACAACCTTTCGGTTGCTTGATACTTGTTGATATACTTGTCTTCCAACTGGGTTACTGTGGCCCCATTACACTTAAAGTCACGATAACTTACCTTTATGCAATAAACTGAGATTGGTAGCGCTGATCTGGTCACCTCTCCCGTATACGGTGATCATCTGCCTCAAGAAGGACTTGCATTCGCCATTAAACATTCCACGCTGCCATTCCATATCTGTCAAGGACTCTTGGGTATTACACAAAAAGCTGAGGACTATGATCGGTAGCCATTCTTAGTTTAACATTATGGAGACCACCGCTGCATTACTCATAGCAATGGAAGTGGAGGCCATCACATAGTACAATCGGAATTCACTAGTAGCCATCAAGGCTCCAATAACCCGTTGTAATTCTAGTGCGACGTTAATTAAAATACCCACTCACCTCAAGGGTTCTTTTAGGTGTGTACTGTTTTCACGGACCTTAGGTGCGCAAGTGATATTTTCTATTCCCATGCGTATAACTGTCACAGGTGTGCACCCAGGATATTCAAGCGATCCTTTTCTACTTTCATCTCAATATCCACTTCCCGGTACCTCTTTTTGTTCGCTTTCACGACATTTTTTACTGTCTGCCTTGCGTTTCGCGCAGCTTTGCTGGCTCTTGTACTATAAAACGACCAAACAACATCCTATTAGTAGTGCTATAAGGTAGTTTAACAACACTGCGAAACTTCCAGAACGTGCTACTACTTGATTTTCATTTCATATCATTTTGTAATGGTACTTTATGATACTAGAGCAACGCAACGGGCTATTGACGACGGTCCGGGATCAGTCCCGTAAGGGAAATATCCGAGGACAACACCTCGTAATTTTGAACCAAGGTCAGATGACGAGGCAACACCTGAGCTGACACCTCACTCTCCAAACTTCCACACCAACCCAACGTGAGGACTTTCGGCCACGACAGATTTAAGGTGCACCAGCCGCCTCTACACCATGTGCTTACAAACATCCATGCCCGGACCCGGATTCGAAACAGGAACCTTCCGATCTAGAGGCACCTTAAATCACTTTGTAAAGAGGTTATTCAATAAAACAATAATGTTCTCACAGTATTGCCTCCGTGTTGATGAAACCCTTCTGTGGTCAGAGAGATCCCCAGATCTGTATCCCATTGAGCATGTCAGGGATATGCTATACCGTCAATTGCAGCATCCTCGGAATTTAAGGGTTTTGAAGTAGGACACGAAGAATGCTTGGTATAATTTGCCACATGATAGCATCATCACTCCATTTGACTCCAAGTCATGCAATATATTGACATGTATCACCTCCAACGGGCATTAATATTACTAAGTTATGCCACTTTTTATGTAATTCTACTATTGTAAAGATTCCTCTAGATTTGGTATTGTCATAATTTCTTTATTTCTTCATGAACGTAACACACACATGACATGGTAGTTTCACATGGTAAGTTTTAAGTTTCATTCCGATGGAATTCTGTTTTCGGGAAGTTGAGATTGTTTTGGCACAGAGTGGAATTTATCATGCTGAGTGGAGTAGCTTAAAGCTGCTGAGTTATGTCACATTGAAAAGTTATTTCTAGGACGTATCTCAGATTGAATGTATTTGTCTACATTAGAGATTTAGCTTCTTCAAATATTTTATATGTTCATATCCTTTGCCAAGACAGTCTGCCAGAAATGGCTTTCCTTTGTTCATATTTCAATTACTTTTATTGCTTTAGTAAACCCTTTTAAGTTTAATGCATATCATGGCTTAGAGCCCAACATGAGCCTCAAATGTTTTTTCAACATATATGAGCAAGTAGAAAATTTAAGAAAGGAAAATTGATTTGTAATTAGAATACGATATCTTTTGATCATTACATAAATGTTAACAGTTCCATTATACTGAGAGACAATTACTTCTTATTCCGTGTTTATCGTTAATTTTTTCTACTAAACGTGTAATAATACATGTGGAAATGGAAATTCTAGAAAGATACATTTTTACGATTAATGTCTTATGTATTTGAATTGTTCTTTGGAAATAAACTAAATAATATTTCGATTCATTCTATTCTAGTCTTTTCCGTTTACTTTTTTTTTGGAATTGATCCCGGACTGTCGCCAATAGCCCGCTTTATTGCCCCAGTGTTACTTTAATTAATTCAACTACCTACGTTAGTAAAATTTTAAGTCTCTGGAGGGCGTTCAAACTGGCAGTTAAGGAAATTAATGCATTTTCATTGCATGCGTGATTTTTATGACTGACAAAAAAATTTCGAAGAATGAGGTTTTTATGGATTTATTAGGCATAGTTAGAGAATAAACCAAGTTAATATTTCAATTTCAAAACTTCTACTTAAGTCTTTCCAATGAACGTACTCACTTCGTTTCCTTCAAGTTTGTTTTGCTTTAAATAAATAGTAGCATGAAGAACGGGATTTTTCCAAGAATCACATCAAACGTTTTCGTGTTAAACGCACACACAACGAACAATATTTTAACAATTTGAAGTCTGGTGTCATTCAGACCTAGCCAGTTTAAGGAAACACACGCGTGCATCATTGCATACGTACTTTCTATGACTAACAAATAACGTTTCGAAATGTGCGTTATTGAGGTTTTTATACGTCCATTAGAAAGTTTCCTCAGTCATTGCAAGAACCTTCAAAAGTCTATTAAATGTCCCATTTCATCACTGATTTTTTTTGAAAAAAAAAAAAACAAAATAATAATGATTTGTGTTTCCTTCCTTTAAGGGTACTAAAATAATTTTTTTGTCTTTTAGATACACTGCTTCCTTGTTTTTGTCACACTCGGTGCTTGTGGAAGGAATTAGAGTTTCTCAACTCTTGTAACTCTAGAAGAATTGTTTTTAACGACCTTTCGTCCAATGCACGAAACGAAGGAATTGAAAAACAATTAAAAACTTTCATTCATAGCTCATATCTTTTTCCCAATAATTCAGGCATTATTAGATAATTGCATGATCGAATCATATAAATTATTGTAATATAAATTTTTTCAACAGTATCCTATGTTAATGTTTTTTCTACCGTAGGTCCCTATCTAATTAGTCGGAGCATGTCCTGTTAAGGACCTTGCTTCATAAAATTCAAAATTCAATCCCCATCTAATTAGTAGTAAGTATTGTTGTAAAAAGTGACCGCAAGGCTACATTTTACCAAACCATCCAAATCTATATTCCAAGTGTCAATGAAAAATACAGTATCCTCTGTTAATGTTTTTTCTACCGTCGGTCCCTATCTAATTAGTCGCAGCATGTCCTGTTAAGAACATTGTTTCATAAAATTCAAAATTCAATCCCCATCTAATTAGTAGTAAGTATTGTTGTAAAAAGTGACCGCAAGGCTACATTTTACCAAACCATCCAAATCTATATTCCAAGTGTCAATGAAAAATACAGTATCCTCTGTTAATGTTTTTTCTACCGTCGGTCCCTATCTAATTAGTCGCAGCATGTCCTGTTAAGAACATTGTTTCATAAAATTCAAAATTCAATCCCCATCTAATTAGTAGTAAGTATTGTTGTAAAAAGTGACCGCAAGGCTACATTTTACCAAACCATCCAAATCTATATTCCAAGTGTCAATGAAAAATACAGTATCCTCTGTTAATGTTTTTTCTACCGTCGGTCCCTATCTAATTAGTCGCAGCATGTCCTGTTAAGAACATTGTTTCATAAAATTCAAAATTCAATCCCCATCTAATTAGTAGTAAGTATTGTTGTAAAAAGTGACCGCAAGGCTACATTTTACCAAACCATCCAAATCTATATTCCAAGTGTCAATGAAAAATACAGTATCCTCTGTTAATGTTTTTTCTACCGTCGGTCCCTATCTAATTAGTCGCAGCATGTCCTGTTAAGAACATTGTTTCATAAAATTCAAAATTCAATCCCCATCTAATTAGTAGTAAGTATTGTTGTAAAAAGTGACCGCAAGGCTACATTTTACCAAACCATCCAAATCTATATTCCAAGTGTCAATGAAAAATACAGTATCCTCTGTTAATGTTTTTTCTACCGTCGGTCCCTATCTAATTAGTCGCAGCATGTCCTGTTAAGAACATTGTTTCATAAAATTCAAAATTCAATCCCGATCTAATTAGTAGTAAGTATTATAGTAAAAAGTGACCGCAAGGCTACATTTTACCAAACCATCCAAATCTATATTCCAAGTGTCAATGAAAAATAAATGGGCAGAATGGAAAGCCTTTAAAAGTACGAATTAATTAATAAAAGACTGTAGGCTATACGCCAGGAACGCTCAGATAGCTCGTTTTTATATAACAGGCTCATAAAACATCAATTGCGTTAAAGTTGAATTGATTGGTTAAGAATCAGAAGGGTTCATGCAACATTCGAACAGTTCTAACACGATTGAGCGCGAAGTTTGTACTATCACAGAGAATTTCTCATCAAGTTCAGAGTTCAGTTTATGCGATGAAATAGCAACGGCATTCTTGAAAAGTACTCTGCACACCATTTAGTGCTTAACGTGTACCGAATGTGTATATAAGGTCATTTCTTTCGAGTTGGACACGGGTACAACAAAAACACGATGGAAATATTTATAACTTTTAAGAAATATATATAAAAAAGACAGCACAGATAAATTTTACATAATTTGTACGAAATGGTTGTTTTAATTTCAGTCAAAACTAAAGGATGCTTTCATAAATCATTATTTTAAGCTATAGAAGGGACAAAAAAGTTTCCCTAACTTCCAAAAACCTGTAAACTAGCAATGGTGTAGCGTATCATGGGATCCTGCAATAAAAAAATATTCAAATTCGGCTGCTAAAAGAACAATAAAATTAGGTAAAACATGAAGCGAAGATTCTTTCATACTGTGCGAGAAGTCAGCTTCTATTCTAAGGTCCTTGACTTTCACAGTTAGGAGCCAAGAAAATGTTCTAGAATTTCAGCATCAAATGGTTTATTTCTATGATTTATTAACTATGTTTGTCATGTGAAATGGGTGCCTGAATACAAAATTTCCATGCTTCTGATTGAGGCTAGTTTTAGGTAAGCATCCGGAAGACTTTCTAAACACGGTTGGTCCCTGTATATGATCTATCTTTCTCTCTTCTTTTTCTTGTCTTTGTAAGATTCTATAGGATAGCGTTTGTATCTTATACACAGAGTTGAAAAGTTGTGGCACTATCGCGACTTTTGGGCTCCTTTTGAACACCCGGTCTCAATACTGGCATGACTCACCAGGTTAATACCCTTAGAAAATTACTTTTAATCCCTTGAGAGGTATCAGGTCTGAAGCATGCAGTTTTTCCTGCATGACATCGAACTAGTTTTGTCCTTCTTTCCCAACAAGACCTTTTTTAGGCTTCTTTCAACCCAGAGAAGTAGTTACTTAGTCACTATTCGTGTGGATGAGTAAAATAAACGTTACATGACTCGAAAACAAGCTCCTGACGCCCAGAGAGTTAACCAAGGAGAAAAAAGTCTGCCATTTGCGGAAAAGAAAAAAACGACGAATAGAACAGAAGTACAAGGATGTCTAAAGAGCATAAGATTATGCTTTTGCTTTCTGTCGAATAATCTCAGAAGCCTTAGTCATCGATGTTATGCTATGTTAGAGAAAAATATACAATTGTGGGACCACTAAAAAGCATATAATTACATTTAAAATACACAAAAACATGCTTATTTTCAGGTTATTGCAATTTAGGAAATAGGAAACTGTCTTGCCATGTGACAGTGCCTAAAGTGAATCAGGTCATTTTTTGTAAACTTTTAAAAGTGAAGAAGATTAAAAAAAAAACCAGGGAGATGATAAATATAGAGACAGAAAGCAGTTTAAAACAAAAACGCAACTATAAAACCATATTAATTTTAAAATAATAATTACTGCAAGCAATTATTTCATTAAGAGAGAGAGAGAGGGAGAGAGAGAGAGCATCACATGCATGGATTGCATACTTTTAAAATAATCTGGTGAATATTTTCATCGTAATCATCTGAAATAACGCTACGGAATCGATTTCAACGAAAACTCATTTCTGTATAATTTCATCATTTATATAACTTCACCTCGACAAATGTGGAAATAAAAACAAAGGTAAGACAAAAAAGAACAAACATTTAAAAAAAACTTCCTTGAATTCTTTCACTGAGGAGCATACGCAACCCTCAAATCAAATTAAGGCATTTCAAGAAATGTCTATCTTCAAAGAAACTATTTTAGCACTGGGCATAGTCCAATGAATCCAGTATAATATGAAGTCTTATTATGAGGCAAAACTTGGCAAAGGTTGCACCCATTTTGGCGTCATACGCGGAAGACCGACCCGCAGCATATTTCGTCATTTGAGAACGAAAGTAATAGTTATTGATTTGGGTGCAGAAGCCAAGTCAATTCCATCCAAATCCATTATTCTCACAATATAGCATCCGCAAATGGCTAATTTAGGGTCCACAATTAATCTTCTAGGTAATTGATGGTCTGCGCGGGAAATATTTACCTCGCCTGTCGCCAAGAGCACGTACCATTCAACTCTGGCCCTGCTGAAAGCATCACAACTTGGCGATCGCAGATCTCTGAAGAACGGAACTGCATCGCCAAATACATTCCAATTCGCTGGCCGCTATGCATCAGGAATTCTCGAAATAACTTCGATTTCAGACTGGGCATGGCTGCGGCAGACAAGTAAAAATAAATCGGAATGCATTGCGATTTTTGTTTTGTTAACTGAGCAGTGCGTGGATCTGGAAATTCAGAGCACGGCAATGGGTTTGGGTCAAACGTATGGTGATGCTTTTGGAATTGTTTTTTGAAAGATGGATAAACTTATATCTCGGTTTATTTTACGGAAGAAATGCTCCGGCATTTCTTGAAACGGCCCTGTATTTTTTTGGCTCTTCAACATTTACTTTCAGATTGAAATACTCAGTGGTATTGCAGAAGCATTGCATTGAATATCAGTAACTTGGATAAGAGAAGGTATATAAAGAAAAACTAGTCAATTTTAAGGACATCATTATGATCTAAGCTAACGGGCGTACTGATTAAACGGTTTAGTACACCTGCACATAATTCAAATAATTAAATATTCATAAACTTCTCAATGTGGTTTTACTTTAATGTATACCACTATTTAATACTTGTATTGCGTTTGTACAAGGATATTCGTTGCTGATCACTAAAGCTCTCGGGAGGCCATTTTTAAGTGAGAAGGGTTAGTGACCCTTTTTTCCCCCATTGGGTTTTCTGCCTTTAATAAACAAGGGGATCAGGACGTGGTGTCAGTCGGCTTGTTTTGGAATATGATTTCAGCTTGATGCCAATAAAATTTTAAAATAATGAATTCCGATTTGGTACATGATAGTTGATTGGTCAACGCTACATTCTATTAACTACAAGCGTCGCCAAAACGGCGATAAACTTTCATTTTAAGGTAATCCCGAAATCTATCGTGCGAGAGCATTTGTGTAACAAGTAGGGTCAGGCGGGGTAATTGTGAACAAGGGGTAATTGTAAACAAACTATACAAGTGCCCACGTGGGACTCCGATAAACTAAAAAGTTGTGAAATCTGAAAGGTGGTAACCCTAAGGATGTAATATGGTGATACTGTATTTCTTTTAACCACAGCTGATAACAATATGTTTAGTTGAAAAAATTATGGTTGAAACGTTTGGGTTTTAAAGTTATTGTGTGCTGCCATTTTTTGCTGATCTCCACAATATATTGTAAGGTATGCACCTACAGTTGAATGTTTACAATTACCCCATATTTTTCAAGGGACGGGGTAATTGTAAACATAACTTTGCCAATAGTTTTGTTTAATTGGGAAATGGGTTTTCTGTGTCTTTTGTATTTAATCATATTTAATTCGTTTGAATTGCGTTTTGAATTTTCGTGTTCTTGGGGAGCTGGAAGACTGATTTACTAAAACATCACACATATGGTGAAGTTCTTACAACTGACCAAGTTCTGTCACGCTTGAAGGAGGAAGAAGAGAAAAAGAACAAAAAGTAACCGAGTGAGAAGAAAGTGAATGAGCCAGGAGTAAGCAAAAAACCAAGAAAGAAGCAAATGGAAAGGAAAGCAGGAGAACTAGAGGACAACAAGGACGAGGAACTATTGAAAGAATTGACTAACATTGACGATGAAGAGTTTGAAGTTCTCCAAACTTTCAAGCAAAGTATAGAAGACTAGCTTGTTAGAGAAGTTAAATATTTTGGAGACATCCATGGAGACATTGAAAAGACGCGTTTCTAATTGTAGATATTGAGGGGGGGGGGAAGAGAAAGAAAACCCATTTTTCATATGTACGAAGGGTGGACATCGTCTCAGAAGAGAAGTTTGAGGTCACCGGACTCAAAAGCATTAATAATGCATAGACTAAATTCGTTGTGGTTGAGAAAGACCAATTTTACGTTATACCAAAGACCGTGTCATAGCAATTTTACCTACTCCGACCTGTTGAAAAGAAGGCCGTAAAGAAATTTTCAAATTTGAGGGTACTGTTAACGTGCAAGAAATGTAATATTTGTTTTGTTTTGTACTTTTCCATTTTTAATTTTTAAATTTATGTTTTTTTTACACTAAATACATTTTTTGTTCAATAAATGATTGAATTATTTATACTTACGTATTCCTGGAAGTTCACCTCATGATCAATGCAACTTTCAAGTGTCACTATATTTTGCTGGGGTAGGAAGTGGGAGTATTATGTAAATGTAAAGATCAAAACGGGGTTGTTGTAAGCATGGTATTAGAAGGGTAAAATACCGTTGGAGTTCCTTCTACTGCCATGATTACTGCTCCTACTGTCACTTGTTCACTATTCAATATCAGGAAGAAAATCGTTGTTTACAATTACCCCAACTTTTAGGGGTAATTGTAAACAGCCGAGGTGTAAAACAGTACAACAGATTGTAAACAGGTGTTAAATTTCTATTCTCGAATCTTTGTAATTAAATATCAAAGTAGAATAGTGACAAGTTAGTTTAGTAGGGTGAACAATGTTCAGTTATTTTATTAAGAGTTTGAAAATAGGGATTGAAATGGAACATACAAATTTTGTTTACGATTACCCCGCCTGACTTTAGCCAGATTCTCGTTTAGTTTGTTCGTTTGCTGTGAATATCAATCTCATAAGTCGACTAAACGTTTTAAATTTTAAGTTAGTAACGCTTATTAAGGATAATTTTCGATTAAAATATAACGTCCTGTTAAGAAAAAGTGTGACTGACATGGAGACCCATTGAATTTATTCATCTGCAATTGAAGTTAGGCTTTGAGTTTCCAGATAATTTTTTTTTTACTTTCAAAGTTAGAATAGGCCATATTGACACTCAGTTTACAATTGGAGTTATCCAAGAAAATAAACTTGCTTTCCTTACGCTTGGTTGTCTTTTTCTCTCGATGTGAGAAGTATATAATAGAAGAAGTAATAAGTGAACCACGGTCAGACGATAATATAACACCTGAGCTGGCACCCCACCCTACAAGATATTGTGACGTCCCACCGATTGGATCTCTTCGCAATTCCAATTTCGCCGCATTTCACAATGACGAGGCCATCACGGCTTTGTCGGTGGTGTTGGTTTGCGAAGCAAACCAAATGGGAATACGTTGCAAACACCGGTGGTTGGCAAACGTTCACAATGGAGACACCTAACCCCACAAAGTACAGCACGGACAACGCCGTGCTAGCCACGCAGTGGCTAGTCCATTATACCGGTTGGTCGGCAAGAGAAGGATAGAAGTAATACATTACTGATTAGGAAAATTGCAACACTGTGAAAGAATCATCAGAAATAAATAAAAATTTACTCCACGTTTTAATTATAGTGGTTTAAATAAACGATCAAATTTACAAAGCAATAAAACAAAAATAATGCCCAAAATCTATATCTTGTGCAGCCGCCACACACAGCGATGAGAGCTTACACGCGTCGTGGAATCGAATCACACAGCTTCTCAATATCATGCTGAGGAATGGAATTCCAGATGGCTACTATCCAATGCCAGAGTTCAGCCGAGCTCTCTCTCCCTACGAGCGGTATGAGCGAGTCGCCGACCGATGACATGCTAAATCAGCGCCATATCCAGGGAACGTGCAGGCCTAGGAAGAAACCGAACCCATCGAGCACATAAGACGGATTGTATATTCCGAGCAACATGTTGTCGGGTAATGTCTTGCTGAAATGCAGCTACGGTAATGCGTTTGCAGGAGGGGTAGGACTTCGGGCTCCACAACTTCCCTGATGCATCTCCCGCTGTTCAGGATCCCCACAATTTGGAGTAGGCGGGATCGCCCATGTTATCCAATAGCGCCTCAGACCATAACGCCAGGCGTTCGTCCAGTATGACTCTGAATAAGACACTCCGGGAGAAGGCGCTCACCTCTGTAGCGTCTGACGAGTACGCGTCCATCGTTATAGTCCAGATTGTAGCGGGATTCATCTGAAAAGACTACTTGTTGTCGATGGTTGGTGAACCCATTGTAACCTGCGTCGATGTAATGTCGATGTCAAGGGAATCTTGCATATATTAATACTTGCACGTAGCCATGGTAAAGTAGACGTCGACGAACCGTTGGTGCAGACAATGACATACCTGTAGACGTGCCCTAATCTTGTGCCAACGCACGATAGGAAGCTGCACGGTCCGTCACCGCTATTTGGATGAAGTGTCAACTGTCCCATGGCTACGTGATATTGAGTAGCGTCGGTGTCAAGTGAATCCTACGCAGAGGAATCCTTGCACGTAGCCCATGGCAAAGCAGACGTCGACGAGCCGTTGGGGCAGACAATAACACACCTGTAGACGTGCTCCAATGTTGTGCCAACGCACGATAGAACGCTGTAAGGCCCGGTCACCTCTATTCGGATGAGGTGTCAGTCGTCCCATGGCTACGTCGTATTGAGAAGCCCACTACCGGGATTTCGACTTGTATGGTTCTCCATGGTCCATCTCTACCACACTCAAATCATTGGTGAACTATACGGATGATTCCCGATCGACAATACGGATGATTCCTCCTTAGTGTCTATACCTGATTAGAACCTTCGACAAAAAATGTATGTTGTGTGTGTGTGTGGGGGGGGAGTATTCTGTCTCTAGTGCACGCGTACAACTCACAATCCAGGCAAGTTAATGTTTCCTAAAAATTGACGACAGAACAATATTAATGATACCTGTTCTTTAAGATTTAGAACATAAAGGAGAATAATGAATCGAATGTGCATACGACTTAGAAAACGAAGAGATTTTGGAAATTGAATTGGGTACTTACCCCTATTTTCCCAGCGTTATGGAGAGGCAGGCCTAACAACAATTACTGGAGGCAGGTGAAGAAATAACTAGAGGATAACTTTAACATGGTTTAATTATCCTAAAACGTTTACATTTGTAATGGATATGGTCCTAGAGGTTTACAGATTAAACGGGTTTTTTGTAGCGGAGACACACAACGCGTGTCCGACCTTGGTGACTGTCCGAGCTCGAATTCGACCCCGTAGCGTCGTTTTTTTCTCTTTCGACCCCAAAAGTTTCGATTCGCATAAGGGGAGAGTTTTTTTTTTTTTGCTTCTTCGGTTGTTCGCCTTTTCCTCCAGCGTGGCCGTTACTCAACAATACCTATGGACTGCGTCTACTAATTGAAGTCGACAATACGTTCGTGTATGTCTCTATTGAATTGATCTTGCACAGTGTCGAGCAGAAGTTTCGAGAACTCAAGTCATTAAGAAGGAGGAGGAACTAGGTTTAATTTTTGCTAGGTGAGGATTGGAAATGGAAGGATGAGTTATTACCGCTTAAGAAGTTGGAAACGTGCCTGTGCAACGGAATGGAACTGTTTCGTGGTATGCGTTTGCATAACGAGGTTTGGGTCCTCGTTGTTCTCAGACTCTTAGATACAACTTCATCCTTTGTGTAAAGAGAGTTTTTAAAGTGAGCAGTCGCTGTTGCTCCAACTTTTGGGTATGAAAGGAACATTTGTTTGCATTCCAGTCAAAAAATGCGAGCTGCTGTGAACGAATTTGTGCGAACCGTTTAAAAAAATTCACTGGAATAGTTTTGAAAACTTACTGAAACGAGTTACTCAGTCTGGTTTTGTAAATGTGAAAAATAAAGGTGCTCACATAGCTGGGGGAGCTGTAATGTCTATTGCACAGGAGTGGTATGTTGCTTATTGTTTCCATCAGAAAAGGTTTTGCTTACCTTGAGTGAAATCTGTCTACGGTGATTTATTTACGTAGATATATTTCCGCATATAATGGTAACTGTACCGAAATAAAGCTTCTCAAGTAAAAATCAACAAATAAAAATTCGCGTTCTCTAGTGAAAAATATGTGAAGTGATTTATTTTCTGACTAGAACCACTTTACTTAGGCTTTTGGTGAAATAAATACTTTTTTAGGAGACAGCTTGTTAAATGAATTCGAATTAAATCAAAGCGCTATCTTTTTTGTCACTTCGGAGATGCAATTTACCCTTAGGCAATAAATGATAAGGATTTAAAATTGGAATACCTCAGTGAGTACTCCTATCAGAAAGAAACTTTTTCACCTGACTAATGAGACAGGAAAATATTTTTAATTGGAAATTTTTTGATAGAATATGCCTGCATTAAAAGTAAAGCTTCGTAATTTTGGAGTTAGTTCTTCGTAAAGAATAGATGGTAATCCGATATTTCTGTAAGAGTTTTCATTTTGCGAGTGGTTCTATGAACAACGATTAAATAGATAAACACCGTAACACACATTTTGGAATCGTAATTACGTGTTGTAGTATCTTAGATGAAGCCTACGGGTATTAACGTTATGACAAGCATGGTTGCTTGGTTGGGTTTTGCAGCACAATATCCATATTTGACCGTTGCGCCAAACAAGGTCAAGTTAGCGAACATACACACAGAGATACGCTTTATTTCATGCAGGGAGGGATTGAACCTACACCGTCTGCGATTTTCCAAAACCTCATAGGTACTACAACTGGGGGCGGGGCTAACCGTAACGGCCAATGATCGCGAGCGCTGGATAGGAATCTCCTTCACTACGCTAAAGACAACTGAAATCCTGTCTGATCCTGTTTTCAGTGTAATAATTATATAAGTTAGTGTTTTATGTATGCTTTTTGTTACATCAGAATGGTCCTAAACCAGGGGTGGATACGACACCATCATCCTAAAGCAAAGGTGACGGCAGAGGGACGGAAAAATTCAGCTGCTAGTGAGTTCAGGAGTGGTTCTTAGATTATTTATGTAAAATTAACGGAAGCTTGGAAAAATATAAAAATGGTATTAAAAGTTAGGAAAAGTAATTTAGAATCAAAAGGAATTAAATTGGAATTTTTTTTAAATAATTTGGAGGATCTAAAAAATTTTCCGATAGCTGGGTTCGAACTCGTGAGGCCATCCTCCGCTGCCGACGCCAAACTGAAAGTAGGTGTCTTTAGCCATTAGGCCATTGTTGCTTCACGAAAAGAAGCTCTTTAAAAGAAGAGATCATTTTATATTTGGTTGATTTCAGTCTCATTGGCCGTTATGGTTAGCCCCGCCCCCAGTTGTAGTACCTATGAGGGTTTGGAAAATAGCACACCATCTATAACTCAGAAATTGCTAGGTAATGGTAATGGTAATTTTAGTTAACGTCGTACTAGAGCAACACAACGGGCTATTGACGACGGTCCTTGATCAGTCCCTTAAGGGAAAGGTCCGAGGACAACACCTCGTAATTTTGAACCACGGTCAGATGACGAAGCAACACCTGAGCTGGCACCCCACTCTCCAAACTTCCACGCCAACCCAACGTGAGGACTTTCGGCCACGACAGATTTTAAGGTGCACCAGCCGCATCTACACCATACGCTTACAGACATCCATGCCCGGACCCGGATTCGAACCAGGAACCTTCCGATCTAGAGGCTAACACCTTAACCACTATACCGTTTGGTCGGCTAGAGCTGTAAGGAAATCCTCTTAGCCGTGACGATCTCTATAAGAAGTAAGGATTAAACCAATTGGTTTGGCCATTACTTAACCCTACTGGCGTTTGACTTGTCGTTGTATCTCACTATTAGTAGAACTTATTGGATCTTGATGGACGAGATATCTTGTAATTAGAAAACAAACCAGACCAGATCTTGATCTCGAATTTACAAAAAAAATTGTCAATTGGTTTTTGATGAACCTCTTGTCGAAAACACTTGGTAATTGGTAATGGTAGTTTTTTAATCAACGTCGTACCAGGAAAACGCAACGGGCTAGACGACGGTCCGGGATCAATCCCCTAATGGAAAGATCTTAGAACAACACCACGTAATTTTGAATCACGGTCAGATGACGAGGAAAGTTGGCACCCCACTCTCCAAACGTCCACACCAACCCAACGTGAGGACTTTCGGCCACGACAGATTTATAAGATGCAACAGCCGCTTCTATACCATACGCATACAAACATCCATGCACTGACTCGGATTCGAACCATGAATCTTCCGATTAAGAGTCTTTCTTTCTTCCTTCTTTCTTAAATTAACGTCGTACTAGAGCAACACAACGGGCTATAGACGACGGTCCGGGATCAATCCCCTAAGGGAAGGCAAGGTAAGGTAATTTTAGTTAACGTCGTACTAGAGCAACACAACGGGCTATTGACGACGGTCCTGGATCAGTCCCTTAAGGGAAAGATCCGAGGATAACACCTTGTAATTTTGAACCACGGTCAAGTGACGAAGCAACACCTAACCTGGCACCCCACTCTCCAAACTTCCATGCCAACCCAACGTAAAAGACTTTCGGCCGTGACAGATTTAAGATGCAACAGCCGCTTCTATACCATACGCATACAAACATCCATGCACTGACTCGGATTCGAACCATGAATCTTCCGATTAAGAGTCTTTCTTTCTTCCTTCTTTCTTAAATTAACGTCGTACTAGAGCAACACAACGGGCTATAGACGACGGTCCGGGATCAATCCCCTAAGGGAAGGCAAGGTAAGGTAATTTTGTTAACGTCGTACTAGAGCAACACAGCGGGCTATTGACGACGGTCCGGGATCAGTCCCTTAAGGGAAAGATCCGAGGATAACACCTCGTAATTTTGAACCACGGTCAAGTGACGAAGCAACACCTAAGCTGGCACCCCACTCTCCAAACTTCCATGCCAACCCAACGTAAAAGACTTTCGGCCGTGACAGATTTAAGATGCACCAGTCGCTTCTATACCATACGCTTACAAACATACATGCACTGACCCGGATCGAACCAGGAACCTTCCGATTTAGAGTCTACCACCTTAACCACCAGACTGGTTGGTCAGCCTACAACGCTTGGAGTGTTAATAGATGAAATCATGTTACCTGTCGTTTTTTGTTCGGATTTGAAACAACAGATTGAAAAGAAGGAAAGATGTGACAGACATGCAATCCATCAAAAGATCCCTACTGGGAAAGGTAAACGAAATCTGGTTGTCATACAATTCCAGTAAACGGTCCGGTATATACACAGAATTGCATGGTTAGTTTTTGCGTGCTATCGAAGACAGCTGACTCTTTTGCTTCTGTCGTTGATGTCTAATGCGAGGAGGAAGGACACGTCCGGAGGAAGATAATAGCTTGCGTGTGACACCAGATCTTTCAAAAAATACACAACGAAATGGAAGAGCGCAATCGCATGTTTTGCATAAATGAGAATCGGTAACTCTCTCGTCAACTGCTGCCAACTTCCATCTTTTTATTTTACTCTCAAACATTGGTGGCATTCGTTCCGTCTTAGCGTGAACAGAGCGGTTCAAACTTGGCCTACTGCCGACATTTTTACACGCGAATCATACGTTAATGAAACCTTTTTTTTGTTGTTGTGAAGAACATATCTACCTTTTAGATCATTTGGTGTGTTTATGCGCCTCACTACCGTTTCCACATCTGGATGAGTTGAAGAGGTGAAAAACCTTTTAGAATGGAAACTGTGATTCGTTTTCTGAAATTCCAGTTACTAGCTCTCACGAAAGAATTGCAAATCTAAATTAAGGTGGGTAGTCCTGCTGAAAACGAAACGAATTTGGCTGCAGTTGGAAGGGTTTGTTTGTTTCTTTATGGAGCAGGGGACCATATTTGGCCAAGATGCTACGAACATATGAGATACAAGGTCAAGTAATGGATATATACACACATACAAGGAAAGGTTTACTGACACAGAAGATAGAAATGCACCCTAAGGTATGTTATAGGAGTCGAATCTGCACCATCTACAACTCGCAGCAGTTGAAATGGAGTAGCACAGTTCTTAAATTGGAATTATGTACAAGTAAACCATACCAATATACAAAGAAATGTTTAATTTTTATAATAAACATATAAAATGACTACTTTATTTATTATTTATACACTCAGTCAATACTTTCATAATCCAAACACAAACCTTTCAACGCTTAAAAGGTTGAAATGTTTTTACTCTGATTTTATATTATTATATAATTTTTTTACTATATTATTATATTAGTTTTTTATCACATTATTATATTATTTTTTTATTATATTATTATATTATTTTTTTATTATATTAGTTTTTTATTATATTATTATTTTTATTATATTATTTTTTTATATTGATTTTATATTAATATATCTGTGATTTTCATGAATGTATTTATAGTGGTTGGGATAAGGCAATGTATAGTATTGAACTCTCCTTATTTCGATCCTTGTGCAAACCCTATTAATTCATTTTAAGAGGCCGGGTTAAAAACAGTTGATTGTTAACAGGGGGTGAGAACTTTTATGGCCTCGAACCATTTGGCTCCCTCAAATTGATAAAAAGTAACCCAGCAAGTTGATTTCAAGTCACTTCATGTTGGCGCTGTAAGTCAGCACAGATAGAATTAGTCTTTTACACATTTATTGTACTTCTTTGCATTTTCAAATATTTTTCTATGCATACATTTTACTAATTTAGGATCTTATTATAAAGAATTTATAAAACGACTATGTAGAGTTATTTTTCTAAACGCTTCGTGGGAAAAACACACGCGTTTTTTCAAGATAAAAAAGTATCGAAACTAGCACATGGGACAGAGCGGTTATTCAGATCCTTTAGTTTTGCACCTTCAGTTTGAAGCTTTTATTTGTAAATTCAGAGCAATCTGTTTCTGCGCATGTCCCAAGGTGTGTATAAATTCAAACATCTCCGGTCTCAAACGACACTCCTTCTGGAGCTTTCGACTGGTGTTGACCTAGTCAACAACCCTTGTTACAAACAACGATGTGTGTTGTACAAGGATCTTTTCCTTCAGGATAGATCCCCGGATCGTTTCCTCGTTGTGTTGCTCCAGTGCGACATAAATTCAATTACCAACCAACCTATCTGGAACGGTCGAATTGTTTCTTAATATACATGGGTAACCTAATTAAAAAGCTAACTTAAGATCTTTAACATCTGGGTACCTCATAGGACATTTCAATTTCTTGTGTTGTACAAGGTTTGTCCTTCAATTGAAAAGTTGTGAAATTTATTAGAGGATGTAATCGACAGAAGACAGAACACCCTTTCTCCGCTTGTCTCTGAATCTATTCACTAAAGTCTATTGAAAATAAAATCGGCGATTTCAAGTAGAGTGGAAGTTGAATAGGACAGCGAATTTTCTACCAGGGTGCTCTCTTGTACTTGACTCTGTTTCGGTACTCAATGTAAATCTTTTTGGATGTGGGGGTTTGTAGAGGGAATTTAATTAGTAAAATATCTTAATTAGCTTCCTTAACAATCCTTAATTACCGATTGAGCAACAAAGGAGAGTACTAAAAGTGTTTTATGGCCTGTTTCAGGAGTCTTCTCCACGAAGTGTTGTATCATAGTTCACAATACAGGCTTGCTAATGACATATAAAGTGCTAATGACATCGTGTGGAGCAGAAGGTATCACGATTTCTGAAACGCCGTTGTCAGTTTCCTTTACGGAAACAAAATGAGTGATTCGAATATGGTTTTGAGACGTTACGATTTTGTTGCGTTTTGAAACCTTGCCATTTCGTTGATTCGGAGGTATGCCATTAATACAGAGTGGTAAAAAATGGCCGCTTTTGTCTTGAGCGAGGCTAAGAGGAAGTAAAGATCGGAGGAACGGGCGACAACAGAAGAACTACAGACTTCGTCGCGTTTACGAAATAAAAAAGAAATGACTGCAACAATTAAAATAACAAAACGTTTAGCTTTATTGGCAATGAGTGCTTGACGTTTCGCTTCCCTTCCGCTAGGTGGCTTTCTATTCTGAGAGAAAAAGTTATTGCTGCAAAAGAGAATACGGACTTCAACTGGCAAAAAACGTTTCTTTGAATTAGTGAAGCTTGGAGAATTCGAGATTAAAACTTCAAATCTGGTTGATAAACTTCTATTTTTAGAAAGTGGTTCGCCACTGGGTGTGGACAACAATTAGTCACTTCTTCAGTAGCTGAGATGGTAAATATTATAATTTCTTTATCCATTCTTCACGGAAGTGAATTACTTCGTCCTCCAGTGCTTAATAGGTTTGATTATGTTTTCACATTCCGAATATGCTACTGTTTATGTACGATGTCAAAACTCAAGACGAGTTCTTACTATGCTTGTTGATGAATGGCTTATGGAAACGACTTTAGGACTTATTTTAGCATGCTACTTAACTGCGTGAACCACCTAAATCGGACGAAATGTGAAAACTCCTGTTTACTGCTAGAATTGAATAGAACTACAAAATAATATTGTATAATATTGCAAGAGCAAATAACTCAAAGCGATCTTTTTAGTTTGGGTGTGATTGTGAATGTCTCTTCTTAGTCCTGTTTCCCGTTAAACTACCATAACTCAAATAATAAAAATGACAAATCTAAATTACAGCTTAAAGAAACTTTAAAAACGTTTTTCTTGACTCGTTTGGTTTGGCTTGGTTTGTGGTATTCTTGCTCATGGGATGCGATAGACTTACATCGTTCTAGTGATAACGAAATTTCCAGTGGCATATGGAAGTATGTGCAGAGGGTCTTTACTAAGTTTTTTTTATAAACAATAGCAGTAGAAATAAGTATAATGAAGAAAATTTTGTTGGTTTCAACAATTCGCTTATTCGTGTACTTTCCTGAAACAGAGTTAGTCTTAAACAAAGAACGAACTATTTTTACAAGACGCACTAAGTATAGATATTATTTTAGAGATATAATTTTAGAAAACTTTTTTCCCCCCAAATATTGAGAAAACAATATAATCGAACCTACTTTTTGAAATATTGTTAATATTTTTTTCTATAGTATTTAATACTTAAACTTATTATTAATAATAAATGAAAATGTACTGCGATATTCACTACGATTTTTAGTGTGATTTTAAGCTTCCATTTTGATATGCCTGTTTAATAGTTACATAATTTAAAAAATTAAACTCTGAATATAAATTTCTTCTAAACTATGTTATTGATAAGATTACAAAATGCAGTATCTGACTCCAAAACTAGATGGTCCTCAAAGCAAAGTACCTCAAAATACCGTCAAGTTTGTCTTTTATTTAATTTGTGAGTAATTGTACTAGCATATTTATCTTAATGAAAAATGATGCAGTAACAAAATTCAATTCATGATGGATCAAAGTAAGTGTAAAGGTGTGTTCCATTATATAATTAAAATTTAGATTATTTCCAAATTATTTTAATGATTTAATGGCTAGATTAGAACACATTAAAACATTTTATAGGTAAAACAGATTTACAACTAAATGTTTCTGAAAATGAAAAGATTGTTGAAAAGGCTAAAGTGAATGAAACAATAATCTAACCCTTGCTTTTATTGTTCCTAACTTTTAATGATTTATGCTATTTTCAACAAACTAATAAGCTCTTTGATTAAAAATTTAAATAATTATAAATACAAAAAATGCATGTTATATTAATTAAGAGAAGCCCTAAGACAACTTGGAAATAATACAAAAGAAAAATGTAGTAGAAATATATTACTCTACACATACATTATATTTTATACTAATTTTCACTGAAGATTTTAGACACAAAATGTTTCTAAGATCTTGCGAAATATTTATCCAAATAAAAAAAAAAGCTGTGCTGCATTAATGCAATGGATTTGTTTTGGCTCTGTGATTTTTTCCTTTTAGAGTGCATCATAAAATGTATTATTAATGGACTTAATGAAAGAACGAAAGTTAATTTTTGCTTAATAGCCAAATTCTGTGGTAGGATAAGTAGAAAAAAAGCATCTTTAAGGCATTTCAGATGGACTTATAATGATAATCTATGTCTTTATAATGATTCTCATTGTGTTGCCTGGAAGTCTGGTACTGCTCCAACAAAAACTCTTATACGTAAAGAAGTTATTCGTTACTAATTTTTAATAACATGGACATATTTTATTATTGACTGACTTGTTAAAGGGGATTATTGAATTAATAAACTAATACAAAATTTAAAAACCTATATGCCTTATATTTCTAACCTCTGATGGCTTAGGCAATAAAAGAAATGCGAAAAGTCAGCGCAATGGTTTCAGTTTACAAATAACCTTAATGCTCATTTAATAAATCATAGACACATACGGAAAAATATGTAAGAAATTTCACCTGAAACAAGTTTTATTGCCTAATGAAAGTTATATTTTACTTTGAGATATTGTTATAAATTGTTGAATTGGAGTTCAAAGCTAAACACTTCCATATTTTAAAACATTTTACTGATAGTGTATTTCACACAACTTTACTAGTTGTTCCTATTCTATGCAAGAGACAATTTTATAAATAAGACCAGTTAAAAAGCAGCTATTGATTTCCGAATTCTGATTTGTGCTTTAAGTTTCGTTACTTTTTAAAATAAAACTGTAAATTTTTTAAAAATTTATATTTTGTGATGAAATTCCGTTTTAAAAATGCAGAATGAAAATTATTGTTTATGGAAACAGAATAAGATAGTGATTTCTGCATACGAAATAACATAATGAGTATCTGCTTATATTTCTATGTTAATTGACTCCCTAGAGACAAAAAACGTCATTGCTGTTTTTATCAGAATTATATGTACGTCATTACTAATAAAAAAGCTACCTAGTCATTCAATTTAACGACGCGGTGCCTGAAATTGAGCCTATTAATTAGTATTTCTGCTCTGTATTTTCAGAGTTGTTCATCAACATGCAAATATTTCCCTTCATCAGTCCAAGTAGCGAGTTGTTTGTCTTCCAGAAAAACTAACCTTGATCAACAGTGATTTAACCCTTCTGGTGGTTGTCTCGACGAGATATCTCGTCATTGGCAAAACTGACCAGATCTTGATGGATGAAATATCGTTAATAGAAAAAAAGGACGTCTTGATCTCGACATGCTAATAAAAAAAATGGCAATGTCTTGTAAACGAGGTATCTCGTGATTAGCACAACTTGTCAGATCTTGATGGACGAGATAACTCGTCGTAACCACTTGAGGGGTTAAATTATAGAGAATTAAATGCTGAATCTGTTGTTGTTGTCGTGCGGGCCATATATGGCCCAATTGGGGGTGCCATCGCCACGGAGGGTTGGACTTCTTCATACATGACACATCCGTTTTACAGGAAGGTCCCTTTCACACATCCATTCACTAACACAAATGGTAATTTAGATCCCAATCAGAGGCCGATAACCCCCCTGATCAGGTACCCCCAGAGGTTTTGATTTGGTATGGGAACATGGGTAACATTGTGACCACGACCTATTTAACGTGCACCAGCCACCATTAGCGAACACGACGGTCTTTAGCCAGGTTCAAGCGCCGATCTCGCAACCATCGGAATTGCAGGCTCCGCTGAGGACAGAACCCACAACCCTTCCGATGCGAGCCCGACGCTCTACTGACTGAGCTACCGCGGCTCAAAAAATACTGAATATGCCAAGATATTACAGATGATGTTTACCAATATGCGTTTGGCTTTACATCACAGTTTACCCCCCCCCTGTTACCGGTTGAAAAAATTATCTGTTACTTACCCAAGGGAGGGAATGTGAGTGAAATTTTTTTATTTGAAAATATATTTTTTATTTTATTTATATCCAATGTGGAGAGAGGGTCATAAGAATTTGAACACAAGAAAACAAAAGAAATTAAAGGGTGGCATTTGTCAGTAGACTACATAAGAAGGCGTCTGCCATAAAATGAAATAGCATATAGCTTGACAAAGAAAGTCAGAGTCGTTGTAATCAAATACTTCTCTTACTTATTGTGAAAGTTTTGAGAAAAGTAACTTCAGAACAACATATCTCGGAAGTTCTTATTTGTAATTAATTGCATTTCAGATATCTTTTGTTCCTTAAAATGCTTCGAAGTTTATTGGCATGCTTATCTCTAATTTTGTGATAACTTTTACTAAGGTAAAATACTTTCTTTTCATTGAATGAAAAGTGAAAAACAACTTTCACAAGAAAACTAAAATTATACCACTTCCTAGAGAAAATGTCTAATTCTACTAATATGATATAAAATATATTGCTTAAAACAGTATATTTCATTATTTACACTTACTTAAAAACTCCCCGAGCCCAGTAAATGGTTACGTTTAAAATCCTATATCACCAGCCAGTACCTCGCTGTTTGTTTAACTAATCAAATAATCATAATTTTTATTGGGAGCGTGTTTCTGACAAAGCTAATTATAATAAAGTGTAACTAATTTTACTTTTTAATGTGAAAAAGATATATCCCAAAGGAACGTAAAGATTAAACGGAACGGAGAACTATTTTTTCTCGATATTCATGAAATCATGATGTTGACCTTTCACACAGTGCTATTTTATTGCTTGATTATTAATTTATATACAGTTTGTTTATATCTTAGGTTATGTAATATGTTTTGTTGAAAAAATAAATGAAATATAGTATTTTTTTACTGAAAAATGATACCATCGAACTAAAAGGTTTTATAAAACAAGAAATTCATTAAACAGGGTTTCTGTTTTTTTACAACAATACAATATTGTAGAAACATAAATCTTTCATATAATACATTTGAATCGAAAATGTAAGCTGATAATAGGATTTCACAAATAAAGAAATACATTTAGAAAAGTTCTAAGAGCTATGAAATTACTTAGAAATTTTTATAGTTAGGGACATCTAAGTGGTCTTTCCGAAAACGAAAATTTCCAAGTCATTAAATGTCGTTTTAAATTATAAATACAAATTTCCTCAAATTACTAGTTTGAAACAATTTTATACTTCCATATTTTTCGAATAGTAGGAACTCCGAAGCATAAATAAAGCTGTTAAATTAATATTTATATTAAAGCACACAAAGTATTATTCGAAAGAAATAAAACATTTTTCTGCCATCCTTTTCACCTTAAATTCTTCGCAAAGTTTTCCATACATTAATCAAGAATAATTTTAGTCAAAAATGTTTTTCAGATTTATTGCTGTTTTATTTTGATTAATGCAATTATAGAACTAGACTTTTTTATTAGATTCCTGTTCTTCTTATAAAACCAGATTGAAATGCAATCACAACCCATTTTTCAAGCTGTGAAATAATTTTGATTCCGTACATAAATTCATTTCTTTACTGTAACTCATTTATTAGAGGATTTTAAAACTCCACATATCGCAACATTTCACTGTCCAATGAAAGGAAATTATGCTGAAGTAAAATTGTACGCGTTAAGATTTTTAAATGTGTATATATATATATATATATATATATATATATGCTTTTGCATCTAAATTTGCGTTCCTTGTTAAATAAAAGTACTTTATTTTAGCTGTACTCAATGAAAGGGATTTTTAGTATAAGCAAACAAACCACCAGAAGACAAGGATTTTACTCCAGGTTTGCAATTTACCTGCAAGAAACATGTTACACAACAAAAACATTAGAGCATCTATATTTTTCTTTAGATAAAAATCTTGCATAGGCATGTCCCAATATTACCCAAACGTTGAACTGGTAAGTGGTTTCTATTTAGAAACTGAATATTTGAATTAAAATAAGTCTGCAAGAATTCGATTGTAAACTATATCTAAGTTAGAGTAAAAAATTAATTAAATACAATAATATTTTAAACGGAACTTTGCCGTTACTGAAAGTACATTTATGTTAAGCCTTGTACAGACATGAACATTGAGCCGAACAACGAACAGAGCATTGAGTCGATCAACGAACAGAACATTGAGCCAAACAACGAACAGAACAACGATCCGAACATCAAACGGAACAATAGTTTGGACGGGTCTACGAACGCGTTTGCAAATCCTACCCATTTGCGTTTGATCTATCAACTGTCGATTTTCTGTATACATCAAAGGGAAATATTGTAACTTCCTTTTTTAGTATTATTCTTTATTAATTATGTATTTAGTATATGGTAGGCTTTGGTACTTGAGACAGCAGCAATGAACTGGCAGAAGACAATTTTTTTCAATTGATTAGTGTGTAAGAGAAACACACACGAGTTATTGTGGCAAGCAAGACATCCAAATAAATATTGAAGACATCTATATGAATCTCCTGTTCTAAGAAGCGGAGGGTTAATGCTAACCTATCTTGAGCTGATATTGCTCTTCTTAGTTCCTGTTTTTATATATTTTTTACCATTTCTGTTTAATCGGTTACTATTGCTTTTTGTCTGTGCTGAAGACATTCAATTTGAAGACAAATTCTCGGTTATAACACGTGACACTAGATGGAATTCTCAGAAAAAAATGTATTTACTTTGAAAAAACTAGTCATGAATATTATTATATTAATTTGCCATCCTTTTTTTTAACGATGACAATGATTTAATGAAAATATCGCTTTCCTGGTGCAAGAGTACAATAAGTCCAAAAACTGTACTGTACAAAAAAGTATACTGTAAGTGTTAAGCTAATCCAGTAACTCAAATCACATAATGATTTGTCATTTATGTGATTTGAGTTACTGGAGTTGTCGAGGAAATGAACTGAAGAAAGAGCATTCATAATCATCCCTTAGCTCAAAATCGATTTTTGTAGCAGTCAACTTAGTATCGAAATTTGTACTTTTGTCTTTCAACAGGCGTCCTTCTGAATGGATTATATATACTAATGGAAATGGGGTGGGGGGCATGCATATGATTTGCGTCCAAAGTAAGTCATACAAATGATAAAAAATGCTAAAACGTTGTTGAGAAATGATTTTCCATACATTTAAATGCTTGAATATTTTTACTGAAAGAGAAAAATGATTATTTTGGTCACCCTATTTAGTCTACAGTTAAAAAATTCAAACCTAATGAGATCGGGTAGTTAATTTTTCCAGACCTTTATGAAATCACATATTAAAGAGAGATATGTTTAAAACCGATAATGTTTATCTTGCACACTATAAAAACAAAAAATCCCCTGTAAATTCGATTATAAGATTTATTTTTAAGACATAAGTCGAACATTTTTCGGGTTTAACTATTTATTGCTTGCTATACTTCAAAACTGAAATGGTTAATTCATTGTTTCAGAAGTCTCGTAAGCCATTAGCTGACATTAAATTGAATGTAAAGAAAGATTTCGGATCGAGAAGTAATGGCTCGGATTATCAGGAGTATTATACACCCACTAATCCGTTTCGTAAACATCAGCGGATGTTCCAACATGATATCTCTTTCCGCTACTCCTGAAAACATCGACTTTTAGTTTCACACATAAAAGTGGTGTTAGTCTTTCTTGTTTGGAGATGATAATTGTTTATTTGGAAAACATTTCTCTTCCATTTTCTTTACATTACTGACATTACAGTTTGGGCTTAACATTCTAATCAAACATAGCCCTCCAAAATGGTATTAAAATTGTACTGATTAGTTGCGCAACATTGTGATTTTCTCGTTCCTCTTGATTGATTTCATAGTGTAAAACTTATCCGCAGAAAAGTTTGCTTTGCATTATGAAACTTGGATTATACATTTCTTAAACAAAGTCGATAAAACTGACATGGATCATTCGGTTTCGTCTCCAATGCGATGAATTGAAGTCGGATACTTAGCGAGAGGATTAACTTTGATGAATAGTGTAAGCTTTCCATCTACTGTGTCATTACATCAGCTTCCTTATGAAAAGTTTGCCATGCCGATCCTGGTGCATAAAGCCTTTCGATATATCGACTAATGATTATTTATGATGTGTTGAAAGGTCAATTTCCCTTGTGCATTTTCGGATTTGAAATATTGAAGTCATCACGAAGCATCTGAGGCATTGAGTTTAATTATTAATGTAAGCTTCAGTGATTTCTTGTATTGACTTAGAGCGTGTAGACTTTCTTATAAATGGAAGAAATGAGAGATATAGTTTTCTGTCACAGAAAGTGGGAATTTTGAGCTGGTTAAATTAATGCTTATATTGTAAGTTAATTAATTAGTACATACTAATCTTTCGTTTCATATGGTGTTAGTTTGAATATGAATAGTGTAACAAATTGTAATTGTGGTTATTTGAGATTTGATAATACGGTTGCTTGAAATGTCTTAAAACACTTAAATTTAATATTATAAATGCTGTTTATTAAGAAATCTGCTTGTTTGAAGGAAGAAAAAATATAATTTGTGAGATTGAAATTTGATTGCCTCCAGAGTGGCGATGGTTTCAACTAAGATAATTTAACAAATTGAAATCGTGGTTATGTAAGTTTCTATAAAATCGCTGCTTAAAATGTCTTAAAACATTTAAATGAAATATCTACTGGAATAATACTTTTAAAATATTTTTTATTCGATTAACAAGAAATATGCTCTTGTGTTTGAAATAAATTTGTGAGATTGAAAATAGGTTACACCTTTATAGTAATGATACTTTCAATTAAGATAACTTAAAGAATTAGAATTGTAGTTATTTAAGTAAGTTCTCTCATAAAATGATACCCCTTAAAATACTTTTGTAATAAAATACTAGTAAAAATTTGTGAGATTATAAAATTTGCTTGGCCTTCAGAGCGGCGATATTTTTAATTATATTAGTTTAACGAATTGGAATTGTGGTTATTTAATTTTTAATAAAACGGTTGTTTGAAATGTCCTTAACACTTACATTTTGTTGTTATTGGGAGAACAACATATAGATATTTGTTATTATAATTGTTTAGACATGTTTCTTGTGGGGGAAATTGGATTTGTGTTACTAAAACTTGATTGCTTTTAGTGTTAAAGAATAACAAGTCTCCAAGTTTAAATCCATTTCCTTCTTCTTCAGTAGATATATTTCTTTACCAACAAACTAAATATTTGAGATAAACTATAAACGTGTACTGCAAATTTTGCTTCTAATACACCGACTAGGTTCTTTCAATTTAAACTATGAAATCCTTTTTGCTTTGTGAAACAAAAACAGCACACTATTTTATTTTGCAATTAATCAATTTAAGATTCAAGCAATGACACGATTTAGTTAAATGCATGAATCTATTTATTGTGAATTCAAATAGATTTTTAGTTTCAACAATTTGAAAATATTTTTCAAGTAAGGCGCAGTTCAATAATGTAATGTTTATCGATTGAAAAACTTCTTATGAAATCTCAAAAATAATGTATGAGAGAATCAATTTTTAGTCATAAATTGCCATTTGTAGTTGAAAAGTTTATTGTTTTCCTATTGTTGTGCTTGCTTAATACAAATGACAAAACATCTATTCCATGAATCTCTATCAGTTCAATTAAATAGACAAATCAATACTATGAACTAACGTGTATAACTTGTACAAGCAAATTATACATATGTAATATTTGCCGATTGGTAAATAATACCACATACCATATTTCTTCCAAAATAGAAAGTGACAAAAAAAATTGCACATGTGAGATAAGAAGAATGTTATTCATTCAAAATCTCAATACTAAAATATATAAATAATTTATTTCGGTAGAACTTTTAACGTAATTTTTCCCATCCCTCGGACAACCGAAATGTTGTCAGTGTCTACAGAGTTTTTTTCTAAAAAGCTAACTATATAGAATGCTGGAGTTTTGGTACCTACTTTCTTTATTTTGGAAGGTTACTTGTGAATAAATTTTCAGCATGTCCCCTTTGTGAGAAAACAGTTACGATGACCAGATGGTTTTCGCTAACCTCGAACCCACGACTTTGTACCGGCCACTTAATTATTTTGATATTCCTGATTGTGTGTGGTATAATAATGTACGGTTTTTAAAGACATTAATTTATGTATCAAAATTAATTCCTTTTTGAACAAGCTGTTTTAATTGTTTGTGCATGAGGATGTACAAAACACTGATTTCAGTTTATCCGGAAGATATGGTATTTTTAAATAACATATCTGGAGCAACACAGCGTACTATTGGCGATGTTCCGGGATCAACTCCCGAAGGGAAAGATCCGAGGACAAAACCTCATAACTTTGAAACACTGTCAGGCATCTAAGCTGGCACCCTACTTTCCAGATTTCCGCACCACGTCAACATCAGGACATTTGAGGCCACGACAGATTTAACGTGTACTAGCCCCCGTGTATACGACAATTTTTGGTTGAATTCAAACCCATATCCCTCCGGTTGCTTTCCTTTACTCTTCAAACCGGGCTACAGCATATCTGGAAATGAATTTATTCCTTATTTTGTAACATTTTATTCGTTCATCCAATGTAATAACTCTTCTTCGCAAGAATTATTTTCAAGGTTTAGTTTTAAGGGATGTGCTGCCTCAAAGCTATTTAGCGTCTTTCAAGAATATCATTATACGTGATGCTTGTAAAAATCATAAAGCGTTACATTGTACTCCTTTCAAATTAACCTTTTGGTAATCACCTGTCTCTTTTAATTAACAAGAACATTAAGTTTCTATACTATCTCTTGTCAGAAAATTACATTTATATTGAAACACTTCTAGAGTTAGTTACTTATTTTTAGCGAAGTGCTCTAGATGCATCTATTCTTGGAGTACACAAAATCTAGATAGTTATTTGAGAATAAAGGAGTTGGAATGTTTAGTCACGAGTCGGTTGTTTTGTGTGAATACGCCTAAGGTTCTAGCGCCGTCAAATTTAGGTGTTACTAGTTAATGAATGGGTTTTGACAAAGACTTCCTTTTACTAGTTAGATATCTTATTAACTTTTAACTAACTACTATTTAGACATTTTATTAACTTCTCGTAATATACTGGTCACTAGTCGGTTATTTTGTGTGAATACGCCTAAGGTTCTAGCATCATCAAATTTAGGTGTTACTAGTTAACGAATGAGTTTTGACAAAGACTTCCTTTTACAAGTTAGATATCTTATTAGCTTTTAACTAACTACTATTTAGACATTTTATTAACTTCTCGTAATATACTGGTCACGAGTTGGTTATTTTGTGTGAATACGCCTAAGGTTCTAGCATCATCAAATTTAGGTGTTACTAGTTAACGAATGAGTTTTGACAAAGACTTCCTTTTACAAGTTAGATATCTTATTAGCTTTTAACTAACTACTATTTAGACATTTTATTAACTTCTCGTAATATACTGATCACTAGTCGGTTATTTTGTGTGAATACGCCTAAGGTTCTAGCATCATCAAATTTAGGCGTTACTAGTTAACGAATGAGTTTTGACAAAGACTTCCTTTTACAAGTTAGATATCTTATTAGCTTTTAACTAACTTCTATTTAGACATTTTATTAACTTCTCGTAATATACTGGTCACGAGTTGATTATTTTGCGTGAATACGCCTAAGGTTCTAGCATCATCAAATTTAGGTGTTACTAGTTAACGAATGGGTTTTGACAAAGACTTCCTTTTACTAGTTAGATATCTTATTAACTTCTAACTAACTACTATTTAGACATTTTATTAACTTCTCGTATATACTGGTCACTAGTCGGTTAAATTGTGTGTATACGCCTAAGGTTCTAGCATCATCAAATTTAGGTGTTAATAGTTAACGAATGGGTTTTCACAAAGACTTACAAATATCTATTTATATATTTTATTATCTTCTCATAACATGCTGGTCCCAATATCTTTGTGCTCAGGTGTTGTCATCTGATCACGGTTCAAAATTATCCTCGGATCCTTTCCTTGGGATTGATCCGACCGTCGTCAATAGCCCGTTGTGTTGCTCCAGTGAGATGATATTTAACTACTCTACCCTACACCCCAATATCTTTGTTAATTGACTGCAGTTTGTTACTTTTATGGGTTAATAGAAGTGAACGAACTTCTAAACTTGAAAATTTAATAATTTGTATCCAACAAGAAGGAACAAATTATACGTGTTTGGGATAAAGTAGATGTTACAGTGAAAGAGTATATTTCTCATATTTTGAGCTTTGATTTTTATATTAAATTCAGAAGAATTATAAGAAAACTGTACCTCTTGATAAAAAAAGGGTTGATGTCCAAATCCTTTCCGTTTTTGAGTTACGTCTTTACTTCGAATGAAATATTCCAATGTCCTCCTGTCAATTAATTATACAAGTATTAAAACTTTAGAAGGTATTTTTCCTACTGCATTAAAAATTGAAAAAATACAAATTACTATAACAGATGTTATCAAAAATTCGCAAGAGGTACGACGGATCTTTTCCTACTGAATTACAGATATGCCCTACCCTACTCCAATGGACCGGACGCCAGAGGATTTGTATAAAATCCGACTGCTTGTTTGGGGGTGTGTTTCGTGGTATGGCATGATACCTTTACATGTTGTTCCTGGTCAATTGAACGCGGACGCCAACGTGAACATTTTGGACCATCACGTTCTTCCTACGCTCTGGCAATTTCATGAAACGGACGAATGTTACTTCCACGACGACAACGCTACGTGTCATGTTGCAGCCTCTGTCAAGTACTGGTATCTAGATATGGATGATGTAAAACGTGTTCCCTGGCCTGCTCAGAGTCCCGACCTAAACCCCATAGAACATTTGTGGGACGGGTTAGAGCGACGCTTACGGACCAGAGAACCATGTCCGAAATCTACACCTGAGCTAGCGACAATCTTGTAGCAGGAATGGACACAAATACGCAGAGCTGTGTATTAAAATCGTGTTGAAAGTAAGCCTAGAAGTGTTGCTAGTGCAATTGCAGCACGTGGGAGACCACCCCCTATTAAAGCATGTATTATTTCCTTTATACTATCACATCTTGCTGTCCGGTCCATTATTGTAGTTTAGTGAATTTTGTGCTCCAAACTATTTATTATCTTAAAGGATGAATGGAATTTTGTCTGTAACTGCTAAAAAGCGATGTGAGTATTTGATAGAGAGAGAGAGAGAGAGAGAGAGAGAGGGAGAGTGTGAGATAGCTCCTATTTAATAGTTTTGCAATGGCGGTATTATAGCTACCTGTTTACATTGAAGGAGTCTTGAGAGGAGGTCTATGCTTGCTGAACCATAGGAAAATAGATGGCGAGTAAGAGTGGGCAATAAGAATTAGCTAAAAACATCTGTCGTCTAAAAATTGTCATTGATTGTTTGAACTAAAAAGAGAAACACTGCAAATTATTGACTGTGGTGATTTAAGGATGCTGCCGATTAAAATACTGCTAATATCGACAAATTGGTATCACAACACATGCCGCCTATCCTTCTCACTAGTGATTATTTTTTTATTTTTAATATTTGATTGATTTTAACTGCTAAAGATAGTGAACAATCTAGTGCGTTTGTAGAATTTCATTTTTTGTTCATTTTTAATAAAAAGCTGCACAATTTCAATTCCCTTTAGTTTATTTGCAATTTAACTTTTAAAAATTCTTAAAAAAAAAAAAAAAAAAAAAAAAAAAACAGCAATTGAAATTTTTTGTTGAAATTCAACAATTATATGCAAAACTAAATTCGCAAATTATTATCAGTTGAGATGGAGTTTTATAGGGGGTACACGAAACAATCGTTGTTGAAAAGGAGGTGTTGATCCAAAACGTCTGGGAAACTATACTCTAATACCAGATATTTTCAATCTTTTTCATCTCATGGTCTGCATAAAACTAATTATCAAAATTCTGCGGCACACTAAAAGTATATAATATTTTACTTTCTGACAAAAACGATACGTATATAATATTGGTTTATTTACAAGAAATAAGAGAAATTATTAACCCTTTTTGATTCAAAGTGACTTTAAAAAAAATTTAAAGCCATTTTTATCAAGGTTTGTAATAAAATATAATGCTCAAAACATTTATACAAGTATTTTTAGAAAATATCTGTGCCAAAAGTTCGGCTAAAATTAAGGCGGAATCTATACGGCTGAAATGAAGCAAATGTTACACAATTTAACGTGTTTCACCATACATAAGGAACATACTAAATACCATTCTTGAGGATTATTAGTGTGGTGGCACACTGGATGATTACTTAATGGGTGATGTGTATTTCTTAATGGGTAATGTAAAAATTTGTTTCTCATTGATAAGTACTGAGTATTTTAAAATCCTAGGCAATAAAGTAGGTTTTCGATTAATTTTTATACCAGTGCCAAGTTACATCAACGCGGGAAACGTATTATTTTTTATACATAGCTAAAAAATGAAATGAAAATTCTATTTAACAATCAATCATACAATTTTTACTAAAAATAATTTTTTTTGCTTAAAATAACATCTATTTAATGAGTTAAACAAGGACTAAGAAAGAATTTGTGTGTTTATAAAATTTGGAAATTTTATCAACACCCCAATTATTGATAATTGTAATGAAAATTAACTTACTTTCCGACACATCAGTTCATTTCTTTCGAATGCTTTCAAAATTTTTGTATTTCCTTCAACATTTTAGAAGACATTGCTTTTCTCTGAAGAGTTTTAAAATCGTTTCGCTATGGCAAAATATTCAAGTCTCGACCAAACTAGTATGCAAATAATAAAAATGAAATAGCAGATTTCAACTTGCTACACATATAACGAAAGATAACTATACATCTATGAAAAATACTCTGGAATTTTCCTTTAGTAATGGGAGTTTTGAGTTCTCAAATAGATTTGCCTCTACTATCGGGTATTATTACTTCCAGACTTTATATATACTAAAGAATATATATAGATATACATTGAGCTGAAGTTTGAAATATTTCGTACGAAGTTATCACCGCATTTCCAAATATCTTTTCATACTGTAGCCCATGAACCAAAAAGAGTACACTCAGTTAAATCTATTCAAAATCATTCTATCGAAAATTACTTTTCAACCAACATAAATGTCAGCGGCTATTCAAACTATTTTCACGAGTAGATATCACAGCTGCTTCATCAGTAGCGGGGGAAAATAGTGATTTTTTCTTTCACGGAGCAAAATGGATGGTTTTTCCCGAGGCTTTAGATAATATTAGATCAAAGCACGTGTTGGAAAATAATCAGTTCAGTTCGCTGTAAGACGTCTGAGGAGATTGTAGTTCCCTGAAAAAGTGATATCTTTAGTTAGATGGAGAAGTTACTTTAATCAGATTGGAATTAAGTTCATTGTACCATGTCTACAGACGAATTGATATCGTACCATTCGAAAATTCTTTATTATTGATTACCTTGAATCTTTCCAAGACCTTTAGAAAAGTTCTAAGAATTTCAAGAAGTTAGAAAGAGAACCGGGTATGGCGATTTTCCAGCTGTAGGTTTTCCTATTTTTTTATTCTAGTCTAATGAAAAATTATTTTCAGACATTAGTTAATTCCATGTCTCTGATTCTGACTTTGCTTAGACATTTGTAAGTTTTACTAAAGGGGTAGTACCGACCTGGTAGCTGAGTTGTTATGGCTCTGTTCTTGGTACTAATGGATATGGGTTCGAATCCCGGTATTGATATGGATGTTCATATTGATTCTGATTAGTTTTCACGTAGCAAAAATAGCCGTATAACGACAAGCCAAAGTGAATAAATATTTATGAATGATACTTTATATTTAAAAAATGATAAATAAAAGCTTTACAAAATACCATTTATAAAAAATATTTTTAAAGCAATGCAATTAGTTTTCGTAAAAAAACTATATTTTTAAGAATGACACTTTTTAACTTCCAACTACGTCATTCTTGAAAAACTATATAAGTTCTTTTTCGAAAGTTAATTGAATGTGGAAGAAATAAAGATATGACAGTGTATAAATATACGCATTGGGCTATTGCTTTTAGCTTCTGCATACTAGTACAATGTTTATGTGTATAAAAAAACGATATAAGTAGGATTCCTGAAAAAACACTGTGTTTGTGATCACATCTAATAGCTTCTCTTCCTCCGTCCAAGTGAACGGGATATTGCCTCCACAAAATAACATTCTGTGTGTCTTCTTCCTTCAAAAAACATTACGAGAGTACCTCTTAGCCCCCATCGCGAAATGAAGATGCAGTGTACCAAACCTCCCTCGCCCACTCTCACAACTTCTTTCATACCCACAGAGCATAACAGAACAAAGATAGTACAACTAGCTCTGTGATGACACATTATGAGTTATCTGGAAGCAAGCTTCCTCTGGAAAAATAAAACGGCTCGCGTCTTTTATTACAGTTTATGGCTCCGATAAGGCAGAAGCTCGAAACATTCTAAATGAAAATTGCAGTTTTCCCTACGATTGTGAGAAATATCCAACCATCCTTTCTTGACAATACTTAAAGTTTTGCGTATCTCGTTTGCAATGCGAGTTCCTCTTTCTCGCTCTTTTTCTGCGTTATTTTCCCAAGTGAAAAAGTATTTGTTTTCAGTAATTTTTTTACCAGATATTATTTGCAATTCTTAGGATATTTGTTTCAAAGAAAGACCATAAAAGTTCAAACCACATGCACATAAGATCTTTGACTTATGAGTCCTTCAAAATATCTTACTATTATCCATATTTGTTAAAGATTAGACCCGATAGCTTAACTACACTACCCTACAATAATGGACTGAACAGTCAGATGTGATGGTTAAAGGGAAATAATACATGCTTTAATAGAGGCATGCCCCCCCCCCACGTGCTGCAATTATACTAGAAACCCTTCTGGGCATACTTTCAACAAGGTTTTGATATCGCAAGAATATCGCCAGCTCAGCTGTACATTTCGGACATGGTTCCCTGGTCCGTAAGTGTCGCTCTAACTCTACCCACAAATGTTCTATGGGGCATAGGTCGGGACTCTGAGCATGCCAGTCAAGACGTTTTACATCCATATCTCGATACCACTGCTTGACAGAGGCTGCAACATGACATGAAGTGTTCGCGTCCTGTAAGTAACATTCGTCCAATCCATAAAATTGCCAGAGCGTAGGTACTACTAAGTATACTAAGATATACTAAGTAGGTATACTAAGGTCCCAGGCCATACCACGAAAAACTCTCGCAAACAAGTAGGCGGTTTTTAATGCAAATCTGCTGGCGTCTGGTCCATTATTGTAGGGTAGTGTATATCCAATAAGAAACATCTTTCAATATTTTGATTTTTCTGGATTATCCCCAATTAGATCTCCATGTGATTTAGACGAGATTTCACGTCCATCCCTATCGAACCAATTTTGGCAAAGACAAGATAGGTCATCATCAAGCTATTGTCAACTTTTTGATGATGACGAGATCAAGAACTGATCATTTATTTAATGACGAGGTAACTCGTTGAGATAACCTCCAGATAATTAAATCAGGTCTGTGCAAACTTCTGAGAGATACTTCTGATCTCTCATAAGTTTGCATCGAGTTCCGTCCTTTACTCGTATTTATTACTATGGATTAACAGAAATAACATTAGAAGATCAATACCGACAAATTCATAAAACAATGCGAATTCAAAATCATAGATGTTACAAAATGTTCCTCAGATTTACATTTCATGTTGTTTACTAATTTATGCACTGCATTAGCGCTTCCATACCACAGGTTGCAAACCGACATACGTAAATAAATAATGCAAAAAAGTACTTTCTTTCAAACAAAACGAATTGGTTGCCAATTTTGAAAAAAAAAAGCAAATTTGATAAGAATATATAATTTGCTTACAAGTGAAACACACTAATTCAACTTTTTCAAGATATGAGTTTTTTTATTGTTTCTATGCCATAATGTGGAGATCTTTAGTCCAACTAGTCTCTTTCATAAAAAAAAACTGCCAATTTTGAAAAAAAAAATAGCGAATTTGATAAGAATATATCATTAGCTTACAAGTGAAAAGCATTAACCTTTTCAAGAGATGAGTTCTTTAAAATTCTCTATACCCCAGAATGTGTGGAACTTCTTAGTCCACTAAGTCTCTTTCATTGAAGAGATTTTCAATTTTGAAAAATAAAGCGAATTTGATTAGAACATATCAGTTTACAAATGAAACACACTAAGTTAAACTTTTCCAGAGATGAGTCTTTTAACTTCTCGATATCAGTATGTGGAGATCTTTAATCTACTCAGTCTCGTTCATTAAAGAGACAGCCAATTTTGAAAAAAGGCGATTTTGACAAGAATATATCATCAGATTACAAGTGAAACATACTAAGTCAGCCTTTTTAAGAGATACGAGTTCTTAACTTTTCTATACCAGAATGTGGAGATCTTTAGTTCAACGTCTTTTTCATAGAAAGTTACATTTCTTCTCGAGAAGCACACTTAGTGAGTATACCATCAAGAGGTACAATGTTTTTCCCTTTCATTTTCTCAGAATTGTTTTTTGACTTAGTGTCTTGCACTTATAAGAAGGCGATACTTGGAAAGGTTTTGGAAATTAATTTACTCTTTAAAGAAAGGTTTTTTATTAAAAATTTTTTCAATAAAAAAAAGTTGAAAAGTTCAAGAATTTTTAAATTGTACCTTCTTTTTTAATTTTTATGATATAAGCTTGAATTTTTTTATACTATTCCTTGAACTATAATCCAAATTTACAGGTATGGAATTGAAGATACATTGAATAGATCTTGAGATAAAAAATAAAACATGAAACGCTACGTACGTAAAATATCACGAAAAACGTCACTTTACTGCACATTTATATTAAAAAAAATTATACTCATAATATCTAAAAATGCATACCTATATTTCATAATAAGAGTATAAAAAAATTTGAAGTCAATTATTTGGAAATCAAAAAAGCTTTTGAATTTTATGTACAAAAAAATGAAGTAGGAGAAAAAGCAGTTTAAAGTTTTAAAATTAAAATTATGCTAAAAAATTATAAATAAAAATGATTGAAATTTTTACTATAGCTGCCTTCTACATATGAGTGAATTTTAAGACTTTACTGGACCATAAGTGATCATTTCTGTTTTTTGAAGAGCCAATTCCTTTGTTGTGATTTCTTTTTTCACTAGCTTTCGAGCACGTTGAAATATGGCATTTAAACGGTTACTTAGCTGATAATTCTTTCGAGCATCAATTATCTGTCCAAGTTTTAAGATATCAGATCCTAACGTAATCTCAGGAGCTTTCCGAATGTGTGGAATAGTTGAAAGTACCCCTATATTTTACTCACAAACTGCTTAGGATGTGGCCATTTCGACACGTTTTTTTGGCACAAAATTCTCCTTTGGACACTTGACATGCTGTGTAGACCTTAATTTGCATTTTGCGTCTTGCACCTTGAACATCTTTCTAAAAATTCTATTGCCAAAATCTTTGTCAAATGCTCTTCCGAAATTGATGTCCCAACTTTAAATTTATGAGAACCTCGTGGCTGATGTTTGGCATTCGCAGACTGGTAAAAGCACCATGAATTGGAACCCTCGAGACACAATATGAAGTGCTGTGGCTTCTTGTCTGTTGATATGTTATGGTAAAGAGTAGCATATATGGCAGTTTTCTTGGCATTATTATCAGCTTTATTTGCTAATATTGCATTTTAACGAGTTAATTTTTTTTATAGTTTTTTCAGATAAACTGCCACGAGATTTTCCACCCAATGTGATGCCACGAGCTTTTCACGTTTTTACCGCATCTCTTAATAGTGTCCCCAAACGTTTACTAATGTGGTTGTTACATTCCACTTTTTTATAGTGATTTAAAGACGATACACACCAGACAAATTTATTAAATATTTTGGCATCTCCATCCGAAAGTAAAGTTGTATATCGGGGGAGGGGAGGCAGAAACTTATCTTTATAATCATAGCTCTGTCGTTTACGTTCAGGCTTAATTAATAATAACGTATAAACAGAAAAAGCAAACAACAGATAACAAATATCAAACAGAAAAACAAAACTAAAGCCTTCTTTTTTGATAAAAATAGACAAGCAATGATATCCGTAACAGTTACAAAGAAAAGTTTCATCTTCTTCTAAGCTATTTCATTTAATTAATAGAAAATAACTATCGAGGTAATGCGGTTAGTTCAGTCAGATAGGTTTTACAGATAATTTTGGTTTAGAAGCACTGTGATCGCACTCACAAAAATCCTTATAACTTAAAAAAAATACAAGAATCAAATTGTCTAGGACAACATTTTAAACAATAAAAGGTAACTTTTTAAGCAAAATTTTTTTTCCTTCTGTATTTTTGTCATTTTTAAGGTACTAGATACCCTTAAGTTCCGCGATCCAAGTCATGAATACCCATGGCTTATGTTATCTTTTTCGTGAAGGAATGGAATAATACATGTTGTTACAAAACTTCTTCATGCAAGACTTAAAAAAAGAGATATGATCATCAAATTAAACCTTTTTACTAAGAGATGTATGTCAGCAAGCACCATATAGACCTGCTAGTACACAAAGAGGCAGGAATGAAGCCCGGCAAATACGTGACAAATGTTTTTACTTGCCCTGATCTTACAGTTTCAAATTAATTGCACACTTTTGTCCATCTTTTATTTTTGCACTTTAGTATACACTCTTGCACATCCAGGTGAGGCTAGAATACGTACACAACAAACCTCAAAGTTAATAATGTTCTCTCACCTCTAAAGTTTTCATGGGAAGTTTTAAAAAATCCTTTATTATTAAGAGTTAAGTCCTTTGTTGTAAAAAAGTAGCCCGTTATGTAATTCCAGTGTGGTGACAATTCAGCTACCGACTACCAATTTTAATTATAAGCAGTCGTTGTCTGCCACCCATTAGGTCAGGATTTCAATCTCGGTTTGTGAGTGTATGAATGTTGGTGATTGCCCCAGTTAGGAGTAATGATGGTTACTTACAAATAACCTCCAGTTTTCCCCTCGTAGTGCAGAAGACCCAAGATATCGGGTATTAGAAAAAAAATTGAATAAAGTAGTCTTAAGGGACGATGATAAGACGCTAATCTTATCGCATTCAAAATAATTGCACTTATAACGAATCCATCGTCAAAGAATAGCGTTGTTAAATATTCCTTATGGTCTAGCTAAACAGATAGGTAAAGTCTATGTGTCCGAACACGCTGAAAAAGTCCTCAACTCTAGATCAGGGCTTACATAGAGTTCCTCCCTTGCCAGACCATCGCATTCCAGACGATGGCTTTTGGAGGCTTGCTTAGTGGACAGATTTTGGGAAAGTTTAAAAAGACCTGTACGGATGAGTGATTAAGATTTTTTTACGTTTGGTCTATTTTTTTATCTCGAGCTTAAACATCATTGCACTTGTTAAGAGACTGGGCCACTTTAACTCTGAGTCACCTCCTTTAAATACCGATTCTATCATTGAAAGTGACAAAAAAATACTCATTTCAGAACAGATATCTTTATTCCCAGAGCGTATTTACGGCTTCGAAACTGCAACACATACAACACAAGTCACGCTACCATAAATAAAAGAAAGGTACACAAAAAATGTAGTTTTGGAGCTTTTCCAGGACGGATTGCGGTGATGACTAGTAAAGGGTATGATCTTAGCTATTGTCTGTGTCAAGGGCTTTCAAACTGTGATCCGCGAGGAAAGGCCCGTTCACAATCTTTGTGTTGCATTTTTTGAAACTTGTATTGCCCTTGTATAGCAACATTACTAGTAGAAACGAAATTCAGTTTGACATAAGTACTCTAAGTATAAATGTGTGCGCAAATCGAATCATGCTTGCTTGGTGTAGTGTGAAAGTTTCGAGAGTGGAATGCCAGCTCAGGTGTTGACCTCATGCATCTGACCATGGTTGAAATTAAGAGGTGTTGTCCTGTATCTTTTTCTTCGGGATTGAATCCAGACCACCAGCAATAGCCCATTGTGTTGCTCCAGTGGATGATAATTCAACTGCCGTTGTATAGCAACATTACTAGTAGAAACGAAATTCAGTTTGACATAAGTACTCTAAGTATAAATGTGTGCGCAAATCGAATCATGCTTGCTTGGTGTAGTGTGAAAGTTTCGAGAGTGGAATGCCAGCTCAGGTGTTGACCTCATGCATCTGACCATGGTTGAAATTAAGAGGCGTTGTCCTGTATCTTTTTCTTCGGGATTGAATCCAGACCACCAGCAATAGCCCATTGTGTTGCTCCAGTGGATGATAATTCAACTGCCGTTGTATAGCAACATTACTAGTAGAAACGAAATTCAGTTTGACATAAGTACTCTAAGTATAAATGTGTGCGCAAATCGAATCATGCTTGCTTGGTGTAGTGTGAAAGTTTCGAGAGTGGAATGCCAGCTCAGGTGTTGACCTCATGCATCTGACCATGGTTGAAATTAAGAGGTGTTGTCCTGTATCTTTTTCTTCGGGATTGAATCATCCAGACCACCAGCAATAGCCCATTGTGTTGCTCCAGTGTGATGATAATTCAACTGCCGTTGTATAGCAACATTACTAGTAGAAACGAAATTCAGTTTGACATAAGTACTCTAAGTATAAATGTGTGCGCAAATCGAATCATGCTTGCTTGGTGTAGTGTGAAAGTTTCGAGAGTGGAATGCCAGCTCAGGTGTTGACCTCATGCATCTGACCATGGTTGAAATTAAGAGGCGTTGTCCTGTATCTTTTTCTTCGGGATTGAATCCAGACCACCAGCAATAGCCCATTGTGTTGCTCCAGTGGATGATAATTCAACTGCCGTTGTATAGCAACATTACTAGTAGAAACGAAATTCAGTTTGACATAAGTACTCTAAGTATAAATGTGTGCGCAAATCGAATCATGCTTGCTTGGTGTAGTGTGAAAGTTTCGAGAGTGGAATGCCAGCTCAGGTGTTGACCTCATGCATCTGACCATGGTTGAAATTAAGAGGCGTTGTCCTGTATCTTTTTCTTCGGGATTGAATCCAGACCACCAGCAATAGCCCATTGTGTTGCTCCAGTGGATGATAATTCAACTGCCGTTGTATAGCAACATTACTAGTAGAAACGAAATTCAGTTTGACATAAGTACTCTAAGTATAAATGTGTGCGCAAATCGAATCATGCTTGCTTGGTGTAGTGTGAAAGTTTCGAGAGTGGAATGCCAGCTCAGGTGTTGACCTCATGCATCTGACCATGGTTGAAATTAAGAGGTGTTGTCCTGTATCTTTTTCTTCGGGATTGAATCATCCAGACCACCAGCAATAGCCCATTGTGTTGCTCCAGTGTGATGATAATTCAACTGCCGTTGTATAGCAACATTACTAGTAGAAACGAAATTCAGTTTGACATAAGTACTCTAAGTATAAATGTGTGCGCAAATCGAATCATGCTTGCTTGGTGTAGTGTGAAAGTTTCGAGAGTGGAATGCCAGCTCAGGTGTTGACCTCATGCATCTGACCATGGTTGAAATTAAGAGGCGTTGTCCTGTATCTTTTTCTTCGGGATTGAATCCAGACCACCAGCAATAGCCCATTGTGTTGCTCCAGTGGATGATAATTCAACTGCCGTTGTATAGCAACATTACTAGTAGAAACGAAATTCAGTTTGACATAAGTACTCTAAGTATAAATGTGTGCGCAAATCGAATCATGCTTGCTTGGTGTAGTGTGAAAGTTTCGAGAGTGGAATGCCAGCTCAGGTGTTGACCTCATGCATCTGACCATGGTTGAAATTAAGAGGCGTTGTTCTGTATCTTTTTCTTCGGGATTGAATCCAGACCACCAGCAATAGCCCATTGTGTTGCTCCAGTGGATGATAATTCAACTGCCGTTGTATAGCAACATTACTAGTAGAAACGAAATTCAGTTTGACATAAGTACTCTAAGTATAAATGTGTGCGCAAATCGAATCATGCTTGCTTGGTGTAGTGTGAAAGTTTCGAGAGTGGAATGCCAGCTCAGGTGTTGACCTCATGCATCTGACCATGGTTGAAATTAAGAGGCGTTGTCCTGTATCTTTTTCTTCGGGATTGATTCCAGACCACCAGCAATAGCCCATTGTGTTGCTCCAGTGTGATGATAATTCAACTGCCCATGTAAATAGATTTACTGGCGTATTGTGAAAGTATGTAGTTGTTGTTGCTGATCCCTGTAGCCCAGCAGAGCTAGACTAGGTCCATGATATCGCACACTCTCAAGAAATCAATGACCAATAATGGTCGCTCCAGAAGATCTTCTTTATCAAGTCCCAAGCACTCAAGGATATGATACGGAGTGGCCTGGCCTTTGGAACACTTGGTACAAATTGGAAAGTCCTTTTCTTTGTTGGCATAAGTCAATGTTTTGAGGTGGCCACTACGAAATCGTGTTATTGTAGTTTGTTCCTGTCTGCTGCACCGGAGGGATAGAGATCCACCGGGACGGTTACTCTTGAACCAATGGTGCACAGGGGGAGTGGCAAATGCAGACTGAACAAGGCATTTATGTCTAGAGTATAGTTCAGTATAGGTTAGAGACGGCTGAGTATGCATAGGCTCGTCAGTTCCCCTCTTTGCCAGGGCATCAGCCATTTCGTTACCGGCAAGGAAAAGTGGGAAGCGTGAAAATATGTAGTGTGGGGTGCCAGATCGGGTGATGTTATTAATTTATCCATTCGTCTGTTTATGAATTTTTGGATCTGTCTGTCGCTGCATAGGATCAAAGTGTTCACAAAGTCTTAATGATGTAAGAATAATTAAAATTAAGCACAAGCCGATGCCCATACAATTGTAACGTATCCTATATACACTATATGGTCAAAAAATTTTGGACACTGCAGAAATTCGGAGGATCCTTCTTAGGGGGGAGTTGTTTTTATTGGTTAGGACTCGGCCCATTGCTTAATGTACCTGGTACCGTGAACGCTGACGTGTACTTCCACATTCTGGTTAATTTGGCCTTGCCTACACACTATGGCAATACTACGGCGATGATGGTTGTTTCTTCCAACAGGATCGAGCTCCATGTCATATTGCATAACGTATGCTGGACTGGTTTCCTGAAAATGAGGTGAATTTGCTTGACTGACCTGTTCAGAGCCCCGATGTCAATCCGATCGAGCACTTGTGGCACAAACTGCATCGACGAGTACGACAATGCTACGCACGCTCATCTTCACAGCCTTGGAAGAGGCACGGCGAGCTATTCCTGAAAATTAGGTGAATTTGCTTGACTGACCTTTTAAGAGCTCCGATGTCAATCCGATCGAGCACTAGTGGCACAAACTGTATCGACGAGTACGACAATGCTACGCACGCTCACCTTCACAGCCTTGGAAGAGGCACGGCGAGCTATTCCTGAAAATGAGGTGAATTTGCTTGACTGACCTTTTAAGAGCTCCGATGTCAATCCGATCGAGCACTTGTGGCACAAACTGCATCGACGAGTACGACAATGCTACGCACGCTCATCTTCACAGCCTTGGAAGAGGCACGGCGAGCTATTCCTGAAAATGTGGTGAATTTGCTTGACTGACCTGTTCAGAGCTCCGATGTCAATCCGATCGAGCACTTGTGGCACAAACTGTATCGACGAGTAGGACAATGCTACGCACGCTCATCTTCACAGCCTTGGAAGAGGCACGGCGAGCTATTCCTGAAAATGAGGTGAATTTGCTTGACTGACCTGTTAAGAGCTCCGATGTCAATCCGATCGAGCACTAGTGGTACAAACTGTATCGACGAGTACGACAATGCTACGCACGCTCATCTTCACAGCCTTGGAAGAGGCACGGCGAGCTATTCCTGAAAATGAGGTGAATTTGCTTGACTGACCTGTTAAGAGCTCCGATGTCAATCCGATCGAGCACTTGTGGCACAAAATGTATCGACGAGTAGGACAATGCTACGCACGCTCATCTTCACAGCCTTGGAAGAGGCACGGCGAGCTATTCCTGAAAATGAGGTGAATTTGCTTGACTGACCTGTTAAGAGCTCCGATGTCAATCCGATCGAGCACTTGTGGCACAAACTGTATCGACGAGTAGGACAATGCTACGTACGCTCATCTTCACAGCCTTGGAAGAGGCACGGCGAGCTATTCCTGAAAATGAGGTGAATTTGCTTGACTGACCTGTTAAGAGCTCCGATGTCAATCCGATCGAGCACTTGTGGCACAAAATGTATCGACGAGTAGGACAATGCTACGCACGCTCATCTTCACAGCCTTGGAAGAGGCACGGCGAGCTATTCCTGAAAATGAGGTGAATTTGCTTGACTGACCTGTTAAGAGCTCCGATGTCAATCCGATCGAGCACTTGTGGCACAAACTGTATCGACGAGTAGGACAATGCTACGTACGCTCATCTTCACAGCCTTGGAAGAGGCACGGCGAGCTATTCCTGAAAATGAGGTGAATTTGCTTGACTGACCTGTTAAGAGCTCCGATGTCAATCCGATCGAGCACTTGTGGCACAAACTGTATCGACGAGTACGACAATGCTACGCACGCTCATCTTCACAGCCTTGGAAGAGGCACGGCGAGCTACTCCTGCCCAGAAATACAGAGAACTAGTGGAAAGTATGCCTCGATGTGTTGCAGCTGTAATACAAGCAAAAGGAGGGCCTTCTCATTACTACATAGAATAATAAAGCACTTTTTCTGAAAAAATGCAGTGTCCAAATACTTTGGTCCATATAGTGTATTTAGGGGTATCCCTTTATTAACTGAACTGTTATATACGAAATCTACCCAGAAAATGTTCAGCCCTGTAATATGAAAAAAGATACATTGTACCCAGAACTAGCACCTAACACTTAGTTTCCTTCAAAGTTGGCATCTTGGGTTTTTACAAGCTTCTTTCAAAGTTTACTCCAACTTTTCGAAACACTGTTAAGTTCATTCATGGAATCGTCATCATACCCCTCGTCGTTGATCTCCTGCAATGCATCTACGGTCTGAAATAATTACCCATTCAGAGGTGATTTTTGCTTCGGGAAAAGCCAAAAGTTACATTGCGCCAAGTCTGGGATGTAGGGGTATAAACCATTTAGGTGATTTCATGTTTTGCCAAAAGAACCCTACTTGAGACCTACTTGGTCTGTTGGCTGGCGTGACTTGATAAATCTGCCAATCACTAAGTGCTCACAACTGAGACCGTTTTCTTTTTAGTATGTATCTTAGCCGGCGAAGAACATTTAGGTACTGGTGATGGATAACATCTTCACGATAAATAAATACAGTCAACATTGTATTGACACTGTCGTGACTTAATAGCGCCTTCTTTCAAAGAGTTAAACGTTTTCATCAGGGGTTTTATGATTCATCCGAATATTTTCTGCGTACGAATTTTTAAGTTTAACCCAAAATTTTATACCGATTTGCTGTTCTACTATCTCGCTCATTGCGAATGCGATAGTATCAAAGAACATTCCTTCACTGAAGGGCGTCTAGTATCCAACGGATTAGTCCAATGGGTTCAGAAATTTTTACAGGCTTTTGCTTCAATGACCCCTTTGCACAAACCGTTCCCGTTACAGTAGCAATGGCTGGATATTTTCCCTACAGATATCATAGTTTATGACTAACATAAGACCACGTAAGATCATTCATGTGTCATCTTTGAATTTGAAAATAAAATTAACACATCTGTCATCATCTGTTTCCATCAGGGGATTTATGATTTATCCGAATATTTTTTGCTTACGAATTTTGAAGTTTAACCCAAAATTTGATGCAGATTTGCTGTTCTACTATCTCACTCATTTGCTAATGCGATGGTCTCAAAGAACATTACTGCACTGAAGGGCGTCTAGTATCCAACGGATTAGTCCAATGGGTTGGAAAATTTTTACAGGCATGTGCTTCAATGACCCCTTTGCACAAACCAATCACATTGCAGTAGCAATGGCTGGATATTTTCCCTACCAATATCATAGTTTATGACTAACATAAGACCACGTAAGATCATTCATGTGTCATCTTTGAATTAGAAAATAAAATTAACACATGTGTGTATTCATGCTACTGTGTCATATTCTCATGTAGAAAAGTGGTATGTAACGTTTGATTAGTCTCTTCTAAACGTTTCCAAACGAATGTAACAACAAATTCCTAACTCTTGGACACATCAACGGAGGGAGTTGAGGCAGACAACCCTCCTAACTGATGAGAGTCGAAATTCGCAACATTTAGTTCCTTCACCTAAGAACAGAAAGCCCGGTGCTCCAACCGGCGAAAAATACTTCTCAAGAACACGAGTATGTTTGTGAAGGCCACAGACTACTTCAGACTTGTGGGATGTGAGCCAATCTTTCCCGACCTTCGTTCGGTAAGAATTCAGGACGGATGAATAGGCTTCGATTTTAAGAAACTTTGTTAGTTTTGAATGCATTGGTTATAGGCGTTACACATATTTGCCCTGTAGCATCATCTTATTCTTTTACTTTGCGCAGTTGGTCCAAAGAGTATCTAATCACCTATTGTTATTTAATTCCAGGGAATTTGACATGTTGCAACATCTTATTCACATAAAGAATAAGACGATAAAACAGGGCAAATATAAAATACACATATAGATTGAATTTTGCGCAGTGGTTCAATATTTTTTGCAGTCAAGCAATTATGGAATTTTACAATTATTTATTTATGAGAGGCTCTTTCTGTGGCAAACTAAATGCAGGTGGCCGGAGTATTTTTGTAACAAACTTAGATTCTCGTACGTGTTCACGATACAACCAAAGACCGTAGTGTATGTGGGATATGGTGCACGTTAAATTTGGTTAAATTTGTCGTGGCCTCAAGAGTCCTCACTTTAGCGTGGTATTTAAGTTTTGTGAGCGTGATGTCAACGCTCAGAGGTTGATCTCGTAATGCCACAGTATTTAAAAATTACAATGTGTTGTCCTCGTACTTTTACCTTCAAACTGTCTCCCATCACTCATCGTGTTGCTCCAATTTCGGCGTTAATTCAACTACCTAGGCTGTATATGTTTCGGTCGTGACGTCACGTATTGTCTTTAGAATACGATTTCAGCACATTGCTAAAAGAAATATCAAAGAATGAGTTCCTGATTGATCTATGATAAATACTTGATCAACGCTAATTAGATTAAACATTAAACGTCGCCAAAATGGCTATAATATATATTTTAAGGCGACTCTGATGTGCATCTTGCGAGAGCAGCTAGGTAATAGGAAGTAACATCCCCGTTTTCCATCTTGTTTGTTTGAAAACAAGTGAAAATCTCTCTTACTCAGAATATTTAAAAACTTATTGTGAAAAACTTTAAGTGAATTCCAATAAGAAAATTAAAAACCAAAATATTCACACGGAATTTATGTCTACAAGTATAACCCGGATGAGTTAGAGGGTACTCTCAGGTACAGAAATAAAAGACAACAAGAATGTGAACGATATTTTTACCAACCATAATTGAACAGTTTGATAATTCTTGTACGTTTAATAGTTTCACAATTAGTGTTAAAAGCTATGACCATCAACAGTAATACAAGCTAGGTAATGAATGCGCAGGAATTCCGCTGTAAACTCGCCAACCACCGCGCTGCAAAGAGGGAGTGCACTGTGATAAATCTAAGTGCCGCTGGCGGATATAGATTGCTTTTAATGACATTTTAATTTTATGTTCCTACCTCTCTACTTAATGTTTGTACATGAAGTTTGAAACCCCATGCAGATATGCAATGACTCTGACAAGGTTTGGGTAATATTCTTTCGAGATGAAAATTAAACTACTGACTATAAGAGGTTTGCAGTTACAAAGGAGAAAGCACATGTTGGAAGAAAAATATTAGTCTCGCAATAAGAGAAATAAGAAACCTTATTAAAATTCCAATTTATCCTCAGATGATCAAAAGATAAATATCAAACATAATTTCAAATGCAAACAGTGTGAAATATAATATAGTATCTTAATCAAAATTTCTCTACTTTCCTCATTCGAACTTGAGAATTTAAAATATATTTCCTCTATGAAAACAATTCGTATAACTTACGAATGTAGATATTTTAATTAACTGATTAAAATAAATAAATATTACGTTACACAGGTAAACACAATAGATAAAAAATAGACAAAGGAACTAATTATTTTTTCCAAATTTTATTTGTCACTTCCTCAACAGATGAAGAATTACTAAAACCACTCAATAACACTGTACCAATTATTAATTAAATATTTTAATTAGCCCTTAATTATATCCCTTAATTGGATACTTGTATGAAATTAAGCGTATTTCTGAAAAGGATTTTAAAATACACAGCCCTCGTTTTGATAAAATTGACAAAGTAGATTCCAAACATCATATCTTCAAATCTTTGGATTATTAGAATTAGGGTTTAACTTTTCAATTCTCTCACTGATAACGTAGTTGTAATGAAGAATAAAACACAGTTATTGAAACAATAGGATGTATTACTCAAATTAATTATATAATTAATCAAGCTAAAAATTTGATCATCCGCACAAAAAAGAAAATATCAGAAACACTTTTATACATAAATTTTACAATTTAAAAATTCATTTAGTAAATTTAAAAATGTGTCCATGATGTCAATGGAGATTTTAATATGTCGAATAGATTCAAACAGGAAGGTTCTTAAATTATTTGATATTACCTAATTTCTTCGGGAAGTAGGCATGAATTATTATTTATGTCACCCCATTATCCACAGATGGCCATGGGATGGTTTGAATGCCTTCTCACTACTTCAGAACGTAATTATCACACAACCTATTAGGATGCTTATTATTATGCAAGTCGAACAGCATCTGAATTTTTTAAACTACGCACAGATACTAATGAACGCTTTTGAATTCGTTATTAGCTAACGCTTATGACCACAATGATGAACTTTCTGAACAACACGAGATTTCTAAATAGTGTAGCATTTCTTTTATGAAACAATCATGACTAAATGACCATATATGTTGGTTGAAAGAAGTCGATTGAAGGATAGATACTATTGTTCAAGAAAATCGCAATTTGTTTGAAGTCATGTGGTGTAGACTGCAGGTGCAGAACGAATATATATGAGTTCAGGGAGTTTTTGATGAATCTAAACTGACAGATCAAAAGAGAGATTCAACTTAGTACTTATTGCTTGCATATTATAACTCAAATAGAAACTTAATCTTTTAAAAAAACCGTATGCATTTAAATAGTTTTGTGTTTTTAGAAAAGATATTTCTTTTTTTAGAAATTCTTTTTTCTTCATCTACACACCTATTAGCTATTTTATCACATATATTGGTTGAAAGAATCATTAGGAAGGTTTTATTCATCAAGAAGATCACAAGTAGTTTGAAGTCATGCAGTGAATCCTGCAGGTGCAGAACAGATACGTATGTGAATTCTTAAATGAGTTAAGGGAGCTTTCGATGAATCTAAACTGACTGATCATAAGAGAGATTCAACTTATTACTTATTGCTTGCATATTATAACTCAAATAGAAACTTAATCTTTTAAAAACCTTATCCATTCAAATGGTTTTGTGTTTTTAGAAAAGATACTTCTTTCTTAGAAATTCTTTTTTTCTTCATCTACACACCTATTGGCTAATGCATTGATTGAAAGAATCATTAGGAAGGTTGTATTGATCAAGAAGATCACAAGTAGTTTGAAGTCATGCAGTGAAGCTTGCAGGTGTAGAACGTATGTGTGTGTGAATTCTTAAATGGGTTAAATTAGTTTTAGATGAATCTAAGAACTGATCCAAAGAGAAATTTTCGTCATCTGACGTCATCGTTCAATATTACGTGGTGTTGTCCTAGTATCTTTCCCTTTGGGATTGATCCCCGTCAATAGTCCATTGTGTTCCTCTAAATTTAAAATACCAAAAATGCTAAAGCGAAGTATTCGACTTATTCTCATATTGCTCGCAGGAACTCCCCATTTATAACTAAAAAAAACCTCAGTTTTTGAAACCCTATAGCTTTAAATGAGTCTCATTCTCAGAAAAGAAATACATTTCTAGGAAAGGATTTTTTTCATATTTAATTACACCTTTGAGTAGGACGGCAAATGGAGTCTGCTTTTTTCCGAAAGGTTTCATTTGAAGCAGGCGGTAAGCAATGAAAACGTAAAAAGGTCTTCGCTCAGAAAGAACTGTTTGCACGCGTCCCAACTACAATAAACTAAAATAGCACCCCCATACAGAGAAGAAAGCGAGCTCTCTATCAACAACATCAAAGGAGAAAAAGGTGTCCTCAGGGCAGAGCAAAACAACGTTGCATTGGCAGATCGCTTTCAAACGTGCCCACAGATACGTTTGTCGCATTGCAGTGGTTTTAGTTTCCATAATGGCAGCACTTCTGTCTGATCTATTTCGGTTTGCTATTTTATCACTACTAGTTGGCAACACCCGCTAACCTGAAGGAGGGGGAAACAACGGAGACAAGGTGCATTGGTTCTAGGAATGCAACATCAGCGCAGTCACTATGTGTTACATTTAGCTGTAACAAAACGCAAGGCAAGGATTGCCCAAACTTTTTTTCCCCGTGTGTTGCGGGTGCTTCTCTTTTCTTGTCACAACTGGATGACAGATAATGAACAGATTTGATGTTTGTTTCAGATGAATCTTCAAGGATCTAACACTGATCTAACACTGACTAAGGCAACTTTTTATAAGAAATGTGCACTGTCTTTTGTATTCTTCTGTATTAGACGATACTATCTTTTATTAGGATTCTTTGAGAGTAGTTATACTACAACTCTTTGTACGTCCCGATCTAATTAGCACTAGTGTAGCAAATGAGGGACAAACCAAATATTATCAGGACTCGATGATAAATGGATGTAATGAAAGTCTTCAAGAATTTAATCATAATTGTTATCGTTTCCAAAATTTTCTTCGAAACTAGGTCTAATCAAAAACCTTCGTGTTCGTGGAAGCTAGTACACTTTAAATCTGTCGTGGCCTCAAATGTCCTCATGTTGGCGTGGTGTGGAAGTTTGGAGAGTGGGGTGCGGTGTTTCAAAATTACATGGTGTTCTTATGGACCATCGTCAATGTCCCGTTATGTTGCTTCAGTACGACATTATTTAACTACTTAACTTTGTAAATGTTCTCGCCTTTCTAAAATTTTTTTTTTAATTGTTTATTACCTTTACCACCGACTAACTGGAGTTGTCACAGCGCGTATTTGCAACCCAGTTGTTTCCGGTTTCAAATCGTGTTTTGTAAGCTCATTGATGTTGGTGATTGTGCCTGTAAGGAGTAATGGCAGCTTTTATCCACTGAAGTTTATACGCAAATAACCTCCAATTTATCTTGTATAGAGCCGAAGCCTAAAAGGACATTAAGAAAATAATTTCCTTTACCGAAAGTATTTCAGATAGTTACACCACAACTTAATTTTAGTGACCCATCTCAAATCCCTATATTATACACACTCCTGACCAATAATACCAACTCTGGGATTATGCACCACGCTGTGTATGTTTGGATCCACTTAAATAAATACAATTTTGTTAGTTCCAGCGATATACCATTAATAACAACTTTTCTTACTTAATGTATACTAATGATTATAGAAATGATATATGAAAGTTATAGCAGAAATTTTGACCAAATGATTTCATGTTACCCGAGATGAAACCTACAGAACTCAGAAACATAAAATAATAATTCAGGAAAATAGTTAATGTTTTTATTATACGAATATTGTCCCCCAAAGTACGTACTAAATATATCCTTTCATCAATGACTTGGTTTGTCTTTGAACGATTATGTTTTTGCTGCACGAAGGCTAATTAGAAACTATCATTAGTGGAACTAAACTCGTAAATTGTGACATTTAGCGCAAGTTTGGGAAACTTTCTTTCAACAATTCTTATTTGGATGTATGAAGAAACATTTTCGTTTGATGCTATTGATAAGATATTTCATTTCTGTATGAAATGACATTTAAAAAGATATAAATTTCATTTCCTAGTTTGCTTAAAATTGTCTTTTGAGTGAAAAGGTAACATAAAAGAGTTCAATCGGTTCAGAAAATGCACTGAGTCAATATTTGTCTGTAAATTGTGAATAGCATTTCAAAAGTTTTTTTTTTTCATTTCAATGCAACTAAGTTTTATAAAATGAATGTTTCTGTAAGTATGCAAACATAAAGTATCAGCGATACGATAAATGTGAGTTATAAAATTAACTTAGAAGTTTTAACACTCTGAACATCACGAGATTACAAAGAAATATGCCGTTGCTTCAATTTTACAACACACACTTAATGACGAAAAAGCTACATCTATTGGTCAAAAAATCATGAGAAAGACTATTGGTCAAAAGAATCATAAGAAAGACTTGGTCAAAAGAATCATAAGAAAGACTATTGGTCATAAGAATCATAAGAAAGACAATTGGGCAAAAGAATCATAAGAAAGTCTATTGATCAAAATAATCATAAGCAAGACTTGGTCAAAAGAATCATAAGAAAGACTATTAGACATAAGAATCATAAGAAAGACAATTGGGCAAAAGAATCATAAGAAAGTCTATTGGTCAAAATAATCATACGAAAGACTATTGGTCATAAGAATCATAAGAAAGACAATTGGTCATAAGAATCATAAGAAAGACGATTGGGCAAAAGAATCATAAGAAAGTCTATTGGTCAAAAGAATCATAAGAAAGACTATTGGTCATAAGAATCATAAGAAAGACTATTGGTCATAAGAATCATAAGAAAGACTATTGGTCATAAGAATCATAAGAAAGACAATTGGGCAAAAGAATCATAAGAAAGTCTATTGGTCAAACTAATCATAAGAAAGACTATTGGTCAAAAGAATCATAAGAAAGACTATTGGTCATAAGAATCATAAGAAAGACTATTGGTCAAAAGAATCATACGAAAGACTATTGGTCATAAGAATCATAAGAAAGACTATTGGTCATAAGAATCATAAGAAAGACGATTGGGCAAAAGAATCATAAGAAAGTCTATTGGTCAAAAGAATCATAAGAAAGACTATTGGTCATAAGAATCATAAGAAAGACTATTGGTCATAAGAATCATAAGAAAGACTATTGGTCATAAGAATCATAAGAAAGACAATTGGGCAAAAGAATCATAAGAAAGTCTATTGGTCAAACTAATCATAAGAAAGACTATTGGTCAAAAGAATCATAAGAAAGACTATTGGTCAAACTAATCATAAGAAAGATTATTGGTCATAAGAATCATAAGAAATACTATTGGTCATAAGAATCATAAGAAAGACTATTGGTCAAAAGAATCATACGAAAGACTATTGGTCAAAATGCGTCGAAAACTGTGGTTAGATATGGGGTTTTATGGCGCAGTGGAAGTCTTTCGTCAAGCTGCACCAATTACAAAACAGACCACATCATGTAATGGACGTTCACACAGACGGAAAGTTTTACTCACACAGAAGAGAGAAATACACCCAGAGTAATCGAACCTGTTGCGCCTACGACTCGCAGAATGCTAGCACAGTGCGCGAACCCGATGATCAATGCCGACCTCTGTTAAACTGGCAAAACGCCCTGCATGGAAAACTGAAGGTTGCTAGGTGGAATAATGTGTACATGTCCCTCAGAGGGGCAAGTGAGAAATATATCTCCGATACAAGAGAAACTTTATTTTATTTACGTAATGGGACTAACTTAACGTAAACTGGTTACTTACAAACATAATTTATCCTAGCGTATACATACAACCAGTCCACAACACCAGGTCTTATCATTGGTAATTAAAATGACCGCATAAACGTTTAACCCTCTCCAAATGGTTCTTTTAAAGTCTCTGACAAACTGCACATTTAATTAACTAACTCCAGCTATCGGGCGACATGGCGAGAAGCAATTAACACCACAATTAATCGCTTTTCAATCGTCTGATTAAACCTCGGAGGACCGCGTTTGAAATCTTTTTAACGCCAAAGTTAAAAAAGCGAGAGGTCGGAGAGGAGCGGGAATACGAGTACTCCCTAGAGATAAAGTACAGTATTTCCAATTTGACGCCTCTTATCTCGCAGTTTCAGCTTCCTCCCACACTTTTCTATAAACCACGCATTTACAGATAAATCTTAAACTACACCATGTGAGCCTTTCGCCGTCAAATTAACTGGGAAAGTTTCAAAGTTCACCTTTGCTTTGGATACCGATGTGTAGTTTGTTTGATGTTGAAGCCTTTTGCGGTATTTTTAACAGTGAAGATAGTTGGAAAGGAAATTAATCAACGAGTCTTGAAAGTATCGCACTTTTAAAACAATTGAAACATTTATAGAAAGTAAAAACGAAAATCAGTTTAGTTATACGAGGGTCTTTCGAAAAGTAACACTCGTTTTAAAATAAAATAGACCAATCAAAAATTTTCAACCACACTTTTTATTTCACTTTTTCATTCCTTATATTACTTTCCTACATATTACCCTTGCAAATTTAAACATTTGTCTTATCTTGTGACGAGCTTTTGAATATTAGAGTCACACTCCTCTGCCGCCAGTCCATTGATATAAGCAGTAACGTCTTTAAGTTTTTGTGGTTGTCATTGAGCATGCGTAGCACCCACCTTGCACAAAATTTTCTCAATTTGAGGTGATCTGTTACCTTTTATTAATGCTAGTGGGAGACACTTGTGAAAATTTGTCAAGAATTCCATCCGAAGTCCCACGCTGATCTTACTTGATGAATGTGTCGACAGACTTGACAAGCTCATCCGTAATGACACTTGGGCAGCCACATCGCTCCTCATCATAGACGTTCTCTCTTCCCTCATTAAAACTTCGGCACCGACGACGCACACATGATTCATTCATCACATCACCATACATTGCTTTGATTTCATGATACCTTTCGCTTTGTCGCACATTTTTTTTGAGTTTAGAAATCGGATCGCAAATATCACTTAACATTTGGTGGCACGCAGGATTTTCTTGGACAGTTTGTTTGCTTACCAAAACAACAATTACCATTGTAATGCGATGTAATTCAGTAAACAGCTTGGCAGACGAGCCTTAAAGCTGATTGAGCTTGACTGGTGCCACTGCCACTGCCATAGTGGTGCGCATGCTCAAACTGGTATTACTTTCCGAACGAACCTCGTATTTAAAAATATTATTTAATGTCATGTATCAAGTTTCTTCAATTGACTGAATCCAATGCAATTTGAACTATGAATCCCAAACGTACTTTTCCTAATTTTCTGTTGGAGCTCATTATGTTTTGGCCACTATGCTAACAATCTGAAATTAGAAGGTGACTTGGCCTCGGTTCCCATACCTTACGCTAAGTGCAATTCTATTTTCTGCGTCAGTCAAACTTTTCTTGTGGGTGGGTGCCCACCATCGATCTTCTAATGACAAGGCATGTGAGCGGTGTTGCTGTCGTAAGAAATCAAAACAGTAAGTCACGTGGGCTTACGAATCGGCTTGGGTCGATTATCTATCGAAGCGCAGACTACATGTTGCATATTAGGATTCATGCTATTTCCCACAACGACGTGACTAATCTACAAACCGAGCGATCTGAAGAAACTGCATGAAGCTACACGTACATGCTCCGTCTTTGTCATTACAAGACTAATGATGTACATTACTTGACGTAGTTCTCTTTGTGTTTGGCGCAGCGGGGAGAAATATGGCGTCTTTTTGCCCATAAAATATCCAATCTACCTAAATAACTCTATTGGCCCAGTTGGTTTCCCCACTAGGAACCTGCGATTGGTGGCTACGCAGATTCGATTCCTGCTACTTATATATATCTAGGGTGTATTTCTCTCTTCTGTATTCGTAAATCTTTTAAGTGTGTATGTCCGTTTACTCGGCATTGCCTGCTCTGTATTGCGTACAGTTTGTCCAAATGCGACTTTTGAGCTATAAAAACTCAACCAATTAATCCAAGTTACAGTAGCGGTTCAGTGCGTTTGTCCATCGCACTAACACCCTGCATAGACGCGAGATTTAAGTATACTGAATATTGCTATACAGAGATAACAAGGTGTTGCTGTCGTAAGAAGAGTGCAGAGATACAGAGGTGCTACAACATATAGTAATCAAGTGACTGTTATGTGAAAAGTTGACTTGGTTGTTCGATTTGCAATCTTATCGCTTTGTTTGGTGATATAAAATCTGATGACAGGATAGGCTTTTGAATGCATGCGTATTTTTATAGAGTGGCTACAATACTGGTGAAATTGTCAAAGTCCTCAACTATATCGCGCTGACCAATCAGATGACGAATCAATGAATGGGCGTTTTCTCCCGGCCCGTGAACCAATTAAATGACGAATGTTTGAATCCACCCAGCTGACGAAAGATAGTCAGTCTCTACGAGCCACTATACTACTAGTTTTAGTCACATTATCATCGGCACATAAAAAGTTTACCATTGATAACTCTACCTTGTGTGATACTTTATGTATACATATGAGTAGTATACTAGGCAAGTCCGATTCATAGTATACTACTCATAGGTATTAGGTCACTTACCAGAATGCATTTCTATTTTCTTTGCCAGTAAAATTTTCATTGTTTTGTGTTTATCTATTTCTTGACTTTTCCTGTTTGTTCGGTGCAGCTTAGCCGAACATGATTTCTTGCGTCATGAAACCAAATCTCAAGCAACGAAACTACTAACTACTACCCACATATACCTATCAAATTGGCCCACGTGTAACAAATAATTATAGTAATTTTCTTTTAAATAATAGAGACGATTTGAGCAATCATGAGAGGAATAAAATTATTCGTAATTTTAAATTTAATTATACGCTCTTTGAGTCAATTTTGATATATTATATATGAGTATCATAAGATATCAATGGAGGATCCAATCTGTTAATGCTTCTATGGCTTTACAGTTCACTAAACAAAACAACCTGTCATTTTTCCCAAGAGATTTCTAAAGTTTTCTATTACCAAAATGTAAAGCAATTTCAAACGCCAAATGAAAGACCAAGTTTGAATGTTTCGAAACGACTGCGGTAAGAACGGACAAGATCAACTTACTTGACAACTTGTTTAGCTTGTCAGTTTGAAGAAACTTTATGTGGATACAGCAGTTAGTTCATTAAAGTAGACATTTGTTTGGAAAGGGATTGCTATATTTCGAGATCATCAGTTTTCTCCAGGATTCTCCTCTTTTTTACCTTTGAATGGTAGAGTGCAGCCTCATTAGGCAAAAAGGTCCCCCAAGAATACATTAGACTCGAAATTTTACTCCCGTTTGTTAAAAAAAAATTTGAAATGAATTACTTTTTATCAACTTGTGCGCGATTGAATTTCTCGGTAAAAAGTTGGCAACAGATTATAAAAAGCAACCGACAAATTCTGTATGGCGTGATTTATTCTTTATTCTTTATTTTCAATCCAAGCAGACTGTTGTAGCAAAATGGTTCTTTTTAGGAGACAACTTTTTTAAATTCCAAACGTGTAGCCAGTCGAATGTCTAAATCTTACCCTACCTGTTCCACTGTGACTTTTTTCTTCTATTATTCCCAGATTTGCGAGGCAGAAAGAATTTTTCGATCGAGTAGAAAATCAATCTCTTCGATGGAAACTGCTTTTAGTGAGGCTAAAATTGCCTCAAACTGTGAAAACCGAACTTTTCCAGGGACGATAGAAATTTTTCGTGTAGCTTGAAATTGCATCGCACATTTAGTCCCCTGGGATAAAGTTTTACTGTTTTTATTTGCACCGTTGTCTTCGTACATACATTTTTGACTCATTCAACGGAATCTTATGGCATACGATAATCGATTTGTTTTATATTCATGTTTCATGCAGTAACTGAATAGAATGTATCGAATTCTTTGCGCATATAGTGGAAACGTTTTGATTTAAAGTGAATAAAATTGTTAGCATTCCTGCATATTAGCTTTTGTATATATTGATATTTTTTTTAAAACATAAATCATTCAATAAATAATCATCAAGAGTAAATACTGTAAAAAACTTTCCCAAATATATTTGATAAATGAAGTATTTAAAAATTCGAGTACTCTCCGAAACAAAAAAGTTAAAATACGAGTAAAAATTCGAAAACTTCGAATTCAAAACGAGAGTTAATATAAACAAGTAAAGTAGAACTAGTTTATTGGTTCACTCCAATTGTATTTTAAGTCAATCATAGCTGAAACGACGATAAACTGCATTTTAAGGCAACTCAGATATGTATCCTGCGAGAACATTTGGAACGGTGGGGGTTATACGTATATTCACAGATCGTCTGGTTTCTTTGTTTACATTCTTTGTTTGCTTTCTTTCCCTTTGAAAGAAGCCGACCAACCGGTATAGTGGTTAAGGTGTTAGCCTCTAGATCGGAAGGTTTCTGGTTCGAATCCGGGTCCGGGCATGGATGTTTGTAATCGTACGGTGTAGAGGCGGCTGGTGCACCATAAATATGTCGTGGCCGAAAGTCCTCACGTTGGGTTGGTGTAGAAGTTTGGAGAGTGGGGTGTCAGCTCAGGTGTTGCTTCGTCATCTGACCGTGGTTCAAAATGACGAGGTGTTGTCCTCGGATTTCTCCCTTAAGGGACTGATACCGGACTGTCGTCAATAGCCCGCTGTGTTGCTCTAGTACGACGTTAACTAAAATTACCATTACCTCTGAAAGTAAGCGAATAGAATTGGAATTCTTTGCATTTGAGAGGGTTGTTTAGTGTACATAGACAAGCCAGACGATCAGCGACGATTCTAGTTTTACTGTCCCAATGCTCTCATATAATACATATGAGGGTTACCTTAAAATGTAGTTTATCATCGTTTCGGCAACGTTTGGCGTCTAATATAATTAGTGTTTACAATTGTTATGTCCTATATGAATTCAACAGACCAATCCGTTTGATGGATAAAGTGTTAGACTTGAGATAGTTAGGCTCCAGGTTCGAATCCGGATCAATGCATGTATGTTTGTTAGCGTATGGTGTAGAGGTGGCTGATTCACCTTAAATTAACGTCGCACTAGAGCAACACAACTGGCTATTGACGACGGTCCGGGAACAACCCTCTAAGGGAATTATCCTAGGACAACTCCACGTAATTTTGAACCACCTTCAGATGACGATGCAACACCTGAGCTAGCACCACATTCTTCAAACTTCCACACCAATCCAACGTGTGGACTTTCGGCTATGACAGATTTAAGGTGCACCAGCCGCCTCAAAAACATACCATGATTCGAACCATGAGCCTTCTGATCTGAAGGGTAACAACCGAACCAACAGGTTGGTTGGTCGGCTCTTATAATGTGGAAGCATAATGGTTAAACTGTCCTGGTGCTTATATTAGCTAAGGAAACTTACTTGTAGTGATTAGATTTAACTATAGTCTCTGGTGCAAAAAACCTTTTCCAAACTGTCACTACTTCGGACAAGATACAATTTGTTTTTCCTACTTGGATTTTCGTTCTCTTGGGGCAGTTTTATCATAACGGGATAGATAGTATTTGTCAAATTTGACCAGATAGACGATATATCTCATTGAAACTGAGGGCTTAGAAGAACAAAATTGTAATATTAAAAATCATAAAATGGTTTTAAAATTATATTAAATACAGTATAAAATGATATTAAAATAATACACAGTCCAGTCACATTAATGTGACCACCTGTCAAAAGCCAGAATGATCACCTTTGGCAGAACGGACCGCTGCGAGACGTGCAGGAAGAGAGTCAATTAGGTTTCTGAAGGTGTTCACTGGGATGTTGAGCCATGCTGACTCCAGTGCCGTGGCCAGCTGCGCTAGATTACCTCCCTCCTCCAGCCTTTATCATTTCGGCAATTGTTGCAGAATGTTTGCTTTCAGACGTTTCACGCCGTATACGCCAACGTCCATCTGTCCGATGGAGCATAAAACTTGATTCATCGGAAAAAGCCACCTGTCGCCACTCTGTGGACGTCCAGTTGCGGTACTGGAATGCAAATTCCAGCCTTCGTCGCCGATGAACAGCAGTCAGCATAGGTGCATTAACCAGGCATCTGCTGCGGAGGCCCATGCGCAGCAACGTTCGCTGAACCGTTGTTGAAGATACAGTCTTGGTAGCCTTGGTCAGTTGCTCAACAGTTGCACGTCTATTCGCCCGAACGCATCTCCGTAGCCTTCGTTCGCCTCTGTCATCTATAGCCCGTGGTGCACCACATGTGCCACGCCGCTGATTTTGGATAGTGCCATTTTGCCATGCACGGTATACTTTTACCACGGCGGCACGCGAACAGTTCACAAAATTAGCCGTTTCCGAAATGCTTCCACCCTTTGCCCGAAAGCCAATAATCATGCCCTTTTGAGACGTCGGATAAATCGCTACGTTTCTGCATTACGCCAACGATTGAAATGCTTTTCGATGCCCTAGGACATCCTTTACATACACTCCATTGCAATGTGCTGCCACCTGCCTTTTGTGATTGGTTATTTCACGTTGACATTGAAAGTAGGTGGTGGTCACATTAATGTGACTGGACTGTGTATAAAACAATGTTAAAAATAATATATATTCATATAATATTAAAAATTTGGAAAAATATACATATAAAGTAAAGTTTTCAAAACATTTTGATGGATAGAAAAATAGATCTGATAAATGAAAAGCACAAACTTTTGTACCTTTTTGTGAATAACAGAGGAAAAGATGTAAGAGCCGGACTGTATTTCAAACCAACAACTATATTAATTTCATTCGTTAATCGCATGCTCTGAATATTCAACCCAAGATTCCTATCAGAAGTATATTTTAACATAGACACATGTACTTGAAAGCAATTTTATCAATTTAAATTTTACAGTCGAATATGAATTACTCTTTAACGTGTACTGCTAGATTGAGTTCTAGGAATTAAACGATGGAGCGCATTTTTCGAATTTTGAAATCCGAAGCATAATGACAGAGTCCAGAGTAATTAGCAGTGAATGTGAAGAATTTTAAGCCGTATAATGGAATTTAACGACTGTGTGCATTCGTCCGGAAAGCAATTAATCTTTAGTTCAGTCAAGATTCCTCGGTCTTAGATTTTCGACGAAGTTCTTCCGAGATCGAGAAGTACTCGAGTGGAACAGGTGTATTTTGCACATATATATATATATATATATATATATATATATATATATAATTAATCTAGAAGTCTTCTAACAAGTTAGGTAACATTTCTTATCCCCAAATGCTTTATGTTGTCTCCAGTTAAAGAAATAAACGTTGTCCCTAATTACACACTGTAGAATTAATTACGTCATAGGATAATAAATTAGCGAAATCTCTGGCTTTGTTTCAATCGAACTTGGATGGATTAGGCCCGGTGCACACATCCGGTTTTTCAACGTGCGGCGCCGCGGCCGAAACGCAAGTGCGGTCTGAGATTCATTAGATCCAATGGAGCAGTGCACACATGCCTCTAGCGCCGCTGGGGCGACGCACGTCCAACTTGCGTGCAATTTGTACCGCAGTTCCCCACGGCGCCGCACATGAGTCTCCGTTCTGAAGTACCTTGTTTTCATAAACAAATGGAATATAAATAATAATTAATTAATGGTTGTATCCAGTAATTTCTATTTTGTTTCAAAATATACTTTTTTTTTTACACCAAGTAAGTAAACACGTTTTTTTCCATAGAATATTTATCGCAAATGGCGCGAAATGAGTTCGTGCGACATTTCACGGTTATGTGTGCATAGTTGGGCTTCGGTGCCGCAGTGGCGCCGCACGTTGAAAACCGGATGTGTGCACCGGACCTTAAACGTGTTTATTTTGCTTACTTGGTGTAAAAAAAAATATTTTTTGAAACAAAATAGACGTTTCTGGATACAACCATTAATTAATTATTATTTATATTCCATTTATATATGAATACCAGGTACTTCAGAACGGAGAAGCGTTTGCGGCGAGCTGCGGCGCCGTGGGGAACTGAGGTACAAATTGCACGCAAGTTGGACGTGCGTCGAAGCAACGACGCCAGAGTCATGTGTGCACTACTCCATTGGACCTAATGTATCTCAGATCGCACTTGCGTTGCGGCAGCGGCGCCATACGTTGAAAAACCGGATGTGTGCACCGGGCCTTAATAATTCACTGTCCTTTAATCGAGTAATGTTTGTTAATTAACCTGTTGTCTTCATTCGATTTGTTTAAATTTCTCCCATCAGGACAAATCTCAAGGGTAAAAAAAATTATTTCGACTAGATCACGATTAATGCTTAGAAATTCTTCAATTGAAGGGGCCGTCATTACTCAGGGGGTATGCCCACTGCGCTAGCAACCTTCGAGTTGTAGACGGCGCTGGTTCGATTTCTCCTTGAGTGAATTTTTCTCTTCTGTGTTGGTGAAACATTCTTTGTGTGTGTATGTACAGTATTTGATGTTGTTTGTCTTGTGCTTGGCGGAGCATGACCAAACATGGCCCAACCCAGCTAACCAAGCTTATTTAGAGGTTAATCACTTTAAAATATTTCTTTAATACCTAATTTTTCATTTGCTGTGAAGAAAATCAGAAGTAAAATTAATTTGTATTGCGATCGGAGATTAACTTTAGAAAGCACTCTGATGGGCATAGCCACACTACCAATAATAGTTCTTCAATATAATAATAGAAAAGGGATGGAATGAATGTAAACCATTAAGCTCTTTAGTAGGCTAAAGTTGCAGTTCTTATCATTCTGTTATATTGGTGACCCGGACGTGAAAATGAATACGCGCGCTTTCAAACTTGCCAGATGACATTCGCTACAATCAAAGTGCATATCGAACTACGGTTCCTTCTGAACAATTGAATTCCCAATGCGATGTGCGTCACTTTCAAAAGCTGTCTGAAGCTCTGTGAAAATAGACACTGTTTCTACTCCCATCACAGCTTCCTTCTTCATTGCTACTCAGCCATCAGAAAAGGTATGCACTTTTACTCAACTGATAGAGGGCAGTCGAAAGGTCGTTATCCTCCATTACACGGCCACGATTACGGAAGTACTCTCGTGATCACAATACAGCTCTCACATCTCCCTAAACAGGTCAGTCACTCAATTAGAAATTACATCTACCAATTTTATAACAACGGCGTTGAGGCCAACACTCGCACCTCTGACTACCCGTCGTGAATCCCTTCTATAGTGATCTACTTTAAGGGGTGAACAACACATTTGGGATTCAACTGTTCCCCAGGGATGAGAATGAAGGGAGAAGATTTCCAAAACTCGAACGAAGCAGATTTGGGTTTTTTTTGGCGCTAGATTGACGGCCCCTTTTTTTAGTCAGTCCTTATTTCACTTTTGTACTGCCCGCAACCAAAGAAAAACCCTGATTAATTTTGTAAATAATTAGCGGACTTCGCCACCTGCTCGCTTACGCTAGCCGAAATGCTAACGAAAATAACCGATTTTTGAAGAATATCAAAAAAATATTATCAAGAACCAAAAAGAAATTTCTAAGAAAACTCGACGAGCTGCAAAGATTTACGTTGAGAGGTACTCTTAAAAAAAAACTCACAGCTAAAGACTGAAATATTTTGTATGTGTTTTGCTCACTCGCGGAAGAAATTTCGCTTTTCCAACTTTGACACTTAATAAACCCTAAACTAATAACAGCATCGGAAAAAAAAATATTTACAATTGTCCAGCGAACACAATGAAGAACAAACCATGTTAATTTCATATTTTTCTGATCTTAACTTTCTAGGGAAACCGTCTAAGAATCGAGCTAAACAACACAGTTTTCAATCCTGCGGCGACGGCGGTAACTTTTTGTAATATAGAGAGATGTAAATCCCTGTGGGGCTTTAAAATAAATACATAGTCTGCTAATATTTGGCTGTGTGGTTGATTTTTGGCACACCGCTGGGACTACTGCAGTCACTACTAAATTCTGGAGAACTCTAGTGAATTCAGCCACCACTACAGCAATTAACTTAGAAGAAAACATACTTCTCCCTTTCATAAAATAAGTGTCACATTTGCATATTATTGCTTCGAATAACAATATTTCTTCCACTTTAAAGCGAATTTTAACAACGAATTCAATATTTACTAGCGTTATAAGGAAACATAAGAATGCCATGTGATGGCCTTATTTTTTTATTCAAAACAAAGGCTGGAAAGTATTTTTGAAAAATTAACTTTTGAAAAGGGCACCTGCTGATAAAATGGAAAAATAATAATCCCAACTTTGAAAATTTGTTGGAAAAATATAATAATGCCATCTAGAAGCAATTCCGACAGAATTTGATAGAAAAACTGATACGAGAAAATCGCCATCCAATTAATATTAATTAAAATCCTTAAACCATACTAAAAACCGAATACCGCTTTATTATGTAATACTAACTATGCTTGAGATGTAACCATTTTTTTATTTAATTATTTTCTATAACCATAATTTTACTTAACTATATTCGAACCTTTTAATTTGCCATTAACTCTTTTTCTCCTGCTACTTTTTCACAGATGCGACAACTATTTCGGAACAAAATTCGTGTTAAATGCGATGCTTATTTTAGGACAGAGGGAACAGTATATATAGCAGTGCAACGGATCATGAAGTACTTTTTGGTTGACTGATGTTGCATTGTCTATTTTTTCAGACTTTTTCTCCTTCTGCTACACACACATCCTCGATTCTCTGTCAAGAGAAAGAAGTTTCTTCTGTTTCTTTATATTGAAGTTCGCTTTACTTTGAAAGCACTGCTGGTATAAAAATATTCTACTTTTTTAGACAAACCTCATGATGCAGAAAGCGACCGAAGAATACTACTAAAACAAGGCATGCTATCATAAACTGTAAATAAGATAAATAATGGAACTCCCCCCCCCAAAAAAAAATAGCGAATTTATTTAGTGTTGTTTTTGATAATCAATGAGTGTTTTAAAAATATCTTAAATAAATTAAATTGCTTTTCCCAAATGTGACAAGCATTCGGAGCAAAATTCAAGTGTTGAATGGGACACTGATTTTGGGAAAGAGGGATCATTTATATTGCAGTGCAACGGATCACGAAGAACTTTTATGTAGACTGATGTTGCATTGCCTATTTCCTTAGTCCTCTGCTACACACATATCCTGCATTTATGCAGAAAAGTGAATCCTTCTTGATTTTAATGTTTGCTGTATGTGGAAAGTACCTGCTCGTGTAAAAGTATTTTACTTCTATTGACAAGCCTCATGGAGTGAAAGTGACCATCATGAAAGTGACCGTAGAATTACATACGAAAACCGAGCAGACTATCGAAAACTGTAAATAGAGTAAATGAATTTCTCTCTCAAATCTACAATTTATATAGTGCTATTGTAGTAAGAACAGTCGAAAAAGTTTAATTACAGTTACTAAAGTGTCATATCGTACATTAAACAGATTTCAGATTGAATCCTTTATTATTTTCGTTAAAGGTAAGCTATAGTTGAAAGAATATAACTTTGATTGGACTTGAAACATTCATAATTAGTTCAAACCGCCTATTTTTCTTTGAAAAGTCACGTGTTGACGCTTTATGCATTTAAGAAGCTACATGTAAAGAGACATGTTCTGAGATATTACCAACAAAAATTAAACCAAACATTTTCCAACCACTAACTAAAATTTTCTGTGTATGAATTAATGTGATTCAGACGCAAAATCACTGAAAATTTGAAAACACTGTTTACAGTAGTTTGATGAAAGGTAGGTAGTTGCATTTACGTCGCAATGGTACAATACAGCGGGCTATTTTAGACGAAAGGATCGACACTCATAAAAGTATGAAAGCCATTTCCTGTCAAGCTAAATGTAGGTGGCGGTAATGTTTTTGCAGTGTTCCTGAACGTGTTCTGAATCTGACGTCTGCTGGCTCGTTTTCCGAATGCGATCTCAGCTTTTCGGTAATAATAATGACAAAAAATGAATTCTGAATTGAGAGATGGTATTTGAATGGTCATTACTAAGTTGGTTTAATGCCATACTTTCCAAAAACGGCGATTAGCTACATTTTAAGGTAAACCGAATATATATAAAGCGAGAGCAATTGATCAATAGAAGTAATATCTTCGCATTGTCTTATTTGTTCATTTGCATTAAAATCACTTTCATATAAAATGTTTTAAAAAAAGTTATTGTTAAAAAAAAAATTAAAAAAACTTTTATTTCTTCTGAAAAGTAGCTGTAAAGGGGCATTCTTAGAGTTCCATATCACTTTAATAAAAAGCAATTAAGTTTCTTTTTCAGAAAATCATTAATTATTTCCCCTGTTTAATCTTACCGTCATTCATAACATAATCATTCCGAATAGCTATAATTTGTGTCTGTGTTGAACTTCATATGAGGTTTATTTCATTACAAAAAGTTCATTAATTTGTTTATCAACTGCGAACAATTCTCAAGAAATAACCAGTATACACATTTACTCAGACAAGTGTGATATTGGCAAGATATTGCAGTTTGAATAATTACACTTCTCTCAGTAAGGGGGATTTTATTATTTAATTTAATCTTGTTCTGACCTTTTCTCAATTTTCGGTACGATAAGATCGAATTTATAACGAAAAAGGAAACTGCTGTATTTTTATTTTTTGCTCTACGTTCTAATTTCTTAATTTACTATTTCAATATTTTTTAATTTACTATTTAATATTTACTATTTTTTGTTAATTTCTTATTTCATTATTCGAGATTCTTTCATTAGTCCTTATGTAGGGATACGTTCCCTCATTGGAATAGTTAAGAAGAGATCTTCGACTGACTGCAACTACATTGTTATTTCGATAGATTTATAATGGACTATATTTTAATTAACACAATTCGTTGTAACAAAAACAATATTTATTGACAACAAACTTAACAAGGTTGTGGATGAACCACTCTCGTTAAGGCTAAGGAAGCCTGGTTCTCGTTAGGGCTAAGGAAGCCTCGTTTTCATCAGGTCTAAGAGAGAACTTCTCTCATCCTTGTCTCAAGCCTGAATGCCCTCCCCGCGTTCATACAGCATCATATACAGTATGTGGGAGACAACACTCTCCGCGCCCTTTTCAATATATGAGAGATTTAACATACAGGTAGAATCTAAATTCACTGCAAAACTTTAAACGGTGGTAAGGTGTATCAAAACTAAACTTAGGTACAGTAGAGTCCCGATTATTCGAGTTAATGTGGACCAAGACTAACTCGGATAACCGCAAAACTAGGTTAAAGCGAAAATTGCAAATAAAATAAATCGTGTAGGTTTAAATGTATATTTTAACAAATACAAAAGTTATACTGATACACCACATGCAATTCATATTGTTACGATACTTAGAGTTCTTACATAAAAAGTCCTAATTGTTTTTTGTTTTACGTTACTTTGGCGCTTTTCTGCAGCAATGTTTCGCCATTTTTTTTAAGGATAACAGGATTGCTGGTGTCGCTTCTTCTTGTTCTATATATTCAATAGCACTTTCGATAGCTTTTAGTCCATCTGTAAGGGAGATTTTCACTGTCTTTTCAACCTCATCGCTAGATTCATTTTCCTTATTGACGATCATATCTGAAATCTCTTATTGTTCGTCAGCGTTTATCCAATCACGGATTTCGTTTTCCTGAGTGTTTGTGAGATCAAGTTCAGAATTTTTTTCGGTAGTTTTAAAAATGGAAAATGTAGAACCGAAAAGAAAATCCTAGAAATATACGATAGCTCGGTTAAAGCAGAAACTAGGATAATCCGGGTTTTACTGTATGTAGTTAGTTAATTAATGTTGCACTAGACCAACACAACTGGCTTTTGGCGTCGGTCAGGGATCAATTCCGAAGTGCTGTTTCCCACTCTCCAATCTTCCACACTATGTCAACTCGAGGATATTTGAGGCCACGACATATTTAAAGTGCACCAGACTGTGTGTACTCTATGGTCTTACCTTGGTTGGACCTAGTTTTGATCTCGCAATCCTCTTGTTGCTAATTTGTCATTTTTTCAACTGAGCTACCGCAACCCTATATCAACATAAACATATTTTTTTTAATATTATAACTTACAATGAAATTGTGGAGATTGTTTACTTTGCTAATGCAGAAAATCTACTACAAATTGTTGTTGATTAGAGCGGACTGAAAAGCACTTTTTCTGAAAATTTGTGTAGTCCTAGATCGTTACAACTTGGCCATTCCATCAAAAAACTTTGACAAAAAATTCACACTACATAAAAAAAAATGACTAGCTACTCTGATCTTCAAAAAATAGAAAATTGCGGAAAAACAGTGTTTTTTAAGATACAGTTTTCAAAAAATTGATATTTTATTAGTAATTGCGAAACAGTTGATGAATGGTACCGTATGCTGTTCAAAAACAACCGTAAAAAATTAAAAAAAACACAAAACCAGTGGCTTAAAAAATTTTTAAACTACATTTTTAAGTGATGATCAGTAATAATGTGAAACAGTTAACAAATAAAACCCATATTCTGTACAAAAAATTTCAGAGATTTCCAAAAAAATGTGGAGAACATTACTGGTCTCTTTCTATTAATTTATTCTATAATTATAGTACTCACTGCCTTTGAGAGAAGGTTTTTGGAGCATAGATATCTCATACTAATCAAAACAAACTATGTGATTAAACAAATTAGAAATTCAATAGGATGTTGCCAGGCCCTCGGAACTTCTAAATTATAACACAAAATTATTACTGAATCTGTACTGTGACATACATAATTCACTACAGTATTACAAAATATTACATAATTTGAATGTGCTTGCAAGGATACTGCTTACACTACTGATATAACAAAAGGTGTAAATGACTTTAAATATACAATTTATAAATATTTTGCCAAAAAAAAATGGTCTGGTTGTTCAATAGTTATGACTTTTACAGTCAAAAGATGACAAATCTTTCTTTTCCGCCTTCTCACGCCGTCTTACAACGAATTTGAACTTCTATTTCTCTGCGACAACCTTAATACACCTTTCAACAAAAACAGTTCTAAAAAACATTGGTTTTTCTTGCGACGGAGAAATGTTTCAAAAACTAACCCTAGCACTTCCTTTGTATCAGAATTTGACAAAGCTCTTCAGTTGACCATATCATTGTGATAGGTAATTTCGGTGACAGATATTTAGTTTCAATTGATACCGTCAATGATGTAAAGTGTATGGGAGTTCAAGGAAGACAATTCGAATAAACGTTTTGTTTTTATCGAACCATTAAGCCCAAGATGTAAATTACCAAGTATCGAAGTTTGGATTCAATTATGTGTTTACTAGGAGACACATTACGCATAGTTTTTCCAGTGACTTCAAAGCAGGATGAATGTATCAAAACCCTTTTTCGACCATTAGTGAATGTTTCAAGGCCAGACGGGCCCCGTCTAGATATTTACATAAATCAATAAATGTTTTGTACATTATATGGATCACAGTCTTTAACTGTCGTACACTATCACAAAAAAAAAAAAAAAAAAACATATCAATGCTTTAAAATATTTAAAAAAATACTGTTTTATTGTGAGTTTTGAATTTTTTCAAGGTCAAAGGGAACAGGTTAGATATTTATGCACATCTTTGAAATTTTGCACAGCTGTTTTGCACAACACACTAACTAATATTTCTAATAAAATGTAAAATTTTATAAAATTATATCGTAAAACACCTGTTAAATCTCTCATATATTGTACAGGGCGCTGTATGAGCGCAGGGAGTGTTTTCTCTCATATACTGTAGAGGGCGCTGTGTGAGCGCGTGGGTGACATTCAGGCTTGAGATACGGAGGAGAGAGGTGCTCTCCTTGGACCTGATGAAAACACGGCTTCCTTAGCCCTAATTAGTATTAGGCTTCCTTAGCCTTAATGAGAGTGATCCATCCACAACATTGTTGAGTTTATTGTTAATAAAAGTTGTTTTTGTTACAATGATTTGCATTAATTCAAATACAATCCACTATAGAGTTATCGGACCAATTCAACATCGTTTTTTTAAACAATTTTCGATTTTTTTTAAGGCCGGCTAGACTCTTTATTATATTCCTGAAATTGCTCGTGATTACTTTTCAACATACTATCCAAGATTTTCGCTCTAGGACTAAGCGAATTAAATAAAAAAAAGTGATTTCGTGTCACTTTCAATATGGGTGCCCTTCTTTTATTCTACACAGTTTATATGGGATATTATTTTGTCATTTGAGGTTACTTGGGCTGAGTCATTTGAAATTACTTGTAATGGAATTCATGTCAGATTGTATTATACTTAATTTCTCAATACTTTTGTTGCTTTTATTACATTAAGGACACCTAGACCAAGGCTAATCATTTAAAAATTTTAAGGGCATTTTTGTAAAACGACAGGTTAAAATGCAATATTTTATTTCCTGTAATCACATTCAGTAGTATATCTACCCTTGTCCCAACATATTTAAGTTGGTTGGTTGTGTTATATGGCGTAAGAGCACATGTTGAGTCAAAGAGAATATGGACATGGGGATACACACATGGACAGTTTCATTAACAGAAGAGAGAAATAGACACACACAGATGACTCGAACTTGCACCTCCGCTTACAACTCGCATATTACACATTTCTAATTTACATTCCGCAGGAAATAAATTCCTACTAAACTCTTCGAGTGTTTTCAGGACAGCTTGCAAAAGCAAACGTTATTTCCCCTGACAACGAAATCGAAAACCTTGACATGTGGAAACTTTTATTTTGTAGCTACCGCCTGAACAAACAGTGCTCTGTTTGGAGTGAAACCATGATTCCTTCTGAACTCATATCGGCAGCAGCGCGCTTGTTCGACAAATCAATGACTCCTAGGTGTGACGTGTGACGCTTGAGGGGCAGCGGAGCTTTATTGCCAGTGTGTCTGAAAATAGTTTACCGAGACAGAATCCGGAATTGCAAAAACACTTATATTCCGTTTTTTGTTTTTGTTTGTTTTACGTATGAAATAATATCACTGCTCCAGCGGCTTTAGAGCATTGCGACTCGTGACATATTCCATATTCTGCATTCTATTATCAGTAGAAGTAAGCTGACGTTACAAGCGAAAGCAATACAACAGGCAAGCCAGTATGGTAAACACAGAACCCATCCGCGTGCTAGGGCATATTTGATGTTTTATTTGTAAAATAACGTTCTGACGGTGATCTTTTGATGTGTGAACGTCTATAGATAGGTTTACGAAATAAAGGCTTTGGAATGGTAACAGAAAACTGACATTGGACATTTAAGCATTGCACTTAGGTATTGAGAAATGATTTTCAATTTTCTTGGACTGTTGAAAGGCCTTTCGGTCAAGATTTAACCATTCAAGTGGTTTCGACTCTCAAGACCAGATCAATTTTGCTCATGACTAGATATCTCGTGCATCAAATCTGGTCAGTTTTGCAAATGATTCGATACATAAACAAGACAATTATACCCCGAACAACCGTAATGCCCGATTTATGTAGGCGACAGTAGTGTCTTTATAGCGGAACGTACTTCATGTACGTTTTCCACACATTACGTCACGTGATTTATTTTTCGAATACGATTTCAGCACCATCGCCAATAGAAATTCCAAAGAATGACTTCCGATTCGATGCATAGTAGTTGATTGATATACGCCAATTAGATTAAACACATAATGTTGTGAAAACCACGATAAACTATATTTTGGAGGTCTTATCAACGGTATATATCATGTGTTTGGTTTACAGGAATTAAAATCTCCGTCTTCCAAATAGTTTGCTAACACTGAAAATATTTCACATATTAAGCTATTTTTCCAATTGAAACAAGAAGTACAGCAGCATACAAAGAGCAGCTTGATTGCATGCAGATTTGTTAAGAAAATTACAAAACTACACTAACTTTGTGTTTTGGAAAATAAAATAGATATTGTAAGTTTATTTTTAATATGTATGATATAATACTGAAGATATAAAACTCAGTGTGCCACATTATAGTTTGAAAATACAACAAAAATTTAAAAAATATCAAAACGTGTTTAAAGTAAAGTTTTTGTAAAATTAAAAAAAAATTACGTATCTTTATTTTTTAGTACAATTTTTCGATTATTTTACAAAAGGAAATTAAATTTTGAAATATGATTTTACTAGAGAGTTATTGCAACCTAACCATTCAACATCTCAATGTAATCAGAATTACCTCATTTGTGCTTGATATTAGCCCTTTCTTTATATAAGCGAATGACAGATACATCCAAAAATTTGGTATAAGCCACATGAGTGGATGATGGCTTCAAATCTACAAAGTTTTTCGATTAATAAAGAATAATAAAGGATAGTCATTTTTATGATTAACATCTGTGCGTGATTGTCCTATTCGTGATAGTGGAATTCTCCATCGTTCAAACAGCACAAGGTCGAACACAGATTTGACGAATGGGTCGATTGAAGAAGTAGTTTAATGAACTAGAAAGTTTTTATGCGAGAATAAAGAAATGAAAAAGTTAAAAAATCGATGAAAGGTCATCTGTGGTCAAGTGTGAAGCAGTCCAATCTAACACATTTAATACTTGTCCTGTCGCTGACTCCAAAAGGTGATTTCTCACGATTTATCTTTATCGTGTAACGGAATCGATCGCTGTGATATATTACTCAGGTGACAGAGGAAAGAAGTATTTGAAAAATATAAAAATGGCTATATGTATTTTGTATTTACACTGTTGGAGAAAAAAGTTGAACGGGAAATACGAAAAGGGTTAAGGGCGTTTCTTATTGACATTTAAAAAATTATGCAAGTAATATTACGAAAGCAATACGTCTTGGTAGAGTTTAATGATGCAATGTCCATGTTTGACTAAGTTATGCAAAATGCAAAACAGACAGTATCAAGTAATTCATGCAAGAAAGGAAAGCTTAGCTGACACAGAAGAGAAAAAGACAGACAGGAAGGATTCGAACCTGCGAAACCAACAATCTTACAGGTCACCAACACACAACGAAAAAAAAACTAAGTCACAGTGGCAACAAGCACCGTATTGTAAAACCCCTACCGTATTTATTGTGAACTATCTGAATAACTCGGCAATATATATATATATCTATATAAATAAGAATGGAGTGTTTGTTTGTACATTCAATATTTTCGACCCATTTCAAGTTTTCTATCCGTTTTGGACCCTTCTGATGACGAATCCGCCTTTTTCTCGTTTAGTGTCTGTCTGTCTGTATGTTGTGCCCTATACACGTCCACGCGGTTTAAGATATTTTCATGAAAATTTGCATACAGTGAGTACTTATCTTCATTTAGTGAGTGGCATTGGTTGCGAAAGTCTGTCTGTCCGTCTTTCTGTTCTATGTTCGATTTTGTGTTTGTGTGTTTGTGTAGACATCACATGAATTGTATTCCAGATATTTGATTGCATTGTATTTTATTTTATACATTATCTATTAGTTTAGTGAATGCAATATTACACATTTCTTTATTGCTATATTTAGATGAGTTTCTAGCTAAAACATCTGAGTAAGTATACTTAAATAAACCATAATTTGGTAGTTTTGGAAAAATTGGAATGTCTATTGAATATTACGATTACTTCGATTGCTTTACCAGTACTGCTGAAAAAGTGATTATACTTCAAAAAAAATATTTTTTTTATGGAATTTCATCTCTGATACTTTATTTATTTCGAGTCTTATTTTTATTCTTTGCGCAATGAAAACGATTTCGGAATATTTGGGACAGACGATATTTTTCAATGAAACGAGAATGAACAAGATCGAGCGAGCATTGATATTTTTTCTGGTTCTTTCGCTCTGAATTAATTTCACATTTCTAAATTTTGTGCACTTTTAGTTGTAAGGTGTGGCAACTGTGCGAGATCAAGAGATAAAATTGAATCACAAATTAATATCTTTAGAACAATTTTTTGCGACATCTTTTATTTTGTTTTACTTCGCTGTTTCCTGTTTTAAATATTTATTATTTCAATAAATGTGTTTCCTTCTCATCACACGCAACAGCACCACAAAGTATTAGACTTAAAAATGTTAGGTAAGTCAGTATAAATTTTCAGTAAAATTTAAGTGTAGTTATGCCATTATTGAAAGATTAATGCCGTTATTTAAAGAATAATGCCGTTATTGAAAGAATAATAATGTTTATTAATCCAAACTGGAACTTTTTCCAACATTAAAAAATTCGTTGTCATAAGGACAGGAGAAGATTGCAAAATTTCACAATGTCGCATACCGGAGGCAAGAGTGCCACAAGTAAAAAAAATATTGTTTTGTTGACTATGAGTGCGAGAGCACTCGCCGTAAATCGTAATTTTAATTAATTGAGTTGAACATGAAAAGAACTTAAGAAAGGGAATTCCAAATCTTCCTATAAATCGTCTTTTATAGTAATAACCTTAGTATCACCTTTCGTCATTTTGTAGCTTTGTCATACAGCAATTGTGCGATGTATGTGAAATGTATTACATGAATGGATATGCATGTGTAGGATTTGTGTCCAAAGTAAGTTGTAGAAAATATAAAGATGGCGAAAGATGTTAAAATAAATTTTATTCTACAAAAAACGTAAGTCATTATATATTTTGATTATCTCTTCAATCTAGAGTAAACCAATTCAAACCGAGTAAGGTCGGGTATTTTGCTAGTATATATATATATATATATATATATATATATATATATATATATATATATATATATATATGGTGATAGTGTTTCTGTGGTAAATTTCAACATTTCACAAACGTTTCAAAAAATGTATTTCGAATTGATGTATGATAGTTGTAAGGTCAGCTTGAATTGGATTAAACTTCTTTCTTTACCAAATGGAGGTAAGCAACATTTTAAGGTAAGCCCCATATGAGAGGATTTGGGGAGCGGTAGTAAAATCTTCACATTGCGTTTCGTTGTTACATTTCTTCAGAAAATGCGTCTCACAAAAACCCCTCTTTTGAAAAAATTAACCCAAAATGTAGGATCTAGATTTTTGGAAAATATTTATCATCCTGCTAGTCTCTGCATTAATCATCTGCATCATCGCAGCTGTTGTCATTGTTATCGCTGACGTTATTATGGGTATCGTCATGAGCCTCGGGGATGTGGTCATCTTTATTTCCCATGTCCTATCGGCTTCTGTTTCATGTTTAGCGTTTAATATTCCGTTTTTTGCAGCTCTTTCCCATGATTTCGTGAAAGTTGTATGTACCTAAGCTTACAAAAGTTTCAATGGTTTGCATTTTTATATGTAACATAACTGAATAACCTGGCTTTGCTCGGGTTTCAAATATGACCGCAACAGCTAAAATACGACTGTGACATTTCCCTCAGTTAACTCAAATCCACAAACTCTGTAGAACGTATTTCCTACCACAACAGCTAAAATATGACCGTGACATTTCCCAGTGTTAACTCATACACAAACCCTGTAGAACGAGTTTCACTGTTCATGTCCATTTATTGCAGAAAAACAAACTTTAGATTTTAAAATTGGGGCTTCGAGAGACACTTTTAGGACTACCTGTGTTACAATTTTCATGGCTACAGATTAGTCTGAGGAAAGAAATAGCCTATGGATTGGTTAAACATTGTAGATTTGTATAGAGAATATACACACATATCTTTTTATATATATGAATACGATACAGAAATGATAGAATAGATATAGATGTTGGTGTGTGTGAAGGTGTGCTTATCTGAAGCCATCCAATGCAAGTAAAATTTGTGTAAATAATATTTAAAGGGTTTGCTTATAGGTCGCTGGAAAATCGAGATAAGACCACCTGTGACTAGCGAAATATCTGTTTTCGAAGCGCTGAACAATCCTTTTATCAACAGAATGGCCTCGAAAGTTGTCCAATTCAAGCATAGACTTCTTCAGTGCTACCCTATGGCGACTATTCCATACAGATTTTATCCAACTGTCATTCAACAAAATGACATGGTGGCTATCGCCTTGAATAGTTAAGAGTATTATAAGCGAATCCCTTTTGCTTGTCTGTTTGAGAAAGAGGAATAGGATTTAATTAAAGAAGGGGTCTTATTTTCGAGAAAATATTGTACTCTCTGATTATAGGGAATGGTACCTTTTGATTACGGCTATAGATATAACAAGCGCGATTATTTCTTGGTCGCGATTGTTATAATTATCAATGTACAACTCATGTACTGGCAGTTGTCTCAATTCTTTCTTAGCACGATTATTGTACAACTGATGTACCGGGCGTAGTCTAAAGGTTAATGCGACTACTAATGCTTTCTCGAGTTTGAAATCATCTGACCCTAGTTCAAAATTACGGAGTGTTCTCTGATCTTTCCCTTCGAGTTCGATCCCTGACTGCCGGCAATAGCCAGTTAGGTTGTACAACAGAAACTTAATTTCATTTCTACATCTTGAGCAATAAAAAAACACATTAAATATTGGAAATAGGTCAATCCTCAGTTGACTGCACTGATAATTTTATAATTGTTTCAATTTGAAATTTCCAGGGTACAAGATTCTTATTTTCTTTAAATATTCCTTCCCTCAGATTGGTGCCGTCTTACAACATTGGATTGTTAGCGCACATAGTGATAGGTAAGGTAATTTTAATTGACGTCCTACTAGAGCAACACAACGGGTTATTGACGATGGTCCGGGATCAATCCCCAAGGGAAATATCCGAGCACATAGTGGTAGAGCAAAGATGCGGATATCAATAAGAATTTATAAGGTGTTTCAAAACTTCCTGAATAAACTTTGAGGATAACAGAATTAAACCATGTTCGCATAGGGATGTTTCTTTGCACGTGTGATGTGGATAGGGATGAATCGAAATATATTTTGTGTTGATTTGTGACGAGGAATCGCACGGTATGATTAGTGTGTCATCGATTATGTCCCTCCCTTTGCTGATAAATTTATGGACACTACCTAAAATCGACAACAGACAAAGATATCGGACGAATTTGACAAGTCTCGCTTTGGTTTCCGTCTTATTTGCAGATAATTGTTAGCGCACATAGTGATAGGTAAGGTAATTTAATTGACGTCCTACTAGAGCAACACAACGGGCTATTGACGATGGTCCGGGATCAATCCCCAAGGGAAATATCCGAGCACATAGTGGTAGAGCAAAGATGCGGATATCAATAAGAATTTATAAGGTGTTTCAAAACTTCCTGAATAAACTTTGAGGATAACAGAATTAAACCATGTTCGCATAGGGATGTTTCTTTGCACGTATGATGTGGATAGGGATGAATCGAAATATATTTTGTGTTGATTTGTGACGAGGAATCGCACGGTATGATTAGTGTGTCATCGATTATGTCCCTCCCTTTGCTGATAAATTTATGGACACTACCTAAAATCGACAACAGACAAAGATATCGGACGAATTTGACAAGTCTCGCTTTGGTTTCCGTCTTATTTGCAGATAATTGTTAGCGCACATAGTGATAGGTAAGGTAATTTAATTGACGTCCTACTAGAGCAACACAACGGGATATTGACGATGGTCCGGGATCAATCCCCAAGGGAAATATCCGAGCACATAGTGGTAGAGCAAAGATGCGGATATCAATAAGAATTTATAAGGTGTTTCAAAACTTCCTGAATAAACTTTGAGGATAACAGAATTAAACCATGTTCGAATAGGGATGTTTCTTTGCACGTGTGATGTGGATAGGGATGAATCGAAATATATTTTGTGTTGATTTGTGACGAGGAATCGCACGGTATGATTAGTGTGTCATCGATTATGTCCCTCCCTTTGCTGATAAATTTATGGACACTACCTAAAATCGACAACAGACAAAGATATCGGACGAATTTGACAAGTCTCGCTTTGGTTTCCGTCTTATTTGCAGATAATTGTTAGCGCACATAGTGATAGGTAAGGTAATTTAATTGACGTCCTACTAGAGCAACACAACGGGATATTGACGATGGTCCGGGATCAATCCCCAAGGGAAATATCCGAGCACATAGTGGTAGAGCAAAGATGCGGATATCAATAAGAATTTATAAGGTGTTTCAAAACTTCCTGAATAAACTTTGAGGATAACAGAATTAAACCATGTTCGAATAGGGATGTTTCTTTGCATGTGTGATGTGGATAGGGATGAATCGAAATATATTTTGTGTTGATTTGTGACAAGAAATCGCACGGTATGATTAGTGTGTCATCGATTATGTCCCTCCCTTTGCTGATAAATTTATGGACACTACCTAAAATCGACAACAGACAAAGATATCGGACGAATTTGACAAGTCTCGCTTTGGTTTCCGTCTTATTTGCAGATAATTGTTAGCGCACATAGTGATAGGTAAGGTAATTTAATTGACGTCCTACTAGAGCAACACAACGGGCTATTGACGATGGTCCGGGATCAATCCCCAAGGGAAATATCCGAGCACATAGTGGTAGAGCAAAGATGCGGATATCAATAAGAATTTATAAGGTGTTTCAAAACTTCCTGAATAAACTTTGAGGATAACAGAATTAAACCATGTTCGAATAGGGATGTTTCTTTGCACGTATGATGTGGATAGGGATGAATCGAAATATATTTTGTGTTGATTTGTGACGAGGAATCGCACGGTATGATTAGTGTGTCATCGATTATGTCCCTCCCTTTGCTGATAAATTTATGGACACTACCTAAAATCGACAACAGACAAAGATATCGGACGAATTTGACAAGTCTCGCTTTGGTTTCCGTCTTATTTGCAGATAATTGTTAGCGCACATAGTGATAGGTAAGGTAATTTAATTGACGTCCTACTAGAGCAACACAACGGGCTATTGACGATGGTCCGGGATCAATCCCCAAGGGAAATATCCGAGCACATAGTGGTAGAGCAAAGATGCGGATATCAATAAGAATTTATAAGGTGTTTCAAAACTTCCTGAATAAACTTTGAGGATAACAGAATTAAACCATGTTCGAATAGGGATGTTTCTTTGCATGTGTGATGTGGATAGGGATGAATCGAAATATATTTTGTGTTGATTTGTGACAAGAAATCGCACGGTATGATTAGTGTGTCATCGATTATGTCCCTCCCTTTGCTGATAAATTTATGGACACTACCTAAAATCGACAACAGACAAAGATATCGGACGAATTTGACAAGTCTCGCTTTGGTTTCCGTCTTATTTGCAGATAATTGTTAGCGCACATAGTGATAGGTAAGGTAATTTAATTGACGTCCTACTAGAGCAACACAACGGGCTATTGACGATGGTCCGGGATCAATCCCCAAGGGAAATATCCGAGCACATAGTGGTAGAGCAAAGATGCGGATATCAATAAGAATTTATAAGGTGTTTCAAAACTTCCTGAATAAACTTTGAGGATAACAGAATTAAACCATGTTCGAATAGGGATGTTTCTTTGCATGTGTGATGTGGATAGGGATGAATCGAAATATATTTTGTGTTGATTTGTGACAAGAAATCGCACGGTATGATTAGTGTGTCATCGATTATGTCCCTCCCTTTGCTGATAAATTTATGGACACTACCTAAAATCGACAACAGACAAAGATATCGGACGAATTTGACAAGTCTCGCTTTGGTTTCCGTCTTATTTGCAGATAATTGTTAGCGCACATAGTGATAGGTAAGGTAATTTAATTGACGTCCTACTAGAGCAACACAACGGGCTATTGACGATGGTCCGGGATCAATCCCCAAGGGAAATATCCGAGCACATAGTGGTAGAGCAAAGATGCGGATATCAATAAGAATTTATAAGGTGTTTCAAAACTTCCTGAATAAACTTTGAGGATAACAGAATTAAACCATGTTCGAATAGGGATGTTTCTTTGCACGTATGATGTGGATAGGGATGAATCGAAATATATTTTGTGTTGATTTGTGACGAGGAATCGCACGGTATGATTAGTGTGTCATCGATTATGTCCCTCCCTTTGCTGATAAATTTATGGACACTACCTAAAATCGACAACAGACAAAGATATCGGACGAATTTGACAAGTCTCGCTTTGGTTTCCGTCTTATTTGCAGATAATTGTTAGCGCACATAGTGATAGGTAAGGTAATTTAATTGACGTCCTACTAGAGCAACACAACGGGCTATTGACGATGGTCCGGGATCAATCCCCAAGGGAAATATCCGAGCACATAGTGGTAGAGCAAAGATGCGGATATCAATAAGAATTTATAAGGTGTTTCAAAACTTCCTGAATAAACTTTGAGGATAACAGAATTAAACCATGTTCGAATAGGGATGTTTCTTTGCATGTGTGATGTGGATAGGGATGAATCGAAATATATTTTGTGTTGATTTGTGACAAGAAATCGCACGGTATGATTAGTGTGTCATCGATTATGTCCCTCCCTTTGCTTATAAATTTATGGACACTAGCTAAAATCGACAACAGACAAAGATATCGGACGAATTTGACAAGTCTAGCTTTGGTTTCCATCTTATTTGCAGATAATAGGGCCGGCATCAAATTTCGGAAAAGAACCATCTAAATTGGACAGATTAACGTTCTTTTATATCGATCCTTCCCTACCTCTTTCAATCAAGTTAAAAAGAACCACGCGATAGAAAGGATGTCAAGCCAAGACAACAATATTTACGCTCAGCTACTGGTAATCCCAGGAATGCCAAAAGGACGGCTTGTTTTTTGTTTTCCCGATTACATATTAAATGGCTGGAAGTGACGTTGTAAAACTATCGACGGACACATTTCCAAAGTACCACATCCAATTGAAAAAAATGACACTTTTTCGAGTCGGTTTTCAACAAGGAGCTGAGTGATAAGATTATGGTGCGGTCGATTCTGACGGCCATGTACGTGAAATTGTAGACATTAAATAACATGGACTACAGACAAAAAATATAGGACGAGACTCACAGAAGTGATGCCATAAAATCATAGACACACGAACTGCTCCGGAATACCAGGTATAATTGAAAAAACTCGGGTGGGCTTTGTTGGAAGGTACGTATTTTTTAATTACCGTCGCACTGGAGCAACGCAACGGGATATTGGCAATGGTCTGGGATCAAATTCGAAGAGAAAGATATAAGGACAGTACCACGTAATTTTGTATCGCGGTCAGATGATCTGAGCTGGCACCCCATCCTGAATACCAGGTTTAATTGAAAAAACTCGGGTGGGCTTTGTTGGAAGGTACGTATTTTTTAATTACCGTCGCACTGGAGCAACGCAACGGGATATTGGCAATGGTCTGGGATCAAATTCGAAGAGAAAGATATAAGGACAGCACCACGTAATTTTGTATCGCGGTCAGATGATCTGAGCTGGCACCCCATCCTGAATACCAGGTTTAATTGAAAAAACTCGGGTGGGCTTTGTTGGAAGGTACGTATTTTTTAATTACCGTCGCACTGGAGCAACGCAACGGGATATTGGCAATGGTCTGGGATCAAATTCGAAGAGAAAGATATAAGGACAGTACCACGTAATTTTGTATCGCGGTCAGATGATCTGAGCTGGCACCCCATCCTGAATACCAGGTTTAATTGAAAAAACTCGGGTGGGCTTTGTTGGAAGGTACGTATTTTTTAATTACCGTCGCACTGGAGCAACGCAACGGGATATTGGCAATGATCTGGGATCAAATTCGAAGAGAAAGATATAAGGACAGTACCACGTAATTTTGTATCGCGGTCAGATGATCTGAGCTGGCACCCCATCCTGAATACCAGGTTTAATTGAAAAAACTCGGGTGGGCTTTGTTGGAAGGTACGTATTTTTTAATTACCGTCGCACTGGAGCAACGCAACGGGATATTGGCAATGATCTGGGATCAAATTCGAAGAGAAAGATATAAGGACAGCACCACGTAATTTTGTATCGCGGTCAGATGATCTGAGCTGGCACCCCATCCTGAATACCAGGTTTAATTGAAAAAACTCGGGTGGGCTTTGTTGGAAGGTACGTATTTTTTAATTACCGTCGCACTGGAGCAACGCAACGGGATATTGGCAATGGTCTGGGATCAAATTCGAAGAGAAAGATATAAGGACAGTACCACGTAATTTTGTATCGCGGTCAGATGATCTGAGCTGGCACCCCATCCTGAATACCAGGTTTAATTGAAAAAACTCGGGTGGGCTTTGTTGGAAGGTACGTATTTTTTAATTACCGTCGCACTGGAGCAACGCAACGGGATATTGGCAATGGTCTGGGATCAAATTCGAAGAGAAAGATATAAGGACAGCACCACGTAATTTTGTATCGCGGTCAGATGATCTGAGCTGGCACCCCATCCTGAATACCAGGTTTAATTGAAAAAACTCGGGTGGGCTTTGTTGGAAGGTACGTATTTTTTAATTACCGTCGCACTGGAGCAACGCAACGGGATATTGGCAATGGTCTGGGATCAAATTCGAAGAGAAAGATATAAGGACAGTACCACGTAATTTTGTATCGCGGTCAGATGATCTGAGCTGGCACCCCATCCTGAATACCAGGTTTAATTGAAAAAACTCGGGTGGGCTTTGTTGGAAGGTACGTATTTTTTAATTACCGTCGCACTGGAGCAACGCAACGGGATATTGGCAATGATCTGGGATCAAATTCGAAGAGAAAGATATAAGGACAGTACCACGTAATTTTGTATCGCGGTCAGATGATCTGAGCTGGCACCCCATCCTGAATACCAGGTTTAATTGAAAAAACTCGGGTGGGCTTTGTTGGAAGGTACGTATTTTTTAATTACCGTCGCACTGGAGCAACGCAACGGGATATTGGCAATGATCTGGGATCAAATTCGAAGAGAAAGATATAAGGACAGCACCACGTAATTTTGTATCGCGGTCAGATGATCTGAGCTGGCACCCCATCCTGAATACCAGGTTTAATTGAAAAAACTCGGGTGGGCTTTGTTGGAAGGTACGTATTTTTTAATTACCGTCGCACTGGAGCAACGCAACGGGATATTGGCAATGGTCTGGGATCAAATTCGAAGAGAAAGATATAAGGACAGCACCACGTAATTTTGTATCGCGGTCAGATGATCTGAGCTGTCACCCCATCCTCCGAACTTCCACTCCACTCGAACGTGAGGACATCAGAGGCCACGACAGATTTAACATGCACTAGAAACCGATCTACAGGTCTGTCTTTAGTTGGATTCGAACTCGCAACTGGGGATTGCAATCCCATCAGGCAAAATTTGACTACCTACCGGATCCAGGAACATCCATCGGATCCGGACCGGATCCAATAAACCTGATATTTAAAAAAATTAAATAATCGATTATTCAAACCCAACTTTAAAGTAGCAAAATCGTTTAATCAGCAATCGATAGTGAGTGAATCGATATTATATTTTTTAACCATCAGTTTGGAGAATTCTAGAAAAAATAATAAATTAAATGATGAACAATATATTTTTAATAAAGAGGAATTGTCAAGTAAATTCTGCAAGAAAATGAAGACCATTGCAATAAGACAAACTTTAGAAAAGAAACAGATTTTGAGAAAATACCGAAGAAAGAAAAATTTGTAATTTTTAGTTAACGTCGTACTAGAGCAACACAACGGGCTATTGACGACGGTTCGGGATCAGTCCCTTAAGGGAAAGATCCGAGGACAACACCTCGTAATTTTGAACCACGGTCAGATGACGAAGCAACACCTGAGCTGGCACCCCACTCTCCAAACTTCCACGCCAACCCAACGTGAGGACTTTCGACCACGACAGATTTAAGGTGCACCAGCCGCCTCTACACCATACGTTTACAAACATCCATGCCCGGACCCGGATTCGAACCAGGAACCTTCCGATCTAGAGGCTAACACCTTAACCACTATACCGCTTGGTCGGCACCGAAGAAAGAAATGACTTCATATGAAATAATTCATGAAAAATAATTGTTTCTTATGTACGACTACTTAATGGCGGTTAAACCAACTAGTGTCGAAGCTGATTGGGTCTTCTCGGCCGCTGGTTATATTTGCAGTTCATTGAGAAGTAGGTTGGGGGACGACACAATTAATACGATTTGTTTCCTTCGATCCGGGCTATTGCGGCCTCCGGTGTTTCGTTGGAGCACGATCACGAGGTTTCATGTTAATATGAAACTTTAGCGTATAACATTTATTTAGGTGTAGTAAATGAAAGGAAGAAAGATTAAGTATATATAGTCTATTAAGTGTTTATCGGAAGATAACGAGTTCTTTTCCACGATGACCACGTTCCATGTCATCGTGGAAGAGAATATACTTGGCTTAAAGACAAATATATGCCGACGCTGGGAAGTTTCTTAAGCTTTCAACTGCGATCCAAAGTTTTACAAGTAGCACTGCTTCGATTTAACTTATAATGTCTTCTATCGACATATGTTGACGTTAGCTCTCGTTTGCGACCGATTTCGACGTCGTAACATTTCGCATTCTTGAGATTCGCCGATTTGAAGTCCGCGCGGAGAAGCGGAAAGTCCCCCAAATGCCTCCTCCCTACCCTCTCTCCCCTCTTATCGTGGAGGGAAAACTCAAGGTCATTAATAAGCCATAATTCTCTCAGTTATCAACTGACACTAAGTTGGTTATGTTCGCGTTGATTAATTTAGACGGAACCCAAAGCCCATTTTTCGTAACCCTCTACTTTCCCTACTGTCCACCATATTTTGGTGTGATATTGAAGACATATTCACGTCAAAACGGACAAAACCAGGTCGGTTTTCAACAAGGAACTGCGTGATACGTTTATTCTGGTCGATTCGGACCACTAATTACATAAATTTGGTAACGGTAAGTTTTAATTAACGTCTCAGTTTAGTAGACAGTTTTAACAGTTTAGTAGAGCAACACAACGGGCTATTGACGACGGTCTGGGATCAATCCTCACCAAGTAATTTTGAACCACAGTCAGAAGACGAGGTAACCCCTGAGCAGGCCCAGCATTTTCCAAACTTCCACACCAACACAACGTGAGACTTTTCGGCCACGACAGATTTAAGGTGCAACAGCCGTCTCTACACCATACGCTTACAAATATCCATGCTCTGATCCGGATTCGAACCAGGAACCTTACGATCCAGAGGCTAACAACCACCAGACCGGTTGGTCGGCTACATAAAATTGGAGACATTAACTAAAATTGAGAACAAACAAAAAATATAGGATGAGGTTGGCAAGTCTTATGTTGGTGGCCTACTTATTTTCGGACAATAGGGCCGACATCAAATTTCGGAAACGAACCATCCAAATTGAACACATTAACGGTCCTTTATGTGAGATCCTTTCCAATTCCCTTCTTCTATCAGCCTAAAAAGAACCACGCAGGAGAAAGAAGCCCCAGACAAAAACCTATTTCCCGGAGACACTGCCCCATTGTGCCCCAGAATATGTGCACACAGATCTTTCCACCAAGACATTAATTAACGCCAGCTCCGTCTGAAGAAGTTAAAGGAAGGGAAACCCTGCGCGTGGAAGTTTTCTGCCATTGATGGAAAGGACCAGGCAAATAAAAGAAGGAAATAGACTTATTTCTTCCACACCAGCAGAGGAACTTACTCCGAGACAATTTTGATTGAGACAGATGTGTCATTTCGTGTTCGGAGGAAGGGGACCTTGACCTTAGAAAATGAAAATAATAGATTGCTTCTGTTGATGCCGTATTTTGACGGGGATTGCTAAGGAAGAAATGCGGCTGAATGGCATTGACCTTAACTTTCATATTAAGGTTGGCGTGAGACAAGACTCATTGGTCTTGTACTACTCTTTTTTATAGATTTTGATCGAGAGTATTGATCGTATATCTCATGCATTATATGAATACATGAAACAAGTTTTGCTTTAATTCTGCAATTTATATAATGTTAAGGACATTGGGATTAAGTATTTACTTATTTATTCTTCCAATTAATTCTCAATTTATCATTTTGATTTTATCTAAGCCGATTGACACACACAGATAATTTTTCTTTCCCGATCACTACCCTCATCTGCTTTTTACACTAAACGCGGTGAAGGGTGAGGGGTGTGTCTAATGGGTAAAGTGTGACTCCTACAATAAATGGTCAGTCGATTTTTGAATATATGTGATTGGTCCATGGAAGTTCTCCCTTGCCAATTCGTAACAGCCACGGTAATTGGTAATTTTTAATTAACATCGTACTAGAGCAACACAACGGGCTATTGACGAAGGTCCGGGATAAATCTCTTAAGGGAAAGATCCGAGGACAACACCTCGCAATTTTGAACCACGGTCAGATGACGAGGTAACACCTGAGCTGGCACCCCACTCTCCAAACTTCCATACCAACCCAACGTGAGGACTTTCGATCACGACAGATTTAAGGCGTACCAGCCGCCTATGCACCACACGCTTACAAACATCCATGACCGGACCCGGATTCAAACAAGGAACCTTCCGATCCAGAGGCTAACACCTTAGTAGACAGTTTTAACAGTTTAGTAGAGCAACACAACGGGCTATTGACGACGGTCCGGGATCAATCCCCACAAAGTAATTTTGAACCACGGTAAGATGACGAGGCAACACCTGAGCTGGCACCCCACTCTCCAAACTTTCACACCAAAACAACGTGAGGACTTTCGACCACGACAGATTAAAGGTGCACCAGCAGCCCCTGTGCTTACAAACATCCATGCTCGGACCCGGATTCGAACCAGGAACCTTCCGATCCAGAGGCTAACACCTTAACCACTATACCGGTTGGTCGGCGTAATAGCTGCTGTAACACGGTTAGAAGGATAGCGTATTATAAACCGGATGGTTGAGAGCTTGAAACTCGATCTATCCAGGTACCGAATGAGGAGACTGGTGCACGTTATATTAGTCGTGGAATCAATTGCTCTCGCGTTGACATGGTGTGTAAGTTTTCGAGTGGAGTGATAGCTCAGTTGTTGACCTCTTCATCTGATTGTGATTCGAAATTAAGTGGTGTTGTTCTCGATCTTTCCTTTCGCGATTCACCGCGGACCGTCGACAATAGCCCGACGTGTTGCTCCAGTGCGACGTTAATTCAACTACCTACCTTCCCTGCCGACTTGTAAGCACTGCTTTCGTTTTTGGCATTGAGCGATGAACAGAAAACGAGAATCCGCTTCAAATACGGTAGTTGCGTAAGGGCTTAGTTTAAGTTTCAACCTACCTTCTAAACCCTAAAAAAAGTGTGACCCTACCCCTTTAAATAATAGACTCGTTCAAATCCGTGATTCAACTGCCAATTTGCAAGAGTCAGCCTATAAGCCGCCGTTGCTCTTAACAGGGACAATCGTCAACATCCATATGCTAACAAACCTGTAAGCGAGCCTGAGAACATTGCAAATATACGATGTGACTATTATACCAGATGGGCTTCTGGAACAGATATTAATTTTGCAAAATAACGGATTAAATATATACCATAGATCTAAACAAATAAATGAAAAATCCCTCCTTTGTTTTCTTAAATTGTTTTACATCACACACTAACTAAGTATTGGCAAATAAAGGTGTTTCTACTATGTGTTTTAAACTAGCAGTCAAATCTTTTCTCATCTTAGAAATGGAAATAATTCATGTCAAATGGCTTGTATATATACGTATTTATATATGCAGTTAATGGAATCTCTATTTTTAACCCTAATCACATTTACGTGACTAGACTGTAAACACTAGATTCAAGATTAGCAGATTGTTGTATCATAATACACATTGTGAGTCGATATAATTCGTTTTAAATGATGAATATTCTGTAATACGTCAATTCTTAATAGTTATACCGAAAATTATATTTACGGATTAAATTAATTTCAAGCAAACTCTGTAAAAATGGTTTTCCTGCATGTCTACACTGTATATGTAGAAAAAAATGTTTTTCACAGTGTAATTTATTTAACTGATTAAATTAATGTAAATTATCTTAACATCTTTGAATTGATAAAATATTTCACAATTTAAGAAAAAGAATGTTTTATGAATTATTTTGCACTACAAGTACGCAACAAACAAGCGAACAAACAGACATGTATGGTTATTTTCTACTACTGCATATCTTGCTTACCTTGATCTTATGTAATCTACCTTGATCTTCATATCTTGCCTACCTCTACTATTTTAGTTGGAGCATTATTTTCACTAATCATAAGATTTACGAATACAGTCAGATTTAGTTATCAGTATATGTTGCTTAAATAATTGATTTACGTACCTGCAGTAACGTTTTTTTTTTTTTATTTAATCCTCCAACTCCTCAAGATATGACGAATTTTGGCTATTATGTGATATCTGATCGTCCAGATATTGACTTTTTTTTATGGAGAGATCAAAATATGGTGTTTTTTCTAATGGCGAGATATACAGGGTGGTCCCGAATTCATGGTACAAACTTTAATGGTAGGTACAGGACATTGTAACAATGATTTATTGTATAGGAATGTATAGTCGCAAGTGACGCGGTGAGGCGAAAACAGGGGAAATAACGGCCGAAAGGAAAAACAAAGATTTTATTGAAAGCGTTGTTGACAAGTGTCATGTTTACAGTAATTGTTCAAAATTGCGTCCACCAGTATCGATACATGCTTGACAGCGTCGGTGGAGCGATTGGCGTACACGTTCAAAGATGCCTGGTATTTCACGCACACCTGCAGCAGCTACAGATAAGCGAGCGACGAGATCATCATCTGAGTCAACTGGAGTCTCATAAACAAGATGCTTTAGATGTCCCCATAAAAAGTAATCGAGGCTCGATAAATCGGGAGATCGGGGTGGCCAAGGGACTGGTCCACCACGCCCAATCCATCGAGTACCAAACGTGGCATTCAGGTAATTCCGTACATCAATGCTGAAGTGTGCTGGCGCCCCATCGTGCTGAAACCACATGTGGTTACGAATGGCGATCGGAACATCATGCAGCAGTTGTGGTAACACTTCTTTCAGAAAAATAAGATAGCTTCCGCCAGTGAGCCGCGTGGGTAGTAAGTATGGGCCAATCAAAAAGTCGTTCACAATACCAGCCCACACATTAATACTGAAACGTTGTTGAAACGCATGTCGACGCGTTGCATGTGGATTATCAGTTGCCCACACATGGAAATTGTGCGCATTAAAGACACCTTCGCGTGAAAATGTCGCTTCATCTGTAAATAGCACATAATCTACGAAATCCGGCTGCAACGCACATTGCTGCATCACCCACAGGCAGAAGTTCACGCGGCGAGGATAATCTGCCGGATTCAATGCTTGTACTTTCTGAAAATGGAAGGGGTGTAAGCGATTTTCGTTTAACACTCTGCATACAGTCTGATGACTCACACCTACGTCACGCGCAACAGTTCTTGTGCTTGACTCGGGTCTATCAGCCACAATGTTCAAGATGCTTTCTTCCAGCCTTGGAGTGCGTACAGCTCTTACTCGACCAGCGCCATGTCTGTTGACGTCGAACGCACCTGTTTCACAAAGTTGACGATGTAACCGTTGAAAAATTCTATGATCCGGCATTCGTCGATCAGGATACTCCGCGCGATACATTCGTAACGCAGCTCTGCCGTTACCATTTGCACGGCCGTACATGTAATGCATGTCTGCTTTTTCTGCATACGTAAAGTCACCCATCGTCTACGGCAGCACAATTGTGAATGGCGCTTTTCCCTACTGCGATGCATCATGTTCAACAGCGGCTAGACATCTACTGCCCTCTACCGGCAATGATACCAACCGATCACTCCATTTCTCTTTCCTTTTATTTCCCCTGTTTACGCCTCACCGCGTCACTTGCGACTATACATTCCTATACAATAAATCATTGTTACAATGTCCTGTACCTACCATTAAAGTTTGTACCATGAATTCGGGACCACCCTGTATTGTCCATCGATATCTGGCCACTTTTTTCTAATTATTAGAAATCTCGTCCACGACAACTACCAGGAGCGAATATGAATTATTTTTAAAGAAGTTTTACGAACATAATAAAAACAAAATGATAACAATACACTCATAATTGATGGATTTCAAATGGTATTTTAATTAAATCCAAACTAACTTACAATAAGAGATGAAAGGTAACACTGTCATAAACAGATAAACGTAATACACCTGCAGCAGTTATACAATTGAACGCTTACTCCAGATCAGTATATTGCGTGTTCAAATCACGTCCAGGTCACCACTTGTGAAAATAAATAGATGAGGCAAGTTGCCACAAATCGTTTTGATCTGAGATTTTACGAGTATTTAGGAGAATTAACAAGACCTTCTTTTCTACTTACAGCATACTAAATAAGTAGACATCATAATAAAGAAAAAAAGCAAATAAGGCGGGAAATAAACAATAGTATTTTTAATTCATGTAGAACACGATTCAGAAATCGCGCTCGTGATCTAAATTACTTAAAAAAATCCCATTCGAAAGATATTTCTATCCGCTCTAGCTGTTTCTTCTTTTTGTTGGGATGTCTGCGTATTAAATGTACTGTAAATAGAAATTAGTATGTGGTAAATACTGAATAAAACATCAAGTTATATCAAAAAGATTTATAGCATATCCCCATATAAATTTATTTCCCCAACAAACACTTCAGCACAGATGCCTAATGGAGTCGAAGCATTCAATAAATTTAACTAATTCAATAAATCGGACAGAATATGGCTTGTCTAGTGTGACAAACATTTTCTACAGATATTGGTAAACGTAAAGTGTACTATTCTTTCCTCGAGCTCAGATAATAATTTGGAATTGAATCCCGTATTCATTGGTATTGGATGTTTGTAACTGTTCGGAATTCCACTTCATGTCGTAGGTTCCTGTCTAATTAGATCTAGTGGCTGGAAAAGGACAAACAAAAGACTAACGCATGAAATAGCTCTTTCTCAAATTATTCATTGAAAGGGTTAATCGAGCCGCTGTAGCTCAGTCAGTAGAGCGTCTTGCTCGCATCGGAAGGGTTGTAGGTTTTGTCCTCATCGGAGCCTGCAATTCTGATGGTTGCGAGATCGGCGCTTGGACCTGGATAAAGACCGTCATGTTCGCAAATGGTGGCTGGGGCGCGTTAAATAGGTCGTGGTACAAAGTCCCCCATGTTCCCATACCAAATCAATACCTCTGGGGGTACTTGATCAGGGGGTTATCGGGATCTAAATTACGATGTGAGTGAATGGATGTGTGAAAGGGACCTTCCTGTAATACGGATGCGTCATGCATGAAGAAGTCCAACCCTCCGGGGCAATGGCACCCCCAATTGGGACATATATGGTCCGCACGACAACAACAACAAGGGGTTAATCAAATTATTCATGATCATCTAAGGGGTTTCGATGAGATATCTCGTTAAGATATGATACATTTTTCTAACGGCACATCTCGTAAGAAAGGATATAGCCGATTGTTTTATGATGACTAGATCAAGATCTATCCAACTTTCTTCAAATGACGACATTTGCTCAATACAATCACCAGGAGGGTTAAATTCACCAATCAGATTCTATACAAATAATACTCTGTCGTGGCGATATTTTAGTAATAAAATCCAATCATCAGCATTCGTGGAAACGTCTCTGAAAATACTGGTGGTGAGAGTAAACAAAATGCCGCAACTAATGATTATAAGGAACTGAAAACGCTTTCGCTGATTAAGTTATAAATATTTACGTCAAAAGCCAAAGTGCCGCAATGTGCTTATTATAAAAGTCTTGCCTTCGAACCCTCCAGCTAGGGTAAACAGATCCATTATTACCAGACTTGAAAACAAACCCTTGCTGTTCGACGCTGAGCCCATTACCCATATCCCATTAGCGACCATGACCCCATGAGTCAAAAAGAATGCTCACGAGGATCTCTCGAACACAATGCGCCTCCAAACAGAACCTGAGCAGAATTCGTCGAGTTTCGAAATTCGGAGTATCTTTTGAAGTTGAAGAAAGCTGATTCTGGCGTCCTGGGCTTTGAGGTACTTATGCTGTTTTGGGCCTATCAGCGTTTTTTCGAGCCGAAGAGCCCACCCGAGGGGCTGACTCTGTTTCGGGGGAACTTTTGTTTGAAGTTTACTCTGTAAATACTCCAAGGAGGGGAAGTAAACAGAGTTGGATTTCCTCAGATGGAAGAAAAGATTGTCCTTATATTCTTTTCCTTCTCAGTGTGCTTGAGTCGCGGTCATTATGAAGTAGATTGGTAGGTTCTACTTCAGGATACTCTGGATTAAATGTTTTGTTGTCGTTGTCCTTATACTACATTCTACTATAGACGTTTTTAATGAATAAAAGTACAGTGAAACTTTGATAAACCGCCTGTTTCTGTTAACCGTCAGTCCGTTATAAAGGAACAACTCTCGAGTCTCCAAAAAAAAATGATTGACTATTTTAAAATTGGAATGTGTATGCACGTCTACAGCGTACGTTCATGTAACAACATGTACTATACTATTCTTAATGTAAATTGTATATTGTTTGTTTCTGTTAAATAAAATACGTGTATGTACTGAGCATTTCCAGTTCGTAAAGTGCATTTTTTATCATTCGTTCCTATGCAATAGATAGGTAGTGGGTTGTTTAGATTTTTCTGCTATCCATCTATTCGATTAACCGTCAAGGTCACGACCCTAACGGCTTATCGAAGTTTCACTGGTGATTATAATTGGATTACTATGTAAATGAAACATACAACGAAGGATATTTTCTTTGTCACTTCAATATTAATGAATTTAGATTCAACTAGACGCTTCTTTTCCAATTGGACAGCATTCATTATGGTACTACGAGTGGGATACGCGAATCAACCTGGAATAAACTACGAATCAACCTGGTGCACCACTGGAGACGTGTTCACGTTACACCAGACAAACAATCCACACATTGTAGGCATGTTCCTCAATTTTAGAGAGACAGTATATTCATTCCAGACAGGCAAACATAGTACATGTCGAACAAATTATCCATACCAGGAACCTTTCGATCCAGAATCCTGCTACTAGACCGATTGGTCGGTGTTTCAACTAGACATAGAAAGTTGAATTATTCACGGTCCTGTTCTCATCGGTGGTTACCCCTTTAAGAAATTCCTCTGAAAGGCTAGAATCTTATAATAATTGCCCTTATAATGGATTATACAACGCGGTTTCAATGAATAAATTTGCGATTAATATTGGATGTTATCTAATTTAACATTAAAGCGAAGAATGTTTTAACTACCTTGACGCTTCAGAATTCAGCCTTCGCGTAAAAATGAAAGGTTAAATTATTTATGCTATATCTCCATCTCTCTATATATAGATTGGTAGCATCTTTTTAAGGACATTCCTTTGGATTCGGTTTTTTATAGTCGTTGTCCTAATACTATATTTTACTACTCGCTTTTAACGAATAGTGCTTACAATTGGATCTTATATAAGAAAAATTAAGCGAAGGATATTTCATTTGTCACCCTAACGCTACTGAATTCAAACTCAATTAGACATTGAAAGATAAATTATTTGTGAAAAAGATTCAATGGTCACTTGTTCTTATGTTAGTATGGTGTGGAATTTTGGAGATAGAGAGAGATAGTTCCTGCTCAGGTGCTGCGTATGATCGTGGTTCAGAATTGACAGGTTCATGTTATCGTGGTTCAGAATTACGAGGTATTGTCCTCACTATAACACGATGCGATGCTTCACTGCGATGTAAATTTAACGACCTAGTTAGTCATTCTTTTAGCAGTGCAATAATTGAAATAATAAAAAACTAGTTGGAATTAATATACCAAAACACTGCCCTACAATAATGGACCGGACGCCAGCGGATTTGCATAAAATCCGACTACTTATCAAGGGGTGTTTTTCGTGGTATGTCCTGGGATCTTTGCATGTTGTTCCTGGTCAATTGAAAGCCGACGCTTAAGTGAACATTTTGGACAATCAGGTTCTTCTTACGCTCTGGAAATTTTATGGAATGGTCGAATGGTATTTCAGGACCGACAAAGCCCCATGTCATGTTGCAACCTTTGCCAAGCAGTGGTATCAAGATATGAATGCAAAATGTCTTCTCTGGCCTGCTCTGAATCCTGACCTAAACCCCATAGAACATTTGTGGTACGAGTTAGAGCGACGCTTACGTACCAGTGAACCACGTACGATATCTATAGCTGAGCTGGCGACATTATTGCAGCAGGAATGGACACAAATATCCATAGCTGTGTATCAAACTCTTGTTGAAAGTATGTCCAGAAGGGTTGCTAGTGTAATTGCAGCATGTGGGAGACCACCCGCATATTAAAGCACGTACTTTTTCACTTGTACCATCACACCTTGTTGTTCGGTCCATTATTGTAGGGTAGGGTATATGAAAATTAATTTGTCTTGTTGTTGATGTTGACGTGTGTCTCCTGAACTGTGAAACACAAGATCAGGCCCAGTGATCAAAAGTAGGACAGACACAGAAGAAGAATACAGGTTTTTATTATTTTACAAACACTCATATTGATCACTGGTAAAGACATTTGCAGCTATTCACTTTTTGGTGAGGAACCACTTAAGTGGGAGTCTGACTTCTTCCTATTTGTCTTGTTATAAATACAAATAGAAGTGAGGCGTTGAAAATTAGACGCATATTTTAAGGCACACTTTTTAATTACATTTTTAAATAACCTCACTATAAATACAATTTCAGTGCCTAATAATAAAATGCCAAATGTTTAACAAAATATTTATATGTTGATTTTTAATTACGCTAAGAGCAACTCATAGCGAAAATAATTATGCAAAAAGTTTATCTCTCCTTCTTAGGTCGACTTATTTAATTACCACTGCATCGATAGCTTTTATATTAAAATAGGAAATTTTTATTAAGTTCTGCAAAATATTTTGGTGGGTGAATTTTTTCTTTACATACAATCTTGTTTTTTTTATAGCATTATTGTTTTTTCATTCTATGAACTATGGTTGAAAGCGCAGTAATGAAATAAGGGAAATTTGATTTGAGCTTCCTAAGGTGCAGATTTTTACAAAATTAAGAATGTTAATTTTCCTTAGTTATTTCCGTTTTTGTATTTTTTCTCTATCTTTTCTCTTTATTCCCAGTCTCCTTTTTCGTTTTATTTCTGAATTCTTTTAATTTTCTGTTTTATCATCTCTCATTTCTCTCCGGTGTTTTAGATATTATTGTAGAAATGATATATATATATATATTACGAAATTAACATGGTTTGTTGAAAATTGTACAGAGAACAATAAGAAGAAGATTTTTTTTTCTGATGCGACTGTTCGTTTAAGGTGTATTAAGCGTCAGAGTCGGAAAAAAACGGTATTTCAAACGCAAATGAGAAAACACGAACCAATTTTGAGTCCTCAGCCGTGTCTTTTTTTTAGAGTTAACGCAAGCTACTAAACGCAAATTTTTGCAACTCGCCGAGTTTTCTTAGAAATTTCAATTTGGTTCCTGGTAATATTTTTTTAATTCGTGACAAATCGGGAAATTTGAGTTACTTTTTTGTTAAAAATGTCATATCTATAGCTTATTACAATTAGCCTTTAAATTTGAAAGCGTCACTGGTATCTCTTTCTTATGGTATAATTATTTTTGAAATTGAATAATAAATAAATTCATGGCAATTAAAAGTTGGTCAGACAAATTTCGTTATTCTTTAGATCGTAATTTCCGATACAAAACTAAAACTGCCATTTATATAGCTTAATACGACTAACATTAAAATTTGAAAGTACTACGAAAAAGCTTAGAATGCACTCTTTCTTATGGTATGATTATTTGTAAAATTGGTTCATAAATGAATTCGATGCGATGAAAAGTAGATTTTAGTGATATTATACAAAATCTTCTTCGCGGAAATGTAACGTAAAACGTCCTTGGTGACACTCTTTGTGACGTCATGGCCGGAAAGTTC